>JAPPVO010000013.1:18820528-19420528 GCA_030407325.1 Camellia japonica | reverse complement strand
AGATCTAGATAACTAACTACCAGTGGATGGGCAGTGGTTGCCCAAACCGATTGTTGCATCCGAGCTATGGCATCGCCTCAAGCGGCTATTGTGTGATTAATAGCATCCATGGACCGTTGAAGATTAGCAATCATTTCTATGATGTCTGGCAGATTCCAAGCCATTGTAGAGACTAGAGAATGGTTTACCAGGGTACTAAACAAAGGAAATCTGAGGAGTGACTGATGTAAAATCTTCGAAGGAGATTTGAGAGGTGACTGACGCAAACCCTAAACCAATTGTGTTTGCCTGACTCTTCTTCTGTATATTGATAGAAGTGACACTAACATTGGATGACCTTGAAATAGATCTGTAGTTTTGTAGAGCCTACCAGCACGAGTCCACAAGGTATTAGGGGCATCAGAACTTTCCAAATCTATGATGAACCAACTACCTAGCAAAAGAAAAACAAACAAAGAAAACAAAACGCACATCAAACACAAAATCTGACATCATTTTGGCTCACACACATATATTAGGGCATGAATTCGGCAATATTTCAACTCAATTATCACATCTGTACCACTATATACTCCAATGAACTGTTCTGAACCTAACCATTGATGTGAAATAATGAGCCCCTATATTGAACCTCATACATAGCATATAGCAAGTAACGTGAACAAAACACCCCTGTGGGGGCTTGAGATACCCTATCCTAGTTTTGGAACGAACTAGGGCTTCACTATTCAATCAAGCGGCATCACTGCATCTTAGACACGGGAGAGCATCTTGTCCTAGTTTGTGGAAGTTGTTAGAGCTGAATATATGGACTAGGTTTGTAACACTTCATATTCCTTGGACTAGTGGGATTGCTCTTGATACTCTTATTATTGTATTTGGAGCCTCTTTGATTCATTTTAGAGTATTGATTAGGGTGGTATCATAATGGTAAAGTGGCATTGAACCAAAAATATTGATTCAAATAATTGTTCTATGTATCTTCACTCTTTTACCTTTCTCTTTTCACACTTTGAATTTAGATGTGAGGCTAGAACCATTAGAAATCTTGTTTCTGAGGCTTCAATTTAGACACAAGAACGATCCAAAATGGAGTCTGAACGATAGAGTTATGCCCATTTGAAGTTTGAGTACTTGTGTTGGAAGCAATTTTGCTCGAGCGAACTTTTGACCACTCGAGCTATCTGTTGGATGTCAGCCACTTTGAAGTCACTTTTTGGTTCAAACATTTCATTATTTCTTCATCTCTGTTCTCTCTCTCTCTCTCTCTCCTGCATACCTAAAACCCTAGACCTCCAAACCTTAATTTCATCTATTTTTCACCAAGAATAATCCACCATAGATCTTGCATTAAAGGTGAAAATCAAATGAAGATCGATATTTTGACCGATTGGATTGCGATTTCTTCGAAGCTCTCTTTGGGTTTTCATCTTATTGCCTCCATTCTTGAGGTAGGAATACCTTTAACTCGATATATCTATGATTTGGGGTACATGTGTTGTATTTTCCTAGATATAATTATATATGAGTTGATTTTTATGAATTAAAGTGGATTTGATGAATAAAAAGGGATTTATATTCCACATTTTGGAAAAAAACATGGCATAAGTTGATTATTGCTATTGATGATATGAATTAACATTTTAAGTACAATAGAATAAAAAGTTTCAATTTTTCAAAAAAAAACTCTAATTTTCAAATTTGATTTAATAATGGGTTTGGATAAATTGTTTCTTAAATTTTGAAAATTGTTTCTCAAATCTTGAAATTTAGTGAATGATTATGACAATCACTACTATAAAAATGCTTAAAGATCGCACTTAATAAAATTAAAACATGATACTTTTAACGAAGGTATAATTAAAAAAATTAAATTAATATTTTAATCACATATAATTTAATTAAATATGATAATATTTATTTTTCATGTCACTTTTCAATTAAACGTCATCGTATCATATTTTTTTACGGAAATGCCTCAGAGCTCGAATTCGTCGAGCTCGAAACGGCTCGAAAGAGAGGGAGAGGAGAAAGAGAAGGGAGGGAGAGGAAGAAGGTCGGCGGCCGTCGTCGTAGCTCCCGCCGTCGATCGTTGCTCCGCCGCCGCCTCTGCTTCCTCCTCCGTCGCAGCTCCGCCGATGTCGCAGCACCACCGCCCAGCCTCCCCTCCTCCTCAAACCGGTTTTTATGGCCCCCTCCCCTCCCTCCTCCTCCTCCTCTCCTCCTCCTCCTCCTCCTCCTCTTCTCCCTTCTTCTTCTTCTTCTTCTTCTTCTTCTGCAAAACCAGGAAGAAAGAAAAAAAAAAAAAAAAAAAAAAACAGAACTCGACACCAAAACGACGTCGTTTTGGTGTCGAGCCGCGATTCGAGCCTCGAATTCGAGCTACGTAGCATGATCGATTTTTTTAATCACCCTTTTGAATTAACCACATTCTTATTCTGAAGCATCCTTATTTTGAATCTGAGGGAAATCGATCGACTCTCTCTCACTCACTCTGTCTCTCTGTCTAAACCCTAATCTCTCTCAACCGATCGATTGCAATGATCTGAAATGCTGATGCGAAGTGGAGGTCTCGCAGTCCTCCTCGAAGCTTCTGACTATAACGATCTGAAAACTACGTTTGATTGCATCTCTGATCGGTTCATCGATGTCAACTTCGTTGGTGCTGTGTGCTTGAGGTTTGAAAGACAGAGCTATCAGGTCGCGATGAATTGGCGAATAAGGTTCACGTTGAGTATGAAGAGTTCAAAACTGACGTCACGGGGTTGTTCCTTCATGTTCATGCTGGTACTGTGACTCTTATCAGGAAACTACTGGTAATGTGATTTTAGTCTTTGATTTTGATTGTATCTGTTCGATCAACTTCTTGTTTCTTGCTCTGTTCTACATCACAAAAGTCATTTTGATTTCATTTCGCTTATTTTGAAGTGTTTCATATGTTAAAAATGCTAAATTTTTGATGTGTTCATTTACATGTTTGTTTATCTGCATTTTGTTGATTTTTACCTCTCTTTCTCTGTCGTTCACTCATTGTGTTATTTTTCTTGTGGCCTTCACTCTGTGTATTTAATTCAATTCAAAATCTAAAATCAGGTGCCATAGTGATTGTCTCTTATGTTTCGATTGACTTACGATTGAAATTTTCACTGATTATGGCCCAGCAATTTAGTAAATTAAAGACAATCTTGGAAGCATAAAGATTTATGGGCTGTAAGTATCTGAAGGAACCAAGAAGTCATGTACATACCCGAGTATATAATTGTTAGAAAACTATATAAATTTGACAGAGCCCCTTCTATCTGAATGTTTTGTTTCCTAATGATGGCATTGCAATTAAACATGTAGGATTCACATTGGAATTACCCAAGTATTTAAGTGTTTCCTATGCAACTATGCAACGATCAGAAAATTGGTAATGAGATCACTTCTGATGCCCATCTACTTCCAGCAACTAATGTCAATTACATAGATGGTCTTGTTATCTTTGCCTATATGAATTTGACAAGGTATCTCTCTCTCTCTCTCTCTCTCTCTTCTTTGTTCCTGTGCATATATTTCAACTTACTCCTTTTGTTTTCTTATTGGTTCCATTACATAACAGTGATCCACGAGGTCATATAACGGCTACAATTATAGAACTGAAAGAAAAAACCTGCTCCAATCATGGCCCTTTTCTCCTCAAGGGGTCCAAACAAAATCACACCACAGATCCTTAAGGTTTGACCAAGATTTTCAGTTTCCTTGATGGAGTTCCACTGTATTAGTCATTTCGTAATTTCATATCTGTATCACAATTGGAATAATTTGATTTCTTAAATATTGTATTTTCTTTCTTCATATAAATTGAAGTTTAGTAATTCTTGTGTATGATCTTTTTTGCTAGACCTTCATTACTATATATGCTTGTCACATATCCTCTATGTGGTGTACCAGGTTTCTGTCCATTGGTGTTTTGACTTGTCTACCTTCAAAGGCCTTCTATGCAATTTTACTAAAAATGCCTTTCAAGATCATCTTCTTCTAACCAAGGTTGTCAATTAATTTTTCTTAGTCTATTGTGTTATTTTTCATCAAGCTTTTTTCATTCAGTTGACTTCATGTTTTCCTTAAAGCATTTGAGGATGCACCTTTTGCACAAGGTAGTTGCCCCTTTTTCTTTTATTTCTTTATTTATTTTTTGTTTCCCTCCTCTCTGTGTATAATATATATGTTCATGTTGTTTATGTGAAAATGATCACATTTGAGGTGGCTTGTGTTCACTGTGCCTGTTATTTTATAGTTTTGGATTTTGTTGGATCATGCCTAAGCTCTTGATATGATGGGATATTGGCATATGGGTTCTGTGTGCAACAGATATAGACAATCTTCGATGACGGTGCCCTTTAGTTGTTTTGAGGATTACTTGTTGAACTTGGTGGAAATAATAATCGCATATTACTTTTATTTATTTGTGTATATATATACATTTTGGTTTTGAAGGTTGAGGAAGTCCTAATATTCTTTTGTAAGTTCTATGGGAGATTTGAGTTATTTGGTAGGGAGCTTTTTTTTTTTTTTTTTGGCTCATCTCAATGTGCACATAGTGGTTTGCATTCCAACATTTTTTTGTGTGGACTTTTCTTGCTATGGAAAGTGGTAAGGGGAACTGTTTCACTGTAGTTTCTAGTGAATTTCTCCAACCAGTTTCCAATTAAGGCTTTGGTCTCGAGGGATGCATTCTACCAAACAAGACCACCCTAATGCTGAGGAAAAAAAAAAAGAAGTATTCCACTGCACACAACTTTGACTACCAGATGGTGCCTATTTGGTGGAAATAAAAAAAAAATTAAGATGGTTATTTTCTGTTTATTTATTTATTTATTATATATATACATATATAAGCAGAGAACTGCCGTAAACGCCATTGATTCTCAATTTGCATTGGGTCAAACAATGCCTTAGACTAATTACATATATGAAAAATGGCGCCATATCAAAATTTTGCATTCACAAGAAGTAGTAGATATTGGGTTCATGATATTTAAAATACATTCTTTTGTTTTGCAATGTATGCACTATACATATGCTTATTTGATTAAATATTTGCACAAGTGGCTGCTCTTAGTTCTACGGTCTCAAACTAGAGCCACCACAACATGAAACAAGGATCCTTTGGGATTCACAAATCCGAACTCATCTATTTGAGGCCTAAATCATGGATAGTATGGCCAGATATGTAAGTTCACCCATTTTGTGGTTTCAATAGAAGCTATCATAGGATTTAAGCTTTGAATGTAATAGATAACTGTAGATCCTAAATGAAGGATACTTAGTGCTCGTTCGGGAAATTATTTTAGTTGGCTTTTTGGCTTTTTGATTGGGTGTTTTGGCTTTTTGGGTATTTTTAACCAAAAAGCCACCATCCCAAATGGGGCCTTAATCTGTACTGCTTGTCATAATATGTTGTATGTGTCTCTTTTTCTTATTTAATTTTTTATGTGATGTGAAGCTGTAATTACCCCTTCTGTATTATTTTGGTAATGACAAACATAAAAACTGTATTGATTTTGATGAAGATACTTCTTTTGATGAGAAAGTTAGGTTTCCTTGTTCTTTTTTCTCATGCCCTTTTTTTTCATCATTCTATATATGATAATTCAGCACCAAGACGCACTTCTTGTCATTGCCTTTTGACACTGGAAAAGTTCCAGTGTCATATATTCATTCAAATTCACTTTTGAATGTTCCAAGGCACTTTGTGTTTGACACTGGCATTTTTACATTTATTACATGGTTGTTAAACTAAGCGAGTGAATTATGAAACCCTTATTGCTGAACCATGTATTATTAGATTCATATTTTCATTGACTGTGATAAAGTTTTCTCCTATTTTCAAATTTGCTATGTCAATTTCTACTTTATTCTGTCTTTTAGGATACTGCTGACAGTCCTCCACCTGATGAACATGTAAAAGAAGAGCACGATGAGTGTGACCGTACTTTTGTGCTGAAAGATGATCTTGGTTATGTTTGTCGAATTTGCAGAGTGGTTTAGAGAGGAATCGAAACCATAATTAAGTACCAGTACGCTAAGGTATGTATGCCTGTTCTTGGAATTTTCCATGCAAGTATGTGTGCTCATAATTATTATTCTAATTTTGATGTTAGTTGCTTAAATTAAATGTATGAAAGCTACTATGAAGTTATATAATGCATCTGGCAGTTTTTGTTCATCCTTCTTGTGTTATTATACATGTTTGGTCTATTTTTCACTCCCTGGCAAAGGGTGCAAGAGTGTCATAAGGTACGTGTGGTTACTAAAACTAAACTCTGAACTAGCTCAATGGAAAGATTTCACAATTTTCCATACTGAGGTGTTACATGGACATACTTGCATCCCATGTTGCATGGACTCTTCTAAAAGTACTTGTGTAAGACACTTGATACTTGGGTAAGGTCGTAAGTGTATGGGATATGTATCTGATATGCTATTTGGAGAAGCACCCAACAAATATGTACAAATAGTCGAATTCACTATATAACTATGCATAAGACTTCCATTGTATACATAAATCTCTACTTGATGTTTGCAAACATGATTTTACCCTTAGAATATAAAATAAGTATTTGAAAACTGTGAAATATAGACATATCCTAGTGACCTTGACATAAGAATCAGATGAATATGACATTTAGACTCATATATGCACCCGACATTTGTACTTGAGTCCATATAACATGGCTTACATCAAAGGGCTGGAAGTGGCTAGGCTTTTGAGTTGTGATGGACCTTCAAAAGAGCATTTTTGTTTAAAGATCATTTTATGAAGGAAAATGCTATATATAATCCTATTTCTTACCTCATTTTCTCACTCCTAGACACAAGTGAATGGGTTCCATGTGTATTTGTTGATGTGGGCCCCATTGCTTTGTGTCTTGGAGTGAGAAAATGAGGTAAGAAATAGGATTATGTATAGTATCACTCTTTGTTTTCATGAAGTGAATGCTTTGTGTCTTTCCTATTACTGATCTGATGTTCAAATAATGAATACTAAAAAATTCTGGGTTTATTTCATGTCTAATTATCTTACACATTCAATTTGTTATGTACGTCCTAAATTGTCTGCTTCAGGCATTGGTCTAGTGACCAATTTTTAAAGTTCTTGTAGTTAGATAAGATATATTCAGGTTTTTCCATGGTCTATAAAGGTAGTTGCTAAAGTAGTAAAATATGCTTTATTTGCTGAATTCTTTTGCAAATGGAAGACAGGGGTAATGATTTTTAGTGATTGGTTTTTGGGAGCTCAGGTTAAATTGGCTTAGGTTTGGGTTAATTTTTATGATATAAGAATTTTTTTCCATTTGTTCATCTTGGGTAATGCTTCCTTTTAAAAACAATACATCTTGTAGTCAAACTATTAAAAACAAATATATTTGAGCCAAGCCGAGCTGAACCTCACAAATAGTAAGTTTATTCATATACTTCTAGCGGTCTCTGAATTAATTTGTATTTTCATTTTTTAGGTCAGAAATTGCTTAGAGAGATACAAAATATGGTCAAAGAATTTAAGAAATTTGTGTTTTAAGTTTTTTTATTTTTTAATATATGTAATCACAGTTAAAAACTTTTTATTAATTCTTTTGTATATACTTTTAATCATTTAACTTTCATTTATGAAATATATGACGTTATTTCATTCAATATGTGGTGATTCAAAGGATAATATATAGTTTGCATTATATTCTTCAAATGCGCATACAAAAATAATATTGATTATTCTTCAAATATGTTGAACTCTTTTTTAATCACATGCATTAACTGTGATGAGAAATACATATAACGTGTGATCTTATCTCATTTTTAATTGCATGTTTTATTAGATATTAATCACACTTAAAATCTGTGATTTAAATGTTTATTATCACAGATTTTATTAGTTATTAATCACATTTAAAAGATGTGATCTAAATATTTATTATTACACGTAAACGTGTGATGGAATCATTTTTTAATGACACTCAAAGCGTGTAATTAAAATGATCTTTTTTAATCACTTCCAAAGATCACACTTTGACAAAACTTAAAACGTGTGATTAAATAACATATATCATACATAAGAGTGTGATCTGTTTATAATTTTGTAGTAGTGAATGGTGTTGAGATACTAGGTTTTTGAACTTTCTTGGATATATGTATTGAGGTCGGTAGATGTTGAGATTATGGAAATTGTGAGATTGGAGAAATTCTTTAATTGTTGATATTGTTAAATGTTGTGTATCGAACAAACCTTAGGGAAATTAGGATTGAAAACTCATGAGTCATCTGCATTACGATTTTCTCTTGTGATCTTACAATATTGTGTATGTTTAGAAAAGGTTGAAAGGGGGTAAATAGCGTATGAGTCTGGGTAGTTAAGTTGGATTTTGGGAAATGGTTGTGTATTGTATTGATACCCGTATGGGGAGTTAAGGTGCCCAATTGTCCTGTCTTGAGCTTATCACCGGACGAATGTGGAAAAGTGTTTTTGAGTGTTCATTGATCTTGCCGTATAGTAGTCGGTAAGAGTGGGAAACCAGATGCTTTTGGGTGCTCATTCCCTGCCGTATTAATATTCGACAAATGTGAGGTATTTTCTGTATATAAATCTATGTATGTAGGTATAGTTTTGTGACACTTATTTGAGACGTCATAGTGTATTTACCACCCCATGGTTATGAATGAGACTTTGAATGGAAATCATGCATTGAACATTTTTGTTTTTTTGTTTTTTATTTTTTTTTTATTTTTAAGATAAAATATAGATTTTGTAACAAGTGCATGGCATGATCATATGCATCTCGATTATTTATATAACTTGTTAATAGTATTTCTTATAGGGCAATAGCTCACCCCAAACTAACAGCATTTTAGGAAATGTTGGTGTGATTTCGCCGAAGTGACTTGGCGATGGATATGTTTTGACTGGAGCATGAAGGCGCCCTAGATGTTACTTGTTGAAGCTCCAAAGCAAATTTGTGGTTTGGGATTAAATGTCTATTTTTGTGTAATCAAAGACTATCCTTGAAAATGTGTATGCCATTAGGGCGCTTTACTTTTGTATTCTCTTACCCTCTAAATGGTTATTATTCATGATTGTATGTTAATGAACAATGATGTATATATTTCACTTCGCATAGTGCAATGATAAAGATATTATTTCGGGTAAAAGACTTGTTCTTTAATGGTATTCATTATAATGGTTGGAAAATATTTAATAAATTCATTGTAATGGGGTGCTTTCATTCGCTGACCCTTCCCTTTTGTACCTTAGCTCCTGAATTGACAATCTCTGTTTATGACGAATCAGGTCCTTAACCTAGTTTTCATTATTAAAGGTTTCTTAATTCCCATAAAATTAAGTGGCGACTCTTTTGATGTGAGATAAAACAAGTTGGCACGACATAGGTGGAAACAACCCTTATTGTGGGATGCCTTTGGGTTTACCAAGGACGCCCAACAGTTCAGACTCACAATTTATGATCTGATATCACTAGTTTAGCGTAAAATAGAAAATGAGAGTCCAAATCTAGCAATTTTTAGAGAAAACCCATTTTATTGCAAAACATTTGCCATGAATGGATTACATCACTAGATTTCAGAGTCGCCACGTAATCTTTTTGTGAAAATTAAGAAACCCTTGACACCTACCAAAGGCCACCGCCATCAAAAACAAAGTGTCTCGGCTCAGGAACTTAAGTATAAGAAGGGAAGGTCAACAATTGGGCACTTCCTTCACCTGATCAAAAGATCGGTCTGTACTAAGTCATGATGTGGTTTTTATAATCAGCATATATTCATGTTTTGGTTATTAATAACGCTACCATTACTATCCAAGGCATGCAAATATAGATTGTGCATTAATTTTGGTTATGCTTTGATTTGATGCATTTTTTGAAAAGCCTTTTTGTACAAACTCGACAGCATGAGAATCAACTACATTCAACATGAGCAACACAATCTCCATCTATTGGCATTCAAACAAATATCTTATTTAAGCACTTAGCCTCATGGTATGGCAATAAATATGGTATTTAACACACATACAACATGCTAAAGCAAAGAAACGCTCACCAAGTACTCCAAGATGAGACAAAATAATACATTATATATATATGCGTGATCTTATATACAACTAATTAATGCAAGACATACACGACATGCACCTAGAAGTCTGGATACTAAGATATGATATGGATATCACTTCAAGACGTGGAAAAATGCATGTATTCAACTTTGAAAATAATAAATTCCACAAATGCGATGAGCCTGAATGCATGAAAAAATAGATGCAATATACAGCATGATAAATAAAATATGATGTAATACCGAAAGCATGCAAATAAAATGATTAGAAAGACGCAGGGTTGGAAGATTATTACAACAATTCGAATGAGAAAGGAGGGGAGAGAGAGATTATTACAATAATGAATCGATTCAGCCAAACTACTGCTAAATCTAACAAATTATGCTAAGTAAAGCAAATAAACTATCTAGAAGCTCTAGAACCCCTAGGAGAACACTCCCCAAAAACTGTATACTCTGTTCTTGGGAGGAGTTATTCGGCCAAACACAAAAATGGGCCAGCTGAATAGGACGTGATCGGCCGAATTCTTCTTCCGGCTGGGATTTAGGTTAGTGCAGAATTCCAGGACAGAGGCCAAAAGACACTTTCTGAGGGGTGCTCATCCCTTCTAACTCCTCTGCTCACAATGATCACTTGGGAAAGATATGTATGGGCTATAACCCTCAACAATGATTAAACAAATATATAAAATAGATATTTTGCAATATATCCACAATTAAATGAATAAAAAACAAGAACAAATTCAAGCCCAAGAAATGGACAGGAACCTACATCTTCTCTTTGTGAATAAGGGTAAATCAATACTCAAATCCATGCTATTAAGGGGAGAGCATAGATTAATGCATATCATTTCTTGGTGGAAGCTTTGCTTATTAAAACAAGAGATTCATCAAATTTATTAAAAACTCCTCATCTAGTCATAAAATAAGGGTGCTTACACCCCTTTCTATGTTCACAAATTATTGAGAAGGGAGGTTTCAACTTCATTTGACCCAAAATCTCTTGTTTTACTTCCAAAATACTCAATGAAGAAGTAAGGACATAACTTTTTCAACACCAAATCCCATGGATCACCCAAGCAATTCTATGAAACAACCCATAGCACTCATTGACATTGAGTAAGGAATTGAAACACGTGGATTGATATACTTGCAAGACAGGATAGATGAAGAGGAGCAGTGTAACAAGAAGAAAAGCTATTTTACTTATTGAACTTGTGAATGTATGGCTAATAGTTACTCCCAAACACATTTACAAGGGTCCAATGTACATAAGCACTTGAATTTAAAGCAAAGGAAAGCAAGAAAGTAAAGAAAGGCTATCAACTCAATGCATGAGCGGCTAAATCTACTCCCTCCACATCCATGAGGACTTGTTACATCTCTACAACAGATACATAGTGAAAACAAAGCTTGAAATAAAGAAAGGAGGAAAGAAATATGATTAAAGGAGCAAGAATATCATCTCCTAGGAGGGTAGATCCTTTTGATTCGCAAACTCCCTTTTAATCCCCTTAAGTCACTTTAGATGTATTGTTTAATGTCCAAGAGTCTTAGCAACGAGCTTAGAATCAAGCTTTAATAGAGTTTTGATGTCCAAAGCCAAAGGGTGTTAGGTAGGAGATGTGGTCAAGAGAGAGAAGGGTCAAGAGGCTCTTATGAGGTTCGGGCAAAACTTCCACCCCTTTGAAATGAGCTATCGAGCTCCATTTATAGAGCTCAGGGTGTAAATATCTTAAATATTTGTGGTAGGTAAGCAAAATAAACTAAAATTCCCAAAAATGCTCTGTACTCAGAACATTCAGCCGGCCGTTCTTCTTGGTGATCGGCTGAGTGTATTTTTGACCGGCCAACCTATGGTGTCCGACCAGTCAGAAAACAAATCATCAAATCAACAAGAGAAAGTTAGCTGAATTGACAGGAGAAACAGGTATTTCAAGGATTTAATCCCTTCATTCATTCTTACCATATTCTTTGCCCAATTTGTTTGAAAGAATACAACACTTTGATTTCGAAAATATGAGCCTCAGAACATTGTGATAATGTCTAGAATTGCACCACTAAAATTCATTTTGAAAGATGGTTTTCATTTTGGTCGAAAAGCATTTTGTCCAAAACAGGTCTTTAGATGGTTTAAAGCTTGGTTCTTAGGCTTCTTGCAATAGAACTTGTAAGGTTAATACATCTCGTGTTCATCATCAGGAACTCCAAAGAGAGCGCCCAAGCCTTAAGGTTAGTAAAAAATGGAGTGCCTACACTTATATCCGTAAAAGGCACGGCGTCCACACTATCCATTTCTACTTGAATTGGCACAGTTTTGTAAAACAAAACCCAAAATATATAAATTTAACTGGGAGCCCAGGACATATTATAGTAATAACAAAAGAGAGACTCTCTACAGTTGTGTTCATTTTCAGGCTTTTGATGAACCAGAAAATACAGATGAGCCTGCCTGCATTTTTAAAACATCGCTCACGATACACTATATGCGTTCAGTTAAAGAGCTCTGTTACTTTAAACACAAAAATTGAATGACCATAAATTATTTTTAAGTGAACAACATACCCACAAATTGGTTGACCATACTGACAACAGAACCACTAGAACAGAGCAACAAAAGCAAAACTTAATTAGTATAAGAAAATTGGGATGGAGATGGAGGCAAACCAACTTCAACAACACCTTCAAGCATCTGAGTAACTTTCCTCATTGTAGGCCTCAGAGATGGATCTTCTTGAATACACCAAATTCCAACCATCAGGAATCTCTCCAGCATCTTCCAATCATTTAACGCTTCCATATCATTTTCAACCAAAGCATCCAATTTTCCATCCTGAAAGCAGTCACTAGCCCAGTAAGTCAGAATTCCTTTCTCTTCTTCACCATTCTCCAAATCGCAAACACTTCTTCGACAAGTAATGATCTCTAGTAGCAATACACCATAGCTATACACATCAACCTTTGCAGTGATTGGCTTTCTGTTGAACCACTCTGCAGCAACATACCCTTTTGTCCCTCTAATAGTAGCAGGATTGGTCTTACTCTGATTCAACATCAGAAGTTTAGCCAACCCAAAGTCTGAAATTCGAGCATTGTAATAATCATCCAGAAGTATGTTCTGAGGCTTTATATCACAATGGATGATCTGGGTACTGCATTCTTCATGTAGATACACAAGTCCTCTGGCAATCCCCAATGCAATTTGGGTCCTTTGGTTCCAACTAGGTTTCTTTTCCCCAAAGAGAAAGCTTGCTAAAGTCCCATTGCTCAAGAACTCGTAAACTAACATCCGGTGTTGTCCTTCATCACAAAATCCGAGCAAGCAGACCAGATTCTTGTGATGTGTCTGCCCAATCACATTTACTTCAGCTTTGAATTCCTTCTCTCTCTCTTGAACCAACCTATCTAGTTTCTTCACTGCAACAACAACAACTCTGGAACCCATTTGTATCGCCCCTTTGTAAACAATACCGAAAGCTCCGCTTCCCAGTTCCTCCTTGAAACCATCTGTAGCTTCTGCAAGCTCTTTGTAGGTAAAACAGCGAAGATTCGTTTCAGTAGCACAGTGATCGCCATGACTGTTTTTTATGCTTTTCTTATGGTAGATGACGAAAAAGCCCAAGCAAACGGCACCAATAAATACAAAATTGATAAACAAAGAGCTACCCAGGAAAACCGATCCAACGACAATTAAAGTCCCCTCTTTCTTCTTTGGTTTTGGAATTGGAGGAGGAGGAGGTCGTACTAGAGGAAGATCACTTTTCCTAAACTTCAAGAAAGCCTGACCATTAACAGATCTATCCTGTCTCCCATTTGAAAGGGGTAGCTTCTTCTTGAAGCAGCTATCATTTAACAAAAGGGCAACAACACAGAAACAGTCGTTAAGGCAAGACTTTCTGCACAGATCTTCACTTGCAGGTTGCAAGTGCTCATATTTACACGTTAGCCAAGCAGTATCTTTTAGAGGAAGAAGATCGTATAGCTCTTCCCCAGAATTGATGTCATCTTCTGAACAGCTGTGTGAGAAATTTGGCTTGCAACTTCCATACGTATTGTTCGGATCAAGTAACGAATACCCTGGCGGGCATTTGCATTCTGGCCTTTTATATTCATTGAGGGTGCAAATGCTGTTAAACCCACAAGCCCCACTGCCTTCCTCTCCATTAATATTAAGACATATATTATCTGGCGCTGACCAAATTGGAGTCCACTTTGTACTACTATCAAAACTCTTTGGATGATAATATTGGGTGAAAACTCCATCAAAATTAAGAGTCGCTCTGTGATAGTATTCAGTAGTTGGGAATAATAGTTGTTGTGGTGTGAGATCAAATCTTTGGTTATTCCTTCTCAATATGTACATGAATCCTGCATCATTGAAGATCACTTGGTAACCAGAATTGGACGAATTGTTGGGGTCGAAAGTACCACTGATATAGTAGCATCATAAGCAAAATTGGTAGTGATGTCTCTTGTATTAAGCACAAGATTCCCATCCAGGAGCAAACGGAATTGAAACCTTCCCTGCGAGAAATTGGTCTCCGAAAGGCGAGAAAATATTACCCCGCCGGACTCCATAATCTGTGTAGGCAACATGGTATCAGTTGGATATTTGAAACTCTCCCATAGATTGAAGGAATCGCTGCGCACAAGCACAAAGTTGCCGGTATCATTCATAAAACCATAAGCAACACTGTCGACAATGAACTGAGACTTCCACAATTCATTGCCTTGAGGGTCACTGAGCACTAGCCCTCTGTCAGCAGTTAGGTTTAGTTTGGATCCAGTTGAGATAGGGATACCATCATTCCCATACCAGACAACGGTTTGGTCGGGTATTTGGTGGTACCATATGGAAAGCAAGAAGAGATTCTTTTCCTGAAGTGGTTTAAACCCAAACGCAAAAACACCAGAGGGTGACAGCCATGGGGTATCCTTGGTATTTGCAGTGATAGATGTACCCACAGCTACGGTACCGTTAGTCTGAGCAACAGTAGAAAATGGCAGGAGGAACAGTAAGAAGAAGAAGAAGAAGAGATGATGAGGAAGAGCACAAGCCATTGATAGATCAAGCTGGATTTAGGTGATTTATGGAGGTGATTTATTTAATAGAAACTTGTAATACATTCTCAAATTTTGATGGCTATATGTGCAAAGTTCTTGTCTTGAGCATTTGAGTTTTTGACACCTTTACCAACAAAAGCTTGCGTTTGGTTTAAGAATTTGGAAACATTCCCAAAATCCTCAACTAAACACGGCATTAGAATCAAATAGCCCACACGACTTAGAAAAGTCTGATCTTAGAATCTTGACGAGCAAAGTCAGTGTAATATTATTATTTTTTTTGTGGTAATTTCATTTTAGCATTGCTAGCACTCTTTTTGTGTCAGGCCACACTTCTTTTTAAAAATGAAGACCTTTATGTAATTTTTGGATTTTAGATTCGTGAAGGGAAAAATATGAAAAGGAACTAAAGTTATGTTTGGTTTTGATTTTTTGGCTAAAAAAACACAAGAAAAAATTGACTATATAAGTTAATAAGACAAAATATCATATTTAAACCATAATCATGACACTTTTTCTCTCACAAAAGTTAAAAAAACCAAAAATAAAAATCAAACGAGACTAAAAAAGTTGGGCTAAAATAATTTAAAAAATCAAAAAGTCAGGCTATTTTAACTATTCCCAAAGCAATATTGAATTACTTATTTATTTCTATGGACAATCAAACAAAAATGCCTATTTATTTTCTTCTCAATTTTCTATTGCGAAAATAAATAAATGAATTTTGCTTCTTTCAACTCATTTTGTTTCTTCTATATTTATCTCTTCTTTTTATTTTCTTTCTTAAATACAAAAATCCAAACATACCTTCAAAGTACCCGCAGAAGTCATTAAGATTGATACTAGAAATGAAAGAATCACGAAATATATACCCACACATAAATAAGCTACAAACAGCACCCCAAAAAAAAAAAAAAAGCCCAAAAATTAGGACAATTTTATCAAACTATAAATTGATTTTTATATTTTAATTAAACAAAAGAAGAGAAAATGAGAGAGACAACTAGAAATAAATGTAAGGACATGGCATCGGATGACAAACATTGAAGAAGATGTCATAATAACATTGGCTCTTGATTATTTTTGTATTGTTTCTTTTCTTTTCTTTTCTTTTTTCATTTTCTTTTTTTCAAGCAATAATTGAGTTCATATATATATATTTGAAGTAACTAAGCTGTAACATTTTCTGTAGGTGTTTGGCAAGTTTTGGTTTTGGGTTTTTCTTGATTTTTTTCACTAAAAGACAAAGTTTTTGCAAAATCAAAAAAAAAAAACAAATCCAAACAAAATATCACATCCAACCCCATAATTATTTCACTTTTTCTCTCACAAACATCACATCTAACCACAAAAAAATCTATCTTCCCAAACACAAAAAAAAAAATTCTCTAATAATATTCTACAACTAAAAAAACCTACATAAAAACCCACTTCCCAAACACCCAAATAATGTCAAAAGTTTGATTTAGGGCTGGTTTGGCAACTTACAAAAAAGTTAAAAAGTCAAAAAAGTTACCAAATAAGTTAAAAAGTTATCACTATTCATCAAAAAAAATATAAAAAAATTATTTTTATACAAATTGTGAGACAACTCACTTTGACGGAAGGCGGCTGTGCTTGACTTTAGTGAGGATAAATTACACAGGCGGAGGCAAGTTTAAGGATTGTGTTGTTTGGCCTGTGGAGGTCATCACGGGTCTCGTTTTGATAATCTGAACCGTTCAATGTGTAGAACTCGTTGAGTACTATATGCCTATAAAAAATCACGTTGATCGAATATCGCTAACTATATGAGCAAACCCGTTTTGTATAAAAAAAAAAATAGATGGTGTTATAGTTAATGGTTGAAAAAAAACTAACCCGATCAGATAACTATTGATATCTGATCAACGTGATTTTTTACATGCATATAGCACTCGACGAGTTCTACACATTGAACGGTTTCGATTAGCAAAATGGGACCTGTGGTGGGCCCCCATGGGCCGAACAACAATGTCCAATTTATGCCTGAAAAGAAGAAAATCAACTCCTCCCCTACACTCTGCCACGCTGCCCTTACGCTGCCGACCGTACGACTTATTCCATCACTAATTTCTCCTATAAATTTATTTATACAATTTTTTAATACACATTTTTCTATAAAAAGTTAAAAAATTAATCCAAACATCCATATTTTTTTTCTTAACTTTTTAAAAAATATACTTATTTAAGATACCCCAAACAACTAGTCCCAATTCGTCTCAACCCATACTTTTTCGTAATCATTTCCAGAAAGATATTAGAATAGTTCGGTTTTGTGTGATTTTAGTTTTGAGAAATAAATTTTAGGGAAAATTTTTTAAATTTTATTTAATTTAGTGATTTTAGAAAAAAAATTTCCAAAATCACTTTATATCTCCTATATATCAATTAATCACTTTTTCTCTTACACATCTACTTAACTATAACAAAATATCAAATCATATCAAACTCTTATACTCCAAAACTATTTCCAAAATATACAATCAAACAAACCAAAAAAATTTCTAAACTCTTTCTTCAAAATATTTTTTAAAAACTTATTTCTTAAAATCAAACCTAACACACCCTTCAATTCTATAGCGTAATCTCTAAGGTATGCCTTCCCTATAGTTATAGTCTTTGGTCAACACGCTTGAATATTATTATCCCTTAGAGACGGCATCCCTGCAGTTGGTCTTTGGTCAACACACTTTAATATTATTATCCCTTAGAAACGGCAACATTGTGGGTCACTATTATGGTGTCAAAGACTCTATTAGAGCCGCATATATAGCTGCTTGGACCATTAAAAGTCCATACAATAAAATACTGATAATTGTCAAAATGTTTACTTTTATATGATACAACCACTACAAGGAAAAATGATTCTTGCTGGCGTTTGAAAAACACCTCTGTAGAGCACAAAAACACTGCAAAAAGCTTTAGCGATGTTTTAATCCGAGTGTCGATGATGTGGCCATCTCTGTAACTTTATGACACTTTTAAAAATGCTGATACAAACCTAGAGAACACGTTTTACTAAATGCCACTAAATACATTGAGATATAATATGCTGAACTATAGTAATGTTTTTAAAAACAACGTCACTGTAATTTCTTTTCTTTTTTTAAAAATAAAAAATAAGAGGGAATATAGGTGTAATGACCCCAACATGCATATCATGATTATAATTATTTAATTATGTGCTATTTATTAATTGTGATATGTGTTATGTGATTAATTTGAAGATATCTGTTCAATTTAGAAACTATCTGTTAATCGTAGAAAAATCTGTTGTGATTTTTAATTTGAATCGGAAATTGAAGGTCTTATTCGTGCCAGAAACCAAAATTGAGTGCATGATTAGATAATTGGAATTTTTAGAACCTTATGGCAAGTTTAATTAAAAATTGATTTAGATTAATTAATCAAGTTGTGTTTAATTGGTTTAATGTTCTAATTATTGTATTGTGCTATCCTAGCTATATATTTGAGCCTTAAGCTCATTCTTGAGCTCATTTCTCCTCCTTTGAAGTGCAAAAATCTGAGATTATACTTTTAGAGAGAGAGTGAGCTCTCATCTAGAGAGAGAAAGTATAAGATTGAAGGTGAACTTGAGGATATAGCTTGAATTAGTCAATATTGTGCAAAAACAAGTGTAATTGAAGCCTCTAAGTAAGCATCTAACTCTTAATCCTTGAAGATGATGTGATTTAGAGTTGAGTTCATGGCTTCTATGTGACTATTTGCATGTGTTTTGTCAATTAAAGTCAAGAAAGTAAAGAAGTTCTACATGCAAGAATATGTTGAATTTTGGCATATTGAATTTCAATTTTAGCATCTATGTTGAAATTATGAGTTATATTATACATGCATGTTTTATCCATCATGTGTTAACTTTAAAATTCATGTTTTGGAAAAGGATTTTGTACATGCATGGAGCCTTTGAGCTCAAATTGCTAAGTTCATGACTTTTGGAAAGAGATCATTATATGCATGGCAAAAACATGGGATTTTGAATTTTGTTTTGGAAAACTGAAGGAGATTTGAGTATGAGGTTTCATAATTTCCATGAATGTATGCATTAAGATGTGTTTCTACATGTTTCTAGTAAGCCATGCAAACTTTGGGCATGAAAGATGCATTTTTTAACTTCAAGAGCAATCTGGAAAACCCAGAAATCCTGCAGATTGCTTGAGCGACTAAGTGTGCGCTCGAGCGAACTTGACGAGCTCCCAGTACTTTTGCAGTCTTTACAGACAGCTTGAGCAACCAAGTGTGCGCTCGAGCAAACCCTCTGAATATAGCTGGACCGCTCGAGCAACCAAGTGTTGGCTCGAGCGCAGATTAAACCCATCCAGTACTTTTACAGACCTATGTGATCGATCAAGCGACCAATAGTTGGCTCGAGCGAAGACCCCTACTTCAGCATATTTTGACAAGCTCTTCGGTGTTCATATCTTCGTTCTCATCTTCTCTAGAGCATTTCTAAGCGTGATTTGTGACTTAATAAGGAACTAATAAGTGAGAACCAATAGGAATGATTGAATTAAAAAGAGAAGATGAATTATTTGGTTCGAACAATGTGTTTCAATATGTGTATATGTGAATTGTGTAGGTTTGAACATTGTGGAAGCACATTAACCTACTCAAGGTGAGTAATATCTTAGTAAATATATTTTCTCTTATTCTATTTTCTGACTGGACAATGCGATAAGCTTTTTTGTACTTATGGATTTGAAAGTATGAATAAGCCTTCTATCTATATGCTTGATATGTTTTATGTAATGTATATTTATGTGGGCCCGAGGCCGTTCTGCTTTGTGTTGGGCCTGAGGCCGTTGATGTATTGGGCCTGAGGTTGTGATGACCCCACTACGTATAATGATTAGCACTTAATTAATTAAGCATATTTGAAATTTATTTGTCAATTATTCTAATTTAATCTGGGGTTTACAAAATTATGGAGATTGAGTCATATAGGACTCTATTGAGAATTTATTTTGGAATTAAAAATTGAAAGTCTAAATGGCTCAAGAAAGTACAAATGGTGAATTGAATTATTTTAATTTTGAGTATCGGACTATATGGGAGTTTAATTAAATATTCGATTCAGATTTATAAAATTGAGATTTTTTTAATTGGATTCGAATTGGAGTTAATTAAGTTATATGAATTAGGAATTAATATTATTATGAATTAAACTTATTTATAAGGTGTTCAATTGAGTATGTAATTTATTGATGGAGGTTGTAGGTCTGATCTGAAATTGAAGGCCTTAATGATGTGAGAAACCAAAATTGAGGGTAGAAATAAATTTACTTTAATATTTGGAGCCTTGTGGGAGTTTGATTAAAAATTTAAATCAAATTGATAAATTTAATATAATTAATTAGGCTCTAATGGAAGTCAACTTAGACTAATTAAATTATGTGAGATTTCTAATTAGGTATGATTAATTTAATTATGTATTAATCAAGATTTATTTGGATTAAGTGTAGCCTAATTAAGTTAATTTTAATCATAAATTGAATAGTCTAAAGTTTGGAGGGTGCATACGGGTGTAGGTGTGCAGAGAAGTCTGAGTGTGTGTGTGTGTGTGTGTGTGTATAAGTGTTGTGCTGGAGGCTTAAGGTCTATGCACATGTGCTTGTGCCATGTCAAGGAGTGAACATGTGAGTATGATGTTGAGGCAACAAATGATATATATGTATCAATATATGTGAGCTAGAAGCAGAGAGTAGGAACTCAAAAAAGAAGAAAAAAAAAATGAAGAAAAGAAAAGAAAGAAGAACGAGAGAGAGAGAGAGAGCCTCATCTTTGTTGTTGGAAGATAAGCTTGCTGGAAAGTGAGGATTCAAGGCAAACAATTAAGAAAGGAAAAGGAAAAGGAAAAGTGAAGAAAAGAAGGAGCTCAAGGTATTTCAGCAACTAAAGCTTTTGGTAAGAAAGTTTAAGCTTAAATTTTTGTAGATTAATCATCTAGCAACAAAACTTAAGTAGTAATTGGGTTAAATTTCATAGAATTAGAAGGAAATTAAGGAAAATTGGGTTAAGTTTGATAATTAAGAAATTTATAATGAAAGTTGTTATTTGGGTTAGAGTTTCTTGTCAATTTAAAGTCTAACCTTACATGCATTGTGGATTTTTAAGATTTTAGAACTTTAATTCATATTTGAAAGATGATGAGTTTGGGATTGAGATTTGATATAACTTAATAAGTCAAATTATGGTTTGAGCTTGATAATGTAGAATTGGTTAGATTTTGATAAATGTTTTATACATGCAAATGATTTTCTAAGGAGTTTACAACTTTAATTTCATGTTTTGAAGGAAAATAGAAAGAGCTTGAAGCTAATTTTATGTAATTAAAAAGAAAATGAGGAATTGGAGCTAAGTTCAAAATTTATGAAAATTAATTTAGAAAATAATCACTTTTTTTTTTTTTTTGATCAGGAAGAAATTTCATTACTGAAGCCAAACAGCATTTACACAGGAATCCATCCAACAAAAGGCTTACACCAAGCTATGAAAAATCAGAACAAACAAGCACACAAGTATATGAGAATCTCAAATGCACAACGAGTGCTCGCACTCGTACTGCAAAGCAGAGGTCGAATAAAATCAACTGTAGAGCGTGTCTAAGATAGCTCATACATTGTAACCACAGAGTGAGTAAGCCACCTAAAAGCTTCGATGGATTCAATACAAACACACCCAAACAAGAAAACAAAATAACTAGAAAATACACCTCATACCCGGAGGCAACCAGATTTGATTTGTGAACAATGGAGGCAAACAAATCCAAGGCAGATCTGGTTGAGGGAAGGGGAAGACAGCGACGGCGAGCAACGGAGCAGAAGACCAAGGCAGATCCGGCACCGGTGGGAGGAGGAACAACCCAGCAAAGCTTCCACCAAGGAGAAGAGACGCCTCACAAAGAGGAGAGGTTGGGAATAGAGAACTCCCAAGGTTTATTAAGTAGTAAAAAAGGAAAGAAAAATGGGGGGAGAGAGGAGAGGGGTGGCCGGAGGCCGGAGCCCCCTCTCCCTCCCAAACGGCGCCGATTGTGAAAAACCCTAAAAAAAGAAGCTACAGAGAGATGCTCTCATTTAGAGAGAGAAGAGAGAGAGAGAGAGAGAGAGAGAGAGAGAGACTTTTCTTGATATGTGAAAATAATCACTTTGGGTTTGAATTTAGTTGTCTTAACATGAAATTGAATTTCAATTGTACGTGCATCATGAATTTTTAAGAGTTTTGGAAGATCAATTCATGTTTTAGAATTTGTGGGTTTGAAATTCGGCTTGATATGAAGAAAATGAATTAAATTTAAATTTGGACAAATATGAAAATAAATCGTAAGTTATATTTGAGAATAAAAAATTAGTTTGATTTTGATTTAATTTTATACATGCAAATATTTTTGAAAAGGGCCTTATAAATTCAATTTTAAGTTTCATGAAACAAAGAAAGAATTGAAAGATGATTTTTAAACGTGAAGTCCAAGGTTTAAATGTGAATTGAAATTATGGAATTTTGAAGTATAAGTGGAATTGACTTTAAATAAATGTAATTGGGAATGTTTTTGCATATTCGAGTGAGTCATGTGTGAATTTAGAGCCTTGGTAATGTGTTTTGAAGTTTAAACAACATTTTGGAAAACCCAGAATTCGTCACCATCGCTCGAGCGAAGAAGTTGTCGCTCGAGCATAGAATGCAAGCAACAAATATTTTTGCAGACCAAGCGGTCCGCTCGGGCGACCAATGCTGCGCTCGAGCGAAGAGTCTTGTTTTAGAAAATTTTGAAAAGTCGTTTCATATTTCGATTTCCGTTCTCTTTCACTTCCAAGCATTCTTAGGCAAGAACTATGACTCAACAAGATTAATAAACTACCAATCAACATAAATTAGTTGGTTAAAGAATAAGTCATTGACTTTGTAATAACTGATTAAGATGCCAAGTAAGAAATCGATCTATTGAAAAATGACTTAGTAATAAAAGAATATGTGAAATAAGAATCTGATTCATTTGAATAAAAAAAGAATACACGTAGTAGAATTTTAGACTACTTAGACAGAAAAAGACAAGAAAAGTCAAGTTTGATCAAGGAAGTAATATTGTGTTTCAATATGTATATGTTTTGTGTTTGTGTAGGTCATGCGCTATTGTCTGCCTGATCTGTCTGATCTATTTAATCTGTCTGATCTGCTTTTCCAGCTATCTGTGAGTAATAACTTAGTAAAGCTATTTTCCATTTTATTTATTTTCTGTATGATGACATAAGATCTGTTTTCTGAAATGTTATGTTCTATACAATGAATGATTGTCCAATTTCTGACATGTATTTGTGGCATCCTTAGTGTCATGTGATATCTGTTAGCTGTTTCTCGATATCGGAGGTTCCATTATGGAACTTATTATATCTGTTATCTGTTACCATCACCGGAGGCTCCATCATGGAGCTCAGCATATTTGTTATCTGTTACCCGGATCTAAAGGTTTCTTTATGGAACTGGTTACTCAAAAACACCATTTACTCTGCATCTGTTCTGTATCTATTCTGTTAGCACTAATAGATGTACCACGCATGATTAAGCATGAACTCTAATTTCTGTATATGATTTGGACAAGATTATGAATATGGATCTGTTTCTGTTTCTGAAATAAATATGAATCTATTTTCTGAAGCTGATATGAGACATCATTTATTAAAACTCTTTACTTCGTTATTATTCACTAGGGTCTAGCTCACTGTATTATTTATGTGTATAGGTGATCAAGCGCGTGACTAGGCTTAGAGGTGTCTGCCTGGAATCTGTTTTTGTCAGCCAACCTATGTGCCTCACGTGGAGGTTCCAGATATATCAAATGGTTATGGCTACGTGATTTAAAGTTTAAGTTTTGTTTTCTTGTTTGGTTAAACAAGTCTTTATGTATTTTGTAAATAGGGCTAAGTCCCTTTTTGTCTAATATGTATATATATGGTGACGTAAGAATGATGTGTATATATGTATGTGGGAGCCGGATAATTGGAAGAGTCAGAAGCGTACTCTGGAAGACAGGTATTACTCGGCTCTATCCTGCACGATCAGAATGTCGAATAATACAAATAGGCCGAATTTATATTGAACTATGGAGCCGAGTAAATAAGAGGATAATGAGTGAAAAGTGGACCTGGCCCCGAGGCCCAGGAAACAAGTATAAATAAAGGAGCAACAGAATAAGAAAGGTATGTGAGAATTGTTGTGCTTAACTTAGAATACAAGCATTCTTGAGTGTGGAGACTGACTTGTCCGTCAGAGTGCTAATTCCAGTACCCCCGACCGGAGTGTTTATTTCTTTTCAGGTGACTATCAGCAGATCACTAGCGTCCCCTAGGATCAGAAGAGTATTTCCAAACTACTTCTCCACAATTGGTGCCGTCTATGGGAATACTCAAACACATCCATGGCGGGCGCAACAGAAGACCCTCCGATAGCCACTGATGAAACAACGCAAAGAGACGACCTCACTCCATCAAACATGCTTGGACCGGACACCATCCTTGTAAGACGCGCTCTGAACTTCGCCTCACCCTCGACTCCAGAGCATGAAGCAATGCAAGCGATCATGGAACAAGCAAAGCAAAACGAACAGAGGTTGGAGAACATGATCGTGGAGAACGAACGTCTTCGTGAAGATTTGGCCTTGGAAATGGCAAAGTCCAAACAAGCTGTACGCGTAAATCCGGAACAATCTCCGAAGACAGGTGGTTGACGACCTCGAGCCCGACAAGACGACACTGACAGCAGCTCCGACTCGTTATCCCCGAAGCCCAAGAAGAAGGGGTAACCTGAAACTACCAATTCTTCTGAAGAAAGTCCCCGTATAAGGCATAAGCGAAGAAGGAACAGTTCGAACAAAGATCAACACGATCCCTTCGTACGACGGATTGCAAAGGCAGTGCTACCCAAGAAATTCAAAGCACCGTCATTCACCTTGTACGACGGCAAATCAGACCCCACCGACCACATCCACCACTACAAGCAGGCCATGACATTGCATGCAGACGACGAGGCCCTCATATGCCGAATATTCCCTAGCAGTTTGGGACCATTGGCTGTCAGGTGGTATTATAAACTGGAGCCGGCTTCGATCAAAACTTTCCACGAATTACAGAAATCCTTCAGGGCCAGATTCATCACTAACGAGGTCCAGCCGAAACAAGCCGACTCTCTCTGGGCAATGCGGATCCAGCCAGGAGAAACACTAAGGGCGTATTCAGCACGATATTGGGAGTGCTTTAATCTTGTTGATGACGCCTGCAATGACTCAATGGCCATCACCGCCTTCAAAATGGGATTACACCCAGACAGTGCCCTCCGCAGTTCCCTGACAAGAAGGCCCCCCAAAACAGTTTGGGCATTGATGAAAAAAGTTGATGAATACTGCAAAGTGGAAGATGACGCCTTGCGGGTTAAAGCTGGACAAATGGCCAACAAAACGGCCCCTCCTGAAATTGCTCAGCCAATAAGTTCCGTACCACCTTAGAGTCCTGAACCACGACAACGAGCTAAACGAGACAAGAAACGGGATTCTCGTCGATCAAGCGATCAATGCTCACACTGAGCAAATGAGCAACTGCAGGTCGATAGCAGGCGCACCAAGTGCACCGACAAGAAATATACGGAGCTGTCAGAGCCAATCAACTCGGTTATGTCCAAAATCCAACATCTTCCGTTCTTCAAATGGCCGTCCAAAATGGTTGGACCCTCTGACACGAGAAGACGAGACAAACGGTGTGAATATCACAAAGATCATGGTCATGATACGGACAGTTGCTATGCTTTGAAAGACCAGATTGAGGAATTGGTCCAAGATGGTCATCTTCAGTAACATGTCCGAAAGAGCGCAATCAAAACAGTTGCCCTTCGGCAGGACTCACCTTCGCTCGGCGTTATTCATATGATATACAGCTTTCCAACGCCACGTATCGTACACGCAATTCAGTCAGCCCCCCAGAAGCAACGCGCACCAACGAAACAGCCCCACGAAGCTCCGAGTATTATCTTCGACGATTCCGATCTTATCTGCATAACACTCCCCCATATTGATCCATTGGTCATTGAAATACACGTAAACTGATTTACCGTTAAACGCGTCCTCATAGACCAGGGGAGCACTTCGGAGGTTATGTATTATGAGACCTTCATCAAACTCGGCTTCAACGAATCAGACCTATCTCCGGATCCTCACCTATTATTCGGCTTCAACGCAAATCCAGAGTACCCGTTGGGGAAAATCACACTACCTATTCGAGCGGGCTCCCAAACAGTGGATATGGAATTCTTGGTCGTCAAGCTCCCTTCGTCGTATAATCTCATCATGGGGTGAACTTGGTTACATCATATTCAGGCCGTGCCAAGCACCTATCATCAGCTGCTACACTTCCCGACCGAACACGGCATTGAGCAGATCCGTGGTTCCCGACAATCCGCACAAGCATGTTATCTCTTTTCTGGAAAGACACCAATGGAGTCGCAGGTCAACTCCACTGAAGTGCCGAATCGAAACAGCCTCGACGATGTCGGACGGCTCCCTAGCGAAAAGCCACGGAAGCTCTAGGCGATACCAGCAGCAGCTTGCCAGGACGTATGATCAACGCGTTCAGCCGCGCCGCTACACACCGGGAAAGTTGCTCCTGAAGGTATCTCCGGATGATAGGAGACCGGTTAATGGAAAAGTAGGTACGCGGCATTGCTCCTGAAGCACTCACGAAAATTCTGTCATCAAACCCGACTTGTGGGGAATGATCCTAGTTTTAAATGATTCGCCATGTACACATTCCACCTTTGTAATGGAAGGATTCTTGTTCAGAAGTTGGATTCTTATTTAAAATAGCGCTCCGACGAAAAAGCCTCCGGATTTGGAGCGCCTTTCGTGGATATCACGATTGGCCAAAAAGCCTCCGAATTCGGAGCCCCATCGGCACATGACGTCTTTGGGCCGAAAAAGCCTCTGGATTCGGAGCGCCCTTCGTGGATATCACGATTGGCCAAAAAGACTCCGGATTCGGAGTCCCATCGGTGCACGACGTCTTTGGGCTGAAAAAGCCTCCGGATTCGAGGCCCCATCGGCACATGACGTCTTTAGCCAATAAAGCCTCCAAATTCGGCTAACCAGATAGTGCCACCGGACGACGCTCGAGGGCTAAGTAATATCCCGAATTCAGAGCGCCCTCAAGAATGAAAACATTTACACATCAAGGCAGGGATATGTAGGTTGAGCCAGTACAACCGCATGAACAAGACAAAACGTGCCAGCATTCAAAATAAGATGCTTAATTAAGCATATAAAAATTCAGAATGAGATAAACTTTCAAAATAAAACATTTTATTCGATTAAACAGTAATTACAAAAACGCAATCCATGTTCGAAGCATTACAATATCTATTCTCATACGGCGTCGCGTTGGTACAGCAGCAACGCCGAATCAATGCCGGCTGATCGGAGAGCATCTGCAACTTAAAATGCCTTGATCTGACCGCGCTTGAATCCACGATGTTCACACCGGCGAGACAATCACTCTCGAGGTGGAGAGCTTCGACACCATAGACAACGTCAAGGCCAAGATCCAGGACAAGAAAGGAATTCCCCATGAAAATAGTAATGCCCAACGGTTGCAGCACTACGTTGGCCTCATTTCTCAGTCGCGGTTGCGGAGAACTCCCCCATTGCTGTTTCTCCCTTGGGGGTGATCTGTTTCGACGACTCAGAGGCTAATGTTTTTCCTGTTTTTTGAACACCCTACCTCCCGCACGAGTGGGTTTTCTACTGTGATTCATTGCAAGGTCAAGCTCAGCCAAAGTCCAAGTTTCTCCTCTGCTGCTGAAGAAAACTCCATTTGCCATTCACACTTATCTAACCCCACGCAACAAAATCGTTTTAAATCGAGTCTGAACATAGTAGGCGAAGTTACTGGAGCGAAAAGTCCGAGGCAATTTATTTCTAAATCGTTGCAGTGACCCCGAGGCAATTTCATTAACACAACTCCAAAAGACGGACGCTGAGCGATATTGGCCACAGTCACTCTATGTACTAATTTTTGGCTTTTTTGGAGTTAAAATGGCCTAATTATTTAAACGTCAATTATAGATGGGCTGACTATCTCCGGATTCGGAGCCCCTGGTCCATGACACCTTTGGGCCGGTTAAGCCTCTGAATTCGGAGCCTCATCGACGCAATTGACTGTGCGTGACACATGCCGAATATATATTTAATGAAGAATGCTCATGACAAGCCGGCATATAACCGTTCGGAATTAAAATGCCTAGTTGACTCGGGCCGGACAATGTTTATATAATGAAACATATGCAAACACATGTGTACCGAATGAAAATTACAATGAAACATCTAAAATAGGACATTTTATTCAATCAGGCAATAATTACATAGTTATGAACGCGATCTGCATTCGAACGTTACATTGAGTGTTTTTACACGACATCGCCCTTATCTTCACTCTGCTCGACTTCAAAGGCAGAAAACGGAAAATGGTTACGTTGGTACAGTGGCAATGCCGAGTCGACGCCTGCTGTTTGGAGAGCTTCTTCGACTTGAAGCGCCTTGATCCAACCATGCTTAAATCCACGATTTTCGCATCAGCAAACTTCCTCGGCGAGCTTTTCCTTGGTCTTCTGTATCCCTACTTTCCGGCCTTCGTGGAAGCCTTTCTCATAGGCCGTCCCCTTCGCGGATTCCATCGCGAACATGCTCGCCGTATCGCGATCGGCGAGCGCGGTACTGATAAGCCGCTGGGTGACCCTTTCTTCCACGATTGGGTTAGCCTGTCTGACGGGTTGTGACTGAACGGCCTTGACCTTCCTTAGCTCACGCTCAGCCGCTTCCACGCGAGCCTCCAAGCTTCGGATGCGTTCATCCCTCTTCTCTATTTCTCAGCGGGCAGCACGGAGACGCATGCCGCTTTCGTAGGCAGTGTAGAGCCCCTTCACCGCACCATGAATGCCTTCACGAAACAATTCGAAGTCCTGCCGACCTACCATCGACTGCTGGACCTCGGGAGGAAAAATCTATCGAGCAAATTCGACTGCCACACTTGAATCTCGAATGATTGAGTCTGCATCTGTCATGGGTCTATTCCCCACGAAGACTGCAAAACTCAATGGGCGTGGGTTCGCACCGGGCTCCCTTCCAAAACGGGGTTGCGGGGATTTGCCCTGTGGCTCCTTGTCCCTCCTAGGCGACCTACTTTGACGACGAGGAGATTCACGCCTCTTCTGATCCCTCGAAATCCTACCTCCCGCGCGCGAAGGTATGCCACTTCGATTCATGTCTCCTCCCAACTCAGCTAGTGTCACGCCCCAAACCCGCCCCTAAAAGTTCGGGTATGACCACTTCAGAAATGGACACTTAACTCGATGTACATAAGGTATGGGGCCTGAACGGAAGCATTAATAATATAAAATAACATAAAACTATATCCATTGAGCTATCACTATTATGCCAGGATCATAAACATTGCAAGGTAGACGAACATATAGTGACATGCAACTGAGAATTGAATTACGCACATATACATATACAGACCCAGCCTTATACGTGGGCGTATGACACATTGTGAAGTAAAAGGATTGTATACACTTCAACCGGAGACAGACATTCAAGGTACAAAACCAAGAGCTTAACAAAACTCCACAAAATAAGCGGCCTCCATCTAGGTGTCTGGACACTCTGAGGTTGACAAAGAAGGAACGAATGCCACGGGGTAAGACCGACCTCCAGGTTGAGTGCCTACAGAAACAGACATAACTTGAGGTAAGTCAAGCTTAGTGAATAATAGTATGTAATAATCCAATAAATAACTTGAATCACAAGATATGTAAAGGCAGAGAACTTATAGTTAAACTTATCCTGTAATTGTTTTCAGAATGGCCATAGGCCCAGTTTTTAATCAAAACGGCTTTAAGCCCAGTAATATACAGAACGACCATAGGCCTAGTATTTAAACAGAATGGCTTTAAGCCCTTGGATAGAGTGGCATTATGCCTTTAAACGGAGTGGCATTAAGCCCTTAAACAGAATGGCATTAAGCCCTTTTCATGCATGTATGAACCCAAGAGGTGTCTCGTACGGATTCTAGAGGTGACTTGCATTGCAGCATTTAGTTCCATACCAAAAATCATTAGGTCTTAAAGACCGAACAATCCATATCATGTCATAACATAGCATAACCAAAACGGATAAACAGAAACAGAATAATCTCAGTTTCCTAAAAATACCATTATACAATAGTGTACATAAAGTTCTCATGGTTTAGTTACAGATTAAGACAGTCGTCTCGCGTATAACAGAATAAGAATAGTAACTATTACAGAGAGCACATAATAATGTTAAACCTTTGCATTCATATCGTAGGTTCTGAACGACCTCGGGCCCATATGTTCCATAACAGAATTATTTCAGATTCATACGGATACACATAGCTTTTCTAATTATTCTGATTCTTCGAAGATATCCATACTCGATGACTTATAACTGAACGGCCTCAGGCCCATTAGTAGCAAAACGGTATGCTCTTATATTCACACTGAAACCGTTATTCAAGAATGAACATAAACTCCCTTTTTATTCATTAAGAACGACGTGATTTACTTACGGAGAATAGAAGGTTAATGTTAACTATTAATCAGAATCATACGGAGGTATACACATTTGTTTGATCGTTCATGTCACCATTTCATCGTATTCGTTAATTCAGTCCAAGTGCAACATCCATAGCATATGTCGTTCTCGACGATTTTATATAAATGTTAACGTAATCACTTACGAAGCACAGAATGTTAATAACATTAATTATTAACGGTAAGTAAAATATACGTCTACTGTACTACTACTCACAGTGCTTTAGCGAAGTGCTGGCTCCTCCCGGGTTATGACCCACACATAGGCACAACTTATACATCAATTCTTTTTCCTTCGTAATTCATTTCCTGACTCATTTCACTTCGCATGAATTTATAGATATCTTAAGAACATCAAATACAGATTCCAAAAATACCAGAGGACCAAGCACGTAAAATAGAGCGAACAAAGTTTTACAGTATGGGCCGCACGTGCGGCTGTGAGCCCCGCACGTGCAGCGGTTGTTCCCGCACGCGCGGCTGGGAAGCCCCGCACGTGCTTTTTTAGCAGAACCAAAACCCAGAAATTTCCCATTTCTCCGCACGTGCGGCCATGACTCCCGTACGTGCAGCAGTGCCCCCGCACGTGCGGCGATTCCCCTGTTTGTGCAGTCCGAAATTCAACCAAAAATTCAACTTTGGTGCATATATGGCAAGGCTTAAAATAGGCAACTTTAACACAAGAATATAACTCAAAATCTATAGCGACCCCGGTCTTTTCCCTTTTGATTATTGTATCCGGACTTATGTTCCGTAGATTCCATTGTTGTATTATTGTTGTTGTCGTCCTTTAATTCCTTTATTTTGAGTTATAGGATATGTTGGGCAGATTATGTTGCAGGTTGGTTGGGTTTGAAACCAAGAGTTGCTGCCCAGTTTTTGGGTTGGTCGCTCGAGCGAGCTTTTCTTCGCTCGAGCGAGGTCATTGTTTTTGTTTCTTCGCTCGAGCCAGGGTTCCTTCGCTCGAGCGAGCTTTGCGTCCAGTACATAGACCTGAGAGATGTGTTTCTTGGCTCGAGCGAGCTTCCTTCGCTCGAGCGAGCGAGGTGTATGTTTTCGAGTTCTTCGCTCGAGCGAGCTTTCCTTCGCTCGAGCGAGCTTCTGGGTTGCAGACCTGAAGCATCGCGTTTTTGGCTCGAGCGAGCTTTTCTTCGCTCGAGCGAGGATTTCTTGTGTCTGGTCGCTCCAGCGACCAGGTCTTCGCTCGAGCGAGCCTATCAGATTTAAATACGCAGCAGCGTGTTTTAAAACAGTTTTTCAGCCCTTTCAGTTTATAAAACCCTAGGTTACGAGTTCTCTCTCTCCAACTCATCTTCTCTCCTAGGTTTCATCTATTTAAAGTGAGTATCTAACCTAGTTCCTTCATTAAAAAGGTAGAGTGGGTCGAGGGCTTCCATTTAATCTGAACGGTTGTTGATTTGGAGCACTTTGGAGTTTGGGCTATCATCTCCGTCTTCTTCTTTTTGGGTTATTTCGTCGAGGTAGGGATTTCCTACTCCATTTATACGCTTTAACCCTAAGTGTTGGTATTTTGGTATGTGGGGGTAGTTTGGTAATTTTGGGAGAATCCTTAGGGTTTTGGCTTAGATTAATTTGTATAATTAATTTAAGGGAAAAATGTGGAATTGGGTTTAATTCATGAGGTTGGGGAAATTATGAGATTAATGATATAGTTGGGTAGTTTAAATACTTACCTATGAGAATGTTGATTTTACATTCATTGTTGTATTTATTTCTTGTTTAGAAATAACTGTTTTGGGCTATCGGTGGAGGATAGTAGTGATTGTTGTAGACCTTGCATGTGGCTTAGGTATAACTGAAATTAAGTCATTTATCTTGACTGTTGAATTAATACAGAACATTCATGTATTGATTATGTGTTGTATATGGCAATTGTGTGTTTCATTGCATATGCATTTGATTTGGAGGAGATAGGGGATGAACTCCACGGTTTAGGGGAAGATAGGGGATGGACCTCTAAACCGGATTTGTTGGGAGGAGATAGGGGATGGACTCCAGTAGCATCACTCATATGTGTGCTTATTGATAATAGCAATATTGCTATTTGTTGTTGATATGATACATCATTATAATGTGTATCAGTTGGAAGTATGGAAGTGTTGTGGTTGAGCTTTAGTCTCATTTATTTTGTGACATCTGGATCATTATTATAGTTGGCCAGGTTCTAAGCCATAATGATATAATTGGAAAGTTGAATAAATATTGGAAAGTGAAAGGTGTCATAGACAATATGTCATAGACAATGTAGACATTCGTGTCATGAAATTGGAAATTGATTATCTTGTGTTAACCATGTATCGAATGCTAATGCTTTAGTTAATTCTTATGCTTGGTTTAGTATTTTTCTACTGGGCTGTGGCTCACCCTATATGGGAACTTCATTTTCAGGTTCAGGTGGTTCACTACCTCCAAGGACTTAGCTTGTGAGGATTTGGACTCGAAGACTTGCTTTATTTTATTTGTTTTATTTGAACAACTTGTAAACTTTCAAGCCTAGGGCTTTATTTGTTTTTGAGTTAGAACTCATGGAATTGTGTCCAAGTGTTGGCTTGGCAAGATGTAAGCCCATAGGGCATTTATTATGATGTTTTTATTTCATGGTACTCTAATGAATGGAATAAGATACTTTATTTCCTTATAATTCCGCATGTTAATATTATGTATTATGGGTTTATTTTTGAGGGCGTTACAACTTCACATAAAGATTCATCACAAGCTTACTTAGGTCATTTGTCATTTTGAATTCATAACCATCATCAATCACTATCTAATTATTCTATGTTGATGACCCTAGGTATATGCACAATACATGTGTATCCTCAAGTAAATTCAACATGGAAACAAAGGGTAAAGTATAATCCCTCTATACAATTCAATTCTCCAATTTAGTGACCATCACACACAACTTCAATCATAACCCTAGTCCTTACAATTCAAAGAGAATTCCCACACATGTTCAAGAAAGAGCTCATGCAAAGTAATTCTTACATACCTTGAACTTAAATTTCTCTAAACCCTCTCATACCCAATTTCCTTGTTTGATGAAACCTTCTTCTTGATCCTTTCTCTTCAACTCTCTTCTTCTTTAATTCTCTCCCCCAGGAGATATGTTGAGGAATGACTTTCTAAGTCAAATAGGTAAAGAGTATAGATATATATATATATATTTAAAGGTGAGTAAAGACAAATTTTAATTAGTTTAATCATTTCTAATTAAAATTTCACAGAAAATCATACCATGACCTAAAAATCATGCTGATCTTAAATGCAAAATCAATTTCAGATAATTAAGCCTCTAAGGCTCTCAATTTCTGATTTAATCATTAGATTTGTAACAGATTTTCTCTTATTAGATAGATATGCATCCATAATCATAGGATTCACTTCATTAAGCTTAATTCCACATAAAATTTCACAATGAGCATTTAAAAGCACAGAATAAGGGACTGAAAATATACCAGAATCATGTACGAGGGTCGGGTTATTACCCTCTCCCCCCCTTAAATAAGTTTGGTCCCTCAAACTTGTTTTACCATATAACAGATTAGAAATCCCAGTCTTACCTCATTATCCAATTCTGTCATAGATGTTCACATTCCTCGGTTCGAACAAGTCTCAGGTTAACCCAATATTTATCACAGCTATTCCGAAGTTCCTAACATAATAAGCATCTCATGATTTGATCCAACTAGTCGTTTCGATGTCGACTCAGACATTTAGAAATAAAAATAACCACTCCATACATTTATTTCATAGGATCATGCGTCAAGTGAGATAAGACTACAAGAGTCCATTGCAGGGTATTTAAGGCATAAAATCCTCAGTAGGCAGGGTCTATAATCACAATATTTTCCCTATCAATAAGTTCCACAGTGCCAATTCCCAAATACAGAACATACAATTCTTAAATACAGAAATATAGTAGATTCCGTTTCTTTAGGCACAGAATTCATACATTCCACAGCATACGTTAATTTCAATCATAATATGTTCTTTACTAAATTCATACCCAGATTGAACCAGTATTAATAGTTCATATGCAAATTTCATTACTTGGTAAATCCCATATTATAAGTCACTTAGAGATGGGCTAGTAACCAAAGCTGTATATCAACGTCACAGAAACCAATTATGTAGTTAAACTCAAATCGTATAATGCATAATGAGATTGGATATCAGAGTCCACCAACAAGGTTTTGCCTATTTAACAAGATGTACATCATTCCAACAGGCATAATTAAGTTGCATAAGCATGTAGTCACTAGCTTCACGATTGTTCTTTGTATTCTCCATTTCCGAAAACATATCAAAGTCATATCGTTATATTGCTTCAAAACCATATATACTAATTCTTGACAAGGTCCAAACAATGGGAAGAAGAATCCCAACCAAATCCTTAATTCTTCACAGTTTCACTTCTAAATATAGTAACACAAGGAGAACCATATTCCAAATCAAATAATTACGGTAATACGAAACCAAATAACATACAGTTTTGTAACTTCATGCAGACATACCATCGTAGGCACTTGGTCATGCCATCATAAGTCCTAATCTGAACAATAAATACAACTATAACAGCCATTATTTTGGGCAAAGGGAGCCACTCAAAAACAAAGCCAGAAATCAAATTCAAAATCATGCTTAACTAATCAGTCATAACCATAAGGTGTAACACCTTCCCTTAATGAGCATTGCTTCTTGTTACAACATAAATTAATTTGGCCTCTTTTTAATCATTTCGGTATTCCACTATTCAGATGATTCTTTTTTTTTTCCTACTATAAGACACGAGATCAACCACATGGTTTCGTATTCACAACTTATAATTATAGTGGGTCAGCAAACAGCCATGCAGAAATTATAGGCCAGTCGTCTGGCTCAGTTAATTAACATCAACAGAGTATCTAGTTACTCCACATACGTAGGTCCTACTAGGTCCATTCATAGGATCATAGATTTCCTTAAGTACACAGTATTCACATCCATCCAGATTCTTTACTGTCTCAAAATTCAACAGTTTAGCGACAAAATAATTTTAAAATTTTTTTGTCTCATATAAGTGTGCACAGCTCAATGGACATTGTATATTTGTTATTTGCTTCCACTAGCCCCTAATATTATGCTAATCTGTCTCAGAGGCCTTCGATAATCCCAGGACTACTGGTCGGTTACGATGCTAAACCTATAAGGGTGGGTTTGGGTCGTGACAGAGTGGTATTAGAGCACGAGTTAATATCTAACACATGTGTCCATTGAGCATTAGAATGTCTAGAATGGATTTAAGTTTCACGCATATAGTAAGTAAGTAAGAAGTTTGCATCCATAAATATGCATATATGTTTGTATAATATGTTTAAGTATTGGAACTAAGAATTAAGAGCTATTGTGGACTTTTGATAATTATAAGGAAACTGGAATATGTTGAATCAGTTTAGCAATGAGGCTGAAAGTTAAGAATTATGGTGAAATTTCTACTGTTATAAGGAAATCAAAATATTTAACTAGTACATTGGTGAGTATAAGTATGTTGATTTGTGGAAACATAGTATTATGAAGAATTAGAATCTTTAATGAAAGTCATGAAAGCTATATGGGTTATATGTCCAATTGGACTATGAGAATATTTGGGAATTGAGGAATTTGATGACCAATGAAATATGTGAAACTATGGTAACCGAGGATGAGAAAGTTATTTGATATGTAAGATGGCATATTTTGGCGGGAACTTATGATGTGAAATGTTAAACTGTAGAGTCTCATGCATTTGTTGAATAACCTTGAAAGTTTGATTGGAATCACGTTTGGCCAGCGTAGCTTCGAATCGAAAATTCTTGATAAATTCCATGGGAATGAATAGGTTACCCTACCAGTGTCCTTATCTACCTGTGTATGTCTACATGTATATGATATGTGCTTTGTGTTATAACTTAAGTTAATTAAATTAACCCAAGTGTTATCAACCATCTTCTTTTGTTTAACCCTTCTCTTCTGTTATTAGGAAAAGATGGTGAAAAGTGTGAATGAAGTGGAGGTTGAGTCCTTATCAGAACGATTAGATAAGGTAGAAGAAGTGCTAGAGAGTATGGTGAAGGCTATGCAATGTTATAATACTTGGCAAAATCAAAAGAAAAAGTTAGGCGCTGAAGCAAAAAGTAAACCAAAGAGGAAGACGAAGAATTTTGTGGTAGGAGAGACGAGTAATTCTAAGCAAGGTTGTAAGCGTAGTAAGTTTGTCCCAGTATGTTCTATATGCCATAAGCTTCATTGGGGATTGTGTCATCGAGTTACCGGAGCTTGTTTCAAGTGTGGGAAGATGGGACGTCAAATAAAAGATTGTTCTAAAGGCCAGAAGAAAACTCAAATGAGTCAATTGGTTAAAGGTTAGTACTTAACTATAAATTAGGAATTAGTAGGAATGCTTTAAATGCATGTATAGAAATTTGAAGTTAAGATTTTATATATGTGTGACTTTATTTGAATTGGTCCTAATCCATATTTGATGAAATTAGAACCCATCTATTTGGCTATTCGAAATTTAACCTGAGATTGCTAAAAATTATCAGAATATCACTAAGACTTCAGCTAAATAAAAGACTAAATGAATTAAGCTAATGAAAAATTTTCCTGCTTAGTGTCTGAATAAGTAAGACTCAATTTACTGCAATCATATCGCTGTGGAACCATTTGAAAATATTGAAAGTGACAATTTTACGACATGTAGAATTATGAATCTGAAAGGACCACCCTTTGTCCCCTCATAAAAAAAAAAAAATTAATAACAAAAATGATAAAGTTAGGATCCATTGCTTGGGTAATTGAGACTCAATCCAAAACTGTCCGAGTTAGAAAAATGAGATCAAGACTTAGCATAATTCGGAAAACATATCATATCATATTACATTGATAACATTAGAAAAGTGACACTTGTAATTTATTTAAACTATTAAGTCAAAAACATAGATCTTTAAAAGAGAGAGAGAGAGAGAGAGAGAGAGAGAGATCTAGTAACTTCGTATCTGAATAATGGTTAAAAGGAATGATGGTATAATTTTATAGATGCATAATTGAATTTAGATTTTGAATCCTAACTTAGATAGCCTAATTCTTTGTGAAGAAATTTAACTATAGCGTTTAACAAAAGAAAGAAAGCATAATGAAAAATAAGAAATTAAATTTCGATAGAATGACAAACGTATAGTTCTTAAAGAACCTTTTGGAAATCTAAGAATTTAAGTTGACTAATTGTGATGGTTTGAGAAAGTTAAAAATTTAGCCCTAAGTTACCGTGTAACAATTTATCAAAGTCAATGAATATATCTCTGGAGGTCTAAGAATTGAAATAAATATGAAGGCAATGTAATTTGAATTACTTATATGAGTGTAACCTTAAGTAAATAGGGAAGCTAATACAGAAGCTAATAAGACTACGAAAAACGTGGACCTGTTGTGAAATTGAATCACCACTTTAAAATGATAGTATGAGAAAGATTGTCAAAAACGGTAATTTTGATTTCATAGAAGCATGTAAAGTTCTACTCTGATCTGTATGACTGTCTGCTACTATATGAGTACAACCCAACATCCCAACATCTGTTACTTACAAAAATGCTCAATAAATTTCTGTGAAATATGCTTCTGCTATCACTCTGATACGCTTCTATCTTGAATCCGATGTGCCCTCCTGCTTTGAAATTACCATCATAATTGGTATCCAAGACGTCTGTTTGAAACTGGAACCATTAATATGTGATTACATTTTCATATAATGCACGAATTTATGTTATAGACCAGCATGTGAAACCTTATTTGGGGGATACTACATTATATACATAACTTACGAACCTGTCACATGGTCAACGAAACTTAAATGGCCGTTCTTTTGAGAAATAATGAATTACGAATTGCGTAGCAATAATGTCGGGACTATTATTGTTAATAGGACTGAAAGACCAAGAACTTGTATTTGTTATTAGTAATGCATTGAATGTTAAATTTGGTTTGAAAACCTCATATAAAATGTCAATAACGGAATATTTTGATCTATTTGAAAGGTAAGGAGAATTATGAACATTCCTTGAATTAAATCTTCTACTATTTGGCGTATGTGAAGAATAGATTGACGAATTAAAATATATGAGATGTGTGATTAATGACAGTGGAAACGGCAATGAATCATCAATTTGGGTTATTAACCATTAAGTGATTGAAAAATACGTGCAATTTCCGTGAGGAGAATCAAATAAAAAAAGCAAGTTACGAAGGAAAGGAAATGAAATGAGACCAAGTTATATGATTGATTTTCTGTACAAGTATCTTAACTTTGGAGGACCAAACTTCCTAAGGGGGGAAGGTTGTGACAACCCCACCACGTATAATGATTAGCACTTAATTAATTAAAGAGATTTGAAATTTAATTGCCAATTATTCTAATTTAATGTGGGATTTACAAAATTATGGAGATTGATTCATATATGATTCTATTGAGAATTTATTTTGGAATCAGAAATTGAAAGCCTAAATGGCTTAAGAAAGTACAAATGATGAATTGAATTATTTTAATTTCGATTCAGATTTATAAGATTGAGATTTGATTAATTGGATTCGAATTGGAGTTAATTAAGTTATACGAATTAGGAATTAATATTATTATGAATTAAACTTATTTATGAGGTGTTCAATTGAATATGTAATTTATTGATGGAGATTTTAGGTTTGATTTGAAATTGAAGGCCTTAATGATGTGAGAAACCAAAATTGAGGATAAAAATAGGTTTAATTTAATATTTGGAGTCTTGTGGGAGTTTGATTAAAAATCTAAATCAGATTGATAAATTTAATATAATTAATTAGGCTCTAATGGAAGTCAACTTAGACTAATTAAATTATGTGAGATTTCTAATTAGGTATGATTAATTTAATTATGTGTTAATGAAGATTTATTTGGATTAAGTGTTGCCTAATTAAGTTAATTTTAATCATAAATTGAATGGTCTAAAGTTTGGAGGGTGCATACGGGTGTAGGTGTGCAGAGAAGTCTCTGAGAGAGAGAGAGAGAGAGAGAGAGAGAGTCATCTTTGTTGTTGGAAGAGAAGCTTGCTGGAAAGTGAGGATTCAAGGCAAACAATTAAGAAAGGAAAAGGAAAAGGAAAAGTGAAGAAAAGAAGGAGCTCAAGGTATTTCAGCAACTAAAGCTTTTGGTAAGAAAGTTTAAGCTTAAATTTTTGTAGATTAATCATCTAGCAAGAAAACTTAAGTAGTAATTGGGTTAAATTTCATAGAATTAGAAGGAAATTAAGGAAAATTGGGTTAAGTTTGATAATTAAGAAATTTATAATGAAAGTTGTTATTTGGGTTAGAGTTTCTTGTCAATTTAAAGTCTAACCTTACATGCATTGTGGATTTTTAAGATTTTAGAACTTTAATTCATATTTGAAAGATGATGAGTTTGGGATTGAGATTTGATACAACTTAATAAGTCAAATTATGGTTTGAGCTTGATAATGTAGAATTGGTTAGATTTTGATAAATGTTTCATACATGCAAATGATTTTCTAAGGAGTTTACAACTTTAATTTCATGTTTTGAAAGAAAATAGAAAGAGCTTGAAGCCAATTTTATGTAATTAAAAAGAAAATGAGGAATTGGAGCTAAGTTCAAAATTTATGAAAATTAATTTAGAAATTAATCACTTTGGGTTTGAATTTAGTTGTCTTAACATGAAATTGAGTTTCAATTGTACATGCTTCATGAATTTTTAAGAGTTTTGGAAGATCAATTCATGTTTTAGAATTTGTGGGTTTGAAATTCGGCTTGATATAAAGAAAATGAATTAAATTTAAATTTGGACAAATATGGAAATAAATCGTAAGTTATATTTGAGAATAAAAAATTAGTTTGATTTTGATTTAATTTTATACATGCATATATTTTTGAAAAGGGCCTTATAAATTCAATTTTAAGTTTCATGAAACAAAGAAAAAATTGAAAGATGATTTTTAAATGTGAAGTCCAAGGTTTAAATGTGAATTAAAATTATGGAATTTTGAAGTATAAGTGGAATTAACTTTAAATAAATGTAATTAGAAATGTTTTTGCATATTCGAGTGAGTCATGCATGAATTTGGAACTTTGGTAATGTGTTTTGAAGTTTAAACAACATTCTGAAAAATCCATAATTCATTATCATCGCTCGAGCGAAGAAGTTGTCGCTCGAGCGTAGAATGCAAGCAACCAGTATTTTTGCAGATCAAGCAGTCCCCTTGAGCGACCAATGTTGCCCTTGAGCGAAGAGTCCTATTTTAGAAAATTTTGAAAAGTCGTTTCTTTCACTTCTAAACATTCTTAGGCAAGAATTATGACTCAACAATACGAATATACTACCAATCAACATAAATTAGTTGGTTAAAGAATAAGTCATTGACTTAGTAATAATTGATTAAGATGCCAAGTAAGAAATCGATCTATTGAAAAATGACTTAGTAATAAAAGAATATATGAAATAAGAATCCGATTCATTTGAATAAATGAAGAATACACATAGTAGAATTTCAAACTACTTAGACAGAAAAAGACAAGAAAGTCAAGTTTGATCAAGGAAGTAATATTGTATTTCAATGTGTATATGTTATGTGTCTGTGGAGGTCACGCGCTATTGTCTGTCTAATCTTTCTAAACTGTCTAATCTACTTCTGCAGCTGTCTGTAAGTAATAACTTTGTAAAACTATGTTCCATTTTATTTATTTTCTGTATAATGAAATAAGGTCTGTTTTCTGAAATGTTATGTTTTGTACAATGAATGATTGTCCAATTTCTGGCATGTATTCGTGGCATCCTTAGCATCATGTGATATATGTTAGTTGTTACCCGGTATCGGAGGTTCCATTATGGAACTTATTATATCTATTATCTGTTACTCGTACCGGAGGCTCCATCTTGGAGCTCAGCATATCTGTTATGTGTTACCCGGTATCGGAGGTTCCATTATGGAACTTATTATATCTGTTATCTGTTACCTATATCGGAGGCTCTATAATGGAGCTCAGCATATCTGCTATCTGTTACCCGGATCCGGAGGTTCCTTTATGAAATTGGTTACTCATAACCACCATCTACTTTGTATCTGTTCTGTATTTATTCTGTTCGCGCTAATGGATGTACCACGTATGATTAAGCGTGAACTCTAATTTCTGTATATGATTTGGACAAGATTATGAATATGGATATGCTTTTTGTAATAAATATGAATCAGTTTTCTGAAGCTGATATGGGATATCATTCATTAAAATCCTTTATTTTGTTATTATTCACTGGGCTCCAGCTCACTGTATTATTATGTATGTAGGTGATCAGGCGCATGACCAAGCTTGGAGGTGTCTGCCTGGAATCTGTTTTTGTCAGCCAACCTATGTGCCTCCCGTGAAGGTTCCGCATATGTCAAGTGGTTATGGCTACGTGATTTAAAGTTTAAGTTTTGTTTTCTTGTTTGGTTAAACAAGTCTTTGTATATTTTGTAAATAGGGCTAAGTCCCTTTTTGTCTAATCTGTATATATATGATGATGTAAGAATGATGTGTATATATGTATATAAAAGTTTAAAAATTTTCTATCTCATATAAGTCTGCACAGCTCAATGAATATTGTATATTTGTTATTTACTTCTGCTAACCCCTAATATTATGTTAATCTATCTTAGAGGCCTTCAGTAATCCCAAGATTACTGGCCAGTTACGATACTAAACCAATAGTGGCGGGTTTGGGTCGTGACAGAGGTTGTTGATATATGTTGGGCTTGAGGCCGTTTTGCTATGTATTGGGCCTGAGGTCATTTTAATATAGCTATATTGGACCCGAGGACGTTCTGTTATGGACCCAAGATCATTCTACTATGGACCCGATGTCGTTCTACTATGGACCCAAGGTTGTTCTATTATGTAAAGAGGTTACTTTATGGCTTTACTTTATGGACCTGAAGTCATTTTGCTATGTAATGAGGTCACCTTGTAATTTACTGTTGTTATAAAACTCATTCATATAACCTTTTTACTCAGATATTATTCACTCAGCATTAGCTCAATCCGTATTTATATGTATGTAGGTGAGCGGCAAGATATCCGACTGTAGCCCTACTAAACCTATGTAAGATTACCAAGTTTTGAGAAGTCAGCCAAGGATGTCTCATGCAGGAGGCTTTTGTTTTTTAGCCTTTTGTTCCTGTTTTGGTTAGTCATGTTGATCGTACTATGTATTTAAGCTTTTGAGTTTTATATAATGACAATCTTGTGATTAGTCTTGGCTGAGTATTATTTTCTGTTTATGATTGGATGTGAGTTATTAACTAATTGTAATGTCTAGATATGTCATGTATGCACAGCTCATTGGACAAAATTTTATAGTTTACTTCTGCTTCTGGCCCCGTATATAATTAAATATTTCTGCTAATTCTGTCTTTGAGGCTGGATAATTCGAGATTACTGGCCGGTTATGCTCTAAACCTATAGGGGCATATATACTAATTTAATTGTGATTAAATGTTTTGTAACTTGAGAAGTGAACAAAACTAATTTATTATTATAAGATATCGCCTTAGCATTAGCAAAGAAGAGACTTTAAAAGAGTTGAACATGAAGTAATCCATAGCTTTATGAAGCCTGAATATAGTCGAATTAATGTGAGGTTATAGATAAGTGGTTGATGAGAAAATATGCTAAGAAACTCAGGTTAGGTGCTTGTATAGCGACTAGACTAAGATTCGTATGGCGTTAGAAAGTGACAGACCCAATTTAGTGGGAGCTCCGCCGTAACATACATATTAAATTGATATGTCCTACCGTCGATCACTTAAGAGAGTGGCTAGATGGATCCTTGCTCTAGCATTATGTGAGCCCTGTTAGGCCAATAATAGGCCTACTCTATACCCTTGAACTTGGAACTATGTCATGAAGTGATGACTTGATGTCACTACTTTAGCAAGTCATCTAAGGGTCATGATGAATACGATCCAGAGGACCATGTCTAGGAAAGTGGCCAGGTTTGAGTGAATTGACATGAGTGACTAGGGAAGTTTGTTGGAAATCATACCACTGTATTGTAGCTAATTGCCCGGGCGATTGTGTCAAATTTGAGATCATGATATAATCATGAGTACATATACAGTGTTGAGGTCAAGCATGCTAATGAGCTATGACTAGTGAGGGTTTTTAAAATGTTTAATTTGGTGTGATCCAATGAATCTGAGGTGTAGACAAGATATTTTGAGTGATGTGCTATGTTAGTGTATAGTGACTTAATATAGCACTCTTACCTTATACCTTATCGTCAAGTCGCATGCTCTATTTTTCCATATGAGAGGTTTATTAAATGAGAGATTGAGAAACGATGATTGAGCATATAACACAAGATGTGGATGTGTGGATACGTGGGAGATGTTGGAAACCATGTGGTAAATACACATGGTGTGACCTCATGGTACACCATGTACACATGGTATACATGGTCTATCTACACAATATACATAGTCTATCTACACATGGCCTAATCATGCGAGACACATGGTCTTGGAAACCATGAGAGACACATGGTGTGGTGTAAGCATAAGGTACACATGGTTTGCCATATATGCCTATATAAGGCTCATGTTCAACATTGTAGAGACACACCAAAAGCAATAAGTTTTCTTTATTCATCTATCTTGAGGCTACCATCTTGAAAGCCTAGGAATTTAGAGTATGGATAAATATTGAGAAACTCTAGTAGCTTCTCAATTGATAGCGGGTTTTCCAGACAAGACTCGTAATTCAAGCATTCGATCCAAACCGTTTCCGAATCAGGTAATATGATTATCCGTGTATTTTTCCTTCAAATAGCAAGTGTGAACCTTGAGAGGAAGAAGGAAGAGAAAGAAAGCAAGCCTTTATCTAACTCTAGCAATCCTAGGCAAGAAAGCAAGTCACAACACAACCTATTCCTTTTATTTCTCTTCTAAATAGATGATATTAGATGCTTAGACTATAGTCTTTTTGTTTAAATAAGAGAAGTTCTGCTCAGTTGGTTTCCTTGCTTGTATTTTTCCTTTGTTGAAACAAAGTTCCCAATTTCTATCCATTTCATACATTATTTGTAAAGGCACACCTTCAAACTAAAAGTTTTAGTTATTAGTATATATTATTTTCCATCTTTTCATCATAAGAGAAGTGCAAAATTTCCCAGGGTTGCCTCATTTTCTTATAATTCTTTTTATTTCAAGTTCTGTGTACAAAATAATCGATATTTTTAGTCAACTTTCAAAATTTTATAAAAATGCAAAAACGTCTCCACGTGCTCATTTTTGTATCAAAACCTTCCTTAAATTATTAACTTTCAAGAAAAATTGGTTTTATTAAAAATGAATGAGTGGTTTGAGAGAATAACTGATTTTCGTAACAACTAACGAATCTGGACAGAGTTTGAGTATTTCATTAATAATTAAAAATCTAGAATAACTATCCTATTCCATAAATTGATTTTGAAACTAGACAAAATTCTCTACAAACCCTAAAGCGGCTGTGTGATACCCCTGTCCCGTAGTACGCTAATTGGTCCTTAATTTGACTATGATTATGTGTTTAGCATGATTTTATGTGTCATTATGTGTATACATGTGATTTTGAAATTCTATCTGTTCACCATAGGAATATCTGTTTGAATAATCTGTTTTGGAAATTAAATTGAGGGCCTTATCGGCCACAGAACCCGAAATTGATTACGCCATTGTGATTAGCGTAATTTTTAGAGCCTACAGTGAAATTTAATTGAAAATTGATTCGGGTTGGATTAAATCGATTAAATTGACGAATTAGAGCCCAACTACTTTATTATTATAATATTGGCCTTAGTGGGTTTTGTTGTCAAGGCTTTAAACACTCAATCTCTCTTTCCCTAGCCTCATTTTGACTGATAATAAACTCAAAGAAGAGAAAAGAGGGTCGGCTGGAAGAAGAGAGGATAGGAGATTGAGGGTTTGGCTTAAAGTTTGTAAATTTTGGAGGTTAAACTTAAGAATTGCCATAAATTGTGAAGATTAAACTCCTTGGTGAGTAATTCATGCATTTTTAGTCATTATCTTGTAAATTCAAGTTTAATAGATGGCCAAGAGCATGAATTAGTTTGAATGTGAGGGGATTGAGTTGTATATGTTGAATTTCAAGCTAATAGAAGTATGCATGTAAAGAATTGTCATAGATTTCCATGTTTGAGCTTAATTTGTGTAATCTATGTTGAAGTTTGAGTGAAATCCATGTGGATGACCACTTCTTCACCAAATAAGTTGTGAATAATGTGTATTTCTTACATGCAAGAGTAGATCATGAAAGAGCAAGCTTTGCACGTTAAAATTTGATATGTTGGTGATGAATTTGGAATTTGAGGCATGCATGTAAATGATGTAAGAAATTGAGCTCCATAATGTTATAATCTTGCATTGGTGCCATGTTAGTATGACTATATTTGAGATTTGAGCCATAACATGCATATTTGGTTGGTTGGAATTCGAATTGGAGCTCAAAAACTCAATCTGGGAAACCTAGATTTTTGATGTCCGCTCGAGCGGGGAAAGGCCGCTCGAGCGGGAAAATCGTGCTCCAGCACTTTTTGCAGAGTTGGATGTCCGCTCGAGCGGGATATATCATGCTCGAGCGGGGAGCTTTGTAGACAGGCCTTCCGCTCGAGCGCTCTATTCACGTCGAGCTATTTTTCATGCAACCAGTACTTTTGCAGGCCTTAAGGGTCCGCTCAAGCGGGAAGTCGACGCTCGAGCGGGGACCCTGTTTTCTGAAATTTTGTTCATGCGTTCGTGTTTTGTTTTCCGTTCTCTTTCACTTGTAATCACTCTTAGGCATATGTTAAGCATTGTAAATGATTAATGAGATAAGAATAAAGCCTAAGAGGAATATGTGAATTAAGGAACGGATTGAATTGTTAATGACCCTTTTGTGTTCATGAATGTGTAGGGTCAAGCTCCAGGGCGAATCCACAAGCCGATCACTGTGAGTAATATCGATTTTGAATGCTTGGAATGTCCAATTGTTTATTCCCTTATAAGCTTATGAGTTGCTAATTGGGATTGTGGACAAAAGTCTGACATGATAATAAATGGACCAAAGGTCGTTTTGATAACATAAATGGACCAAAGGTCGTTTTGATATACTAAATGGACCAAAGGTCGTTTTGATAAGCATAATGGACCAAAGGTCGTTTTGATAGTAAATGGACCAAAGGTCGTTTTGATAGAATGAATGGACCGAAGGTCGTTTTGATAAAATGAATGGACCGAAGGTCGTTTTGACATATATGAATGGACCAAAGGTCGTTTTGACATGAATGGACCGAAGGTCGTTTTGACATAAATGATGGGCCGAAGGCCGTTTTGACATGAATGAGTGGGCCGAAGGCCGTTTTGACAAGAATGAAGGCCGAAGGCCGTTTTGACATAAATGATGGGCCGAAGGCCGTTTTGACATAAATGAGTGGGCCGAAGGCCGTTTTGACATGAATGGAAATCTGAATGGGCCAAAGGCCAGAATGTTGAAACTACAAGTCACTTGATTTGAAATTCGTATAGTTATATATCTGTTAAATAGAAATATGAATTGGGCCCAAGGCCGTTTGGAACTGTTGTTCTACATTGTTATGTAACTTCTGTATTTGATATTATTCACTGGGCTATCGCTCACGCTCATTCATGTGTTTGTAGGTGAGCCAAGAGAAGTCCAAACCCAGCCCCAGTGAAGTCTGCCTGAACAACATGAGTTTTGGAGAGTCAGCCTTGTGTCTCACGCACGAGACCCATCCTTGTTTGTTATGCATTTATTTTGTCTTGTTGGCAAGGACTTTGTGTATATTTGTAATAGTCTGTTATGGGTTGACTCAGTTTAGATGATCCTGTCTGTAAAGAATTTTATGTACTGTACTTTTGATGTGGGTTATTAACGTATATGAGTATGGTTTTTTGATGTGCATATAAGCACGGCTCTATGGACAAAGTTTTAAATTTTTGCTTCCGTTTGGCCCCTTTACTCTGAGTTATGTCTGTTTTGGTTGAGGCCGTAGGTAATCTCAGGATTACTGGCCGGTTATGTCCTTAACCCATAGGGGCGGGTTCGGGTCATGACAGAGTGGTATCAGAGCACGAGTTAATAACTCACACACTTGTCCAAAAAGAGCATTAAGCGTCTAGATAAGATCTAGGATGCATTCATGTGATAAATATGAATTTGGAAGCATTGATTATATGCTTAAATGTTTTGATATGAACAATTATATGTTGTAAGTTGTGAATACTTGCATTGCAAATTACCTGAATATGTATGCTCTTGTTACATGCATACTTGTGTATATCCTGTATAAATATAATGCAAGTTTAATCAGATGGTGAGAACCAGAGGAGATGAATAGAAGAATCCTCAACTGCCAGAATGGACAGAATGGAAAGACTGATACAGGAAATGGCAGAAGCTTTGAGACAGCAACAGGAGTGGCAACAACAGTGGCAACAACCACACCCGCCACCTCCACCTCCGGCACCACCCGTGCCAGATAATCAAAATGATGACCGGATAATAGCTCTCACCAAGGAATTCAAGAAAATGAAACCACCACAGTTCCACGGGGGATTAGATCCGTTGAAAGCCGAAGCGTGGGTCCTCGGCATTGAGAAATTATTTGAAGTGTTCCCCTGTTCAGAGACTCAGAAAGTGCTTCTAGCCACTTTTATGCTAGAAGACGAAGCAAGAAGATGGTGGATGTTGATGCGAGAAAATCAAAGATGTTGACTGGGTGAAATTTTAGATCTTCTATGACAAGTACTTCCCGCATGTGTCGGGATAGGAAAGTAGCCGAGTTCATGGAACTCAAGCAAGATAGCATGACAGTGGCTGAGTATGAGGCCAAGTTCACTGAATTGGCCAGGTTTGCACCACATGTAATTGACACGATTATAAGAAGGCAAGACATTTTGAAGGGGACTCCGCAAGTGACATCCTAGAGAGGGTGAATGTCCTAAAGTTGGAGACCTACATTGGGGTGCTTGACAGGGCCATCATATCAGAGGCTAATATAGCTAGACAAGCTAAGCCAGTAACAGAATGGAAGGTAACAAAAGGCAAGGCTTCTTTTCGAAGAAGAAATTTCTGAAAAAGCAAAACACGGGCTCCTCACTACTTCAAGTTCTTCCCGAGACACAGCTCCCATGTGCAACATTTGTAGCAAAAGGCACCGTGGAGTCTGTTACCGTGCATCAGGAGCCTGTTTCAAGTGTGGGAAACAAGGGCATATAGCCCGAGAGTGTAATCAGAATGGTGGAAAGATAACAGCTAGTTCAACTGCATCAGTTCCAAAGCCGGGAAATACTTTGAGATCTGCTCCTACTGGGGATACAGTGAGACAAGGGAGAGTTTTTGCACTTGTTCCGGGCGATACACGGAATGCCAATGCCGTTGTCTCAGGTACTATTTCAATATGTAATCAGGATGCCTTTGTATTAATTGATTCTGGATCAACACACTCATTTGTGACATACATTTGCATCTAGACTGAAAGACCCCTAGAGTTATTGCCATATTTGTTATGTGTGTCTGCTCCATCGGGGGAATCTGTGTTATGTGACTATATATATCGGTTTTGTGACATGCATATTGAGGATGCTACCTATATGTAGATTTGTTGCCCTTGAACTTTAGACATTTCGATGTAATTTTGGGCATGGATTGGTTGACCAATATTGTGCCACCATAGATTGTGTGACAAAAAGGGTTGTATTTAAACCACCAGAACAAAAGAATTGTGTTTGTGGGTAATGGGGTAGTGCCTCCACCTTATTTGATATCTGCAATGAAAGCATGTAAACTGATCAGGAAGGGTGCCAGGGTTATCTGTGCTATGTGTTGACTGAACAATCTGTGAATGTTGAATTGAATGATATTCCTATTGTTAGAGAATTCCCAGATGTGTTTCCAAATGAATTACCAGGGGAATTGGTAGACAGGGAGATAGAGTTTACTATTGAGACTGTGCCAGGCACCCAGCCTATTTCTAAAACTCCCTACAGAATGGCTACTGCTGAAATGAAGAATTGAAAGAACAGTTGCAAGACCTTCTTGATAAGGGGTTTATCCGACCTAGCACTTCGCCTTGGGGTGCACCAGTGTTATTTGTGAAAAAGAAGGATGGTACTTTGCGCCTGTGCATCGATTATCGGGAATTGAACAAGGTAACGATAAAGAACAAATACCTTTACCCCGTATTGATGATTTATTTGACCACTGCAGGGATCACAGGTGTTTTCTAAGATTGATTTGAGATCCGGGTATCATCAGCTGAAAGTTAAGGCAGAGGATGTTGAGAAAACCGCATTCCGAACGAGGTATGGTCATTTTGAGTTTCTTGTTATGCCATTTGGAGTGACTAATGCTCCGGCAGCATTTATGGACTTAATGAATAGAATTTTTAAAACCTACCTTGATGAGTTTGTTGTAGTCTTCATCGATGATATTTTGATATACTCTAAAGATAGACTTGAACATGAACATCACTTGAGGACTGTTTTACAAATACTTCGGGAAAGGAAATTATTTGCTAAACTAAAGAAATGTGAGTTTTGGTTGGATGAGGTTGTTTTCTTAGGGCATGTGATCAACAAGGAAGGAATTTCAGTGGACCCGCAGAAAATAGAGGCAATTGTGAATTGGCCTACACCGACTAATGTGACAGAAGTTCGCAGTTTCATGGGCTTAGCTGGGTACTACAAGAGGTTTGTGAAGGACTTTTCGAAATTAGCAGTACCTCTTACCCAATTGACACGTAAAGGGCAACCATTTGAGTGGAACGAATGAAAGAGAATCAGCCTTTCATGAATTGAAAACGAGATTGACTACTGCACCAATTTTGACATTACCTTCAGGTACGGAAAATTTTGTGATTTTCAGTGATGCATCTTATAAGGGTTTGGGTTGTGTGTTAATGCAGAACGGAAAGGTTATTGCTTACGCCTCCCGACAGTTGAGGCCACATGAGAAGAATTATCCAACACATGACCTAGAATTGGCCGCAGTTGTTTTTGCTTTGAAAATCTGGCGGCATTATTTGTATGGGGCAAAGTGTGAAGTCTACACGGATCATAAGAGCCTGAAATACTTCTTCACGCAGAAAGAGTTGAATATGCGTCAGAGAAGATGGCTGAACTGATAAAAGACTACGATCTAGAGATTCAGTATCACCCCGGGAAAGCTAATACAGTGGCTGATGCCTTGAGCAGAAAATCAACGGGAGTATGGCTTGTTTGCTTACTGAACAAAGGGAGATTTTGCAAGACTTTGAGAAGTCTGAAATTGAAGTGGTATGTGAACAGGGCGGATTGATAGCCGCTATTACAGCCGAGCCGGATCATTGATGAAATCAAGCAGAAACAGAAAGAGGATGAGTTCCTCAGAAAGTGATTGATGAATTTGAGCAAGTCCAAAAGCAGAATTCAGTATTGAGAATGAATGTTGAAATTCCGGAACCGAATATGTGTCCCTGATATCCCGGAACTAAAGAAGAGGGTTTTAGATGAAGCCCACAGATCCGTATTTGCTATGCATCCGGGTAACAATAAAATGTATCGGGATTTGAAACAACCTATTGGTGGCCTAAAATGAAGAAAGAGATTGCAGAATATGTGTCCAAGTGCCTTCAGTGTCAGCAAGTTAAGGCTGAACATCAGAAACCAGGCGGTCTACTTCAACCTCTCCCTATTCCTGAATGGAAGTTGGAACATGTGACTATGGATTTCGTTGTTGGCCTACCTCGGACTTCTCGAGGTATGGATTCTGTTTGGGTTGTAGTTGATAGACTGACTAAATCTGCACATTTTCTACCCGTCAAAACTACATTTACTGCTTACAGATTGGCTACCATTTATGTTGATGAGATTGTCCGTTTACACGGAGTTCCAGTATCTATTGTGTCGGATAAAGATCCGAAATTTGTATCTAGATTGTGGAAGAGTTTGCAGGAAGCTATGGGAACAGAACTAAGGTTCAGTACTGCATTCCACCCACAGACAGATGGGCAGTCAGAACGAACGATACAAACTTTGGAAGATATGCTTCGCATGTGTGCTTTGGATTTTCAGGGGAGTTGGGAAGATTATTTGCCACTTGCAGAATTTGCTTATAATAACAGCTTCCACTCCAGCATTGGTATGGCACCATACGAGGCTTTGTATGGTAGGAGGTGTAGATCACCTATTTGTTGGACAGAGGTCGGGGATAGAGCTTTGCTTGGGCCAGAAATTGTGCAAGACACTTCTGAGAAAATCAAGACTATTCGTTAAAGGCTCAAAACAGCTCAGGACCGACAAAAGAATTATGCAGACGTTCGGAGAAGACCTCTTGAGTATGAGGTTGGTGACCATGTGTTCATCCGTGTTTCTCCGATGAAAGGCCAAGTTAGATTTGGGAAAAAGGGCAAGTTGTCGCCCCGTTACATTGGGCCGTTTCAGATTTTGGAAAGGCTTGGTCCAGTTGCTACAGAGTTGCCTTGCCACCGGGATTCGAGCAAATCCATAATGTGTTTCATGTGTCGATGTTGAGGGGTTACCTCCGAGACCCGTTTCATGTGATTGATTATCACCGGGTTGCTATTGATGAAATATGGAATATGCTGAATGGCCGGAAAGAATTGTTGACCGACAAGTGAAAGAATTGAGAACAAATCCATCCCAATGGTGAAAGTGGAATGGAAGAACACTATGGGACGGATGCCACATGGGAAAAAGAGGAGGAAATGCGACTACGCTATCCACATTTGTTTCCCGACGAAGGTAAATTAAGTTTGGAGGACCAAACTTCCTAAAGGGGGAAGACTGTGATACCCCTGTTCCGTATATGCTAATTGGTCCTTAATTTGAGTATGATTATGTGTTTAGCATGATTTTATGTGTCATTATGTGAATAATGTGATTTTGAATTCTATCTGTTCACCGTAGGAATATCTGTTTGAATAATCTTTTGGAAATTAAATTGAGGGCCTTATCGGCCACAGAACCCGAAATTGATTACGCCATTGTGATTGGCATAATTTTTAGAGCCTACGGTGAAATTTAATTGAAAATTGATTCGGGTTAGATTAAATCGATTAAATTGATGAATTAGAGCCCAACTACTTTATTATTATAATATTGGCCTTAGTGGGTTTTGTTGTCAAGGCTTTAAACACTCAATCTCTCTCTCCCTAGCCTCATTTTTGACTGATAATAAACTCAAAGAAGAGAAGAGAGGGTCGGTTGGAAGAAGAGAGGATAGGAGATTGAGGGTTTGGCTTAAGCTTGGAAATTTTGGAGGTTAAGCTCAAGAATTGCCATAGATTGTGAAGATTAAACTCCTTGGTGAGTAATTCATGCATTTTTAGTCATTATCTTGTGAATTCAAGTTTAATAGATGGCCAAGGCATGAATTAGTTTGAATGTGAGGGGATTGAGTTGTATATGTTGGATTTCAAGCTAATAGAAGCATGCATGTAAAGAATTGTTATAGATTTCCATGTTTGAGCTTAATTTGTGTAATCTATGTTGAAGTTTGAATGAAATCCATGTGTATGACCATTTCTTCACCAAATAAGTTGTGAATAATGTATTTCTTACATGCAAGAGTAGATCATGAAAGAGCAAGCTTTGCATGTTGAAATTTGATATGTTGGTGATGAATTTGGAATTTGAGGAATGCATGTAAATGATGTAAGAAATTGAGCTCCTAATGTTGTAATCTTGCATTAGTCATGTTAGTATGACTATATTTGAGATTTGAGCCATAACATGCATATTTGGTTGGTTGGAATTCGATTTTTATGTCCGCTGAGCAGGGAAAGGGCTGCTCGAGCGGGAAAATCGTGCTTCAAGCACTTTTTGCAGAGTTGATGTCCGCTCGAGCAGGATATATCACGCTCGAGCAGGGAGCTTTGTAGACAGGCCTTCCGCTCGAGCACTCTATTCCACGGTCGAGCTTATTTTTCATGCAACCAGTACTTTTGCAGGCCTTAAGGGTCTGCTCGAGCGGGTAAGTCGACGCTCGAGCGGGGACCCTGTTTTCTGAAATTTTGTTCATGCGTTCCGTGTTTTGTTTTCCGTTCCCTTTCACTTGTAATCACTCTTAGGCATATGTTAAACATTGTAAATGAATTAATGAGATAAGAATAAAGCCTAGAGAGGAATATGTGAATTAAGGAACGGATTGAATTATTAATGACCCTTTTGTGTTCATGGAATGTGTAGGGTCAAGCTCCAGGGCGAATCCACAAGCCGATCACTGTGAGTAATATCGATGTTTGAATGCTTGGAATTGTCCAATTGTTTATTCCCTTATAAGCTCTATGAGTTGTTAATTGGGATTGTGGACAAAAGTCTGACATGATAAACGTAAATGGACCAAAGGTCGTTTTGATAAGCATAAATGGACCAAAGGTCGTTTTGATATACGTAAATGGACCAAAGGTCGTTTTGATAAGCATACATGGACCAAAGGTCGTTTTGATAAGCCTAAATGGACCAAAGGTCGTTTTGATAGAATTGAATGGACCGAAGGTCGTTTTGATAAAAATGAACGGACCGAAGGTCGTTTTGACATATATGAATGGACCAAAGGTCGTTTTGACTTATATGAATGGACCGAAGGTCGTTTTGACATAAATGATCGGGCCGAAGGCCGTTTTGACATGAATGAGTGGGCCGAAGGCCGTTTGACAAGAATGAACCGGCCGAAGGCCGTTTTGACATAAATGATTGGGCCGAAGGCCGTTTTGACATAAATGAGTGGGCCGAAGGCCGTTTTGACATGAATGGAAATCTGAACGGGCCAAAGGCCAGAATGTGGAAACTACAAGTCACTTGATTTGAAATTCGTATAGTTATATATATCTGTTAAATAGAAATATGAATTGGGCCCAAGGCCGTTTGGAACCTGTTGTTCTACATTGTTATGTAACTTCTGTATTTGATATTATTCACTGGGCTATCGCTCACGCTCATTCATGTGTTTGTAGGTGAGCCAAGAGAAGTCCAAACCCAGCCCCAGTGAAGTCTGCCTTGAACAACACGAGTTTTGGAGAGTCAGCCTTGTGTCTCACGCACGAGACCCATCCTTGTTGTTTTGTTATGCATTTACGTTTTGTCTTGTTGGCAAGGACTTTGTGTATATTTGTACATAGTCTGTTATGGGTTGGCTCAGTTTAGATGATCCTATTTGTAAAGAAGTTTATGCTACTGTACTTTTGATGTGGGTTATTAACGTATATGAGTATGGTTTATTTGATGTGCACATAAGCACGGCTCTATGGACAAAGTTTAAATTTTTGCTTCCGTTTGGCCCTTTACTCTGACGAGTTATGTCTGTTTTGGTCTAAGGCCGTAGGTAATCACAGGATTACTGGCAGGTTATGTCCTTAACCCATAGGGGCGGGTTCGGGTCATGACAGAGTGGTATCAGAGCACGAGTTAATAACCCACACACTTGTCCAAAAAGAGCAATTAGCGTCTAGATAAGATCTAGGATGCATTCATGTGATAAATATGATGTTGGAAGCATTGATTATATGCTTAAATGTTTTGATATGAACAATTATATGTTGTAAGTTGTGAAGTATTTGCATTGCAAATCACCTGAATATGTATGCTCTTTGTTACATGCATACTTGTGTATATCCTGTATAAAGTATAATGCAAGTTTAATCAGATGGTGAGAACCAGAGGAGATGAAATAGAAGAATCCTCAACTGCCAGAATGGACAGAATGGAAAGACTAATACAGGAAATGGCAGAAGCTTTGAGACAGCAACTGGAGTGGCAACAACAGTGGCAGCAACCACACCCGTCACCTCCACCTCCGGCACCACCCGTGCCAGATCATCAAAATGATGACCAAATAATAGCTCTCGCCAAGGAATTCAAGAAAATGAAACCACCACAGTTCCACGGGGGATTAGATCCGTTGAAAGCCGAAGCGTGGGTCCTCGGCATTGAGAAATTACTTGAAGTGTTCCCCTGTTCAGAGACTCAGAAAGTGCTTCTAGCCACTTTTATGCTAGAAGACGAAGCGAGAAGATGGTAGATGTTGATGCGAGAAAACCACAAAGACGTTCACTGGCCGAAATTTTTAGAGATCTTCTATGACAAGTACTTCCCACAATGCATTCGGGATAGGAAAGTAGCCAAGTTCATGGAACTCAAGCAAGATAGCATGACAGTGGCTGAGTATGAGGCCAAGTTCACTGAATTGGCTAGGTTTGCACCACACGTGATTGACACCGATTATAAGAAGGCAAGACACTTTGAAGGGGGACTTCGCAGTGACATCCTAGAGAGGGTGAATGTTCTAAAGTTGGAAACCTACATTGGGGTGCTTGACAGGGCCATCATATCAGAGGCTAATATAGCTAGACAAGCTAAGCCAGTAACAGAATGGAAGAGTAACAAAAGGCAAGGCTTCTTTTCGAAGAAGAAATTTCTGAAAAAGCAAAACACAGGCTCCTCCACTACTTCAAGTTCTTTTCGAGACACAGCTCCCATGTGCAACATTTGTAGCAAAAGGCACCGTGGAGTCTGTTACCATGCATTAGGAGCCTGTTTCAAGTGTGGGAAACAAGGGCATATAGCCCGAGAGTGTAATCAGAATGGTGGAAGGATAACAGCTAGTTCAACTGCATCAGTTCCAAAGCTGGGAAATACTTTGAGATCTGCTACTACTGGGGATACAGTGAGACAGGGGAGAGTTTTTGCACTTGTTCCGGGCGATACACGGAATGTCAATGCTGTTGTCTCAGGTACTATTTCAATATGTAATCAGGATGCCTTTATATTAATTGATTCTGGATCAACACACTCATTTGTGACACATACATTTGCATCTAGACTGAATAGACCCCTAGAGTTATTGCCATATTTGCTATGTGTGTCTGCTCCATCGGGGGAATCTGTGTTATGTGACTATATATATCGGTTTTGTGACATGCATATCAAGGATGCTACCCTATATGTAGATTTGTTGCCCTTTAACTTTAGACATTTCGATGTAATTTTGGGCATAGATTGGTTGACCAAATATTGTGCCACCATAGATTGTGTGACAAAGAGGGTTGTGTTTAAACCACCAGAACAGAAAGAGATTGTGTTTGTGGGAAATGGGGTAGTGCCTCCACCTTATTTGATATCTACAATGAAAGCATGTAAACTGATCAGGAAGGGGTGCTAGGGTTATATGTGCTATGTGTTAACTGAATAATCTGAGAATGTTGAATTAAATAATATTCCTATTGTTAGAGAATTTTCAGATGTGTTTCCGAATGAATTACCAGGGGAATTAGTAGACTGGGAGATAGAGTTTACTATTGAGACTGTGCCAGGCACCCAGCCTATTTCTAAAACTCCCTACAGAATGGTTACTGCTGAAATGAGGGAATTGAAAGAACAGTTGCAGGATCTGCTTGATAAGGGGTTTATCCGACCCAGCACTTCGCCTTGGGGTGCACCAGTGTTATTTGTGAAAAAGAATGATGGTACTTTGCGCCTGTGCATCGATTATAGGGAATTGAACAAGGTAACGATAAAGAACAAATACCGTTTACCCCGTATTGATGATTTATTTGACCAACTACAGGGATCACAGGTGTTCTCTAAGATTGATTTGAGATCCGGGTATCATCAGCTGAAGGTTAAGGCAGAGGATGTTGAGAAAACCGCATTCAGAACGAGGTATGGTTATTTTGAGTTCCTTGTTATGCCATTTGGAGTGACTAATGCTCCGATAGCATTTATGGACTTAATGAATAGAAATTTTAAAACCTACCTTGATGAGTTTGTCGTAGTCTTCATCGATGATATTTTGATATACTCTAAAGATAGACTTGAACATGAACATCACTTGAGGACTGTTTTACAAATACTTCGAGAAAGGAAATTATTTGCTAAACTAAAGAAATGTGAGTTTTGGTTGGACGAGGTTGTTTTCTTAGGACATATGATCAACAAGGAAGGAATTTCAGTGGACCTGCAGAAAGTAGAGGCAATTGTGAATTGGCCTACACCAACTAATGTGATAGAAGTTCGCAGTTTCATGGGCTTGGCTGGGTACTACAGGAGGTTTGTGAAGGACTTTTCGAATCTAGTTGTGCCCCTTACTCAATTGACATGTAAAGGGCAGCCATTTGAGTGGAACGAAGAAAGAGAATCAGCCTTTCATGAATTGAAAATGAGATTGACTACTGCACCAATTTTGACACTACCTTCAGGTATGGAAAATTTTGTGATTTTCAGTGATGCATCTTATAAGGGTTTGGGTTGTGTGTTAATGCAGAACGGAAAGGTTATTGCCTACGCTTCCCGGCAATTGAGGCCACACGAGAAGAATTATCCAACACATGACCTAGAACTAGCCGCAGTTGTTTTTGCTTTGAAAATCTGGCGGCATTATTTGTATGGGGCAAAATGTGAAGTCTACACGGATCATAAGAGCCTGAAATACTTCTTCACGCAGAAAGAGTTGAATATGCGTCAGAGAAGATGGCTAGAACTGATAAAAGACTACGATCTAGAGATTCAGTATCACCCCGGGAAAGCTAATACAGTGGCGGATGCTTTGAGCAGAAAATCAACAGGGAGTATGGCTTGTTTGCTTACTGAACAAAGGGAGATTTTGCAAGACTTTGAGAAGTCTGAAATTGAAGTAGTAATAGGTGACCAGGGCGGATTGATAGCCGCTATTACAGCCGAGCCAGTGATCATTGATGAAATTAAGCAAAAACAGAAAGAGGATGAGTTCCTCAAGAAAGTGGTTGACGAATTTGAGGCAAGCCCGAAAGCATAATCCAGTATCGAGAATGGAATGTTGAAATTCCGGAACCGAATATGTGTCCCTGATATCCCGGAACTGAAGAAGAGGGTTTTAGATGAAGCCCACAGGTCCGTATTTGCTATGCATCCGGGTAACAACAAAATGTATCGGGATTTGAAACAGACCTATTGGTGGCCTAAAATGAAGAAAGAGATTGCAGAATATGTGTCCAAGTGCCTTCAGTGTCAGCAAGTTAAGGCTGAACATCAGAAACCAGGCGGTCTACTCCAACCTCTCCCTATTCCTGAATGGAAGTGGGAACATGTGACTATGGATTTCGTTGTTGGCTTACCTCGGACTTCTCGAGGTATGGATTCTGTTTGAGTTGTAGTTGATAGACTGACTAAATCTGCACATTTCCTGCCTGTCAAAACTACATTTACTGCTTATAGATTGGCTACCATTTACGTTGATGAGATTGTCCGTTTATACGGTGTCCCAGTATCTATTGTATCGGATAGGGATCCGAAATTTGTGTCTAGATTGTGGAAGAGTTTGCAGGAAGCTATGGGAACAGAACTGAGGTTCAGTACTGCATTTCACCCACAGACAGACGGGCAATCAGAACGAACGATTCAAACTTTGGAAGATATGCTTCGCATGTGTGCTTTGGATTTTCAGGGGAGTTGGGAAGATTATTTGCCACTTGTAAAATTTGCTTATAATAACAGCTTCCACTCCAGCATTGGTATGGCACCATATGAGGCTTTGTATGGTAGGAGGTGTAGATCACCTATTTGTTGGATAGAGGTCGGGGATAGAGCTTTAATTGGGCTAGAAATTGTGCAAGACACTTCTGAAAAGATCAAAACAATTCGGCAAAGGCTCAAAATAGCTCAAGACCGACAGAAGAATTATGCAGACATTCGGAGAAGACCTCTCGAGTATGAGGTTGGGGACCATGTGTTCATCCGTGTTTCTTCGATGAAAGGCCAAGTCAGATTTGGGAAAAAGGGCAAATTGTCGCCCCGCTACATTGGGCCGTTTCAAATTTTGGAAAGGCTTGGTCTAGTTGCCTACAGAGTTGCCTTGCCACCAGGATTCGAGCAAATCCATAATGTGTTTCACGTGTCGATGTTGAGGAGTTACCTCCGAGACCCGTTTCATGTGATTGATTATCACCGGGTTGCTATGGATGAGAATATGGAATATGCTGAGTGGCCGGAAAGAATTGTCGACCGACAAGTGAAAGAATTGAGAAACAAATCCATCCCAATGGTGAAAGTGGAATGGAAGGAACACTATGGGACGGATGCCACATGGGAAAAAGAGGAGGAAATGCGACTATGCTATCTACATTTGTTTCCCGACGAAGGTAAATTAAGTTTGGAGGACCAAACTTCCTAAAGGGGGGAAGACTGTGATACCCCTGTCCCGTAGTACGCTAATTGGTCCTTAATTTGAGTATGATTATGTGTTTAGCATGATTTTATGTGTCATTATGTGTATACATGTGATTTTGAAATTCTATCTGTTTACCGTAGGAATATCTGTTTGAATAATCTATTTTGGAAATTAAATTGAGGGCCTTATCGGCCACAGAACCCGAAATTGATTACGCCATTGTGATTAGCATAATTTTTAGAGCCTACGGTGAAATTTAATTGAAGATTGATTCGGGTTAGATTAAATCGATTAAATTGACGAATTAGAGCCCATCTACTTTATTATTATAATATTGGCCTTAGTGGGTTTTGTTGTCAAGGCTTTAAACACTCAATCTCTCTCTCCCTAGCCTCATTTTGACTGATAATAAACTCAAAGAAGAGAAAAGAGGGTCGGTTGGAAGAAGAGAGGATAGGAGATTGAGGGTTTGGCTTACAGCTTGGAAATTTTGGAGGTTAGGCTCAAGAATTGCCATAGATTGTGAAGATTAAACTCCTTGGTGAGTAATTCATGCATTTTTAGTCATTATCTTGTGAATTCAAGTTTAATAGATGGCCAAGAGCATGAATTAGTTTGAATGTGAGGGGATTGAGTTGTATATGTTGGATTTCAAGCTAATAGAAGCATGCATGTAAAGAATTGTTATAGATTTCCATGTTTGAGCTTAATTTGTGTAATCTATGTTGAAGTTTGAGTGAAATCCATGTGAATGACCACTTCTTTACCAAATAAGTTGTGAATAATGTTTATTTCTTACATGCAAGAGTAGATCATGAAAGAGCAAGCTTTGCACGTTGAAATTTGATATGTTGGTGATGAATTTGGAATTTGAGGCATGCATGTAAATGATGTAAGAAATTGAGCTCCATAATGTTATAATCTTGCATTAGTGCCATGTTAGTATGACTATATTTGAGATTTGAGCCATAACATGCATATTTGGTTGGTTGGAATTCGATTTTTATGTCCGCTTGAGCAGGGAAAGGGCTGCTCGAGCGGGAAAATCGTGCTTCAAGCACTTTTTGCAGAGTTAGATGTCCGCTCGAGCAGGATATATCACGCTCGAGCAGGGAGCTTTGTAGACAGGCCTTCCGCTCGAGCACTCTATTCCACGGTCGAGCTTATTTTTCATGCAACCAGTACTTTTGCAGGCCTTAAGGGTCTGCTCGAGCGGGTAAGTCGACGCTCGAGCGGGGACCCTGTTTTCTGAAATTTTGTTCATGCGTTCCGTGTTTCGTTTTCCGTTCTCTTTCACTTGTAATCACTCTTAGGCATATGTTAAACATTGTAAATGAGTTAATGAGATAAGAATAAAGCCTAGAGAGGAATATGTGAATTAAGGAACGGATTGAATTGTTAATGACCCTTTTGTGTTCATGGAATGTGTAGGGTCAAGCTCCAGTGCGAATCCACAAGCCGATCACTGTGAGTAATATCGATGTTTGAATGCTTGGAATTGTCCAATTGTTTATTCCCTTATAAGCTCTATGAGTTGTTAATTGGGATTGTGGACAAAAGTCTGACATGATAAACGTAAATGGACCAAAGGTCGTTTTGATAAGCATAAATGGACCAAAGGTCGTTTTGATAAACGTAAATGGACCAAAGGTCGTTTTAATAAGCATACATGGACCAAAGGTCGTTTTGATAAGCCTAAATGGACCAAAGGTCGTTTTGATAGAATTGAATGGACCGAAGGTCGTTTTGACAGAAATGAACGGACCGAAAGTCGTTTTGACATATATGAATGGACCAAAGGTCGTTTTGACTTATATGAATGGACCGAAGGTCATTTTGACATAAATGATCAGGCCGAAGGCCGTTTTGACATGAATGAGTGGGCCGAAGGCCGTTTGACAAGAATGAACCGGCCGAAGGCCGTTTTGACATAAATGAGTGGGCCGAAGGCCGTTTTGACATGAATGGAAATCTGAACGGGCCAAAGGCCAGAATGTGGAAACTACAAGTCACTTGATTTGAAATCCGTATAGTTATATATATCTGTTAAATAGAAATATGAATTGGGCCCAAGGCCGTTTGGAACCTGTTGTTCTACATTGTTATGTAACTTCTGTATTTGATATTATTCACTAGGCTATCGCTCACGCTCATTCATGTGTTTGTATGTGAGCCAAGAGAAGTCCAAACCCAGCCCCAGTGAAGTCTGCCATGAACAACACGAGTTTTGGAGAGTCAGCCTTGTGTCTCACGCATGAGACCCATCCTTGCCGTTTTGTTATGCATTTACGTTTTGTCTTGTTGGCAAGGACTTTGTGTATATTTATACATAGTCTGTTATGGGTTGGCTCAGTTTAGATGATCCTGTCTGTAAAGAAGTTTATGCTACTGTACTTTTGATGTGGTTATTAACGTATATGAGTATGGTTTATTTGATGTGCACATAAGCACAGCTCTATGGACAAAGTTTAAATTTTTGCTTCCGTTTGGCCCCTTTACTCTAACGAGTTATGTTTGTTTTGGTCTGAGGCCGTAGGTAATCACAGGATTACTGGCCGGTTATGTCCTTAACCCGTAGGGGCGGGTTCGGGTCATGACAGGCTGAGTTTGGGAAAATTCTAAAAAGGCCACTTTGATAATTGTCTTTAAAGTAAATCGAATTTGGAAATTTGTTCTTCTTAATAGTTCCATAAACTCATATTCAACTAATAAAAAGAAACCCTACCTCTTGAAGAGAAGAGGAGAAGACAACTCTCTAAGTATTGACTGCATCGAATCTTTGATGATTTCAAAGTTCTCGTCGAGCTCAACAATATTGATGGTTGGGTTGGAGATCAATTCTGACTCCAAATGCTCCAAATTGAGGTTGAAGTTTGGGAGTTATAGTGGAGAGAGAGAGAGAGAGAGAGAGAGAGAGAGAGAGAGAGAGAGAAAGGTAGTAAATGAGGAGAGAATGTGGAAATGGATGAGGAAATAAAAGGGCTAAAAAACTCTTAGCTAAAAGACTGCCATACGCAGCTTCTCAGTCGTGGCCACATATACAAACCCTCTTTGCCGCACGTGCAAACCCTCTTGGCCGCACTTATAGTTTCATGTAGTGCCAAACCCTGAAAATCTCCATTTTGTCGCACATACGGGACCTTTGCCCAGAAATCCAATTTCCCTCCTACACCAATCTGTACGTGCAAGAAATTTGTTGGAGTTCAATTGCTCAATAAGGTTTTGGGCAAATTACAAACACCCCCCTCGAGGTTTGGTGAAAATACAAATTCCCCCCTGAGGTTTGAGAAATTACAAATTGCCCCCTGAAGGTCAAATTTTCATAACAAATTAGGAAAAATTATGGGAGAATCTGTATGAAAATAAAAACCTCATGGGGCAATTTGTTATGGAAATATAAACCTCAGGGGGCGGGATGTAATTTCTCAAACCTCCGGGGGGAATCTGTATTTTCACCAAACCTCGAGAGAGGTGTTTGTAATTTGCCCTAAGGTTTTCTACTTTTCTATTTTCGTCTTTACACTCGAAACTCAAATATTAAAAATGTTACATGCTAAAGATGGTTCAACTCCAACTCAACCAGTAAAGGGTTCAACTCTAACTCAACCAGCTCGACAACAATATAATCCGTAAAATTCATAGGCTTGAAAGTGTATCAGTGCATTCGTACAAGTGAGTTCAAATTGGGTTTAAGATCTAGGACATTACAAGGCTTCTGAATTTTTGCTCAAACCCATATTGAGGCCTCGTTTGGCAACTGTCCTTTTCAGTCAAAAAGTCAAAAAGTTACTAATAAAACCAAAAAGTCAACAACGTATACCAAAAAGTCAAAGATTCTCTTTTCTCTCTACTTTTTGTATATCTTTTCGTAAAAAGTTAAAAAATCATCCCAAACATATTAGTTTTTTTTACATTACATTTTAACCAAAAAGCTAAAAAGTTACTAAAAAAGTCTATTTCTAAATGAGGCCTGAATTCAAAAATATCTTAGCCAAACTCCAAAAAAAAATTAGATTGGACTCGGGTTGTTCAAGTTGAGTCTGCCCAAATTATACCCTACAAAAGAATGAGTCTTGCGTATGAAACCAACATCATAGGGACTTATTCTTAGCTCTTTTAAGACTTTTGTATTTGTTAAAGACTTGTGAGATTGGATTTTTAGTGAATTGCTTTTTTGTTAAAAGATTTGGGCACAATAATTTTAAAATTAAAATTGGTCCAATCTGTGAAGGCGCAAACCATTGAAATCGAAATCAAAACTTACCGAAGATACGACGGTTTGATTTAGTTCATGCAAGTGATATATTTTCACTAAAACAAGCCAAACCAATTGCACCCCTACAAAAACAAAAAAGAAAAAGGTGGAATCTTTAGATTTGAAAGAACAGGAGCCCCAGCATCAGAGACCACATGTTGTGAACGCGGCAAAGATAAAGACAAACAGGGTTCATGTGCCCCTATCTTGGAGTGTTCCCTATGGCCTATATATATATATATATATATATTTCTCTCAACTTGTCGATAATGGTCCCGTTTAGTAGAGCTGTGAAGAAGTGAATATAACTTATAACCTAACAGCTTATAACTTATAACTGTGAACATAAGTTGATTTTTGACTTATAAATTAAGCTTCTCTTCCCCCACTCAAAGAAGAAGTTAATTTTCGACTTACAAAAAGCTATAAGCTGTATTATTAAGCTGAACCAAACATATCAAAATAATTTAAACTAAGCTAAAAACTAAAATAAGCTGAAAATAAATCCTACCAAACATGACCAATGTCCTTTGTGTTTGCTTCCTTTCACTTTTCTTATTTTCTTCTCTTTTTATATAAAGAAAAAAAGGGTAAATTACCTTCTCTAAGTATGTAGAAAATATAAGTAATCCTATAGTTTTGATATAATTATATTGATTTGTATTTAGTAAAGTTAAATTGACTTAAAATAATACAAATAGTATGAAATCACAATAATAAATAAGAAAAAGTATTCATTTCAATATAACATATATGACAGTGTAATTGTTTTCATTTATATGAAGAAATTATGATGAAAATAGAGTAAAATATTATGTGAATGAAAACTTTAAAGGAGCCTAATGTAATTATATTAAAATTATAAAACTTATTATATTTATTATAAAAAAAAATCAAAGGAGATTAGTGCAATTTACCAAAGAAAATAGTACAAATCCCTATATTTACCTATAGCAACATTGAGAATATCTACTTATAGAATTGAAAATAGAAAAAAAAAAAATAATAAATAAAAATTTGATGGAAATGATGCATAATTGAATTGAGAAAGTAAAAAGGAAAATACTAATGAAATTCGTTGGACATTATTTGATATTGATATTTATATAAAAAAAATATATTTTTGAAATAATAGAAATGTTATTATTATTATTATTATTATTATTTAATCAATGAAAAGCGTTTTAAAATTGGTGAATGTGCCTTGTTTTTTGACTTTTGGTCTCTTCCTTCTACTCATGAGCATTTGTTAGCTAGATCTTAAAACTAAAAGGTCTGAGTTCCCCTCTATATCTTTATCTTACTATATTCATCTATATTTCTCTTGTAAGTTTTAATTTAGTTCACAACAATGATCCGAATTGTCTAATTTGTAGATTTTACAATAAAGCTCATTCGTGCACAAAATCAATTTGATTGGACATTTATAAACACAGGAACAAATTATAATTTGTTTTATAAAATGAATAATAAATATGATTGTAAATTTAAACCATCAATTTTATAAAAGAAAATGCGATTTCTTCATATGTTTTATAGTTGTTCGAAAAGTTAATTTTTTTACATGGATAATCTTTACTGGGAGTCCTACAAAGTAGATGGTTTCAATCATCTCTATGTGCCTGAATTAGAGTACACAAGAGGAGCATGGAGATATATGGAGAAATGAAGTATAGAGGGGAGCTTATCCCGAAAGGAGTCCAGGCATGGAAAGATTTATTATTCCTTTTTCATTAACAATTGATAAAAATCAAATTTTCTAATCTTCTTCTTCTTCTTCTCTTCTTCTTCTTCTTCTTCTATTTAATTGTTTTTGCTAGTATTTTTCAGGTTTCAACACTATAAAACATTACATTTAGGCCTTATTTGGAAAGTTGACTGTTTTAGTTAACTTTTTTTTTTTTTTTTATAACTATTTTATGAGATGAAGAAAAGTTGTGTTTGTAATGATTTTGTTTTGTTTTGTTTTGTTTTGTTTTTTTTTTGTGTGTAGTTAAATAGATAATTATAAGAAGAAAAAAAAATGAGTGATTGATATGTAGTATATGACATTTTATTTTATTAATTATTTTAACTTTTTTATCTTTGTTGATTATTTTAACCAAATTCCATTTTTATCTTTTTATGTCTTAAACTTCACTAGTTTAAGAGATAAGACATAGATATGGTATCGAAGGATGTGAAATAAACTTTCTCCATGTGAACCATTGAAATGGAATTGGGGCCCTTTCTATCTAGAAGTTAATGTTTTTGGACAATCTCAAGAGCCATACAACTAAACAATTTACATAATTATGTGACTACTGTACTGTGTTGAGACATTCCCAACCCCCCCCCCCCCCCCCCCCCCCAAAAAAAAAAAAAATAAATAAATAAATAAAAAAAATAAAATAAATTGTCCTACGAGCACATAATTATTTCTGAACTGTTGGAACCACCCCCAAGCAATGTGAAGTGATTAAAAGTATATTGACATGTCTCTATTACACGAATTGACTACGAAAGACACAAGAGAAAGAGTTACGGAGCTAGAAAAAGTAGTAAAAAGTCCAAAATAAAAAATGAAGTGTGTTATGTAAATTTAAATTTAAACTCTTTATCTTCTAATCACTTATTCTGAATTTTTTTATTTTTTTTTATTTTTTTTTATTTTTTTTTTCTAAGTATGTTGCATTGTTGTTGAATTGGATGTGAGTTGCTCATAGAATTCTTCAAGTCCAACCCCAAAAAATTGTGAACAAATCCAACATATCTCTCTCCCTGCCTCTCTCCCTGCTGCTGTTTGCTTCACTTTGTTTTTCAAGAGACTTTCTAATTTATTCATGAGTAGTGCAATATAATTTACCAAAATTTATAAACTTTCCCTCAAATGAGTTCTCCCACTCACATATTCTTTAGTACATCTTGTTTTAAATTTCAAAATTTTATTATTATCCGCCATATATATGAGTTTTAAAATTTTATAAAATTTATTTTCTTGTATATAATTATTTTTATTGCTAATTATACCAATACCTTTCAGTTATTAACGAATATCACTTTATACCCTAATCTATGAACACATACATTTATACTCTTTCAATTATAAAAATCCATCATTTTCACCCTCTAGAAGGGAGGCATTTGGACATAATTCTTAATTGAGGGAGTTAAACGTACAGATTCATATGTAAGAAGGTAAGATGATATTCCTAATAGTTTTTTTTTTGATAAGCTAAGAGACTTTGTTGATGAAATGAGTCATACAAGTATGAGGATACATCAATAAAGGAGAAGAATGAGGATACAACAACAACAACAACAACAACAACAGCACAGAGGGGATCCAAAACTGTAGCTAACAACAGAGCTAACTGAAGCTAACATTGTTGATCAACCGAGCTAACAGAGCAAGCAATAGCAAAGAAAACTCAATAAACAGCAATAGAGGACCCAAAACTAAAGCTAACCATCCCCCAACAGTTGGCAAGAAACCAACCATGGCAAAGACCATAAGCCAAAGAACCAACAGCAGATTTCAGACTGAATAATCAGAAATCAGACAACAAACCTGATCTGGTAGAGGTTGGATACAATGTCATGCACTGAATAATCTACATTCAAGAGCCATTTTGACCACAAAGCTATCTACACTTTAATCTTTTCACATAAATCCTGAATATCTGGCTGAGCTCCCTTAAACAAACATTCATTCCGCAACTTCCAAACAGACCAAAACACAACAGAGGGTATAATCTGCCAAACTTGACCAATCCAAGACTTGAGCTTCCCACCAAACCACCATTGCAGCAAACTTGCAATAGAACCAGGTATAGCCCAGACCTGTTCCCACCAAAACACCATGTGAGACCAACACTTCCAAACTACTGGACAGTGTAGAAGCACATTCTCCACAGACTCCTCCGCTATATGACAGAACACACACAACTTATTAACAGTCACACCAAGAACCCCAATCCTTTGGAGGAAGGTTGAGGTTTTGACCCTACCTCACCAAGCCAACCAACAGAAAAACTGCATTTTTGGAGGAGCTAAGTTGACCCACACCCCTGGTGGAACTACCACACCTTGCCCTGAAGCTGAATCCCACCACTTCCTCACAGATGAGACTGTGAACTGCCCAAACCCCTCTGCTGCCCAAGAACAAGAGTCCTTAAACCCAACTCTAAGGATTGGGGATGCCACCAGCAGACCACACAGCCTCTGCAGCTCCTCAACTTCCCAAGCTAACAGTCTCCTTCTAAATTGGAGCTGCTACTTCCCTGATAGACTTTTCTTCATACTGATTTGGTGGAGAGTCACTTCTTTCTCTGTGGATAGACTGAATAATCTGGGAAATTCAGTTTTCAAGTTTCTAAAACCCAACTAGGTATTATGCCAGAACCAGATTCTCCTCCCATTACCAACAATGATTTTTAATTGGCCTCCAAAAAACTCACCCAGTTGCTGATTGCTCTCAGTAATCTGTGTAATGTCCCTCCAAACCATAGAAACCCCTGCTATTTGATTCACTGAAGGGATCCAAGCCCCACCCATTCTGCCATACTTAGAACACACCACTGATTTCCAAAGGGCCTTATTCTCACTGCTAAACCTCCACCACCACTTTAGTAACAAACTTGCATTAACCTCTCCTAAGTTCCTCACCCCCAAACCACCTTGGCTCTTACTTTTCATGACCTCCTCCCATTTAACGAAATGCACTTTCCTATTAGTTTCATTCCCTACCCACAAAAAATTGGACTGCGGCTTAGTTATATTCTTCATAATTCCCTTTGGCATCTTAAAAATAGAAAGAAAATAGATTGGTAGATTGGCGAAGGCTGATTTGATTAGTGACAGTCTCCCAACAAAAGACAACAACTTTCTCTTCCAAGAAGAGAGCTTCTTCTTGACCTTGTCCACAACTGGTAGCCAAGTACTCTTCTTTTTGGGATTAGGCCCTAAAGGCAATCCTAAAAAATTGAAAGGCAACTTCTTTGACAAACAATTCAAAGCCTTAGCCAAGTCCTTGGTTTGGTCTTCATTATAACCAACCCCACAAACAAAGCTTTTATGGAAGTTGATCTTTAATCTAGACATCACCTCAAAGCACCCTAAAACTCTCTTTATGTTTAGAACTTCCTCCTTAGCCCCTTCACAGAAAATGATTGTATCATCTGCGAAATGAAGATGCGAAATACCCAAGTGATCCAAGCCTACAGTGGCACCTTTTATCAGACCCATCTCTATGGCCCTCTTCAATAATAGATTTAGTCCTTCAGCTGCAATAATAAACAAAAAAGGAGACAAGAGGTCCCCTTGTCTTAACCCCTTGTGAGGTTGAAACTCTTCAGTAGGAGCACCATTTACCAAAATAGACACCTTAGTTGTAGTAATACAAGACTTCATCCACCCAACCCATCTTGCTCCAAAACCAAACTTATCCAACATAGATAGCAAAAACTCTCAATTTAATGAATCATAGGCTTTTTCAAAATTCAATTTCAAAATAATACCTTTCAAAATAGTACCCCTTTTGATATTCCTAATAGTTGAGGGGTCTTGATGTAATGAACTTTGTTTTTTAAGGATAAATTACACTGATCTCTCTTGATATTTGAATATAATACAAGTAACTCCAAAATTTTAACATATTTACATTGACCTCCCTTTTAGTAAGGTTAAAGTAATAGAAATTAATGTAATAGTATGAATACACAATGATAAGTAAAAAAAAAAATATTTTTTAGTGTAAAAAAAATGGCAACATTATTTTTTTATCCAAATGATTAATGAAATATTGATAAAAATGAAACCGAATGTTGTTATGTGAATTAAATTGTTAACAGGTTTCAATATAATTATATTAAAATTATAAAATTTATTATATTTTTTTCAAATTTAAAAGGATTTGAGTGTTAATTTATCATATTTTTAAATTTATTCAATGTATTGGAGAAGTGGTAGGTGTGAAACCAGGATTTCATTATCAGAAGGGTCAAAAGAAAAATAATTTTTTTCATTATATACATAAAACACACATGTATGTATAATATGATATATATAAATTAAAAAAATATATAAATACTATAGAAGCAATTTCTAATAAGATCAAGAAATTTTTTTAGTGTAAAATAGAAAGAGAATTCAAAATGAAAAAAAAATGACATATGTATATTTTTATATTGGGAGCCATTTTATGTATAAAATGATATATATATATATATATATATAAATATGTATATATTTTCAAAATTGTATGACAAATAATAATTTTTATAAAAATAAGAGGATCATAACTCCTTATAATCTTTTACTAGTTCCGTTCCGGAGTACGATCGTTCACATGCATACATGCAGTAGTTAGTCTACATATGGATGAAGATGCATCATGCGTATATGTCCATACATGCAGCTATCCATACAAAGAAGCACAGAGCTTTTGCTGTACCAGACCACAAACAAAGATATTTTTGCTAACGAGGAAAAGGAAAAAGCTTGATTGATTGATAGCATCCTTGCAATTGCCTACTACAAACCACAAATTTCAAATAATTTTGCAGAAACAAATTAATCGTGTACAATAAATCCAAATATGAGCTGTCCAATCCAATCAACAAGAAGAGAGAGAGAGAGATTGGAAGGTCGACATCCTCTCATGTCAATTTCATCCATCCATTCATCAAGCTGGCAATCTGCAAACCCATAAACATCACGTCATAATGAGCCGGCAAAAAATATTCCATGCCCCCATGTGGCATCAAAATAATCTTAGTTATTTAGTCCGGATTTGGTAAACATTTTAGGCCTCGTTTGGGGACTGACTATTTTAGTCAAAAAGTCAAAAAGTCAACTAAAACTAGTCACATCACCTCTCTATTTTTCTGCACATCTTTTCGTAAAAAGTCAAAAAATTACTAAAATAGCCTGTTCCCAAACGAGGCCTAAATAATCATTTAGCTCCGTTTAGGAAATTGGTTTAGAAGTTTTTTTTGGTTAAAATAGTCATAAAAAATAAAATAAATTTTTTAATTTAATAAAATAAAATATTGCATCTAACCCATAATCATTACATTCTTTTTCTCACAAAAAAGTCAAAAAAATTTAAAAAGTCAAAAATTCTTCTCCAACCAGACTTTTTAATCTCAGGCTAAAATAACAAAAAAAGTAAAAAATCCAACCCACTTCTCAAACGGAGCTATAAAATGACAAAAAAAAGCTATAAAATCATAAAATATCAAAACACTTGAATTGAGATATAAAATTACCAAATTGACCTATATACAAACAAAAAGTCAAAAAAACATCATTTTTAAGTTGTTGGTAATTTTGTCATTTTAATACAAAAAGTCAAAAAGGTCAAATAAAAAAGTCTCAGGTTAAAAAAGTCAAAAAAATCAATTAAAAAAATCATTGCCAAACGATTTGCGTAAGGGATGGTTTAAGATTTAAATAATTACATTTTTTTTTAATTTTTTACGAAAAAATGTTTAAAAAAATAAATAATTTAGATTATTTTATGACATGGCCTATGGGCAATGAATAATTGCTGCATTTAAGGTTTTTTCACATCTATGGTTACAAAATTCAAAGAATCTATTAAAACAAAAAAAGCTAATAAATTGTATATATAGGTTTATACGTGTGCATACATATAGAGAGCTGCAAGTTTAAGAAAACAAAAATTAATTCAAAATTCACTTGAATTGAAAAATCTTATTCATTTATTTGATTTCTGTGTTTGTGGCCGGACATAAGCGAGAGATATGGCATATTCGACGAACAAGAGTAGCGGTTGTAGTTTAGGTTCGACTAATAACAGGTCTATAGCTTAGTAATTAAGGTGGATAAAATATTAAAATAGCTAGAATCTGAAAGCAGCTTTTAAACATTTGAGTAATATGACCTATTTTGGAAAGTGGAATAAAAGTCACATCTCAACTTTTAATTCACTTTTCTTTCTTATAAAAAAGTTAACAAAAAAAAAAAAAAAAAAATCAAAAAATAACTTTTAATTAAATTTCTAATCACATAACAAATAATTTATTTTATTAAAATCTCAAAGTCAATTAATAACTTTTAATAATGCCATAAACATATTTCAATTAATAATTCTGATAATTTTATTATTGCACAGGTGAGCAGTTAGAATTTTTTTTGTGTGTGTGTTAATTATATTAAATAATTTTTTTTTTCATAATAAGGAATTTGTAATTTTCAAAACTATAGAAGTAATTCGTATTTTAAATAAATTTTGAGAGGTGTATTTGTAATTTATCCTAAATATTTTTAGGTATTTCATATTTTTTGTACGGACATTGAAATTAATAACCATCCATTGAGAGAATACTAGCATTTTTCTTATAGTTCTTTTTAATATATATATATATATATATATTTACATATAATATAATTTCAAACACAGATTCTCTATGAACAAAAAGGACAAAAAGGAAAGACAAATTACGATAATAGGGAAGTAAGAAAAGACTAGAAGGACGAATTACGGTAGTAGTCATTGTGTTTTGATTCTTATGTCATTTTGATATTTGTAATTTTAATTGAGTTAATTTTGATCTTAAATTTATGATTTTATTTTAGTTTGATCCAATTAAGGCCAATTTATTGGCTAGTCGGCTCCAAGGCTTTGGCTTGCCAGCGAATTAGTAGTCCATGTATTTTGATCATTGTGTCATTTTGGTATTCGTAATTTCAATTGGCATAATTTTGATCATAAATTTACAATTTTGTTTAATTTGATCTAATTGATTACAACTTTTATATTTTTTTATGAAAAATATACATAAAAGTGGCATGTGTCATTTTTTAGAATAAAATTATAAATTTACTAAATTTTGTGAGTTAATTACAACAAATTCAGTGATTATGTTCCTTTTAAAATTAGATTAAATTGACACAATTAAGAGCCAAAATTAAACCAATTAAAAATAAATGGATCAAAATGATCCAGATGACAAAGTGCAAGAACCACCGTAATTTGCCCAAGAAAAAAAGCATGCAGCATCGTTTGACTACTGAGGAGCAGACACTATAACAATAACAAAAATGTGGATGGATGAGTTAACCTTGAATTAACAGAAAATAAATAAATATTAGCTTTTACAAAATCCATTCATTGTTCAATATTCAAAATTTAAGCTGTTCCAATGAACAATAACTTCATTATTTATATCTTTAATATGCTCATTTTATGTGTGGGCAGATTGATTTCTTTCGTGAACGGGTTAAATACAGACAGTGATTATAATTATCAGGTAGTTAGTAAGAACAAACAGTGAAAATAAATATCATGTTAAATTGTTGATGACAAACTCATTTAAAAATTTAAGCTAGTAATAGAAAATTTTATTATCTATATATCCTCAATATTTAAATATGAAATCAATATGATGTGTAGCAAAAAAGCGAGCATAAAAAGAGTATAGTAAGTGAACTGAGGGAGAAGAACATGTGAACGCATAAGAACACTGTCTCAAGAAAGCTAACAAATAAAATTAGGGTTAGGGTTTTGAGATGGAGTGAGTGAGAATACTTAACTTAGATCTAGAGAGTGCAAGTGAAACCAGGAGGGGGTGTCTTCCCACAAGTGACAAGGAGCTGAAGAGCGAGTGGAACAAAGATATTGAGGTTCAGAACCTTGAGCTTCAGAGTGGTGCACAAGCACACTGCTGCCTCAAGCTCCACCAGCCCTTGCAGCACTGGGCAGCACTCGTTGACGACAGGGTCACCAAGGCCAATGTGCACCAACCCGCCAAGAAGATCCACACAAGCTCCAAGCTTAAGAGTATCGATTGGGCACGTGGCGGTTGCTGGTGGTGGTGGCAGGCAAGGCCGGCAAGGCTTAGGTGGTGGTGGCGGGCAAGGCTTAGTTGTTGGCGGTTTAGTCACCGGAGGAACTGTCACTGGGGGGAGGGGCATGATTGGAGGGAGAATCACGGGAGGGAGGGTAATGGGTGGTTTCACAATTGGAGGTAGGGTTACCGGAGGCAGGGTGACCGGTGGTTTGGGAATCGGAGGCAGGGTAATGGGTGGTTTCACAATTGGAGGTAGGGTTACCGGAGGCAGGGTGACCGGTGGTTTGGGAATCGGAGGTAGGGTGACCGGTGGTTTGACAATCGGAGGTGGGGTGACCGGTGGTTTGACAATGGGGGGTAGGATTACCGGAGGGTTGATGGGTGGGACAATGACCGGGGGGTGGGTGATTGGAGGATTGACAACGGGTGGGAGGGTAATGGGTCCCTTGGGTGGCTTAACCTTGCGGGGCTTGTGCTTTGGGGGTTGGCCACAAGTGCCACAACCAAGAATGGGGGTGGTGGAAGAGATGAATAGCATGGAAATGAAAAGGAGAGTTGTGAACTTAGATGACTCCATTTTAGTGTACTCTTTGCTTTGCTTTGTGTTGCAAAACAAAGAGAGAAATGGACTGGGTTGGTAAAGTAGTGGTAGATGAGTGGGGTGTTATATAGAGTGAGTGAGCAGTGAAGTGCAAAAACAAAACAAAAAGGAAAAAACCCTAGAAGCCAAAAAAATAAAATAAAAAAAAAACCCTAGAAGCAAATCACGTGAACATGGGGCTGGGGAAAAAGGCAGCTGACAAATTTTGCTAGTTGGCATTGGCAACTAGCTTGGAGATGCATGAATATCCATTTTGCCCTATCATTGTGCTTTTATCACTAGATTGGGTGATTCAAAATTTCATCCAGGATATCATATTATATTACATTGAGTTTTAATGAACCCTATAACTTGAATCAATTGTCTGTCATGGATAGGTTACTAGGGTTAAATTTGGTCCAAGAGAAACAAATATTAAGTACAAACAATAACATTACTTTGCGTAGTGTTAGCAATCACTAAAAATTATAAATATGTTCTTATATCTTATATTCATTCAACTATATATTATTCTTCCTATCATAATATAAATTTTTTTCATTAAATAGTGATATTGTATTATCATTACACTACTCGTCAGGCTTAATTTAACCACCGGTTTCATAATATACAGATTCATTATTTAGTGTTTTTTTTCACCGTCAGTAAAAGGAAAATGGGGTAATTTCACATCAGCTCATATTTAAAAATTTATTGTCAAATTAATGGTAAACTTTATAAACATTAAAAAGTAAAATTATAAATCTTATCATCCATTTCTAATTAATTTTTTAGGCTAAGGAAAATAGGGGTACAAGAAATTACATCATGCAACAATAATACTCGAACTTAGGCGTAAATGAGTATCTCATTCACGAAACCAAACTTTCGTTTTTAGTGATTCAAAAATTTAAGTACTCTCAATATGCTTCCAAATCAACTTTTTGGCAGCCTCTTCAACAGCTTGTACAAAATTATTTGGTAAAGAAGAGGATTAAGTTTACGAAACAACCGCATGTGCATTCCTCTATTATTTGAACGAGACAAATGGGATTCAGACTACAAGCCCATAAAGTATGTTTCAATAAGTAAACTAAATAATTGTTGATGCAAATCTGTGTGTTAGTCTGGCAAGATAGTATTTTCAATTCATTGTTTTGATTGCACTGGAACATGTGCCAGCGTAATTAATTTTGAGCAAATTACACTCATGTTTCAATATTTTGTTTTTGTGTTATTTTAATTATTTAATTTTTTATTTGCTCAATTTTAATCTTATATTTTTTTTATTTATGTCAATTCAGTCCAATTTGCAAACGTCTGTTAATTAATTAATTTATTCAATATTTTAAAAACTAGACCGGTGAGCGAATCGGAAAAAGGATCGGGTAAACGGGTCACCGGTTCAATCGTCGGGTTGAACCGGAATTGAACCGTGACGTAATAAATATATTAAAATTATATTTAAATAAAAATATAAGTAATAAAATTATAAATTAAAAATATTAAATTATCTTAAATATTTGTCCTAATATTTTTTTTACTGAAAAATATAATAATATATTTTAAAATATTATTAATTTTAATTTTGGAAGAGGAAATCAAATATTTAATATTCCCTCCATATGATTTTAATTCGAATAATTTGATTGAAAGAAGAGCAAAAATTTTGGAGGGATATCAAAATTTCAACATTCCCTCTAATACATTTGATTGAATCTCACATAGATTTCTTGAGTTTTTTGAAATTTTTTTTTTCTTATAAATAGGTGAAGACTTTCATAATAATTTCATCAAGTTCTTAATGACATTCCTCACAAGAGGAGACCCTTGAAAGAGAGTTTCAAATTAAAATTTTCTTATATTCTTATATTATATATAGATATATAAAATAAGAAAGAAAGAAAGAAAGAAAGAAAGGAAATAAAAAAAAAAAAGTTCCAAGCCGATCAACTCGGTGAACCGGCTCTGGGGTAGCCGGTTCGACCGCTGGTTTTCCCTGTTCTCTCTAAATAAGATGGTTTTTAGTTTTGACCTGTTCAGAGGGTATATTCGGACCGGAACTCCGACCGGTCGATGGTTCAACCGGTCGGATCCAGTTTTCAAAATCAAAAATATATTTATTTTTAATTTTTAACCAAGTGCGCATTACATGTCCTATTTTTAAGGATAAAATTGTAAATTCTTATATTTTCTTCATAAATTAGTCCAATTGAGTGAGTTAACTCACTCAAATAAGTAGAGAGGGCTCGTGGTGGGTTTCATTATTGGGATGAGGGCTCTCTATGGATCTAATCTAGATGATGGGAGGAGGAAGAGAAATGAGGACTCGGTGCATCTCCCTTGCCAATGAGGGTCGTGACTGGAGGCCGTCATCGTTGCAGATTGTAGATGAGCTTGTCGTCGCTATCTCCACTCATCTCTTTTTATTTTTTATTTTTTCATTACGATTCAAATTTTATTTTTGATTTTTGTGTGGTTTGGTGGTAGCGGTGATTGTTTGGTGGCATGTGACAACCCCATTTTGTATTATACTTTTAATTTCTTAATTGTGCACGTGCTTATGTGCTAAGTATGAATTTGGTGATAATCATGTCATTAATGTGGTTTTGACTACATATTTGTTGATCGTTAGAAAATCTATTATGATTTTTGTTTTGATCTGAAAATTGAAGGCCTTAATGGCGTCAGAAACCGAAATTGGCTAATTTATTGTGATCAACATAATCTTTAGAGCTTATTAGAAAGTTTGACTAAAATTTGATTCAATTCAAAAATATCAAGTTTTGATTAAATTAACATTAAACCTAATTATTTACTTAATCCTTGATTAGTGATAATTAAGCCAATTAGTATATATACATGTTATAGTCAAGGAGTTGAGCTAAAACACATTATTTGGCTGAATTTTACAAGTTAGAGAGAGAGTGAGGGCAATTTAGCGAGGAAAAGAGCTTGTGAACTTGGAATTTGGTACAGAAATTGGAGAATTAAGAAGAAGAACTCATTATTTTGTAAGAATTTGTGTTATTGAAGACCTTACGTAAACCCTAATTCATGAAACAAAGTTATTTCATATGCGAATTCAAGAGGATGATGTGTTCAAATGTAAGAATTGAGTTTAGAATGAAGAATTAGAGGTAAATTCATACATACATGCATAGTTTTGTAGAGTTTCACAAGTTTGAACATGATTCTTGCCATCCATATTAAGTTTTGAAGCTATCTTATACATGCACTCATGATTCATAAGTGTTTGAAGTTAGATTTTATGTTTTTGTAAACTTTAAAAAGGAATTTGAAGTTTAATCATATATGCATGATCGTTTAAGTTAAAATTATGAAATTTGGCCATGAGGCTAGAAAATTGGTCTTGAATTCATGTTTTTGGAAGAGTTTTAAGTGTTTGAGAAGTTGTTTACAAGCCACGCAAGAGTTTGCTTTGAAACTACAGCTTTGAAGCTCGACTCCATTTTGAAATTTTTAGAATTCTTTCTCACCGCTCAAACGAACAATCTGTCACTCAAGTGCACATTTTATGCATCCAGTATTTTATGAAAATAATTGCAGTTAGCTCAAGCAACAAGTCATCGTCGAGCGACTGCCTTTTTAACAGCATGTACAAAATTATTTGGTAAAGAAGAGGATTAAGTTTATGAAACAACCGCATGTGCATTCCTCTATTATTTGAACGAGACAAATGCGATTCAGACTACAATCCCATAAAGCATGTTTCAATAAGTAAACTAAATAATTGTTGATGCAAATCTCTGTGTTAGCCTGGCAAGATAGTATTTTCAATTCATTATTTTGATTGCACTGGAACATGTGCCAGCGTAATTAATTTTGAGCAAATTACACTCATGTTTCTATATTTTGTTTTTGTGTTATTTTAATTTTTTAATTTTTTATTTGCTCAATTTTAATCTTATATTTTTTTATTTATGTCAATTCAGTCCAATTTGCAAACGTCTGTTAATTAATTAATTTATTCAATATTTTAAAAACCGGACTTGTGAGCGAATCGGAAAAGGGATCGGGTGAACAGGTCACCGGTTCAACCGTCGGGTTGAACCGGAATTGAACCGTGACGTAATAAATATATTAAAATTATATTTAAATAAAAATATAAGTAATAAAATTATAAATTAAAAATATTAAATTATCTTAAATATTTGTCCTAACATTTTTTTTACTGAAAAATATAATAATATATTTTAAAATATTATTAATTTTAATTTTGGAAGAGGAAATCAAATATTTAATATTTCCTCCATATGATTTTAATTCGAATAATTTGATTGAAAGAAGAGCAAAAATTTTGGAAGGATATCAAAATTTCAATATTCCCTCCAATACATTTGATTGAATCCCACATGGATTTCTTGAGTTTTTTGAAAGAATTTTTTTCTTATAAATAGGTGAAGACTTTCACAATAATTTCATCAAGCTCTTAATGACATTCCTCACAAGAGGAGACCCTTGAAAGAGAGTTTCAAATTAAAATTTTCTTATATTCTTATATTATATATAGATATATAAAATAAGAAAGAAAGAATGAAAATAAAGGAAATAAAAAAAGAAAAAAAGAAAAGTTCCAAGCCGATCAACCCGGTGAACCGGCTCCGGGGTGGCCGGTTCGACCGCCGGTTTTCCCGGTTCTCTCTAAATAAGATGGTTTTTAGTTTTGACCTGTTCAGAGGGTATATCAGGACCGGAACTCCGACCAGTCGACGGTTCAACCGGTCCGGTCCAGTTTTCAAAATCGAAAATTTATTTATTTTTAATTTTTAACCAAGTGCGCATTACATGTCCTATTTTTAAGGGCAAAATTGTCACACTCCAAACCCAGGTATGACCGGCTGTGGCCCACAGGGCCTTAGCCCAAGGCACACGTAAGCCTAAACACGAATCCAATATCACATTGAACAATTAAACAATAGTTCAATAATAAATAATCAAAACTCAATCCAGTGACATGCCACAATCAGAAGCGGCAAAACCAACCGTAAACAATACCATCCAAACTTATGGGATATAAACAGCCCACATATCAAAATAATCTTAAATGAACCCCAATAAAAATAAAAAAATAAATAAATGAATGTCCTATAGGTCCATACAATTGAATCCCCGCTATGCCATGAGTCCACTCTAAGTCATTCTAAGACCTGGAAATGGTAAACAACTAAGTCAGCTGATAACTCAGTGAGTAGCAACATGGATAGTAAATACAGTTTTGAAAACAGGGTTCAATTCCAAAATAAGATATATATATCACAGAAACTAGATTGGCATACAGTTCGGTAAAGACAATCTGTTTCAAAAACAAGGTTCCACAGTTCAACAGTTAAAATACTCATATCTCTCAAGAACATGATAAACGACATTTTCTATTTAAAACAGATTACAACATGAATACCAATAATTTTCTGGGTACCAAGAAAATAACAAGTAATATGCCACAAAATTCTCAAGGCTATAAGCCCCGTTGGATCCAATACCGAACTAAGAGTCATCCTCAGGGTGGCAACCTGGGCATTTTCTCAAAGACGATCCGATTGAAGGTCACCTAGCTTAACCTAGGTCTTTTCCTTACAATCGTTGAGCACTAGAGTCATCACGGCCCAACCTGGATCTCTTCCCTAGTGGCCAGAGTCACCACACACAGTGGAATAATTTCCTTGGACTAAATACATAGTTGGTCCCAATAATCAATACACATCAGTTTCGCAAAACATGGTAGTTCATCATTCTAAACATGAGACCAAAACAAATAGTTTATAGTATGCCAAGTTCACACATGTTTTAGAAATTATTTGATTCCATTGATAATATAATAATTTATCAAAACAGTTTAGTCATGAAACAACAATTTAATTTTCCAACAGTTCAGGGTAGGGGAACATTTATAAAAGTATGTAGCATGAAACTACTCACCTGAAAACGAAATAATATAATTCTCGAATAGAGTATGAAAGTCCAACTACTGCCCTAAATAAAGTATTAAAACTACACGTCACTATTAATTCAAACATACTAAAAGGAATAATAAACTAAGTAACTCCAAACTAAAGCGCACTAACACGGCTTAACCGAACTCATCGTTACTCTTAAATATTACCTAAGTTCATGTTCTTCAAGGTCTAAAATCACCCAAGACATGGGTTCAAATCGAAACTTAATTAAGAGTAACTTTAAGATAAAACAGAATTTTAAAGTAGTTTTCCCAATCTATTCGCTAATGTTGAAAATTAAAAACCCACTCCACGTTGTTCGAAAAATTCTAAAACCCTCCAGATATCAACTAATATATCCTAAGTTTCAAACCCAAATGGTTTCACTTGATTTGCTTATCAAAATAATTATCTACAATTAATTATATCTAAACAGGTTGTTTTCTCCAGCACTTTAAAGAAATTGACGGTTCTCTTAGTATACACGAGCAATCAATGCAAGGTCAAAAATTCAAGAAACTAGACTCGTAATCGGTTCTAATGACACTGATTTGATAATTTTTGGATATATACCCAAAGAGAACAACACTCCTGAATTTATTGTTAAAAACCAGTTTTCTGAACAGATTTGAACACATCATTTTATATGGCTTTTGACTACCAAAAATTATGAAAAAATTCAGATATGCAATTTAATATGTAATTAATCTACTGTAAAAATTTTAGATTAAAATTCATCTGTTTGATATGGTTTCTTAATTTTTAAAGTTTGTGATTCTGTGCAGAATTTTTGGACTAAGAATTACACCATTCTTTATACATAAAACACTATCCCAATCAGCCAAATATTTCATAGCCATGCCCAACACATTACCTACTTCACTGATTTGATCCATCAACTACTCAGCAACTCACAAGAAGAAGAAAAAGATAATGAAGGAATAAAAATAATAAGGGATTTACCTTGCCAATGGCCACCACAAAACTCAACAATTTTCACCCAATGACCTAGACGTCTCTCTCCCTCCCTTTACCTCTCACGGCTGCTCAGAAAAGTTGTGGGAAAACAATATCATAAGAATTAGGGTTTGTGTTTATTTTATTTATACTAGTGGTGGGCACACATAGGTTAAATAAATAGATAAATATACAAAATACATATATAAGTTATATGCAACTCAAATGGTAAAACCTTATTTATTAAGTTTGTTACTTTATTTTATTTTGTTTTTTTTTAGATAATAAATCTTGCCTCTAAATTAAAGACTTTCACCATAAATTTATTTTAGGTTTAAAAATTAATTAAAAGATCCTCCAATAATATTTAATTTTCACTTTAGAATTCACCACCAAAATATTTGAGATTGTAATATTATTATTTAATTATTTACTTAATTTTTATATTCGGGTTTTCACAAAAATTATAAATTCTTATATTTTCTACATAAATCAGTCCAACTGAGTGAGTTAACTAGAGTTAACTCACTCAAATAAGTAGAGAGGGCTCATGGTGGGTTTCATTATTGGGATGAGGGCTCTCTATGGATCTAATCTAGATGATGGGAGGAGGAGGAGAAATGAGGACTCGGTGCATCTCCCTTGCCAATGAGGGTCGTGACTGGAGGCCGTCATCGTTGCAGATTGTGGATGAGCTTGTCGTCGTTATCTCCACTCATCTCTTTTTATTTTTTATTTTTTTGTTACAATTCAAATTTTATTTTTGATTTTGGTGTGCTTTGGTGATAGCGGTGATTGTTTGGTGGCATGTGACAACCCCATTTTGTATTATGCTTTTAATTTCTTAATTGTGCACGTGCTTATGTGCTGAGTATGAATTTGGTGATAATCATGTCATTAATGTGGTTTTGACTACATATTTGTTGATCGTTAGAAAATCTATTATGATTTTTGTTTTGATCTGAAAATTGAAGGCCTTAATGGTGTCAGAAATCGAAATTGGCTAATTTATTGTGATCAACATAATCTTTAGAGCTTATTAGAAAGTTTGATTAAAATTTGATTCAATTCAAAAATATCAAGTTTTGATTAAATTAACATTAAACCTAATTATTCACTTAATCCTTGATTATTGATAATTAAGCCAATTAGTATATATACATGTTATAATCAAGGAGTTGAGCTAAAACGCATTATTTGGCTGAGTTTTACAAGTTAGAGAGAGAGTGAGGTCAATTTAGAGAGGAAAGGAGCTTGTGAACTTGGAATTTGGTACGGAAATTGGAGAATTAAGAAGAAGAACTCATTATTTTGTAAGAATTTGTGTTATTGAAGACCTTAAGTAAACCCTAATTCATGAAACAAAGTTATTTCATATGTGAATTCAAGAGGATGATGTGTTCAAATGTAAGAATTGAGCTTAGAATGAAGAATTATAGGTTAATTCATACATACATGCATAGTTTTGTAGAGTTTCTCAAGTTTGAACATGATTCTTGCCATCCATATTATGTTTTGAAGCTATCTTATACATGCACTCATGATTCATAAGTGTTTGAAGTTAGATTTTATGTTTTTGTAAACTTTAAAAAGGAATTTGAAGTTTAATCATATATGCATGATCATTTAAGTTAAAATCATGAAATTTGGCCATGAGGCTAGAAAATTGGTCTTGAATTCATGTTTTTGGAAGAGTTTTAAGTGTTTGAGGAGTTGTTTACAAGCTAGGCAAGAGTTTGTTTTGAAACTACAAGCTTTGAAGCTCGACTCCATTTTGAAATTTTTAGAATTCTTTCTCACCGCTCAAGCGAACAATCTGTCACTCAAATGCACATTTTATGCATCCAATATTTTTTTGAAAATAATTGCAGTTAGCTCAAGAAACCAAGTCATCGCTCGTGCGACTGCCTTTTTACTTTGTACCTTGGCTCGAGCAAACATCGAGCCAATATTCGGACCATCCAGTACTTTTGCAGACCAAGTGGTCCACTCGAGTGACCAATGTTGCACTTGAGCGAAGTGCGCTATTTTAGCAAATTTTGAAAAGGCATATTGTGACCAAATGTGCATTCTCATTCTTTTATGAGCATTCTTAGGCATGAATTGAATATCCTAAATGAATTAAGGGTTAGAATGAAGCCTAAGAGAGTCGAATAAGCTAAAGAACAATTCGGTTAAGCAATGTAATTCAACGTGTACACGCTTATGAATTGTGTAGGATCATCTGTAAGGGCGAATCAGTAACCAAATCACTGTGAGTAATATCTTAGTAAAGATATTTTATTACTTACTTTATTTTCTGAATGTCCTAATGTGGTAAGCTTTTCTGAAACTGTGATTTTGCAAGTGTGAATGAGTTTCTATCTGTTTGATCAATATGATATTTGTAAATGTGATTGATATGACACGACTGTGTATGATGGACCCAAGGTTGTTCTGTATAACTGAATTGGACCCAAGGTCGTTCCGTATATCTGACAAGATGGATCTAAGGTCGTTTTGAACATCTAATAAGTTTGATTATCTATAATGAGTTGACCGAGTGGTCATTATACAGTTGTAAATGATTGTACCCGAGGTTGTTCGGTTATGATATGATCAATTCCATTATGTACATCTATTACAAGTTAGACCCAAGGTCGTTCTATTATTTGTTGGACTCGAGGTTGGTTATGATATGATCAATTCCATTATGTACATCTGTTATCTGTTGGACCCGAGGTCGTTCCATTATGTATAGCTTATGATATAAAAATGCTTGTGCCAATTACTGGAACTCATTCGCATAACCCATTTACTCTAATATTATTCACTGGACTTTAGCTCACTCCATTTATATATATGTATGTAGGTGAGCAGCGTGATGTCCAGCCCCAGCCTTAGTGAACTTGTGAAGAATACCAAGTTTAGTGAAGTCTGTCATGAGTGCCTCACGAGCAAGGCTTTTGTTTCTTTTGTCTTTTGAATTTTTGTTTTCTTTTATTGGTCATGTTTGACCAACTTATATGTATATAAGTTTTGGTTTTGTGTGATAATGATGTTTGAAAGATCTTGGAGATATGGAATCTTATTATATTTGTATGAGTGTGAGTTATTAATATATGAGAAGTTTCTATTTATGCCATTTATATACAAGCTCATTGGACAAACTTTGTTAGTCTACTTCCGCTCCTGGCCTCTTTATTATTAAATATGTCTGTATTCTGTCTAAGATTGTAGGCAATCTCATGGTTACCGGCCGGTTATGATCCAAACCTTTACAGGCGGGTTCGGGTCATGACAGAGTGGTATTAGAGCACGAGTTAATAACTTACACACTTGTTCAAATGATCAATAAGGTGTCTAGAAAAGATTTAAGGTGCATTCATTTGATAACTAACTGTTATGTGCATCGAGAACATGTGAATATATTGAATATGAACTGTTGTGCCTCTAGGTGTATATGTGCAATTTCTGTGTCTATTGTAATGCAAGTTTATATAGATAATAGTGAGAACAAGAGCTGATGAGATAGAAGAGTCGACTATTGCTCAACTAGACATAATGGAAAGAATGATCCATGATATGTCTGAAGCATTAAGGCAACAACAGCAGCAACCACCCCTACGTCCGCCAATGCTAGTACCACCTATACAAGACTATCAGACTGATGACCATATAATTGCTCTCACTAAAGAATTTAAGAAGATGAAACCACCGTTGTTCCATGGTGGAGTAGACCATTTGAAAGCTAAAGCTTAGGTCATTGGAATCGAGAAATTATTTGAAGCATTTCCGTTTGTTGAGGCACAAAGGGTTCAGTTGGCCACATTCACTCTAAAGGATGAGGCAAGAAGATGGTGGATGCTAATCCAAGAAAACAATAAGGGGATTGATTGGGCACGATTCCTCAAAATATTTTATGAGAAATATTTCCCGCAGTGTGTCCATGATCGAAAAATGTTTGAGTTTGAGGGACTTAAAGAAGGTAACATGATAGTAGTTGAGTGTGAAGCAAAGTTCATAGAGTTGGCCAGGTTTGCACTGCACATGGTCGACATTGATTATAAAAAGGCGAGAAAGTTTGAGGGTGGACTTTGGAATGTAATTTTAGAAAAAGTAAATGTCTTGAAACTGCCAAAGTACGTGGATGTTATTGACCAAGCCGTAATGTCGGAGGTGAATATAGCATCCCATAACCGACCATTTGAATGGAGAGGAAAAAGGCATGGTTCTTATACGAATAAAAGATCATCGTCTTCAAAGAAGCAAAATCAGGAAACATCTAGCACCTCCAATTCAACAAGAGATTTTACACCAACCTGTAATGTGTGTGGCAAGAAACATCAGAGAGTTTGTTATCATACACCTGGGGTATGTTTTAGATGTGGCAAGACCGGACACATGATCAGAGATTGTTCCCAAAATAAACAAAGAGGTGGAAGGCCAGCTGCTAATTTGACTGGATCTATGCCAATGCCAGGAAACTCTACAAGACCCACTGCTACGAGAGACACATTGACGCAATGGAGAGTTTTTGCACTTGTCTCAGGTACCCTTTCTATTTGCAACCAAGATACTTATGTGCTAATTGATTTGGGTTTAACACATTCCTTTATATCTATTGCATTTGCATCTAGACTGAATAGACCTATGGAATCATTGCCATATTTGTTGTGTGTATTTGTTCTATCTAGGGAATCTGTTCTATGTTCATCTATACACCGTGTTTGTGAAATACGTGTTGGAAATGCTATGTTATTTGTAGATTTGTTGCCTCTTGATATTAGGCATTTTGATGTGATTTTAGAAATAGATTGGCTGTCTAAATGTTGTGCTACTATTGATTGTGTGACAAAATGGGTTTTATTTACACCTTCTAGACATGATGAATTTGTATTTGTCAGTAATGGTGTACTACCTCCGTCTTGATTTCGGCAATGAAAGCATGCAAACTACTTAAGAAGAGATATCAGGGTTATTTGTGTAGTGTTTTGACTAATCAGTTTATGAACATTATGTTGGATGACACTACTAAAAAAAGTACTTTTGCGACCGTTACAAGCCGTCGCAAATAATAAAAAAACAGTCGCAAAACGGCCATGCGATGGCAAATGAGGGTTGCGAATGTAGGAGTGGCAAATACTTTTTGCGGTCGCAAAACAGCAGTCGCAAACTATTTGCGACTGCCTAATCTACTTATGGCAAATAATGTTTTGCCGTCGCAAATTTTTTTAAAAAAATGCCTACATATATTAGCAACCATCTTGTTACTGTTGCAAAAAAAATAAAAAAATAAAAAAAAAAGCCTTCAATGTTTTAACAATCTATATTCTCATATATATATTCAAATATTATATACAATAAATGTAAAGTGATATTTACAAAAGTTCTAATGCTCATGTATTATTTTCCATCACTGCCCTCAACAAAATTATCTTTCTTCCAAAAAAAAAAAAAAAAAGAAAAGAAAAAGAAAAAGAAATGTGCATACAAAATATAAACCTTTATACATGCAAAACAAATATCCATCAACCATCCTTAAAAGTATTTATACAAAATACTAATAGATTCAATAAAAAAAAAATATAAATAAAAATAATCTCAGTTTAGCTCTCAATATCACCCACCCAATCATATCAACTACTCCATCAACACTACCTGCAAAAATATGCATCAATATATTAGACATCATTCAAATTATGTTTGCCTCAGCAATAAACACCTATGAGGTTCATTTTAAATAGTCAAACAGTTTAGACCTTCAAGCTTAAATGTTATGCAAAGCAAACCACTTGGAGCTATTACATCCTACAAACAAGAAATAATTCTTCTTGCAAATAACATTTAGGCTTCTTGTACTAGAATATACATAAGAAGCAAGATTGCCAATGTACATATAAAACCTGCAAACAAGAAATACTTCTTCTTGCAAATAAGAATGTAAGAAAGAAACTAACCATATTGTTTTTCAATTTAATTCCAATCAAGTAAAATTTCCTCCCTTCCAAATCCTCCTCTCACGTAATCGACAATAGTCTCCACCCAACCTTTGTTTTCAGTCGCTAACCTCCTACAAAGAATGGGGTATTCCTTACCCTTTGGAATGTATTGGTAATACAACATGTTCAACCGAAGAAACAACCAATTTATATATAACACCACTATTAATGCATGAAAAGTGTTTTCAAATTAGTGACAAGTATCTTGAATTCTTCATTTCTTTTTTCTTTTTTGTCTTTTTCTTGTGCCCCAAGGATACTTTTTAGCAAGACCCTTTTACATAATATGCATATCTATATATACATGAGGGCATCTCCAACCCTTACCTAAATCTTGACTCCAACTTACATCTGAGTAAAACGCCACTAAAATCCCCTTCACCCCTTTATTCAAACCTATATGAAATTGAGTTTTACACAAATCATAGGGGACCAATTTCCTTTATTCAAATTTCTATCTAATAAAAAATAAACACATATGTGTTCCAAATTCTCATTTACTTAGCATCGACTCAAAACTTGACACTTGTAGGCAGGTGGATGTGTATTAGGCCATCTTCAAACCTCAATTTATACTTGTACTCAAATTAAGTACAATTGGGCTTGTAATTGAATTGTACAAACTAATCTTCATATTTGTAGTACATATATATATATATATATAAACACAATTACTACTCATCAACTAATCTATAAACCAAAACAATGAAACAAATTTATATATACATAGATATATAGAAGCAGAAATATGAAATAGGGTTTTGAAAATTATTACAAAGTCTGGTAAGTTAATTTGACATGGGGTTTTTACATATGGATTAATATGATTTTTTTATTGTTGTGTACATGGTTGCTCCCTCCTTGGAGCCACTACTAGATACTTTACCTATTAAATGAAAAATTGATAGAGAGAGAGAGAGAGAGAGAGAGAGAGAGAGAGAGAGAGCACGCACTAGATGCATCCGACACCTACAATATATTAGTATAATGTGTTAAAATTTTCCATATGTATATATATAAATTTGATAAAACGTAAAATTCATCAATTTGTAAATATTGCACCTCTCTTACGCTCATACTCCTAGCCACACCCTGTTACCCTAAGAACAAAACACGTGCCGTCAAGTTCTCGATCGTTGTAGTGAACCTAGACTCAACATCTTGTGTCACACGTTGTGTGATTTCATAAATAAATGAAGCGGCTGTTGGTGATTGGGATGGGCCACTACCTCGCGTATGCACTGTACTCCTGCTCATTCCTCTTCCATAAGTCTTGCAATACCCATGTCTAAAAAATGCCTACATATATTAGCAACCATCTTGTTACTGTTGCAAAAAAATTAAAAAAGAAAAAAGAAAAAAAACCTACAGTGTTTTAACAATCTATATTCTCGTATATATATTCAAATATTATATACAATAAATGTAAAGTGATATTTACAAAAGTTCTACTACTCATGTATTATTTTCCATCACTTCCCTCAACAAAATTATCTTTCTTCAAAAAAAGAAAAGAAAAAAAAAGAAATGTGCATACAAAATATAAACTTCTATACACGCAAAACAAATATCCATCAACCATCCTTAAAAGTATTTATACAAAATACTAATAGATTCAATAAAAATATATATATAAATAAAAAAAATCTCAGTTTAGCTCTCAATATCACCCACCCAATCATATCAACTACTCCATCAACACTACCTGCAAAAATATACATCAATAGATTAGACATCATTCAAATTATCTTTGCTTCAGCAATAAACACCTATGAGGTTCATTTTAAACAGTCAAACAGTTTAAACCTTCAAGCTTAAATGTTGTGCAAAGTAAACCACTTGGAGCTATTACATCCTGCAAACTAGAAATAATTCTTCTTGCAAATAACATTTAAGCTTCTTGTACTAGAATATACATAAGAAGCAAGACTGCCAATGTACATACAAAACCTGCAAACAAGAAATAATTCTTCTTGCAAATAAGAATGTAAGAAAGAAACTAACCATATTGTTCTACAATTTAATTCCAATCAAGTAAAATTTCCTCCCTTCCAAATCCTCCTCTCACGTAATTGACAACAGTCTCCACCTAACCTTTGTTTTCAGTCACTAACCTCCTATAAAGAATGGGGTATTCCTTATCCTTTTGAATGTATTGGTAGTACAACATGTTCAACCGAAGAAACAACCAATTTATATATAACACCACTATTAATGCAAGAAAAGTGTTTTCAAATTAGTGACAAGTATCTTGTATTCTTCATTTCTTTTTTCTTTTTTGTCTTTTTCTTGTGCCCCAAGGATACTTTTTAGCAAGACCCTTTTACATAATATGCATATCTATATATACATGAGGGCATCTCCAACCCTTACCTAAATCTTGACTCCAACTTACATTTGAGTAAAACTATAGCGACCCCGGTCTTTTTCCCATTTGATTATTGTATCCGGACTTACGTTCCGTGGATTCCGCTGTTATATTTGTTGTTATTGTCCTTTAATTCCTTATTCTTGGGTTATAGGATGTGTTTAGCAGGTTGGTTGCAGATTGGTTGGGTTTAGAAACCAAGTCTGCATGTTCAGTTTTTGGCTTGGTCGCTCGAGCGAGCTTCTCTTCGCTCGAGCGAGGTCTTCATTTTTGGTTCTTCGCTCGAGCGAGCTTTCCTTGGCTCGAGCGAGCGATTGCGTCTAGTACTTAGACCTGAGAGATGCGTTTCTTGGCTCGAGCGAGCATTTCTTCGCTCGAGCGAGCGAGGTGTATGTTTTCGAGTTCTTCGCTCGAGCGAGCATTTCGTCGCTCGAGCGAGCTTCTGGGTTGCAGACCTGAAGCATCGAGTTTTTGGCTCGAGCGAGCTTTTCTTCGCTCGAGCGTGGATTTTTGTGTCGGGTCGCTCGAGCGACCATGTCTTCGCTCGAGCGAGCCTGTCCAGTTTAAATACGCAGAAACAGTTTTAAATCATTTTTTTTACAACTTTTTGATCCAGAAACCCTAGTTACGAGTTTTCTCTCTCCCAACTCACCTTCTCTCCTAGGTTTGATCTAGTTAGGGTGTGTTTTTACCCTAGTTGCTTTACAAATAAGATAGAGGAGAGTGAGGGCCTTCATTTAATCTGAACGGTTATTGATTTGGAGCACTTTGGAGTTTGGGCTATCATCTCCGTCTTCTTCTTTTTGGGTTCTTGCTTCGAGGTAGGGATTTCCTACTCCATTTATACGCTTTAATCCTAAGTGTTGGTATTTTGGTATGTGGGGGTAGTTTGGTAATTTTGGGAGAAACCTTAGGTTTTGGCTTAGATTAAATTGTATAATTAATTTAAGGGAAAAATGTGGAATTGGGTTTAATTCATGAAGTTGGGAAATTATGAGATTAATGATATAGTTGGGTAGTTTAAATACTCTTACATTCATTGTTGTATTTATTTCTTGTTTAGAAATAACTATTTTGGGCTATCGGTGGAGGATAGTCGTGATTGTTGTAGACCTTGCATGTGGCTTAGGTATAACTGGAATTAAATCACTTATGTTGATTGTTGAATTAATACAGAACATTACTTGTATTGTTTATGTGTTGTATATGGCAATTGTGTGTTTCATTGCATATGCATGTTGTTTGGAGAAGATATGGGATGAACTCCACGGTTTAGGGGAAGATAGGGGATGTACCTCTAAACCGGATTTATTGGGAGGAGATAGGGGATGGACTCCAGTAGCATCACTCATATGTGTGCTTATTGCTATTTGTTGTTGATATGATACATCCTTATAATGTGTATCAGTTGGAAGTATGGAAGTGTTGTGGTTTGAGCTTTAGTCTCATTTATTTTTGTGACATCTGGATCACTATTATAGTTGGCCAGGTTCTGAGCCATAATGATATAATTGGAAAGTTGAATAAATATTGGAAAGTGAAAGGTGTCATAGACAATATGTCGTAGACAATGTAGACATTCGTGTCATGAAATTGGAAATTGATTATCTTGTGTTAACCATGTATCGAATGCTAATGCTTTAGTTAATTCTTATGCTTGGTTTAGTATTTCTCTACTGGGCTGTGGCTCACCCTATATGGGAACTTCATTTTCAGGTTCAGGTGGTTCACTACCTCCAAAGACTTAGCTTGTGAGGATTTGGACTTGAAGACTTGTCTTATTTGTTTTAGTTGTTTTATTTGAATTTTGTAAACATTCAAGCCCAGGGCTTTATTTGTTTGAGTTAGACTCATGAAATTGTGTCCAAGTGTTGGCTTGGCAAGATGTAAGCCCGTAGGGCATTTATTTTGATGTTTTATTTCGTAATACTCTGATGATTCAAATGATATAATGTTCTTCTTTTAATAATGCATGTCTTGTTTTATATTTAATGGGTTAAATTTTGAGGGCGTTACAAAAACGCCACTAAAATCCCCTTCACTCCTTTATTCAAACCTATACGAAATTGAGTTTTACACAAATCATAGGAGACCAATTTCCTTTATTCAAATTTCTATCTAATAAAAAATAAACACATATGTGTTCCAAATTCTCATTTACTGCAACTCCTAGCATCGACTCAAAACTTGACACTTGTAGGCAGGTGGATGTGTATTAGGCCATCTTCAAATCTCAACTTATACTTGTACTCAAATTAAGTACAATTGGGCTCGTAATTGAATTGTACAAACTAATCTTCATATTTATAGTACATATATATATATATATAAACACAATTACTACTCATCAACTAATCTAGAAACCAAAACAATGAAACAAATTTATAAATACATGGATATATAGAAGTAGAAATATGAAATGGGGTTTTGAAAGTTATTGCAAAGCCTAGTAAGTTAATTTGACATGGGGTTTTTACATATGGGTTAATGTGATTGTTTTTATTGCTGTGTACATGGTTGCTCCCTCCTTGGAGCCACTACTAGATACTTTACCTATTAAATGAAAAATTGATAGAGAGAGAGAGAGAGAGAGAGAGCACGCACTAGATGCATCCGACACCTACAATATATTAGTATAATGTGTTAAAAATTTCCATATGTATATATATAAATTTGATAAAACGTAAAATTCATCAATTTGTAAATATTGCACTTCTCTCACGCGTATACTCCTAGCCACACCATGTGACTCTAAGAACAAAACACGTGCCGTCAAGTTCTCGATCGTTGTAGTGAACCTAGACTCAACGTCTTATGTCACACGTCGTGTGATTTCATAAATAAATGAAGCGACTGTTGATGATTGGGATGGGCCGCTACCTCGCGCATACATTGTACTCCTGCGCATTCCTCTTCCATAAGTCTTGCAATACCCATGTCCATCATTCCCAACAATTTTATGGTAAATCCCATCGCAATACTCAATCGTATGTTTCTCCTTAGGAACTTTCCAAAGATGCGCATTGTATTCCTCCTACATTTTGAAAACATATGGACAATGTTTGTAAAAAGCAAAATATGTGTAGAAACTTTTAAACCATAGTCATACCACGATTGCCATAACATCGGGATCAATCAACTTGTGTGCCCTCTTCCAATGACTCATCTTATCTATCTGCTCACCTTTATGTGTCATCTATAATTTTTTTCAAGTTAGGAGCTGAAGTCTTCACAACATAATAAGTCGTAAGTACAACACTAGATCAATACATTGAAACAAATATCTGAGAAAGATGTCCTTCTAGTCGTATGTGGAGGCCCACGAAATCCCCGATTAAAAGAATTCTTTTTAGCAATTGTCTATGACATTGGTTAGAATATCAAACATTAGTTATTTATCATTAAAACATTAGTTAAAATTTTATAAAGAATACTTATACCTGTACTTTTTTACTTACCCAATATTGCACAAGTTTCCTCCACTGGGTTGGCACTATGTTAGTAGGTACTCTAGAAGCAATGTTCGGATCACTCTTGAATGGAACCCAATACTTGGACTTTGTCTTTCTTTTATGATCTTTCCACGATGTCCTACAAAGTCACATGCAAACCTCCTTGAACTCATCTGGACAGCATACCAAGTTGTTCTACAAAGCACAAATTAAAAACATTGAGTAGTATAGATTGCAGAATAATATCCTCGACTTAAAATTAGAGAAGGGGACATGTTTGAGGATCTATAGAAACCTAAGAAATGCCTAAAATTATAAGTTCCTAAAATTATAATAAACATGTATGTTGGGGCTATCAATAAATTGAATTATTAGATATTTCAGAGTATCATACCTTCACCTCCTGCCAAATATTCTCCTTTATATCAACATGCGTCACATTCCAACTGAGATATGTAAGTGGGACTCTATGCCCGTTGCGCACGATCAACCCTAATTGTTCCTTCAACCTTTTGCCATCATCCTCCACTGGCTGAAACTTATCATCAAATTTTACTTGGATCTTAGTGCCTGTACCCCATTCCTTTATCCATCGAGCAAATCCTTGACCTTGTCGTGTACCTGAAACATTGTTGGACCTAAAAAATCTTAAAAATAAATAAAACAATACATGATGGCTGTGAGGAAGCTGCCATAAAGGTAGCTAATACTATATGTAGAGATGAAACGGATGAAGAAGATACTCCATCCATAGTGCGAGTTAGCGAGGGACTTATCTGCACACGTAAAGCCCCATTCATAGTGCAAGCGGCCTTAAAGGTCTTCTTCTTCCCCTCTCGCTTCATTCTAAAATGAAAGAAATATGAAAAGGTTAATACACAAGAAATATGGATATCAATTTACTTATAATATAATACAAGATATAAATATATTCAAATGATACAAATCAATTTCAGAACAAATAGAACTTTGGCAGTAAAGTTTACCTCGAAACATATGGAGAAGATGCTCCATCCATAGTGTGAGGTAGCAAGGGACTTGCCTGTACACGTAAAGCATCATCCATAGTCCAAGGGGCCTTAAAGGTCTTCCTCTTCCTTTTAGCATCCTTGGTCGTCTTGCTAGCAATTCTTCCTTTGGGTGATGTTGATAACTATCAAGAGTGAAAGTTAAATTTAAAACCAATTTAATACATGAAAAATAGCATCAATTAACAACATAAATTCATAAAATACTCCTACGAATACTGACCTGAGAGGCAACATTAACTCCAATTTCGTCTAGGGCCTGTCAAGTAAATAAACAAACTACCAAAAGTCCCACCATGCCATGCGTACATTCCGAATGTGTAAAAAAAATCTTCAGTAAATATTAAAGACCAATTTAAAGTCAAATTCCAACAATAAAAAAACCTAAACATACAGGCTTGTAATTGGACAAGTGCTTAAAAAATGAACCTGGTTGGTCAGCTTTTCAGTTTCCTCTTCAGTCTGCTTAACTGGAGACATTTGCTGCAAACAAGCTTGTAATTTTGCTATTTGTTGCCTAAGCTTGATTAGTTGACATGTTGAAATTTTAGTTATTGCCTGCGGAATGCAGATACAAATAAAAATAAGAAGATAAATCTAAATATAAAAATAAGAAAGAGAAATATGTCCCAGAATGTACCTCATTTCCAATTTTAGCAGTTCTCTTTATCTCCGCAACAAGCTTCTTTTCCTATATCAACAAATAATTTATAATTAGATCAAACACCAAAAACTGGCAACATAGACATTACCTATAAATTCGTTAACATACTTCCAATTGCAAGGTGGTGATTTCCCTCTCAATACCTAAAGCAAGATAAAAGTCTAAACATTAATATGAATTTCTATGTATATAATAGTAATCAAATTAATTGATTCAGGACATTAACATTTACCAATAGCAGTAGATACATTTAATTATAAGCAGATTAAAGAACGATACCTTTGGTCGCATTGGTCATTTCATGCTTACTCTCTTGATGCTCCTCTGTAATCAAACAACATAGAAATAGAATAAATCTTTCTTAATTGAATTAATACATTCACGTAATTGATATGAATTGTAAATTAGGAAGAAGAAAACTAGGGCACAAACCTTTGGCTGTGGGTTTCTTGGCAAAGATGTTCATGATTTCTAGAAAAAAATGAAACAATCAGCAATCAAAAATAAAAATGAAGCAATCACAAACACACAATGATATGCACAATGACATATAGTTGAATGGGACTTCCATTTTTGTATATCCACATTCAAAAGTACATATGATCATACTATAAAGGGCACAGAAACACATAAATTTCTCACAAATTCAGCAATTAAGCATGAAAAAAACACGCTATTATGCACTAAGAAAATCAAAGTTCAACCTTTTTCTTCAACATCAATTGTTGCTCCTTTTATTCCTTCTCTCACCCAACCAATTTCTTCATCATGAAGCATAGTGTTGTCTTCCAAATGTTGAGTCATATAGGGTTCAACTTGAGGGTCATCCACCACCTTCTTGCTTCATCTTTAAGAGTAAAGGTGGCTAGTTTATGTCTCTGTGCATGGAAACACTTCAAACAATTTTCAATTCCCAATACCTAGGCCTCAACCTTTAGCGGATCAATTCCCCTATGAAACAAGGGTGGCTTCATCTCTTTGAATTCTCTAGTTAGAGCAATGGTTCGGTCATTTGTTTGATAATCTTGTATCGATGGTATGGGCATCGAAGGTAGGGGTAATGGTTGCTATTCTTGCCATTGTTGTTGTTGTCTTAGGCTCTCTGCCATATCATGCATCATTCTTTCCATCTGGTCAAGTCAGTTGGAGGTAGACTCCTCCAATTCATCCCCTCTTGTCCTCACCATTATCTATATGAAACTTGTATCATGACAAATACATTGCATACACACATTTACATATACACATTTTCAAAAGGACTAGTGAATGCAATCCTTAAGTCTTTTCTAGACACCTTATTTCTCAATGGACTAGTGACTGAGATATAACTCATGTTCTGATACAAAAACTGTCACGACCCTAACCCGTCCCTAGAGGTTTAGGCCGTGACCGGCCAGTAATTCCAGATTACCTCCGGCCGCAAAGAAAAAATTGATAATTAATAATAATAATAATGGGGCATTACAGAAGCAATATTCAAATATAAATATGTCCATCGAGTAGTGCATACATGCAATTTCGATAAGTAATAAAAACTTCAACCTTTCTTCATAGATATAAACACATGGTACGTCAAAACATCTTAACACTTGTACAAATTATCCATACATAACAAGCTTTCAAAAACAAAGAAAACAAAACAAAGTAACTTGATCCACATGGTTGACACAACTTGGCTCCAATGAGTCCAAGATTGCCCTATCACAGAGGCACTTCCAAAATGGCTTGACTAAAGGGTGGACTCCCAAGGTTGCTCTACACTTGACGCTCCAAATGCTCACCTACATATATATAGGGGAAGGGGGTGAGCTAAAGCTCAATGAGTAATACCATTATAAAGAGGTTAAATAAATGATGTTTATCATTGAACAAAAATCATATCACATGAGTTTGAACCAAATCGTATATGAGTACTTGTCGTATCAAAGTTCACAAATCATATTCCTATGTGGTACATCCAATAGTGCGATGAAGGGCCTGAAAGCATAACGAAGGGACCACATGGGTCTAACAAAGGGACTATACAGGTCAAACGAAGGGACCACTTGGGTTAACATCAGAGATCTCTATGCACATATAACGAAGGGCCACAGTATTGTTACCCCCAAGCGAGAGCCACAAAGGGCCACCATATTGTTTCCTCCGCGCAAGGGTCTTATAACAAAGGGCCATGGTATTGGTACCCCTAGGCAAGGGCTACACTAAGGGTGTCACAATTACATTTCCAAAGAGACAATCATTCATTCTTATCAAAATAGCATTTCAAAACAACATTCTTGCAGTAAGCCAAATATACTTTAATAACATATCTTTATAAAGATACCACTTATAATGGGTTGGTACTGATGATAGACCTCGGTTGACTACACAAATCACATAACACAAATACACATTGAACACACATTCGAAATGAGTAACATAACATAGTTTGATTCTCTTACGCATGTTTCTAGCTTATTCCATCTCTAAGGATGTTCAAATGATGCAAAAGAATGCCAAAAAGGGCATGAGGATGTAAATATGCGCTTATAAGTGTTAGTCAAATCTTGCTGAAAACAGGGTCTTTGTTCAAGCACACACTTGGTCGCTTAAGCAGTGTGGCCTGACTGCAAAAGTACTGGATGCTCAAATTTTACGCTCGATGGTCACTCAAGCCAAGTGCTGAACAAAAGTGGGTTCGTTTGAGCGCACACTTGGTCCTCGAGCCAATGGCCAAATGTTCGTAAAATTACTGGATGCCTTCATTTTTCGCTCGAGCGAACTGGATGAATTTTGGGTTTTCCAAATATGTGTTTGAAGTTAAAAAACATGCCCTTCAGGTTCAAAGCTTACATGGTTGGTCTCAAAAGCTTAGAAACACTTTATAAAACAAGAATCTTTGGAAATTACGAAACTATGATCTCAAATTCTCTTTCAATTCTTCAAAACAAAGCTTAATACATCACGTTCTTAACATGTATGTAGGAAATCCAACTCTTTTCTTTGCAAAGGATGGTTATATGAGGTGTTGAGTGCAAAACCATGAAGAACCTTAAGAAATAACTTGAGTAATCTCATGCATTCATGAATTTGAAGAAAACCAAGTTAAAAGATGAAGAATTATGCATGCATGTATACAATTCACTTAAACTCTCTATATTCATGATGATTCATGCTCAATTCTTTTCAAATACATGAAAATGATGCTACAACTTGGTGAATTCATCTTCCTACATGGATTATCTTCATGAATTATGGGTAAAGAGCATACCTAGAGCTTGAATTTCCCATAGTTAAGCTTAATCTCTTTAATCTCCACTTAATTCTCTTGAATTCTCTTCTCTTTCTACAATGTTGTGTTCTCTCTCCAACTATAAATTTTCAACACATGAAGGTGTAGAAATGAGGTCTTAAGCTCAATTAGTACATATATATATATATATATATATATGGGTTGATTAAGGTCTCACTAGTCACATATGATTAAGACTAATCAATTGGGCTTAAGTCTAATCAATTATGATTATTTATTCTAATTATTTTGATCCGAATAAAATTTTATTCAAACTTACCATGTGGTTCTAAATATTCCAACTAGCCTATTGAATTAATCAATTTTGGTTTCTGAATTTGTTAGGGCCTTCAATTTCAAAGTCTAGGTCGACAATTAAACAGATAATTCACAAATAAACTAATAAGTATCAAATAAACACATAATCATGCAAATTATGCCAAATAAAATAATATGTAAAAATGATACAGAGGTCAGGGTCATTACAATTTTGCATGGAATTATTGTTGGTAAGGAGAAAGACTTGGAGTCATGGAAAAGAGAATATTTCATTAGTTTTTACTTGTTGGATTCTTATACAATTAAATTGAATTTTGCGTAAATTAGAACATTTGTAAATTCATGCATCGCATTGAATTCTCATGGTTTTGGACTAAGTGTCTGGTGATTTAAAAGTGCGTGTGTGTTTTGGGTATTCATCGTGTGTGTTGAGGTGCCCAATTGCCCTTCTGTTTTTGTGGGCTGGAAAATATGGTAATGTTATCAATATATTGTTAAGGTGCCCAATTGCCTTTCCGTGCTAAACGCTAGTAAATGTAGGGGATGTAGTTAAACAAATTGTTGGGTGTCCAATTGTCCCTCCGTGCTTGGTGGCCAGTAAATGTGGAGATGTTTTCAAAATAAAATAGGTGTCCAATTGCCTCTCCGTGCTCGGTGGCCAGTAAATGTGAAGAGTGGTTAAGATGTGTAACGTGGATTTTATTACAAAATGAAAATTAATTCCTTATGTTAAAGGTTAAAGAGTTGTGTCAAACATGGGTTTTAAATTACACATTGAGCATTTGAATTTCAAAACAAAGTCAAAGTCTTAAGCATGGCATGGCATTGCATGATCATAATCATATCAAACTTCTACATATTGGGTTAAGTTTATTTCCTACTAGGCGTAAAAGCTCACTCCTTTTTATGGGCTGGATATCCAAAATTCTAGGTGATAAAGATGTGTCTCGAACCCGTTGAGAAGAAAATGGAGTTCTAGATAGAGCACTGAAAATCCTTTTGATGTTACTTTGTTTACAACTGTCGAGCTGGTATAGGATTATATTTTGTTGTGATCAAGGCCCTTAACCTTGCAATATGTAAGCCCTTATGGCAATATGATGTGTATTTTATAATCCTGTTTATTATAAATTAACGTACGGAACTTGATAAAAAATTTATGAAAATTAGATGAGTTTTCACCTGTAAGATTGTTGTTTTTTATCTATTGTTCATGTTAATGTTATGGAATTGGGTAATAGTAATGGGTTGGTAATCAAGTTTGAGAACCTTGGGCTAGTAGGAAGTGACGTTTGTCACAATGGGTTACTACACTAGAATGAGACGTTTATGGGCTTATGTGACTATGTTGGCATAAGATTAAACTCTTATGATGAGATTTGTGCCTATGAGTTTCTTAGGAGTCTTGTTAGGAGGGCACTTGATCAATGCTAGTTTAACTTGAATTCCTTGAATTTTTGTGGGGGCAAATTGACATCTTAGGAGGATAATTTGTATGTGCTTTATGTGATTATGTGTTTATGTGCTTTGTCCATTGCGAAAAATCGTTATGTATATAGGCATGTGCAGACATTTCGGGTAGCATGTGGGGTTTCACGTGGGATAATTTGTGAGCTAAGTTTTATCTTATTCTTATATAGGATGTTTGAATATAATGATAGAAGCCGTGGTAGACCTCGTCAAGGTGGTTAGGGTGTTCCCTTCAAGGAGAGGGAGTAGGCCAAACTAACATGGTCAAGGAGGTGTAGGGTGTGATCGGTTTGTTGGCTTAAGAATTGGCAGGTGCACCTTGGGAATCTATAAATATTTTGAGGGCTGAAGAAGTAGCACATGCCGCTGTAGAAGAGACTAGATCCTCTTCTTTGGCAAATGAATTCTTTAAGTCAAAACCTATAGAGTTTTATGGCAGGTCTAACCCACTTTAAGCGGATAAATGGCTAGAACAGATGGTGAAGACGTTTTAGGTGTTTTACATTGTTGATGATGAGCTTCAGGTCACGTTGGGGGCTTTTCAATTGAAAGGGGACATAGCTCAATGGTGGAAATATGCCAAAGATCGTATAGTGCACACATGAGAGGCATTCACTTACACCTTCCAAGAGAAATATCTTCCATCAACGGCTAAGGAGGTATTTGAGGAAATAGTTTGAAGAGCTTGAATAGCTCAACACAACCGCAGCAGAGTTTGAGGTAGCCTTTACTAGCTTGTAAGCGTTGTTGTTTGGAATTTGAGAAGAGGCTTAGGTGGGAAATCAAGACGAAGGTGGTAGGTAGTACGATTCAAAGATATGATGGACTTATGGAAGCAGCCGCACATGTGGAAATCATTTTGGAAGAGGGAAAGAAACAGAGGGGTAAGAGATAAGGGGTATTATTAGCACTTAATTGCAATCGCAACGGACCAGGCCTCAGGCTTTGATAACAGGGATGAGTTTAGAGAGTACTAGTTAGAACAAAATGACTTGTTTTCGATGTGGCCAATAGGGTCACAAGGCTTCAACTTGCCCTCAAAAGGAGGGAGAGCAATTGCAGCAGTGGTCGGCTCATTCTCAAAACCAGTTTTGAGGTAGTGTTTAGATGTCTACCTGCTACCAGTGTGGATAACCAGGGCACGTGAGGAGACTTTGGCCACAGTTGGTAGGGGTTCCTAGTACAGTTGGTTATGGGTTGGGAACAACTTCATCAATTGGCCTAGGTACAAGATAGGAGACCACCCACTTGTTTTAAGTGTAATAAGCTAGGCCATGTTAAGAGTCATTGCCCTCAAAGTGGGAGGAACTAGATTGATAGTTCAAGTGAGGACGGTGATGTTATGAGGGAGTAGCGTGATGTTTTGTTGTTTTGGTATTGTAATGCTACGGTGTTATAGTTAGGATAGTGTATTTACAGATGTTGCATATATGTATGTGTGTGTGTGTGTGTGTGTGTGTGTGTTCCAAGGGACTTGGATTACAATGAATTGTAATTCTAAATGTTTTGATGAATCCTTGTTAAGACCGGTAATCTTAGTCTTGTGCAAAAACACTATCAGCTCATATAGTCGAGCATACGATGGCTTGTGAGCCTTATATTTAATTAAAACTAGGTTGTTGAAAATTTATGACATTATATTTTGCGAGACTCATTTGGAATGTTTAGGAATGAAGTGGTTTTATTCTAGGAGGGTATGGTTTGGGGGTAGTATAACCCATTGAAGTTTTATAGAATGGGAGAGAGTTGTTTAGTGTAGTGTTAAGGAGGTTCCTTGAGAAAGTGTGAGACTTGTGTCTCTTGATGATGAGGGTAATGGTCATGCTTGTGGTTCTATGTGTTCAAGTTGTGTGATTGGTGAGGTTGTTGTCAACCTTATCAGTCCATTGGTAGTAGAATGAGGTCTATGAGTTGCCATGTAGGCATGAGGGTTATAGTGAGTCAACTTAAGAATAAGAGTTGGGGAATTGAGTTTCAAATGAGGGAATGTTTGATGCAGTGGGTTATAGCATGTGTGATCTTAAGACATCTGTCACGGACTCGCAAGCTATATCAGAATGTGTGTTGAACCCCATGTAGGGGTGAACGATACTAGGTGAGTGTCAGTATTGACGCAAAGCGTAGTAGGTTATGGTGATAGCTGATTGATGGAGGGTAAGGGTTGACGAGTAGTCACTGCAGGAGTTACTTTGGTTTTGATCAAGGAGTGTAATGTTAAGAGATGCATTAGAGGGCATTTGTGAGAATGTATTTTGTGACATTGTTTAGACGGTCAGTGGTGCTGATGATTGTAATGGGAAGAAACTCCCAAAAACTATGAAGTATTTGTACTTTAACAGTGTTTTTGCTCCAAGGCCTTATTGGCATGATTGTTATTACTATAATTATTATTATTATAAAAATTCTATAGTTTGGTTGTGATATCACTATAGGAGTGATGGGTAATGTTGGGTGATGGTTGAGGATCACCGGGCATGTTGTTGAAAGAAAGATTTGGAAACTTTTTTAGAATAATGAAAATTTTCTTTTTGCAAGAATGAATGTTTAGTTCTTATACATTGCTTAGTTGTGTTGTGTTGAGTTGGGCACGAATTGATAGATTTTTGTTTAGGCATGTTGCCTTGGCGAACTAGAATCATTTAATTCATTGCGCTGTAATTCTCCCCTTTTGTTCATAAATCAAGTTTCCTGAGTGAAGTCCCTTTCAATTATAAGAATTAATTAGAGTTTCTTATTGTCAATATGGGATCACCCTCGGGTCTGAAGTGTGACTAGTGGAAATTACTTAATGTCTTGTCTTGAGTAAATTAACGTCATCACAGCCATAGGGCCAAATTATTGTTTTATGAACCGAGTTTCCCTTGGTGAATGTTATTCTTTGTTAGTTGATTAAGAGCTTCTTGTTACGAATATGTGGTACCATCCTTGGGGTTTTTGGATACTTACTGTTCAGTTATTGTCAAGTGTTGGTGTGTGATTGAGGTGTGGATAATATGCCTTTACGTGTGTGGAAACCATCCTTGTGAGATTTTAGCCTTATGGACACTATTAAGTTTTATGGGTCGTATCATCATCCATAGCCTTATATATGTAACATGCCCGGGGGATACCCGTGTGTTAAACAATTCAGACCGCAATCTCTTTGATCTAGTCTCACAAGTGCAATGCGAAACATAAAGGGAAGTCCAAATCTGACAACTTTTATAGAAAGTTCATTTCATTGCAAAACCTTTGTCAAAAATGGATTGTATCACCAGATCTTAGAGCCGCCACCTAATATTTTGGGAGATTAGGAAATCCATGACTCGTGCCAAGGCCACTGTTAATCGTAACCAAAGTTGTCTCCGTTCAGAACCCTAGGTATGAGGGGGGAAGGTCTTTAATTGAGCACCCCCACTCATCCAATCAAAGATCGGCCCTTATTAAACCATGATATGAGTTTTATTAGCTTATATGTTCATGTTCCAAATAATTTAATAAATCTTAAAATTTACTATGTGAATCAAACAAGTATAGACTATGCCATTCATTTTGGAACAATTTGATTTCTTACATTTTGAAAGAGTTTTGAAGATGTACAACTCAAAGAAATTGAGTTTACAAGCATGAAAATCAATATCATTCCAAATTAAGCAACACAACCTCCATCCACCAGCATTCATACAGTTATATCAAGTAAGCAAGTAGCCACATGGTAGGATACTAAACATAGTAAGAAAAACACATAAAAACGGGCTAAAGCATAAAAACTTACATATTTACTGACGTCCCGCATACAGCTACAAAACAAAGTTAGCGAAATATGCATGATCTTATATACAAAATCTTAATGCAATTCACTCATGAAATGCAACTAAAGATTCGGCTTCTAATAAATGACATGTGAATCATCTCAAAAACATGAGGTAGCGCACTGTAGCTCAACTTTTCCGCGCTTCTTTCGGAAGGCGAATAAGCCCTACAGTGTCGAACTCTTGTGGTTCTGAATTTTATTTCACAAGTGCAATGTGAAATAATGAAAACGCAAAAGAGTCCAAATCCGGCAATTCTTTTGAAAAATCGATGTTTTGAATCAAATGCCAAAAATGGACTACCTTGCCAGATTTTAGAGTCGCCACCTAAATATTTTATTTTGAGAAATTTAGGAAACTCGTGACTCGTGCCAAAGGCCACTTATCTGTCATCACCAAAGTGTCTCGGCTCGAGAACTTAGGTACGAGAGGGGAAGGTCATGAATTGAACACCCCACTCGCCCGGTCAAAGATCGGCCTCTACTAATCATGATGTGATTTTTATTTATATTATATGCTCTTGTTCCGATTTTTAGGTTAACTTTACCATGCGATGCATACAAGTATAGACTAATTTTGCAAGCATTGGAATACTTGATTCATGTTTGTTTTGAAAAAAAAAAGGTGTTTTGAACATGTACCACTTGAAAAAGTGATTGCATATGAACATTACTCAAATTATTCAATTCAAGCAAATAGTCTTCATCCATAGGCATTCAAGCAGTTTATCAATTAAGCATTTAGCCTCATAACAAGCATGCTAGACATGGCAATAATCATACTCATGCAACGTGCTAAAGCAAATAAAAGCTTACTCGTACTCCAAGCCAAAAAGAGAAACTAGTTAGAAAAATGCATGATTCCTATGTAACATGACTAATGCAACACATGCGTTATGCAATTTACTAGGCTCAGCTACTAATTGGGCATATGAATCAATTTGATAGCATGCGGTTTAAACACATATTCAAAGAAGTATAAGAAATAACAATGCAAGTTAAAATGATGAACCAAGCCTCGATGCATGTAATACAAGTGGATGCAAACATGAAGTATGCTAAACGAAACATGATGCCCTAAACTAACCATCATAAGCTGGGAAATAAAAAGGAGAAAGACGTGGGGTTGGAAGACATATACATTATTACATATTTATCCTCACGCAACAGGGTCCGAATCAATGTCCGAATTAACTACTTATTACAAAAGCAAATGAATTAATAAGTAACTAAAGAATAAGCTACAAATCCGAAGATGCACAATGCTTGCATGCGCAGCGCCCAGAAGCTGCTCTGTCTGCCCAGATTGTTCTGTTTCACTTTCAGCCACTGCGCTCTGTTTCTATACAACACACTGCCTTACCTTTCATTGATGCCCGGCTGGACCTCACTGACACCAGGCCAGGCCAACAGAAAGCCGGCCATGGCTATGTTCCATGTAAGTCCATTTGGTGTTCTGAAGTGAAAATAGTGCAGGCAGAGTGTTCTGGACTCTGTTTGTCCTTCTCATACTTCTCTGTCATGGGAAAGCCTCGAAAGAATGTTGAAATTCATTCCAAAATCATCAATGAGCAAATTGATTGCTTGATGATCTTGGATACAATTTTGGACAAGAATCAATAAATGAAATAAACATAACCACCCCTCCCTCTTGTCATGGAGTGAACTCTAAGAGAGTGGTAGAGACGCTTTAAGAATCATCAAAATGCCATGAATTAGCATATGATCATTTTTTACTCAATTAACTTGGCATAACATCCGGCCAAGCCTAAGCAATTTAAGTTATTTTCTTTAAGTGTGTTGATTGCTTTTAAACCAATTCTTTTAGTCATTTCCATTCTTTAGTCCATTTGTCCGAAATGATGATTAAGTCCTCTAAAAAGAGAGAAGCATCAAATGAGAAGTAATTCTCAACATGAAAGAAACATTACACCGTTGACAATGAATCTTCGTAGAGATTAAGCCATTAAGTGCAAAACTCTAGTTCATGTGTTGAATAACCATCAACCATTTGAAACGACTCTCAAATGAAATAAAATGAGTGACAACTTGATTGTTAAAATGAGATTACTAAATAAGGAAATTACTTAAAGAGAAAATGCAACAAGCTATACAAGCAAACTTATGAGACAACAAGCAAACTAGTCAAAGCATAAGCTATTAAAATAAATTAAAACAGTCCTAAAACAACCCATAATATGTGAAAAACAGTAGCTAAAAGCAAGAGAAAGTAAGTAAAAAAAATAGAGAAAAAGCTATGGAACAAAGCCTAAGGAGGGGTGGCTAACCCCTCAACTCTTTGCAATTTTAAATCACATGTTTCAGCCCCAAAAAAGGCCAAGAATAGTCCCAAAACAACCCAAAAACAGTGGGTAAAAGTGTATTTAAAGAGCACAAAAAGATAGACAAAAACAAAGAGATACAAAGTTAGTAAGCAAAGCTAAGGAGGGGTGGCTAACCCCTCCACTTTTGGGACTTCTAAACCATATTTTAGCCTCTGAAAATAGTCCAAAAACAGCCCCAAAACAGTATATAAATCAAGGAAAAGAGAGGAAAAGAGTAAAAGAAAAAATAAGGAAGAAGATGCAAAAGTAATACCTCTTAAAAGAGAGGATGCTTGTAGTTAAACAAACTTGATTCCAACACCCTCAAGTTTCTGAAATTTAGTTTGAAATCTCAACAAAATGCGCCAAGAACCGGCTCTAATGGTGTATGTATTGTGTATGTATAGCTAAAGAAGGTTTGAAGATCAAAGGAGTAAGGAAGATGGTTTTAGCTCTCAAAGCCTTTTGGAAAATTTTCTAACCCCCTAATCTGAATGCAGGGGGTCTATTTATAGAGTTTGAGCTAATTTGGTCCAAAATGTCTTCAAACAAAGATATTTGTTCAATTCTTGCCAGTTGTCTTTCTGGCGCTACTGACACCTGGTCGGGCCTCAATAATGCACGACCGAGCCTCAAAATACAAGGCAAGGTAAAAAAAATAGTCTGGAGAAATTTTCGTTCAAGCTCAGCCGGGCCGCACTGACGCACGGCCGGTGCTTAATGGACCCAACCGGGTCTCTATGACTACACTTCAGGCCCAACTTCAAACGGGTATATCTCCTTCATCCGAACTCCTTTGCATGTCATTCTTGAGTCTAAATTGAAGCCCCAGAAGTCGAATTTCCAATGGAGGTGGCCTCACATCTAAATTCTAAGTGTGCAAAGAGATATGCCTATTTTAGTGAAGATTGCTCAGTTTTGTCTTAATCGGATTGATGCCTAACTTCAAACAGTCATACCTCCCTCATCCAGACTCTTTTGCAGGTCATTCTTGAGTCCAAATTCAAGTCTCAGAAGTCTAATTTCCAATGGAGGTGGCCTCATATCTAAATGCTAACTGTGCAAAGATATATGCCTATTTTAGTGAAGGTTGCTTAGTTTTGTTTTAATCGGATTGATGCCTAACTTCTCTGAACTAGTTTTCTTCCCTCCCCTCCTATTTTCTTCAACTCCAAACCTATAAAGAAGATGTTTTGAAATATTTTTCAAAGAGTTCACCTCTCTTCCATGTATTTCCACTTTGTCCTTACTCAATTTACCAAAAGGTGCAATGTTTTAAACAAAATGCGAGCCTCAGAACTTCGTAGAAGCATTTGGAAAAATATTTTGAAATGAGGGTTTTAAGGTCTAAAATATTTTTGGCCAAAATGGGGTGTAAGGTTGGGATTAGAGCTTGAATCCAAATTTCTTTGCTGAGAACTCAAAAGATTGCACAGTGTAACTTTCATCATCGGGTGTTTGGAATCAAGCGCTTAAGTCTTAAAGGCGGTCAAAAATGGGGTGTCTACACGCATATAATCGCATAAGAATTGATTAAATCCATAAATGAAAATGTAGTCTAATCAAGATGGATGAAACATGGATCCAAATCATGGATATGATGAAAAAACAAAATATAATGGTTATATACAAATAAAAAATACAGATAAAAGAATGTGATAGAAAGAAACGGGGCGGGGAATTATTATAACATTTGAATAATTAATTACAAACCAAATGAGAGGAAGATGAAAAAAATATTACAACAAAATAAAACCTCACAAAACTCTCAAATGAAAAGAAAATAGAAGATGTAAGTCTTGAGGATCGCCAGAAACTAGTATGCTCAACGCCGGAAGACTACTTTGTTCCATCCATTAGAAGTTAGCCGACCGCCCAAATAATTAGCCGGCCTACCAACTAGGCCTAGCAAAACCTATTTTGTCGCAACATCGAGAAAACAACAAACTCGGAATATGTAGGTGGCTCAACAAACTACTTCCTGTTAGATTACAACAAAATTAATATGAAATGAAATACAAGATAGAAAATGCAAGAAAATGAAAGAAATTGAAAATTCACCTTCCAAAGAAAAAATAAACTTCTTGATTTCCAAACTTCCTCAAGGTTGTGAATTGTGTTCTCAGTCCTCAATTCAAAATCTTGAAATTTGAGCTAGAATGGTGGCTTTGAACAAGTATGTTTATAGGAAATGATCAATCTTTAAGTTTCTTGAACTTGGCAAGGATTACTTTCTTTGAGAAAAGCTTTACGACTTGGTTTCAATGAATTTCTTGAGTGGTATTTTGCAATGGAATATATGGAGGCTAAGACAATTTCAATATTTTGGCAAGACAACTTTTCAAAGTTTTCTTTTCTTTCTCAAACTCTAATCTTCTCCTCTCGAACTCATCATTCTCTCTACACTTCTTCTCTCAAATTTATCTCCCAAAATTCAAGACTTAAGCTCTCCTTTTAAAGGCAATGCAAGTGAAGCAATGGTGGAAGACAAGAATGGAGCACAAATGGTGCTAATGGAAGACAAAAATGGAGCATTACCTTCAATGGATCAAGTAGTAGGCAATGGAGGCTAAGTATGTATGCATTCAATGCATGAATGGGTAAGAAAAGGGGTTGTGGAGTGCCCCACCTGAGCAAACAAAAATCTGGTGGAAACTGCCTCTCGGTAGTGGACCGACCAGAGAGAAAAATGTATGTTTTGCTTCGATTCAGTCCAGCTTTGCTCTGGTGCTCGACAGGTCTTAAACACTTGGCCAAAGAAGGCTTAGGGTTGAGAATAAAGCTCAAATTTCATCTTTCTTACTGGGGATTTTGTGAGAAACACTTTCTTATTTTCATCATTGAGTAATCAAAAGAAAGTGCCCAAGTCTTAAGGCCAGTCAAACTGGAGTGTCTATAGTTACCCCTGTTTGACAGAGCTCGAAGTCATTTCATGATGTGAGTGAGTGTCAAAGCCCGAAGACAACACTTTTGACAAGGCCATAAGACTTGAGCAAAAAAAAACAAGATGCAAATACAGTTAGTTGAACCCGAGGGTTGCCTAACTATCCCTTTGTAAGGAATCAAACCAGCATAGTTCAGAGGCAAAATGCAAATGATATGCTCAAAATACAATTGAAAGTTGGACTAACATGCTTTGTGAAGCCGATTGTTTTTCGAAAGTTCATGATCAATGCAACGCAATGCAATGATGATAAAGATGTAAAGATAGCATATGAAAGAAGCAAACAACACGATGCATGCTAACTGATGTGAGTACAGTAAAGATTATTGTTCAATCATGCTTTCTACATGAGTGATGCAAACATGTTTTCTACACAAATGAAAGACATGCAAATCCAAACGTGCTCCAAGCATGCTGAAATCGTGTGAGAAGGAACATACTCCAACCACACTGCAATTGTGAAAGGATGACCATACTCTAACCACACTGTAATCATGAGAAGAGGAACACACTCCAACCATGGTAAAATCATGACAGAGGAACACACTCCAATCATGCTGGAATCATGAAAGGAGGACCATACTCTAACTATGCTGTAATTGTGAGAAAAGGAACACATTCCAACCATGCTAAAATCATGAGAGGAGGAATAGACTCGAATCACGCTGGCATCATGAAAGTAGGAAGAACACATTCCGAACACACTGAAATCATGTAGGAAGAACACACTCTAACCACACTGTAATCGTGAAAAGAGGAACACACTTTAACCATGCTGAAATCATGAGATGAGGAATAGACTCCAACCACTCTACAGTCGTGAAAGAATGACCACACTCTAACTACGCTGAAATCATGAGAAGAGGAACACACTCCAACCATGCTAAAATTATGAGAGGAAGAACAAACTCTAACAACACTGGAATCATAAGAGGAGGAAGAACTCATTCCAAACACGTTGAAATCGTGTGAGGAATGACACACTCTAACCACGCTGTAATCGTAAAAAGAGGAACACACTCCAACCATGCTGAAATCGTGAGAGGAGGAATAGACTCTAACCATGCTGGAATCGTGAGAAAAGGAACTGTGATGACGAAATAATGACAAGCTTGAACACATTTTACGTGTAAAGAATGAATACAAAGGGAATGTGATGCGACAAATGCACAAGAACAATGCGATGATGTGATGGATACATAGGAAGCAATGCGATTTATGAGATAGATGCATAAGTATGATGAGATTGCATGATAGATGCACATGAACGATCTGATTACACATCAATGCATGTAAACGGTCTGATCATGCGATCTATTCACAAAGATGGTTTGATGGATGCACAAAAATTATTTTCATTTTCTTTTCTTCTTCTTCTTCTTCTTCTTCTTCTTCTTTCTATTTTTTTTTTCTTGTTTTGTTTTTTTTTTTATTTTTTTGTTTTTTTTTTGTTGCTGTTTTTTATTTTTTTTTTATTTTTGATGTACATACCATATATACATATACGGATACAAACGATATACAAAATACGTATTGCATATATATATACATATACATACAAAATATATACATATACACACAAACAAACTATATACGTATACGGATACATACATACATACACACACATATATATATATGGACATAAACATATATATATATATATATATATGCGTACGTATACAAACTATATACCTATACATATACACATATCTTTCCTCTGTTCCTGTCTTTCTCTTCCCCTTTCGTCTTCATCGACACCGTGTCTGGCACACAATTTCAACAATCGCGGCACTTGACCGATAAGCGCTGGATCGACCCTTATCTTGCAAGGATTGCCTCGGCTTTCCCCCTTTGTCTTCTTCTTATCATTCGTCTTCTCCCTTCTCTTCTTAAGAACAGTTTGCGAGGAAGAGATAGAGCAGAAAACTAAATTACAAAATCACTCATTGTCATTACTCCACAAACTTTCTGTTTAGTGTTACTCTCCTTGACATGGCCTCTTCCCGTCGAACTCTTTCCTTTTTTCTAGACCTTAATGATTCCCCAATTGAGGTTATTGACACCAGCTCCTCTGAGCCTTGATAGAGTGCCCCTGTTCCTGTTTTGTTTTCAGTTTTCCTACGTTGTCAGTCGAGCAACTGATGGTAGCGCAATTTGACATCACGGCCAAGTCTTACATATTGAAGTCCTATGTGGAGACCGTGACCGCGATCTCCAACTTATCCTGCTGACTGCATATTGATTAAATGCACAGCTTTCTATGTTCCAACGTATGTTCCAAGATGCCCGAAAAGAGATTAGCCAACTGAAAAAACAAAATAAAGAGCTGAAATGACAGGCAACCTCTACGGCCAGATTCAGAGCTCCTTGATGCTCTTTATTTGACAGACAACGGGGAGTAATCTCTTTTAAAGGCTCTGCACATGCTAAAGCAAAGTCTTCAAGGGCTTCCAAGGAGTGAAGATGTGGAGAGGCAATCAACAATGGAAGCTGGTGGTGAAACTAAGGCGTTAGCCTATACCCTTTGCCACTTGAAACACAAGTTGTCGAAATCGAGAACAATGCTTGCATTCTCTAATTTTTATTTTTTTATTTTTTTTCGTTTTGCTTAAGAAAAAGCAACAATACTTTAGATTTCATTGTTTTTGAAAGCTATAATTGAGGACTTCACCCTGAATTTCAATAAAAGAATTTTCGTTTTGTTTGCACATCATGGCGTGAATGGCATAACACTTGAGCTTGAAAACATTTTTCTTGAACTTGAATATGAGAATGATTGAATTTCAATGAGTTTTGAATTGGACATTGAGTCCTCAACTGGCCAAAAATCAAAAAAAGACTCAACGAAAGAAAACCAAGCAAAAAAAACCTAGACAGACCTATTGACACTTGCAGGAATGAAAGACACTCAAAACATCAACGTGGGCGCAACAATAAACATAGCGGGAGCAACCAAGTAGAACAATTACGTGCACGGTTTAGAATGTCACGGGCGCGTTTTAGAATACCTTAGGCACAATAATTGCAGGCACATTTTAGAATACTGTGGGCTCAATGTCGTAAAACAAGATTCAAAACAAAAAACCCTGCCGATCAACTGCCCAAACGACCAGCCAATTGAAAGGTTTTGTTTAAATTGTCGAAGGCAACTATTACGCACTTTCTTGTAATGGATTGACAATGTAAATGGAGACTTTTGAGAATACGGGGAAAATACAAAAAACCTGACTCAACTATGCCCCTAGTTCATCACTCTGACTTTTTTTCTCCTAAAAAGATTTTGACCAACATGAGAGTTAGATAAGTATACTTTTTCCACACTATGTCTTGAAATCATGTAAGTCAAGCTGTGAACACTGAAATTTTCCCTGGTCCAAAGAATGGTCTAGGTTTGCAAAAATGGAATAATTTTCGAGAAAATCAGTTAACTTCACTAAAAGTCCTCAAAATTTGTTTTCACAAATGGCCTCCAGCCAACCAACATGAAATCAATCCTCGAGATGCACAACCCCAAATCTGACCTTGATCTACCTTGCAATTGAATTTGCTATAAAGAAGAGATAGGACCATCGAACCAAATAAAGATAACCCAATTGAACATAGACAAGACAGTAGAGTTGAGTAAGGATAAACCAATCAAACATGGACGAGACAAGCATGTTGAAAATGGTAAGGGCCGAACTTCAGGATCAAGCTACATACATATCCCAAAGATAGGAATTAGGCCTTACATAGTTCATGATAAGGTTTACTCATGCATTAACTCTCTCCTTTTGTGCTCTAACTTTTGCCAAAGTCGCCCTTCCAGGTTTTTGACCTTGCAAGCTTTTTATTTTTTTCATTTTTATATTTTTTCATTTTTCAATTTTTTTTTTTTTTTTGCTTTGTTTTTCTGCTCTAACTTTTGCCTGGGTCGCCTTTTCGGGTTTTCAACCTTGCAAGCCTCTCAAGGGTAGTACCTTTGTAGCTTGTACATGTTGATTGGTAATGAGATCTCTAGGCCATCTAAATCCATGTGAATGGATCTAAATTTGCCCCTAGGGTTGTGAATACAAGCTCAATTTTCTTTCAGCAATAAATCTTCTTCTCTTACATTCCGAGATGTGATTTTCTTTTTGATCTTTATTGGCTTGAGAAACAACCTCATTGGAATCTCTGACCACGTCCAACCTTAGTGCCTCTAGTTGTAGGGCAACTTCCAATTCGGGTTGCAAGCCTCATACTTTGGTTGATTATTGAACATTTTGAATCAAAGTGTAAAAGTTAGAGGGGTTGGTCCAAGGTCGAGAGGGATCCTATGTTGTACAATCTCAAGATCAGTTCCAGGCATATCTTTGTAGGACCACACAAAACACATTTTTTGAAATCTTTTAATAAAGCGATTAATCGCTCGTGCTCTTCTGAAGAGAATGTAAAACCAATTTGGGCCAAGCCAGGATCTTTCTCAGTACCCACATTAACATAAATGATCTTATCTATTAAGGGTTTAACACACCTCTCTACTCTCAGTCGATCAAATTTTGCAAATCCCGAGGAATTTCCTTATCTTCGTTTTTATTAGAGTTTTAAAAAAAGTTTTGAAAATGTTTGGTCAATGAAATGAACTAAAGGCACAGAGAAGTAGGCAGAATTTATGACATCTTTCTTCAAAATTTCTAGCTCAATGGTTGAAACAGAGTAGAAAGCAAAGTGAGAAGATAGACACGAATAGGACAGTGATGTCTAGGTTATCGAAATCACTAGACACTAACTCATGAGACTGACTCGGTCCTAATTCCAACTTCACAGACTTGGCAAAATCAGGTTCGTACTCGATACCCAATTTTAGAAAGTCAAATGAAAGCTTTTCCAAATTGCTAATTACAGTGCATGCCATCCACCACGTCTAGAATGAAATTTATACAATTAGTAGGTGGTCCATCCCCCAATCACAGAACTAGTCACATTATCCCCCAAGTTCATTAATCTAGCATCGGTAGACTTTATGGGTTTTTTGGGTGGGGTGATGATCTTGTTATCAATCAAGTCTTGAATTTATGGCGAAGTTGGATGCAACGATCAGTATCATGACCATGTTATTGATGGAAGACACAATACTTAGTAGGGTCATGACTGGCCAGAAGACGATTGGAGAGAGGTCAAAGGTCTAGAGGTTTGAGATGGCCTTTTTCCATGACAATTTGAAGATCTTTGGAAATGAGTATGTGGAGGCGACTGAAGGTACGGCTACCGGCTTGGAAGTATTGACAGATGGGTTGGTGGGTGTTGACTAGGTTAGGAGAGCTCTTATAGGTTTAGGATTAGAGCTGGGAGGGGTGTTTCTGGTAAGGCATCATTTTTCATGGCTTAACCCCTGATTCCAAGTGCCCTTAACTTGAGTGACAAAAGTTTCATCCACAGTCATTTCAACAACTGCAAGGACTTGCTGTTTGTTCAGCCTTTTGATCTTCAAAGTCTCGATAGCCCATCGGAGATGTACATAATGATCAATACTTGCCCTGGCCTTATTATTGCTACTTTCTTTAGCTTTGTCAAAGGATTGGGTTGCTATATCTAGGGGAGACATGATATCATCCAAGCTTGAGATGGCTTCTGGTTGGCTCATTCCAATGTTAGCTTGCCCCAAGATTGGAGAGCTTTTTGAAGTGAAATTTTTGGCATATGATGTGGTCAATGATGGAGCCAAGACTCCAAAGGTTAAATCTGCTACAATTCTCTGAAGATCCTTCATCATGCTCAACATCTCAAAAGTAGTGGGTTCGGCCATTAGTGCTCTTAGTGTATTTTGGATTGATTAGGCTGGGCACTTTCGAGTGGGCTAGAATTTAATTGGGCTATTTTAGAGTTCAATTTTTGGGGTTTGAGAGAATTGAGGTTCATTGCATCCATCATACACAAGTTAATGCCTTCTGGAATGAATAGCTCAGGCTTGGGGAAATGGATTGGAGTGATGTATATATTGGGTTTGTAGGTGGATGGCAATGTATGGATTAGGTTGAGGTTAGGAGATGGTAGTGCATGATCATGAGTTGACAATGGGTTAGTGGTGGCATGGGGTCTTTTTGGTAGAGCTGTGATCTCATTGTCAGTAAGATCCTAAATCTTTTTATGAATGTAGATACAATAGTCTGTATCATGACCGATTTATTGGTGGTAAGCACAGTATTTGGTAGGGTCATGTCGTGGTGGAAGAGAACTTGGGAGGAGTCGGGGGTCTAGGAGCTATAGGTGTCCTTTTTCTAGCAGAATTTTCAAGGCCTAAGATAGTTGCATGTAAAGAGGATGAAAACTTCAGGCTTGGGGCTGAAGCAAAAGGGTTTTTGGTGGGAGTGGTAACAGTGTTTACTTTTGAGAGTTTCACAGCTATACTACTACTAGTAGTAGTATTGGAACTGCGAACAACATTTTTCCTCATAGGCTCATTATCGTCCACAATGATCCATTGTCTGATGGCATCCTCAATTTGAACCCCAATTTCATGGAGGTCCTTAAAGTTAAAAGTGAGAGAACTATCATTTTCTAGAATAGTCTTCCATGCCGATTTGTAACAACCATACATACTTGATCTTTCTCTAGATGCTTGTTTGCCATCATAGCTACCTTTGACTTCTATCTAGTAATGAAGGCTACAAAACTTGCGTTTGGTTCCTGACGGGTCGCTTCCAATTCCTGGGTGGTCACTTCGATCTGAGTGTTGTATGCATATTAAGTAATGAAAGCCTCAGCTAATTCTTCCCAACTCTATTTCACCGAGTCTTCTAGCTTCGCATACTAGATGGCAACCACTCCTGATAGAGTTTGTCTAAATAAAGATAGCTTTTCCAGACAAGTCAAACTATAGGCTTCAAAACATCAGAAAATAGGCGGATATGCACCATAGGGTCACCAAATCCATCGAATCTATCAATATGTGGCATCTTGAATCGTTCAGGCAACTTTACAGTTGTTTTCGTAGACCCATCTTCGAGGTCTAGGATGGAGTTGATTCCTTGTGACCTTTTAAACATTTTTTATAACCTAGCTAATTTTAGCATAGTCGCATCAAATTCATTCATGTCCATGGGGAAAAGTTATCCTGTTCGTTGTGGAAGGGGAAAAGGTCCTCCCGAAGGTTGTGCAAGAACCCTCAAATCTACTTGCAAGTTAGGCTTAGGAAATTCCTTAGGTGGTGGAGGTGGATTTCGATGAGTCACTGGAGGTGGTTGGGTAGTGGATGCCCCAGATGGGCATCGCAGTTTAGCGAGAGCATCACCTTGGATGGCAACCGTATTGGCAATGGTATCCATGCTTTGATGAAGAGCCAAAAGCATGTCTACTATATTTTCTGGAACCTGAGCCATCACTGGCTCTAGTGAATGGATTGGCGATAATCTAGTTGGTGAAGAAAGGGTACTTTGAACAGTTAACCAGTGCGAGTCTTACAAAAGTTGGGGGATATTGGACCACTCTAAAACTACAGTGCCACACTAGCTTGCAAAAATAAAATGGAACCCCCAATCAAAATTTCAGCAATATTCTGGCTCAACTGATTACTGCTAATGCATGCTGAAAAACTCAACCCCACAAACTGAAATGCCTGAACTACTTCTCTGAATCTAAGAATCCCTGTATAGATCTCATACATTGCACATAGCACAAAGCAAGAAAGAGAACAAACACCCCTATAGGGGGTAGGGTCATGTCCTAATTTTGGAAGATACTATAACTCACTATATGTAGAAGGTCAGCTCTACTCTAGGGGTTGAAGTCAAGGTGACATCACCAAAGAGCCCTTTATTAATAACCAGTTAAGATCCCAAGAAGCCGAAAAAGTCAATATAGCCTCTCTTTGAAGTCCGATAACCTTAGATAGCAGAGCTACCTTTTTGATAGATCTTGAAAAGTATTAACACAATGTCTCAGAAATAACGTGGAGATAGGTATAGTGTCACAAAAAGCTTGCTTGTGTTCCCACCAATATCTGGGCAACACAAGAACTTTAAGTGCACCAATGCATGCAATGCAATGAACATATAATTGAAAAAAAAATGTCATATCATGGAGTTCAAGTCAATATTTCATAAAATTTCTAGCAGAGTCGCCAAAAACTGTAACATGCCGGGGGGTACCTGTGCGCATTAAATAGTTTGAACCCTCGATCTCTTTGATCGAGTCTCACAAATGCAATGTGAAACATAGAGGAGAGTCCAAATCTGGCAACTTTTGTAGAAAATCCATTTTATTGCAAAACCTTTGCCAGAAATGGGCTGCATCACCAAATCTTAGAGTCACCACCTAATATTTTAGAAAATTAGGAAACCCGTGACTCATGCCAAGGCCACTGTTCATCGTAGCCAAAGATGTCTCAGTTCGAAACCTTATGTATAAGGTATGAAGGTCTTTAGTTGAGCACCTCCACTCACCTGATCAAAGATCGACCTCTACTAAACTACGATATGAGTTTTATTAACTTAATATGTTCATGTTTCGATTAATTTAATAAAACCTAAAATTTACTGTGTGAAGCAAATAAGTATAGACTATGCCATTCATTTTGGAACAATTTGATTTCATGCATTTTGAAAGAGTTTTGAAGATATACAACTTAAAGAAATTGAGTTTACAAGCATGAAAATCAACATCATTCCAAATTAAGCGACATAACCTCCATCCACTGGCATTCATACAATAATATCAAGTAAGCAAGTAGCTACATGGTAGGATGCTAAACATAGTAAAAAAACACTAATGCAAAACAAAGTTACATATTTACCGACTTTCCACTAATGCAAAACATTAAAGTATAAAAACTTACATATTTATCGACTTTCCACGAACAACTACAAAACAAAGTTAGCAAAATATACATGATCTCATATACAAAACCCTAATGCAATTCACTCATGAAATACAACTAAAGGTTTGGCTTTTAATAGATGATATGCAAATCATCTTAAGAACATAAGGTAGCGCACATAATTACATAAGAATTGATTAATTCCATATATGCAAATATAGCCAAATCAAGATGCATGAAACATGGATGCAAAGCATGGATATGATAAAAAAGACAAAATATAATACCTATATACAAATAAAGAAAGCAAGTAAAAAATGTGATAGAAAAAAACGGAGCGGAGAATTATTACAACACTTGAATAAATAATTACAAGCTAAATGAGAGGAAGATGAAGAAAATATTACAACAAAATAAAAACCTCACAAAACTCTCAAATGAAAAGAAAATAAAAGATGTAGGTCTTGAGGATCGCCGAAAACTAGTATGCTCAATGCCGGAAGACTACTTTGTTCCATCCACCGGAAGTTAGCCGACCGGCCAAATAATTAGCCGGCCAACCAACTAGGCCTAGCAAAACCTGTTTTGTCGCAACATTGAGAAAAGAACAAACTAGGAATATGTAGGTGGCTCAACTAACTACTTCTAGTTAGATTACAACAAAATTAATATGAAATCAAATACAAGACAGAAAATGAAGGAAATTGAAAATTCACCTTCCAAAGAAAGAATAAACTTCTTGATTTCCAAACTTCCTCAAGGTTGTGAATCATGTTCTCAATCCTCAATTCAAAAGCCTGGAATTTGAGCTAGAATTGTGGCTTTGGACAAGTATGTTTATAGGAAATGATCACTCTTTAAGTTTCTTGAACTTGGCAAGGGTTCTTTGAGCAAAGCTTTAGCACTTCGTTTCAATGAATTTCTTGAGTGGTGTTTTGCAATGGAAGATGAGATATATGGAGGCTAAGACAACTTTACTATTTTGGCAACATAACTCTCTCTTTTTCAAAGTTTTCTTTTATTTCTCAAACTCCAATATTCTCCTCTCAAACTCATCATCCTCTCTACACTTCTTCTCTCAATTTATCTCCCAAAATTCAATACTTAAGCTCTCCTTATATAGGCAATGTAAGTGGAGTAATGATGGAAGACAAACTGGAGCATTAACGAAGACAATGGAGCACAAATGGAGCACAAATTGAGCTAATGGAAGACAAAATTTGAGCATTACCTTCAATGGGTCAAGCACTGGGCAATAGAGGCTATGTATGCATTCAATGCATGAATCAGTTAGAAAATGGGGTTATGAAGTGCCCCAACCGAGCAAATAAAATATGGTGGAAACTGCCTCCGAGCGGTCGACCAGCTAGAGAGAAAAATGCCCATTTTGCTTTGGTTTAGTCCACCTTTGTTCTAGTGCACAACGGGTCTTAACCACTTGGCCAAAGCAGGCTTAGGGTTGAGAGTAAAACTCAAATTCTATCTTTTTTACTGAGGATTTTGTGAGAAATACATTCTTGTTTTCATCATTAGATAATCAAAAGAAAATGCCCAAGTCTTTGGGTCGGTCAAAATGGGGTGTCTAGAATATATTAGAGTGTTGCTCACGAACCTATGCATAATGGGAACCATTCATTTTGACTAAAATAGCCTCTTAAATCTTTGTGTAGGGAAACTTCCCCTTGAAACCTGTTATCGACCACAAACTAGTTATGATTGATTTTGTTACCCAAAAGTAACCTAAGAGAGTGGGTGAATTAGGTTTCTACAAATTACAATTAATAATACCCAAATAAAAATTACAACTAGCACAACAAATAAATATAGCTAATGAAACAAAGATGACTTGGACAATCACAATGAGAGAATATCAATTAAGTAGTTTTAGCAAAAATACAGTGTTTGATTTTTTCCTTTAATAGATTGTGATTTAGACAAGTAAGCAATTATAACTAACACATAATGGAAGAAAACTAACAGATAGCTATATGTAGTGAATGAAGAGATTTGATGGTTAACACTAGTGATCTAACAACTATATCAGTTTATGAATTTAGCACAATGAGTATATGAGATATAGCTATAACAGTTGAACAAAATAAAGAGATAATAGAGAGGGAGGCAAACAGATTTATAGTGGTTCGGCTTCAACCAAACCTACATCCACTTCTCAAGCTTCACTTGAGATTTTCCACTATCCTCTAGCTTCACAGGGGTGCTAGCAACCTCTTCACAAATGGAGCAATCCTCAACAGATTTTACACAGACTTTTCAAGTCCAAACCCTTGCACTCTTTAGCTTATTCTCAATCACACTCAAAGAGTCAAGAACACTGAGTGTACTACACTCTTACAAGATTGAAATGAAGTTTTTTTTCTTTCAAAGAAAGCTACAAGAGTTATCTCTCAAAGATAGATATACAAGTTGAAGCTCTGATTTTTTTTTGTAAACCTCACACATGTAAGATAAGCTTAAAGTTATAAGGCTCTATGTATAATTTCTGAGAATAAAATGAAAACCAAATGAAGAACTCCTCAATAATTAGGGAAAATGAGATTGATGAAAAATCAGAAAATGTTCTCTTGCTTGTGTTGTTGCTATATTTTTTCTTCAATAGGAGAACTTCTAGTTAAGGAGAAATTCATCGACCATTGTATGTTGCATGTGTTGAGAAAATTAAGTGCGATTTTGGTTAAATCTACTCTACTCAATCTTACATTTCCTAGACTTTCAAATGTTGAATGATGAGTTAAAAGATGGGTCTGATTTGTGGCAAGTATTTTGAAAAAGATTGCAGCACAGAGTGGTCGTCCACCCAGATGTCCCAGATGAAGTTTTGTTCTTGGTGGTCATTCGCCCAGATGTCCTTTCAGATGTCCGGTCAAGTCCCAATCGTCAAGGATGACTATCGCAGTTGTCGAGTATACTGTTGGTTTGACAGTTGGAGTGAAGCAAAATTGAACTAGAGCAAAATTGGGCAAAAATGTCATGGTTGTTCATCTGGCTGGACGTCCGGCCGATCGTCCCCCTAGACGTCTGGAATGAAATTTGGCCGGGTCACAAAACCCACAGTCAGGCTTAATAACCCATGGTCGAATGGTGTTGTAATATGGCCGAGTGTGCTTCTGCTGCTCTGGTGCGCTGGTTTGGTACATATTTTAGCCTCATTTTGTACAAGAAGGGCATGATTAGTATATAAGCAAGGATCAAAATATCATGGAATAAATTATACTAATTCAATCTATTTTCTCCTTTCAAATAAATTAAAACAAATTTAAAACATATACAAAAATAATCATCAAAATACAAAAGGTCTTACAATCTCCCCCTTTTTGATGATGGCACAACATGATGCTTTGATTTGTTTGGGACAAAGAAAAGCTCCCCCTAAAATCATGCTTCCCTTGAATGATTGCATTTTCTAGATATAAGCATGTTAGTACAGTGGCAATCAATTCAAGCACATAAATAGATTGAGATACCAAAAACAATGACATCAAACATAATATGATTTCTCCCTCAATTTATAACAGATATTTCTCCGCGAAAGTATATATCATTGCTTTGTTTAACAAACCATCACAAATTCTCCCCCTGTGACATTATGAAAAACACATAAAGGATGGATTTCACAATGTATCATAAGTGCCAATAAATGCCATGAGTGCATAAGGAGAAATGGACTAGATCAAATGATTGTTCATGAAACACACAATCTGTTTTAGCAAGAAAATATGGCATAAATCTTGAAGCAATAAGTTCATCCATTTTGAGAAATTCATGCTATCTCAAGTAATCAAACAAATTTTAGCATAAGCATCAATTTCAATATCAAGCAAGAGCATAAGTCTGATACCAAAGAAAAAAAATTTTGCTCATATAAACAAAAGTAGAGCAATTGAGCAAAATAGAAAACAAACAAACAAGCAAGGATATAAATCAAATTCAAGCAAGGTCCAATAGTTTGATCAATGATATGTGAAGCATATTGAGCATGGTTCAAACTAAAAATCACCATACCAAGGATATGTATTGAACAATAAGCACAAACTAAAGGTTTGCAACAAAATAGAGAAGATTTTTAGCATAAAGACACAAGTATGAGAATTTCAAAATATTGCAAATTCTAAGAGCATATATCTAATTTGGTGGAAATGTTTGAGTGTGTTTGATAACATTCAAATGATATGAGTGTTTTCATATCAATGTAATAGTACACATACCTCATTTTAAGAAAAATCTCAAGTTTCACATTCACAACAAAAACTTTAAGTTGAATTCGACATTCCAAGTTCACCACGGATAAAATTGAAACATTCCTCGCTTGGGGGTTTTGTGAAAATATCTGCCAATTGCTTGTCGGTGTTTATAAATTCAAGAGCAATATCCCCTTTTTAAACATAATCTCTTAAAAAATGGTGTCGAATTTGAATATGTTTTGTTCGTGAGTGTTGAACTAGATTTTCGCTTAAGTTGATGGCACTAGTATTATCACATTTACTAGGGATATCATCATAATGCAAATCAAAGTCCTCAAATTGTTGTTTCATCCAAAGTACTTGGGCACAACAACTTCCAAAAGTTATATATTCAGCTTCAGCCGTTGATAAAGCAACAAAATTTTGCTTCTTGCTAAACCAAGATACTAATGAGTTACCAAGGAAATGACAAGTATCACTAGTGCTTTTTCTATCAAGTTTGCCCTAGGAAAAGTTGGCATTTGAGTAACTAACCAAATCAAATGCAACATTTCTAGGATAAAACAGTCCCAAATTTGGAGTGCTAACAAGATATCTAAAAATTGTTTTAACAACACTAAGGTGTGATTCTTTAGGATTGTATTGGTATCTAGCACACATGCAAACACTAAACATAATATGAGGTCTACTTGTGGTTAAATAGAGAAGTGAGCCAATCACACCTTGATATTTAGTTTGATCAATAGATTTACCCTTTTCATCCTCGTCTAATTTAATTGAAGTGCTCATAGGTGTTGTGGCTAATTTGGAGTCATTCATATCAAACTTTTTGAGTAATTCCTTGATGTAAATTTATTTCTTAATTTGTTTGATTTGAAGCCCAAGGAAGCAATTTAGCTCTCCCATCATGCTCATCTCAAATTCTTCTTGCATACACTTAGAAAAATCCTTAAATAAAGCTTCATTAGTAGCACCAAATATGATATTATCCACATATATTTGCACAATAAGTAAATCATCATTTTGGTTTTAACAAAAAGTGTTATGTCAATCTTTCCTCTAGTAAAATCATTTTCAATCAAAAATTTGCTCAAATGTTCATACCATGTGTAGACGTCCCCGAACGTCCCGGGAGGGAATCCCCGTTCTGTTCATTTGGGCTCACTACAGTTCGGACTCAATGTCACGGTTCTGTATCTAATCTCGCAGAGTGTAATGCAAGACCGATGAATCATCAAAGAGTCCAAATCCGGCAAATCGTTTTTGAAAACAGATTTTTTTTGAAAGAAGTGTCAAACATGGACTGCTTTGCCAGATACAGAGTCGCCACCTAAATATTTTATTTTGGGGAATTTAGGAAACCCTGACTCGTTTGCCTAAGGCCACGCGTCCGTCATCACCAAAGTTGCCTCGGCTCGGGAACTTGGGTACGATTGGGGAAGGTCAGCTATGAGCACCCCCTCTCGCCCGATCAAAGATTGGCCTCTACTAACCATGATATCTTGTTTTGAAAACATTATGTGTTCTTATTCCGGTTATTAGCCTAGATTTACTATGTGATGCACACAGCATACAAGTATAGACTGGATCGCCTAAATTGGAACAAAACATTCCATGTTCGTTTTGAAAATGATTTGCTACTCGCAAGTAGGCTAAAATGCAGATTTTGCCACCTTCGAGTGGGCTTAGAAAACATGGTTTTGCCACTTTCAAGTGGGTTTAAAATTCACACTCAATGCATTGTTTCAATTCAAATAACCCAACCTTCACCCACAGGCATTTAGGCAGATATATCACATAAGCATATAGCCTCATGGTAAGCATGCTAATATGGCAACACTCACACGCATGCAAGATGCTAAAGCATAAGAGCTTACCTAATACTCCAAGCCAAAACAGAAACTAGTTAGTAATCAAATGCATGATCCTATTTTATGTTAAGATGGCTAATGCAACACATACAAAATGCAACTAGAATAGGCTCGGCTAATCTAAGAATGGCATGTGAAATGCGACAACTCGATACACGTATTCAAGTTGGAATGGAAATACTATGTAGTTAGTATGATGCGCCGAGCCCAGTGCGTGCGTTACGAATGAATGTATGCAAACATGCTATCATAAGTATGCTAATCAAAACATGCCCTAAACTAACCATCGAAAGCTAGTAAATAAAAGGGAAGAAAGACGTGGGGTTTGAAGACATACACACACTCACGCACACTTATTACACAATTGCCCTCACTCGGAGGGTCCGAATAAATATTACAAAACAAATAAATAATTGACTACTCTAGCTAATTAAATATTACAAAAACTTCTAACTAATTAACAAATTAATTATAGAAAGAAGGTGGCCGCAGCCCCGCCTCGGAAAGCGTAAATGATGCATGCTTGACTCGCCTTGCTCGGAAACCCGTACCATGCCACTGTTGCCTCTGTTTACACTGCCTTGCTCCTCTGAAAATTATGAAAGTTTCCAGAACTGCTTTGAACTTCATCCTGAGTGTTTTGGAGTTCCACCGGCCAGAACAAAAGGCCACCGGCTATGGGAAAGGGATTATCGGCCAAAGCTTGTGTCATAGGCTGGACACTGATGGCCGGTCGGCACTGTAAGTGGCCGGTCGGCCGTTTCTTCCTACAGAGCCCTGTTTTGACAGCAGCAAGGGACAGGCAGTGCATGGTATGGAATTTTCAAAGCAATGTGTGCATGGCCACTCTCCCAATCATGCTATAGACTCAAGAGAGTATGGCCCTCGGTACTCAGGCCATCAATCACGCATTTCGATGCATGATGGCTAAAGACACCAAGTTTGCAACTCAATGTAAATGCATGCAACAAAACAAATGAGTGCTAACACCCTATCATGTTGAGATCAAGGGCATCGGCGACCGAGGGTTGAGACGTGTTTCGTCACTTTGAGTATGAACACTCCTCAACCCTCATGCTTGGTTTGACACCCCAAACCAAGCAAAATGCTATGCATGTGTGCCATATACAATGCAAAGTAATGCAGCTAATGCAATGTAATGTGAGCATGCTAACTTTATCAATGCAATGACACCTATTCATGCAAGCTAAACATGAACATATCAAGCATGCAACAAGGATATGAAATGCAACTAGCTAAACAACATGCAATTTACTAAGCATGCAACCATAATGTAGTGGCAAGCAATGCAACAATACACCAATGCAACTTGCCAAACATGCAAATATGTATAAGGAGGGACTTGAACTGAAATGGGAGGCCTCAGTCGTGCCCCAAAACAGTGGCCTAAAGATGATGCAAAAGGGCACAAATTATGCATGCAAGCATGCACATACCAAGGTCCATCACCTAAGCATGAAATGGGACAACTCTAAGCATACTTAGAGACGATATACATGGACATTAAACACTCATGTTAAACTCTGAAAAGCGTGCGAAGGAAGATGCCAAAACATGCTAGGGAATGGATGCGAAATGAAAGGCATTCAAGGCCACAAAAGAGAGCATTACTTAGCACCTACCCCAAGCAAACATGGCATGGATTTTTCAATGCAAAACAGAGTTTTATCATGCAAAAATGAGCCCCAAAACCCACTGATATGGCAACCCAAAGCCTCAAACACATAGGCATGCACAATGATTAATTTCAAGGCACAAGAGGACACCTCTTCAAGGCATGGAAAGAATGATGAATGCAAGCATATAAGCACAAAACATGGACTGAAATGGCACAAGAAGTGATTCCAAATCATTGAAATAGCCAAGGTAATGCATGCTGATGACTCACACACCCGATGCCAACATGCTAGAATGCAAAGGGGCTATATAAAGCATGAAAGGTATGACCAAATCAATACCCAACAGACCTCAAGCATGATGAAACATGACCAAAAGCTTCAAAAAGCTAGGCAAAAAGATGCAAGCATGATGGTCTAATGGCAAGGTGCATTTCTAGGCAACATGGATGAATGCAAGGCAAGTATGATATGCATGCAAAGGGTCAACAAACCAATATGCAACAGGGGTAAGACATGCTAAATGAACACCAAATAACCTCTGAAATAAGGCCAAACAAGGCTAGGCATGCATGCTACCATATTAGTCCAAAAACATGAACAAAAAAGAGACTAAGGGAGAGGGGTGTCCCTCCACTATGAAAGACCTCAAAACCTATTTTTCACCACTGAAAATCCTCTGGATTTCAGTGGTGAGAAGACCAATACACAAAAGGTTCCAAAGCTTAGCAAAGAGAGCACAAAAGGGGCCAAACAAGGCCTAAGAGGGGGAGGTCGACCCCCAACACCAAAATGACCTTAATGAAAGATCTTACGCAGGCAAATACAAGACTTTTTTCAGTTATACACAAAGTCTAAAATAGCATGCAAAGTATGTTAAAAGCTAGTGCAAGATTGGGGAATATAAAGCAAAAGTGTTTACCCTTGAAGAACTCCTCAAGAACAACAAGTCCAACCCCTTCCTTCTGATTAAAACCAGCTCAAAACTTCAAGAACAAACCCTCAACACCTCGAAAGTCGAAGTATGGTGTAATAGTAGGTGACTTAGTGCAAAACTAAGAACAAAATGCACTTTTGAGCCCTCTGACCCACAAAAATGAGGAGAGAGAGAGAGAGAGGGAGATATAGAGAGAGAAGGTGTATATATCAGATATATATGTATTAGGTCTGATTTTGCTCAACTCCTTCAAAGGAGAGGGAGGGCCCTCTTATATAGACAAGGCAAAGGCCTAAGCTTCCAAGAGAAGCTAAACAAAAGGGGTCAAGGCTTCTTAAAGAAGCTAAGGCAAAGGGGCCAAGGCTTCATGAGGAAGCTGAGACAGGGGTTCAAGCTTCTTGAGGAAGCTAAGACAAAGGTCCAAGCTTCCTCAAGAAGCTAGGCCAAAAGGGTGCAAAGGGTGCAACTCCTCCATACACGTGTATGGAGGACAAGTCCGTGCACTTCAGCTGGCACAGTGGCATGCACTATGCCTGAAAAAGGCAAAAAGGAGGTATTGGCCAGAAAAGGAGTCCATCGACCAACCAAATGGTTGACCGGCCAAAAGTTTAAGCCAACCGGCCAAACAAATGGTCAGTAGAGATAAAGAAAGGCCGGTGGCCTCATCCCACGGCCGGTGGGTTTAAGGGATGGCTAACAAGCCACCTCCTACCCTCAAGTGCAAAAACAAACAAATCTTGGTGCAAAACCAAGCACCGAACAGGTAAGTTAAGAGATCCTGAGGCAAGGCGCGTAGCCGAGACCTCCGAGAACTCAAAACGAACACAAACATGGATGATCACCGAGTGTTCAAACGGTGACGTCCAAGTCTTGAGGACGGTCAAAAATGGGGTGTCTACATCATGCATGAGATGCTTACTTCAAACCATATAAAGCTTTTGAAAGTTTAAACACATGATTTGGAAAAGCATGATTTTCAAAACCCGGAGGTTGTTTGACCTAAACCTCTTCATTTATGAAACCATTTAAAATGAACTCTTTACATCTATTTGATAAAGTTTAAAATCTGTAAAACATGAAAAGGCAAGTAACATGCGAATGGCTTCTAATCAAGCTATCAGAGAAAAGGTTTCATCGAAATCAATACCTTTTCTTGATTATACTCGTGTGCTACAAGTCTAGCTTGTTTGTTACAATGGTGTCGAATTCATCAAACTTGTTTCTAAAGATCCATTTGGTGCCAATAATGGTATGATATTTAGGTTTTGGTACTGTTCCCAAACCTTGTTTCTTTTAAATTGGTTGAGCTCCTCATGCATAGCCATCATCCATGTTCATTGAATTCGGCTTCTTGAAAGTTCTTTGCCTCAATCTGTGAGAGAAAAGCAAAATTACCACAAATATTTCTAAGTGAAGAGCTAGTGGCGATACCTTTGGTCAGATCTGCAAGGATTAAATCCTTAGGGTGATTGTGAACAAACTTCCATTCTCGTGGAAAATCATTATTGTTTCCTCCTTCTTCTTGAGGTGGGAGAATAGGTTGTTTAACTTCTTCGTTTACCTCAGATGGTTGGTCCTCTTCTTTGTAGATGCTTGAATCTTTCCAATTCTACAACATCACTAGCAACCTGCTTTGGAGAAAAGATGTTAGTTTCATCAAATGACATATGTATAGATTCTTCAACAACAAGAGTTCTTTTATTAAAAACACAATAAGCTTTACTAGTTAAAGAATAGCCAAGAAAGATAGCTTCATCAGATTTTGAATCAAATTTAACCAAGTTGTCCTTACCATTATTATACACATAACATTTATAACAAAAACATGCAAGTGACTAATCTTAGGCTTTTTATCATGCCAAAGTTCATAGGGAGCCTTTTTAAGAATAGGTCTAATCAATGCACGATTTAAAATATAGCATGCGGTTTGAATGGCCTTGGCCCAAAAATATTTAGGAAGATTATTTTTGCAAAGCATTGTTCTACTCATTTCTTCTAAGGTTCTATTCTTCCTTTGTACTATACCATTTTGTTGAGGGGTTCTAGGTGCTGAAAAATTGTGTCCCATTCCATGCTCATCACAAAATAATTGAAAATTTTCGTTTTCAAGTTAATATTAGTAATAAGAAAACCTTTTTCATTTTGAATTCTATAACAAAGTTTTGTGAAAGAGGAAAAGGTTTGATCTTTGTGTGCTAAAAACATAACCCATGTAAATCTAAAAAAGTCATCAACAACAACAAGACAATAATGTTTACCACCAAGACTAGATGTCCTTGAGGGACCAAATAAATCCATATGCAATAGTTGTAAAGGTCTAGAGGTGGAAATATGAGTTTTTGATTTAAAAGAAGTTTTGGTTTGTTTTCCTTGCTGACAAGCACCAAAGTCCATCTTTTTAAAAATTAATTTTTGGAAGTCCAACGACCAAATCCTTTCTCAAAAGTTTAGCAATTAGATCTATATGAGCATGACCGAGTCTTCTATGCCATAACCAACTATTATCATTACTAGCATATAAACATTTAACATCACTTAGCATAGAGATTATTGAGATGAAAACATAAACATTATCAAGGCAATTTCCAACAAAAAGTGCTTTGTGATCAATTGTGCTTTCAATTGTGCAATGTGATTTATCAAAAATAACTCTATTACCCTTATCACATAATTGGCCAATACTAAGTAAATTATGCTTAAGTCCATCTACAAGTTGCACATTTTCAATCGAAGGGTTAGGAGAGATACCAATGCTACCAATACCAATGATTTTTCCTTTCTTATTATCTCCAAAAGTGACAAATCCTCCGTCTTTGGATGATAAAGTAGTAAAGAACGATTTGTCTCTGGTCATGTGTCTAAAGCATCCACTATGAAGGTACCACCTTCCTTCTTTAGCTTTGGACTTAAGGCATACATATAATAAAACAATCAAATATTGGATTTTGGTACCCATGATTTTTTAGGTCCTTCTTGGTTAGTAATATTAGTACCTTTTATAATCCAAACCTTTTTGGTTCCCATATTCATATTGTTTTTAAATGGACAAGTAGATATGTAATGACCTTTCTTTCTACAAAAAATGACATGTAATATAAGGGTGTGTCATGGAGGTCCTTTTTCAAAAATAGTGTTGAGTTTCTTTTGTTTCTTAAAAAGATCATATCCAATGCCTGTCTTATCAAAAACACACCTTTGACTACCAAGAAGTTTGTTGAGATTATCTCTTCCTTTTACAAAATTTTCAAGAGTTTTATTCAAATCATGAACACAGTTTTTTCAAAACAATTTTCTCACTTGAAATAGTGTCAAGGTCATTTTTCAATGTAATGTTCTCCTTGTTTAATTCATCCACATTACTAGATAGAGATGCAACTAATTTCTTTAACCCATTATTTTTAGCACATACTTTTCTATATTCATCAAGTAATTCATTGAAAGAACTTTCTAATTCTTCATAACTAAAATTTACCTCATCTTAAGTGAATTCTTCTTCTTCAAGAGCCATGAGACACAAGTTGGCAACTTTATCACTAGAGCTATCATCACTTTCTCCGCAAGCTGCCATCATGGCCTTCTTGTTCCTTTTGTAGTCTTTGCGAAGTTTCTTCAATTTTGGACAATCTATTTTCATGTGTCCCAGATTTTTGCACTCATAGCAAATGATAGGTTCCTTCTTTTGGATGTCAACTTTGTTGTACTCTTTCTTGAAGGGTCTTCTACCTCCATGATTGTTCTTCTTGTTGTACTTCTTGAGATTTCTACTAAACATAGCATATTCTTCATCTTCACTAGTGTCCTCATTTTTTTCTTCATGGGATGAGGCTTTGAAAGCAATTCCACTCTTTTTTTTTTTTGTCCTCAACGTCCTTATGTCCTTTTGTAGTGATTTCATGAGTCATTAGAGACCCTATGAGCTCATCTAATCCAAGAATTGATAAGTTCTTTACTTCAATGATTGCAATGACTTTAGCCTCCCAATTCTTCAGTAAACACCTAAGAATTTTTCTCACCAACTCACTGTTAGTATATGTTTTGCCAAGAGAATTCAAAGAATTTACAATTTCAGTAAATCTAGTAAACATACTTGAAATAGATTCATCGGAATTCATGTTAAACAATTCAAAACTATGAACAAACATATCAATACAAGATTCTTTAACTTGGTTGGTGCCTTCATATGTTACTTCTAGTTTGTCCCAAATTTCTTGTGCCGTGCCGCAACTAGATATTCGATTATACTCCTTAGAATCTAAACCACATACAAGAGTGAGTTTGGCTTTGGTATTGGCTTGCAATAGTCTATGATCCTTCTCATCACATTCATCTTCGGTTTTAGGTACACTAACATTGTCCACTAATTTGGTAGGGATTTTGGGACCTTTGGTGACTATAATCCACATAGCATAATCGGTGGCTTGAAGATAAAGGGTCATCTTATCCTTTTAGTGGCTATAATTATTTCCATCAAACAAGGGTGGCCTATTTATGGCTTGACCTTCAATAGTGCTAGTACTAACTATGATTGCCATGGATCAAAATCTCTTCGATGGTTAAATCTAAATAAGAGTCCTAACTCTGATACCAATTGTTACCTAAAAAGAAACCTAAGAATGGGGTAAATTAGGTTTCTACAAGTTAAAATTAATAATACCCCAATAAAAATTACAACTAGCACAACAGATAAATATAGCTAATGAAGCAAAGATGACTTGGACAATCACAATGAGAGAATATTAGTTAAATAGTTTAAGCAAAAATACAGTGTTTGATTTTTCCCTTAACTGCTTGTGATTTAGAGAAGTAAGTAATTACAACCAACACTTAATGGAAGAAAACTAATAGATAGCTATATGTAGTGAATGAAGAGATTTGATGGTTAACACAAGTGATCTAACAACTATATCAGTTTATGAATTTAGCACAATGAGTATATGAGATATAACTATAACAGTTAAACAAAATAAAGAGATAAGGGAGAGAGGCAAACAGATTTATAGTGGTTCGACTTCAACCAAGCCTACATCCACTCCTCAAGCTTCACTTGAGATTTTCCACTATCCTCTAGCTTCATAGGGGTGCTAGCAACCTCTTCACAAATGGGACAATCCTCAACAAATTTTACATAGACTTTTCAAGTCCAAACCCTTGCCCTCTTTAGTTAATTCTCAATCACACTCAAAGAGTCAAGAAGATTGAGTATACTACACTCTTACAAGATTGAAATAAAGTTTTTTTGCTTTTAAAGAAAGCCATAAGAGTTATCTCTCAAAGATAGATATATAAGTTGAAGCTCTGATTTTTTTGTAAACCTCACACAGGTAAGATAAGCTTAACGCTATAAGGCTCTATGTATAATTTCTGAGAATAAAATGAAAACCAAATGAAGAACTCCTCAGATGATCAGAGAAAATGAGATTGATGAAAGATCAAAAAAATTCTCTTGCTTGTGTTTTGCTATATTTTTTCTTTAATAGGAGTACTTCTATTTAAGGAGAAATTCATTGACCGTTGTATGTTGCGTGTGTTGAGAAGATTGAGTGAGATTTTGGTTAAATCTACTCTACTCAATCTTAAATTTCCCAAACTTTTAGATGTTGAATGATGAGTTGAAAGATGTGTTTGATTTGTGGCAAGTATTTTGAAAAAAGTCGTTGCAACACAGAGTGGTCGTCCACCCGAATGTCCCAGATGAAGTTTTGTTCTTGGTGGGCATCCACCCGGATGTCCGATCAAGTTCTAGTCGTCAAGGATGATTGTCACAGTCGTCAAGTATACTGCTGATTTGACAGCCGAAGCAAAGCAGAACTGAACTGGAACAAAACTAGGCCAAAATATCATGGTCAGTTATCTGGCCGAATATTTGGCCGGATGTTCGGAATGAAATTCGGCCAGGTCACAAAACCCACAGTCGGGCTTAATAACCCACGACCAAGTGGTGCTATAATGTGGCAGGGTGTGCTTCTGCTACTCTAGTGCATACTCAAGAAGGGCATGATTAGTATATAAGCAAGGATCAAAATATCATGGAATAAATTATACTAATTCAATCTATTTTCTTCTTTCAAATAAATCAAAACAAAGTTAAAACATAAATAAAAACATTCATCAAAGTACAAAAGGTCTAACAGATCTATGAGCGTTAGTCCAAATGTTGGCTCCTTCTAGCATTATCGGACTCTTGAATCTTGAGTTACCCAGATTTCGGGGATGAAATTTTGTTAGTGGGGGAGATTGTAATGGCTCAGGTCGAGATCCGACCCTTATTCTTGTTTGTACAAAGATGGTTGTATTAAAAAAGTTTTCTGTCAAATATTCTATTTAGCCTAAAAATTTTCTAAGTGTAAAATTAGATTTTTCACAATTTGCGATTTAGAAAATTATTTTTGGCAGTTATTGTTCCTTATATATTAAATAGTCTAATTTGATTTTATGGGATTTTTCTACGAGATATTAACCACTTTACTTCAACGCTAAACTTAGAAATTTCAGTCGAAAAATTATTTTTGTACTAAAACTAGGGGAACCACTTTTTGATTTAATTGGATTTTGATTTTTTTTCTATTTTATTTACATATGGAAATAAAGTTAATGTGTTGGGAGTGCCTTAGGAGCTGAGCTCTGTGACTTGCCGTGTCCTGGGTGACCGCTCGAGCGGTTGGTTTACAGCTTGAGCGATGAAGGGGGTGCATCTAATATTTTGCTCTGCAGACTGAAATGCTAAGAGCCTAAGAGCTTAAGTTCATCGCTCGAGTGGTGAAAAGACCGCTCGAGCGGTCTACGCAATATCAACAACTTAAACGTTGCATTGTTAGATAATTTATTTCACTTTTTATTTTTCTCTTCCTCTCCTCTCTCCTTAACTTTGAAAACCCTAATTTTCTCTCTCTAAATATCTCACTTTGCACCAAGATCCAAGCCTAAACCTCTTGTAAAAGACGAAGACTGCGTGGAGACCTTGATTTTTACCATTTGGATTGCGATGTCATTGAAGTTCTTGCTTGGGTCTTCGTTGTTTGCTCTCATTCTTGAGGTAGGGGATTCTCTTAACTCCATATATTTATGATTTTGTGTGATTTTGTAACATTTTGGGGTTATTGGTTGTTATGAGTTAGAAAACTTTGATCGAAGGTTGTCTATGTACAAAAATGACTCAAATTTTTTAAATGTCTTAAATGTTTTGACATATTGATGAATAATATTTGATGATTTGTGGATTTGATAAAGAAATTAGGAAAACCCCCAATTTTCTCGAAACTCTAGATTTGTGATTTTTAATTTAAAAGAGGGTTTCAACTAAATGGTACTTTATGTTGAAATTTCAATTGATTTTCCTTAAATATATTTAAGTGTGATGAATTTTTAATTTATGATGATATTATTGAGGATTCATGGAAGTTGAATCATGTGGAAACTTGGGAATGTTGGAAGGATGTAAAGTTAATATTTTACATGAAATTATTATTGGTAATGAGAAAGACTTTGTTATGAACTAAACCCGCCTCCAGATGTTTGGATCATAACTGGCTCGTAATCACGAGATTACATACGGTCTTAGACTGAAATTCAAAACATAATTAAATATATGGGACCCGAAGCGAAAGGAAACTAATAAAACTGTCCAATGAGTTGAGCATATATGGCATAAACAAAAACATTTACATGTTAATAACTTACATTTATACAAATACGCTCTGATTACACATTCATTTTAGACTTCTTATACAAAGCTTAAACAAAAAGGTATTATTCAAGAACTTACAAACTTAAACTTCTTAAAAACCAAAGATGGTCAAACATGACCAATAAAAACAAAACAAAAGACAAAAGCCCCAAGCCCCTTCTGAGAGGCATTCCATAGCTGACATCACAAAACTTGGGTAATCTTCCACATGGTTCACTAGGGATGGACATCCCGCTGCTCAATTACATACATATATAATGAAGTGAGCTAAAACCCAGTGAATAACATCAGAGTAAAGAGGTTACATGAATGAGATTTATTATTCAACATAATTATTCTCATATTCAAATTCTTGTCATAGCAGAACGACCTCGGGTCCAAAACTTGACAGAACAACCTCTGGTTTAATATATCACAGAAGTACAGAACAAAACAGATCATACTTTGCGGAATGTCCATGGGTCCAATCAATTACAGCTCTACAATGACTATTTGGTCAACACATAACAAATATATCAAACTTATTAGATAATCAAAACCACCTTGGGTCTACTTTATCAGATATACAGAACGACCTTGGATCCATTATACAGATTCACATTTAGTCAGTTCCATTTGCAGATATCATGTTGATCAAACAAATAGAAACTCATTCATATTCACAAAATCATAAGTTTAGAAGAGCTTACTAACAGGGATTTGATTGTTGACACGGCTTCGTGGATCAACCTATGTGGGACCCGAATATATGGCTGAATCTGAGGGGGGATATTTTAGTAGGTTGACATTAACCGGCTGCATCCTGCAAGACCAGGATGAGCCGAATACAATACGTAAGCCGATTAAGAAAGGATCTTTGAGGCCGAATAAAAGAACGGGTAATGATTGAAAAGTAGGTCCAGGCCCCGAGGCCTCAGAAGGAACATATATAAATAAAGAAGCAGCGTTCTTGGAATGGTATGTAAGAATCACTTCACTAAACTTAGTAAACAAGCTTTCTTGAGTATAAGAACTGACTTGCCCGTCGGAGTGCTAACCCCGGCACCCCGACCGGAGTGTTTTCCCTTGCAGGTGACTAGCTGAGGATCAAGAGCGTCTCCCAGGATCTGAAGAGTATTTCCAAACCACTTCACTTCCCCACAATTGGCGCCGTCTGTGGGAATACTCAAGTACATCCATGGAAGGCGTGACGCAAGATCCTCCGATAGCCACCGAAGAGACTACACAGAGAGACGACATCACTCCGGCAAATATGCTCGGGAAGGAAACCATCGCTGCGAGACGCGCCTTGAATTTTGACTCGCCAACGACTTCAGCGCAGGAGACGATGCAAGCCATCATAAAACAAGCTAAACAGAATGAACAAAGGCTGGAAAATATGATCGCAGAAAATGAACGCCTCCGTCATGATTTGGCCCTGGAAGTAGCAAAATCCAAAGAAGCCGCGCGCCAAGACCCCGAACGACCCTTGAGGGCAGGTAGACAACGACCTCGAGCCCGACCAAGGGAAACCGACAGCGACTCCAACTCATTATCCACGGAGCATAACAAGGGACGCTCAGACACTTCCAGCTCCTCTGAAAAAAATCCACACACAAGGAACAAACGTAGAAGAAGCAGTTCAGACGAAGAGGACCGGCACGATCCTTTTATCCAACGAATTGCGAGGGCGGCCCTGCCCAAGAAGTTCAAAGCTCCATCGTTTACTCTCTACTCTACGACGGAAAATCAGACCCCACTGATCATATACGTCACTACAAGCAGGCCATGACGTTGCATGCAGACAATGAAGCCCTCATGTGCCGAATATTCCCCAGCAGCTTGGGGCCATTAGCTGTCAGATGGTATTACAAGCTGGAGCCGGCTTCGATCAGAAGTTTCCATCAATTACAAAAATCCTTCAGGGCCAGGTTCATCACCAACGAGGTACAGCCGAAACAGGCCGACTCTCTCTGGGCTATGCAAATCCAACCAGGAGAAACGCTGAGAGCATATTCGGCGCGATATTGGGAGTGCTTCAATCTCGTTGACGACGCTTGCAACGACTCCATGGCCGTCACCGCCTTCAAAATGGGACTACATCCTGACAGCTCTTCGCAATTCCCTGACCAGAAGACCCCCCAAAACAGTCTGGGCGTTGATGAAGAAAGTCGAAGAGTATTGCAAAGTGGAAGACGATGCCTTGAGGATTAAAGCCAGACAAGTGTCCACCAAACCGGCACCTCCTGAAATTGCTCAACCGATAAGTTCCGTGCCACCTCTGAGCCCTGAGCCGCGACAACGTGCTAAACGAGACAAAAGGCGGGATTCTCGCCGATCGATGATCAATGCTCCCACCCGACGAATGAACAATTGCAAGTCGACAGTAGACGCTCGAGGCGCGCCGACAAAAAGTACACGGAACTGTCAGAGCCAATCACCGCGGTAATGACCAAAATCCAACACCTTCCATTCTTCAAATGGCCATCAAAGATGGTGGGGCCACCCGATACACGACGAAGGGACCGGAGGTGCGAATATCACAAAGATCACGGCCACAAAACAGAGAGTTGCTATGCGTTAAAAGATCACCTGGAAGAACTGGTGCAAGACGGCCGACTGCAACAGTATGTGAAACAGGGAAGGCCAACCAAGGCATTAGCATTGAGGCAGGACTCTCCCTCACTTGGCGTGATCCACGTAATCTACAGCCTGCCTACACCCCCGGCCGTGCACACAATTCGATTGCATCCAACTCTACAGGGGCGCCGTACTTCGACTGAACGGTCCGAAGAAGCTCCGACAATTGCCTTCAACGACTCCGACCTCAATGACGCAACGGCTTCCCACATTGATCCGTTGGTCATTGGATTACGCATAAACCGGTTCATCATTGAACGAATTCTCATAGACCCAGGGAGTAGTTCAGAGGTCATGTACTACCAAACTTTCATCAAGCTCGGCCTCAACGAGTCGACCTATCTCTCTCTCCGGCGCCTCACCCACTGTTCGGCTTTAATACGAATCCCGAATATCCATTGGGCAAGGTCACATTACCTGTTCGAGCGGGTTCCAGAACGGTCGAAGCGGAATTCCTGGTCGTGAAGCTCCCCTCGCCGTATAATGCCATCATGGGAAGAACCTGGCTACATATCATGAAGGCCGTCCCAAGCACCTACCATCAGATCCTGCGTTTCCCAACAACCCACGGCATTGAAGAAATACGTGGTTCCCCCCAACCGGCACAAGCAGAGTTCTGATGAAAACCCTATCACTGACCCGATCTGTGGGCTCTGATACCTGTAAATATATTTCGCCTCTGCAATACGAACTATTTTTCCTCGTCGCTCAAAATCATATGTCAATTCCCAGTGGGGCACTCGCCAGCATTGGCCAAATTAAGTCTCCGGATTCGGAGCCCCCTTTGGCGCATGACGCCTTAGGCCGATTAAGTCTCCGATTCGAGCGCCCTTCGTGGATATCACGATGGCCAAATCAAGTCTCCGGATTCGGAGCCCCCTTTGGCGCATGACGCCTTGGGGCCGATTAAGTCTCCGGATTCGGAGCGCCCTTCGTGGATATCACGATTGGCCAAATCAAGTCTCCGGATTCGGAGCCCCCTTTGGCGCATGACGCCTTAGGGCCGATTAAGTCTCCGGATTCGGAGCGCCCTTCGTGGATCACGATTGGCCAAATTAAGTCTCCGGATTCGGAGCCCCCTTTGGCGCATGACGCCTTGGCCGATTAATCTCCGGATTCGGAGCCCCTTTGGCGCATGACGCCTTAGGGCCGATTAAGTCTCCGGATTCGGAGCCCCTTTGGCGCATGACGCCTTGGGCCGATTAAGTCTCCGGATTCGGAGCGCCCTTCGTGGATATCACGATTGGCCAAATAAGTCAGTCTCCGGATTCGGAGCCCCCTTTGGCGCATGACGCCTTAGGGCCGATTAAGTCTCCGGATTCGGAGCGCCCTTGTGATATCACGATTGGCCAAATCAAGTCTCCGGATTCGGAGCCCCTTCATGACGCCTTGGGGCCGATTAAGTCTCCGGATTCGGAGCCCCCTTTGGCGCATGACGCCTTAGGGCCGATTAAGTCTCCGGATTCGGAGCGCCCTTCGTGGATATCACGATTGGCCAAATTAAGTCTCCGGATTCGGAGCCCCCTTTGGCGCATGACGCCTTAGGGCCGATTAAGTCTCCGGATTCGGAGCCCCCTTTGGCGCATGACGCCTTAGGGCCGATTAAGTCTCCGGATTCGGAGCGCCCTTCGTGGATATCACGATCGGCCAAATCAAGTCTCCGGATTCGGAGCCCCCTTTGGCGCATGACGCCTTAGGGCCGATTAAGTCTCCGGATTCGGAGCGCCCTTCGTGGATATCACGATTGGCCAAATTAACAAGTCTCCGGATTCGGAGCCCCCTTTGGCGCATGACGCCTTGGGGCCGATTAAGTCTCCGGATTCGGAGCGCCCTTCGTGGATATCACGATTGGCCAAATTAAGTCTCCGGATTCGGAGCCCCTTTGGCGCATGACGCCTTAGGGCCGATTAAGTCTCCGGATTCGGAGCGCCCTTCGTGATATCACGATTGGCCAAATTAAGTCTCCGGATTCGGAGCCCCCTTTGGCGCATGACGCCTGATTAGTTCCGATTAAGACTTCGGATTCGAGCCGATTAATCTCCTTAAGGCCGAAATGGGCCCTGGGTTCAAGCCTCCAAGTACGGAGCCCGCTTTAGTGCTTCAGAGGATTATTGCATTAATCCGTTCGGCCATACTAATCGCCTACAGTGCTAAGTGCTAATTACGTCTCCGAATCCGGAGCAAACGTTGGCACGAACAAAAGATACTGATAATTGATCCTATGTAACACACTAGAACAGATCATACATTCGAAGTAATGTGCTTTAGTACACAAGCAAAATTCAGAATAACACGCAAATAGATTTAAAATAAAACCATTTATTTGATTAAACAGTTGTTACATAAACACAACCCGCATTCGAGCATTACAATATCGAAAGCAAAAAACAGACGCGCCGGTAAAGCAGCATCGCCGGATCGACGCCGTCGCCCTAAACCCCTCCACGGCGTGCAATACCTTGAACCAGTTATGCTTAAGCCCACGACTTGCATAGCGCCAAACTTCCCCTGATACCATTGACAATGTCAAGGCAAAGATCCAGGACAAGGAAGAATGAACTTGACAATTGTTGACTCTCCTTTCGGGGTGATCTGCTTCGACGACTTGGAGACTCACAGATCTCAGGCTCTTTGGATGACCTAACTCCCTCACGGGTAGGTTTTCTGCTGCAAACCATCTCAACACCAAACTTGACCGAAGTTTGAGCCTCTGTAATCAAAATCACCATCCCACACAAGGAATGATGAGTCAATGATTATTGGTGCGAACCTACTCCTTTTATTCTCAGCAACGACCGCGATCTCGAGGTCCCAATCCCAAGAAAATTTTGTTAACGCCAAAAAACGCATTGGCTGAATAAGACGAGCGTCGATTGACATTCGCCACGACCGCCATCCCGACGGCTGGGCCAAAGCGAAATAGATTTATTAAACCGGTCGGCCAAGTCTTCACATGCCGATCACCCTCGACCAGCCCACTAATCCAACTGGCCAAGCATCAATGCGCTGACCCGTCAAAGATAAATGGCCGTTGAAATAGCCTCAATAAAACCTTAACGGTCGTCGCGAATGTGCCGATCCTGACCATGTGCAGATCCTGCCGATAAGCCCGCGTATCGCCGGACAGTTAACAGCTACCTGGGTCGGACAATATTTAGACATTCATTCAAACATTTAAGCAACACGAAATACACATATGCCGAATATGAATGACAACGAAACATTTATAATGAAGCGTTCTTTATTCAATAAAACAATAAGTTACATAGTTTCAAACGCGCCCTGCGTTCCAATCTTACAACTATTAAACTCACACGGCGTCACCCTCATCCTCACTCTTCTCAACTTCAAAAGCAGAAAACGGAAAATCTTTACTCCTGTAGCGTGGTGATGCCAAATCAATTCCCGACGCTCGAAGAGCTTCTGCGGCTTGAGATGCCTTGATCCAACCGTGCCTAAACCCACGGTTTTCGCATCGGCACACTTCTTCGGCCAATTTTTCCCTGGTTTTCTCGATTCCCACTTTTCGGCCCTCATGGAAACCTTTCTCATAGGCCCTCCCCTTCGCGCTCTCTATTGCGAACATACTTGCCGTCTCTCGATCGGCAAGTGCGGAGCTGATAAGCCGACTAGTAACCCTCTCTTCCACAATTGGGTTCGCGTGCGCGGTGGGTTGTGCCTGAGCCGCCTTGGTCTTCTTTAGTTCCCGCTCGGCCGCCTCCACGCGGGCCTCCAAACTTCGAATACGTTCTTCCTTCTTCTCCATCTCTTGACGGGCAGCGCGCAGTCGCATGCCGACTTCGTAAGCAGTGTAAAGCCCCTTCACCGCGCCGTGAATGCCCTCGCGAAACACCTCGTAGTCCTGTCGACCCAGCATTGATTGCTGAACCTCAGGAGGAAATATTTGTCGGGCAAAGTCGACCGCTACGTCTGGGTCTCGAACGATCGAGTCCGCCTCCGTCATGGGTCTATTCTTCACAAATACCGCAAAGCTTAATGGGCACGGATTCGCGTCAGACCTCTTCTCGACTCGGGACTGTGGAGATTTACCCTGCGACTGCCTGTCTCGCCTGGGCGATCTACTGCGACGTCGGGGAGACTGACGCCTCTCTCGACCCCTGGAACTCCTACTTCCTGTACGCGAGGGGCTCACCACCTCGATTCATATCTCCGCCCAGCTCAGCTAGGGTCTTCGCTTCCCCTTTACTGTTAAAGAAGAGTCGGTTCGACATTCGCGCAATCAGTCTTCCTCCAGGAGCTCGAGTCAGTTGTCTACCAAGCTCATAAAGGATGTACCCTTGTTCATTTATCCTTCACAGAGGCAGCACGATCGAGGCAATCTCATTAATTGGAGATCCTGAATCGCCCGACGCCGGCTGAGTCGACGGCAGGGGCACGATTTTACCATTATTTTAACCGCACCGCCTGGGCAAGGGCAGATTCATCAATCTATCCGGCTCAAGTACCCCAGCCGGCTCCGAATCGATTCTCAACCTCTGCGGAACCGCCTGGGGCAAGGGCAGATTCATCAATCTATCCGGCTCAAGTACCCCAGCCGGCTCCCGAATCGATTCTAACCTCTGCGCGAACCGCCTGGGGCAAGGGCAGATTCATCAATCTATCCGGCTCAAGTACCCCAGCCGGCTCCCAAATCGATTCTAACCTCTGCAGGAACCGCCTGGGGCAAGGGCAGATTCATCAATATATTCGGCTCAGGTACCCCAGCCGGCTCACAAAATCGACAGTTCATAATTCGAATCCAGTCGGCATGAGAAAGACGAATCAATATTGCCACAGGATATTCAATCTCTAAAGACGAATCAATATTGTTTCATTAACATAAACCACACAAATTGTGTACAAGTAGTAGTGAAAGTCAAAATGTTTCATTAACATAACCACACAAATTGTGTACGAGTAATAATGAAATTACAAGGAAATTTTCATTAATAAATTGCGCACAAGATAGTAACCAATTTATACATGAAAACCACCCTGAACCAACAAAACTCTACCAAACAAAAATCAAAAAACTAAATGAATTAGGAGACGCCTCCCAGATCACTCCTCGGTGTCGGATTCAAGGGGCTCAACATCCACTTGCTCGTAAGGAATTGGCAAATCCAATGTAATCCCAGCGGCAGCAAGGGCCTTGAGCCACCCGTGTTTGAACCCCCGATTCTCAAATTTGGGAACTTCATCAACGTATTCCGTAAAGGCGGCTCTTTTTCCCGCCTCAAAAGCCTCAGATTCGGCTTTCTCCTTGGCCGCCTTGAGCTCCTCCAACTAACTCTTCGCCTCGGCAAGTTCGTCTTTGGAGAGCTTGAGCGATTCCTCACTCGCACTCGCTCTGGCCTCAGCGTCAGAACGAAGCTGTTCGGCAGTGCGAGCCCTCTCCTTCTCCGCTTCGGCTCGTGCGCTCTCCATTGCGGCTCTCATCTTCTCAAACTCTCCTCACCTCTACTTCTGACCGTCCACTTCTGTTTGCAAACGGTCAATTCTGCCAAGAGCATTATGCAGGCGGCGGCCTAAGTCGGCGATCCTGCCGACGGTCTGCAAAGAACAAGCGATCGTTAGATAGCTCTATAAAAATAGATTTTAGCGAATTTGAAATCACCTACCAAAAGTGCCGACTGCGCAGACAGAGCTACGGCCATAATATCCGGCACGGCGCAAAAGGTTGCATTGTCAGCCGGCAGGGAAATTGAAGCCGCCAGGCTCAATGCAACGGCCGGATCCTCCATGGCCGAAGCATTGGAAGGAATCGGCGTATCTCTGATCTTGGGCTGAATAACAAAAGGAGCAACCACGTCCGATTCTTCGAGGCGAGGCCGTTTGTCAATGGGACTAATTTCTGAACTAGCCTCCTCCTCGGCGCTACGTTTTTGGCCGCGTCCCTCCGGAATCAGCCGTTCTTCGCCGGTTTGCTGTTCAACCACTTTTTCCGTTTCGACCGGCGTAACCTGAGCCGTTCCTTCAATAATGGGTACAGAGGCCTTAGTCAAGCTGGGATCGGATTCGGCGGCCTCGGCCTTTTTTCGAGCAGCCATCCGCTCGGCATTTCGCTTACGCGCCATTTGCGTAAGGCTTTCCTTTGCCATACCTCCGAAGAAATCGCCGGGTAGATCCCCTAAGTTCGCGAAAATATCCCCGGAAGAAAACTCTGCCCGACCCGAAGCGGATGGTGAGGAAGGCTGATTGAGTCCGGCAGCCTCGAAAGCCGAACGCACGGCCTCGTCAACTTCGCCCTCCTCAGTGAATTCTCTGGCCGGGTCGGCAACTACCTCTATCACCGCTCTGCGTCTTGCCCCGAATCAGAAGCTTCGAGACCAATCTGCCTAAGGTTCTTGTAGCTGGGAAAGATAAGAGCCGAGAGGTGCTGATCGCCGGATGGAATTGGGATGTTGTCCGCAGCCGAGAATGTGGTATAAGTGGGTTCGTACCGGAGTAAAATGTGGGCGGCTCTCTGTTTTCACGAGTGGGCGACCGAAGTTCCCTTAATGTCCCTAAGGACCGCGTCGTCAACTGAAGTCAGAATCTTCTTCAATTTGTTACCTGCAAAAGATAAGGAGAGCTTAAGGAAAGAGAGCCGATTAAAAGACAGATCGACAAACATAAGATACTACGTGGCAACCTGGATCACCCTTATGTCTGGGAATGGGGTCTAGGCGATCTTCGCCTTCAGCGAACTCCCAATTACCTCGGACATTGACCATTACATCGTCAACCCTCTTACCAGAACTGGCAAGCATAGTCACCAAATGATGGTCAGTATCCTTGGCCCTGAGGAAGTACCGCCCCAGCCGACCAGAGGATCTGGCTAAAGCATAGCAGTGCCGAATGGCCGGAATTCCGAGATTGATCCTAAGGCGTCGATTCAACTCTATAACCCCCATAATGATTCGAAAGAAATTTACATTGGGTTGAGAAGGAATCAGACTCCAATAGCGAAGAACGGCCCTAAGCAATGGATGTAAGGGGAAACGAACTCCGCCCTCCGCAATGGACAGGAGGGGGAATACGATCGTATTCTGATCCTCTCTCTCCATATCTAGAGTGTTGTCCGTTACGAGAGACAAATGGACGTCATCGGGAATGGAAAAATGTCGCCGGAATCCGGAAATGCGACTCTCAGAAAGGAGGTCTTTCAAGTGTTTAGCCATTCCAACGGGGACCCAAGGATTCGCCGAAAGTAAAAACGATAAACAGAGAATAGGATTACAAAGAAAAGGGAAGAAGACTTACGAAGAGCAGATGAGGCAAAGGCAGACGGACGAAAGTTGCAGAAAATGTGAGTGAGAGGAGAATGCGCGCTGGCGGTCCAAACGTATCAGATGATCGACGAAATGTGCACCAAAAGGACTGAAGTTTCAAATCGCAATAAATGCGAGAGACACATGAATGGCGCGGGAAAGTGTAATGATAAACGAAAAGGTGTGCGCCTTCTGACATCCTCTGACGTCTTGGGAACGCGAAGCCGCTTGATCTATGCTGAGCTTTTCGAATTCTAGACCAAACACGCCGATTAACTACCGTCAATAGGGAGTTCGGGGGGCAATTGTGGGAGCCGAATATATAGCTGAATCTGAGGGGGGATATTTTAGTAGGTTGACATTAACCGGCTGCATCCTGCAGACACTAACCGGCTGCATCCTGCAAGACCAGGATGAGCCGAATACAATACGTAAGCCGATTAAGAAAGGATCTTTGAGGCCGAATAAAAGAACGGGTAATGATTGAAAAGTAGGTCCAGGCCCCGAGGCCTCAGAAGGAACAGATATAAATAAAGAAGCAGCGTTCTTGGAATGGTATGTAAGAATCACTTCACTAAACTTAGTAAACAAGCTTTCTTGAGTATAAGAACTGACTTGCCCGTCGGAGTGCTAACCCCGGCACCCCCGACCGGAGTGTTTGCCCTTGCAGGTGATTAGCTGAGGATCAAGAGCGTCTCCCAGGATCTGAAGAGTATTTCCAAAACCACTTCCCCACAACCTACACAATACATAACACATAATAAACATTGCAACACATTGCTTAATCGAATCATTCTTAACTTATCCAATTCCTTTAAATCCATTTATAGCTTATTAATTCATTCATGAGGCTTAATTCATGCCTAAGAATGCTTGGAAAGAAATAGAAATACAAATATGAACAAAATGCCACTTTTCAAAATATTCTAAAATAGGACAGTTCGCTCAAGCAGACCACATATTTTGCAAAAGTATAGGATGGTTGGAATGTAGGCTCAATGATGGCTCGAGCTATGTGTGAAACAAGCTGAGGTCGCTGGAACGGACACTTGGTTGCACGAGCAGTCGGCAAAATCCTATAAAACAACTGGATGCTCGAAATCTAGGCTTGATGGCTGCTCGATCCAAATGCAATGAAGGTCGCTCAAGCAGTCGTTGGTTGCTCAAGCCATGCGTAATGTTCTGTAAAAATACTGAGAGATCTTATTGTGCGCTCGAGCAGTGACTTCATCGCTCGAGCGATGGGGTGAATTCTAGGTTTTCAAACATGAAGAAAAATGTTTCGAGCTTGAATTCAAAGCCAAAACTCTTGCATGACACACTCCAAACCATGAAAATACTTCCAAAAATATGAGTATAAGGTTAATTCCAAACCTTTAGCTCAAAACTCCACGATTTCACAAAATTGAAGCATAAAAACTTCACTCATATATGAACTTGTCTCAAATTCTTCTTCTACAACTTTCAAAACATGAAATTGAACTTCAAAACTCTTCAAATCATGGATGCATGCATGATACAACTCTCAATTCAAACATAGATAATAAAATTCATGATCAAAATGATGATTCTTCATATAATTATGCATGCATATATGCTAAGCCTCCAAATTCATCATCTTTGAACTATATCTTGTACTTAATCTCATTATCATCTTGAATTCATAAGTTAGATGATTTAAATTCATGAATTAATGATCAAACTCTGACCTAGAGTCTTGAATTAAGCTTGTTGTAGCAAAATCTTGAGCTTCTTTTCTTAGATCTACAATTTCATAGCAATTCACCAAGCTTTCTAGCCTCTCTCTCTCTCTCTCTAAATTGATCTCGCTCCCTCTCTTGAATCTTCCTCAGTAGATTTTTTATTTCGAGAATATGATTAGCTTCTAACTTAACATATATATATATATATATACATGGTAATTATCTTAAACTAATTAAGCAAGCTTAAGGTTAACTAATCTCACTTAATTCTAATTGATTTTATCTAATTAATTTAATCTGAATCAAATTTTAATCAAACTTCTCAATAGGTTCTAAAAATCGTGCCATCATAATTAAACTTATCAATTTAGGTTTCTGAAATCATTAAGGCCTTCAATTTCAGATTTTAAGTAGAAATCTCAAAATATGTTTCATCAATGAATAGATATGCATACAAATTACACATCAAACACAGAATTAATATTCAAAATTAAATAGATAAAATACTATGTGATGGGGTTATCACAATATTCCCCCCATAAGAAGTTTGGTCCTCCAAACTTGTATTACCTCGTGTCGGAAACAACTTGGGATACCTTTGTCTCATTTCAAATTCTTTCTCCCAAGTAGCTTTTGGGCCAAATGTTCTTTCCACTCTACCTTAACCGTAGGGATGGCTCTATTCCCCAATTTTTGCACTTGTCGATCAATAATTTGCATCGGTCTCTCTTCGTATTCCACATTGTCATCAAGAGCTATCTGGTGATAATCAATAACGTGAAACAGATCCTAGAGGCAACCTCTTAACATCGACACATGAAACACATTGTGCATTTGTTCCATTCTTGACGATAAAGCTATTCGGTATGAAACTGGACAAAGCCTTTCCAAAATTTGGAATGGCCCAATATACCGAGGTGATAACTTGTCTTTCTTCCCAAATCTTGACTGACCTTTCATCAGTGTCACCCTAATAAACACATGATCACTAGCGTCATACTCAAGACCCCTTCTTCTTTGCTTTGCATAACTCTTTTGTCAGCTTTGCACAATTTTGAGCCTTTGCTGAATAATCTTAATCTTCTTGGTAGTTGTTTGCACAATTTTGGGCCCAATTAAAACTCTATCCCCGATTTCTCCCCAACAGATCGGAGATTTACATTTCCTGCCATACAAAGCTTCATACGGTCCCATACCAATGCTAGAGTGGAAACTATTGTTGTATGCAAATTCTGCCAACAACAAATAGGTTTTTCAACTACCTTGAAAATCTAGAGCACACATCCGAAGTATATCCTCCAAAGTTTGAATGGTTCTGTCAGACTGTCCATCGATTTATGGATAAAAGGCAATACTTATCACGACCCAAACCCGCCCCTGTAGGTTTTGCATCGTAACCAGCTAGTAATCCAGGGATTACCAAAGGCCTCTGATCTCAATATCATATGATAAGGGGCTACGAAAAGCAAATATAGAAATATTCATAGTCTATAGAGCCGTCCTGACATACATGGAACAAAAGCTTCAAATTCGATACGTAAGTGTGACGTTATATAAATACATTAGTCATACGTCACCAAGCCACATATACAAAATTTCTAAAAACATGTTCAGACAAAATATAAACATCAGAAGCCCCAAAGGCTTGTTTCTCAAAAACTTGATCGGATCCCAAAAGGCAACCACCACGGGAGGCACGGTGGCTAATTAACTCAAACTCTCTAGGTAACAACTTAGGCCTGGTCACGTGCTTGCTCACCTATTGTAGACCTGACTTTCTTCGCGCACCCCCCCTCTCAGAGAGGGCGCTAATTTGGTCTTACTACAGTTCAGACTCCTGTCACGGTTCTGAATCTAATCTCACAAAGTGCAATGTGAGACTGATAAACACCAAAGAGTCCAAATCTGGCAATTGGTTTTGGAAAATCAATTTTGAATGAAAAAGCGCCAAACATGGACTACTTTGCCAGATTACAGAGTCGCCACCTAAATATTTTATTTTGGAAAAATTTAGGAAACCCTGACTCGTGCCTAAGGCCACGTGTCCGTCATCACCAAAGTTGTCTCGGCTCGGGAACTTGGGTATGAGAGGGGAAGGTCATGCAATGAGCACCCCCGCTTGCCCGATCAAAGGATTGGCCTCTACTAAGCATGATATGTTGTTTGATAAACACATCCGTTCCTATTCTGATTATTAGCTAACATTACTATGTGATGCGCACAGCATACAAGTATAGACTCAATCACGAGAATTGGAACAAAACAACTCATGTTTGTTTTTGAAAATGGTTTAAAAGTGCTACTCACAAGTAGGCTAAAGCGCAGATTTACCACCCTCAAGTGGGCTTGAAAACATGATTTTGCCACTTTGCAAAGTGGGCTTAAAACTTATATTTGATGAATTGTTCCAATTCAGGCAATCAAGCCTCCACCCACAGGCATTCAAGCAGTTAAGCACTTAAGCAAATACCCTCATGGCAAGCATGCTGTCATGGCAACACTCACACTCATGCAAGTATGCTAAAGCGTAAACACTTACAGTGTACTCCGAGCCAAAACAGAAAACTAGTTAGAAATCATGCATAATCGTAACTATGTTAACAATGCCTAATGCAACACATGCAATAATGCAACTAAATAGGCTCAGCTATCTAAGATGGCATATGAATGCAACGATTTGATACATGTATTCAAATAGGTATTGAAATACATTGCAGTTTGAATGATGCGCCGAGCCCGGTGCACGCAAGACAAATGAATGATGCACGCAAGCAAACATAAGGATGCTAATCAAAACATGCCCTAAAACTAACCATCAAAAGCTGATAAGTGAAAGGGAGAAAGAAGTGGGGTTGGAAGACATGCACATACACACGCACGCTTATTACAACATTGCGCCCTCACGAAGGAGGGTCCGAATAAATAAGCTAACTAGCTACGCTAAGCTAAGCTACTTATTACAAAACAACTAATTAACTAACTTAGCTAATTAATTATTACAAACCAAATGAGATTGAATAACTAGCTAATCTAAGCTAATTAGAATATTACAAAGACGAATTGAATTAGCTAAATAGATTAACTAATTAATTACAAAACCAGTAAATTAACTAGCTAAGTAAAGTAGTGAAATGGCCTTGGGGGAGGGAGACATGCATGCTCGGTGTGTTCGCCCGAAAACGCATTGCCTTGCCATGAGTTGCCTCTGTTTGCACTCATTGTGATCTCAAAACATTATATGAACTTCCAGGTTGCATCTGCCCCAATACAGGAACATTTTGGACAATTTCTCCTGTAGGTGGCCGGCCGACCACCTCAACTGGTCAGTAGGCTACTTCAACTGGCCGGCCGACCACTACAAGTGGTCGGCAGGCTAGTGCAAGTGGCCGGCCGGCCACTTTTCTTCCCAGAATCCTACCTTTGCTGCAATAGAGAGCAACAGAGCCAAGGCAATGTATTTGGCTAGAAATGTGTGAACTACCACCCTCCTCATCATGTCTCAAACTCAAAGGAGTGTGGTACTTGGCTCTCGAGCCACCAATCAAGCATCTCAATGCATGATGGCCTAAAAACCAAGCTTGTACAAGCTTAGTGAATGCGCACATAAGACTCAAAGTGTCGTCAACCTATCATGCATGCTCAAGGGTGACAATGACCAAGGAATGCGACACGTTTCATCACTTTGAGTATGAAACGTCTCACATTTCTTGTGTTTGGATTAACGTCCAATCCAAACACATGCAATGCAGCACACATATGTTAACTTAGCATGTTTTACTTTACTCCTTCTTGTTTACTCATTTACATTACCAAACCATTCCTTAATTGGTTAAGTTCAATGTGAAAGGTCCTCTAATTTGAAAGATGACCTAAGCTTCGAATGCCTTGAGCATGAAGAAAGTATCATGCTATTGGTTAGTAGAAATCCTCAAGGGAGGATTAAATGCAATGGGCATGAATGCCTCAAGTTCATGCTCAAGCCAACAAGGGGCTTAAGGCCACTTTCAAGATGAATGAAAGTTTGAAACAATGGAGTGTAATGACACACATTTTAGCACTGAAATAGCATGCTAAGTGACTAAAAAACAATGCAAACAACTCATGTAATGCATGCTCAAAAGCCAAATACATTAAGCTAGTAAAGAGCATCACTCTAGAAGCATGCAAAATCAAACTCAAAGGACCAAACCAACTCTGGAAAGACCTCAAATATGTAAAAATAAAGGCCAAAACATGCTGAGATGGAAGTCCATGAGGCAATAAAATCATGCTCAAGTATTGGCTCACAAACAAGGTATAAGGCTCAACTCACAAAAGCTATGAAAAAGTGGAATATGTGAGAATGTGACTATGCTATATACACTAAAATCATGTGAGAAATGAGGCTAAGGCATGCAAACAACTCAAGCAAAGCATGCTAGGGACTTTGAAACTCAAAGCTAGTCAAGGGCCCTTACACTACAACCATGCACAACAAGTCTCACATGGCCAAGACCACTCAAAGAAGAGTTAAAGCATGCTAAAAAATTAGCAAAAATATGATGGAGTCAAGCTAACACATGCTAGAATGATGGACTAACTCATTAGGCATTCAAGGCTATTAAGCAAGATTACACTACAAGTGTAAGATATAAGCAACAAGTGGCCAAACCAGCCAAAAATAGAGTTAGAGCATGTCCAAAAAGTCACAAAAACATGCTTGAACTAAGCTTTAAAAGGGAGAAACACATGCTCACTTGGTAGGCCATCAACACATGCCAACAAGACATAAGGAGAGGGGACCACCCCCTCCCATTTTAGACCTCAAGACCACCTTTCCACCACTGAAATTCCTCTGGAATTCAGTAGTTAAAGGGCCAAAAAGAGATTGCTTCAAAAGCTTTAAAGGATGGCACAAAGCTTAGCAAATAAGCAATGAAAGAGGGTGGACCACCTCTAATTCCAACAAAGACTCAAACCAACATTTTTAACACTTAAAAATAGAGGTTTTTTTGTAGTTGACAACTAGGCCAAAATAGCATGCAAAGGTGGCCCAAACTAGTGTACAAAAACAAGCTTAAAAGGGGAAGAAGCTTACCCTTGGAGAACAGCAGCAAGACAGCAACAATTCTGAGCCAAAACAAAGTCTAAGACCTCAAATCAAGCTTCAATGGACCTCAGCTCCAAAGTGAAGGTTTTTGACTAGGTGTCTTAGTGCAAATATGTGAAGAAAACACACTTTTCAGCTCAATATAGCACAATATAGAGGGAGATAGTGAGAATTCTAGAGATATAAATTTCAGCTCTGAAATTTGTGAACCTCTCTAAAGGGGAAGGGAGCTCCCCTTATATAGAGCAAGCAAGCAAAAAGCTTGCTTCATACCTCCATACACGTGTATAGAGGATGAGTTCAGTGAGCCACAGCTAGCTCAAAAGATTTGAAAATATCTAAAAAGGAGAAAAATTGGCCGCCAGCCAGTTAAGGTGGCCGGCCAGCCACTTCCCCTAGCCGGCTGACCACTTCAAGTGGCCTACAAGAGAGGAAAGTGGCCGGCAAGTGCCACAAGTGGCCGGCAAGGCCTTCTTCCCCCACTAGGCAAGAGGCAACAAGGTTTGGCCCAAAAACAAGGCCAAAACAAAGAGAGTTAAGAGGCTCAAAGACAAGGCACTCAGCCGAGCCCTTCGGGCGCTCAAAACAAGCACAAACATGCACAATGATCGAGTGCACAATCGATAACGCCAAAGTCTTGAGGTCAGTCAAAAATGGGGTGTCTACAGTTGCCCCTCTTTGACAAAACTCGAAAGTCATGAAATGACGGGAGTGAATGTCAAAGCCTAGAGACACCCCATTTTTGACAAGGCCAAAGACTTAGACAAACAGGCAAGAGAACAAAACAGATGCGCCCGCAGGCAGGGGAAAAATGCAAGTGACATGCACAATGCAGAACATCACTTATGATTATGCAAAGAGGGCTATAATGAAACATCTAGATGCAAATGTTATGCAAAGAAATGCTACAGCAAACTCGTAAGCAAACACGCTACGCGTGGGAACTACAAACCGAACTACAGTTCATGCAGAAAGGATGTAAGAAATTATGCAATCTTCACTGCGCTTCACGCAAGAAAGGCTAAAAGCGACTATTGGGCACACCCGAGGTCTCAAACAAGATTCTGATGCATTGCACGCGAAAGGAAAAGGAGTGGTATAAGCATTGGAACACATTCCAAATACTCTTAACCAAAGAAGGTCTAACCCATCGCGCACGCGAGGAGAAAGAACAACAATGCCTAAGGCATACGAGGTTAAATACGATAGATACATAGAGTGAACATGTGCGATAGATGCACAAAGTGAACATGTGCGATAGATACACAAAGGTGAACATGTGTGATAGATACACAAAGGTGAACATGTGCGATAGATACACAAAGGTGAGCATGTGCGATAGATACACAAAAGTGAACATGTGCGATAGATACACAAAGGTGAGCATGTGCGATAGATACACAAAAGTGAACATGTGCGATAGATACACAAAGGTGAACATGTGTGATAGATACACAAAGGTGAGCATGTGCGATAGATACACAAAGATGAGCATGTGCGATAGATACACAAAGGTGAACATGTGCGATAGATACACAAAGGTGAGCATGTGCGATAGATACACAAAGGTGAACATGTGCGATAGATACACAAAGGTGAGCATGTGCGATAGATACACAAAGGTGAACATGTGCGATAGATACACAAAGGTGAGCATTTGCGATCTCTTATCAAGACATAATCAATCTCAAACGGAACTTCTCTAAATGAACCGTACATACAATATCGTCTGGTTGCACCAACTTCAAATGAACCGTACATACAATATCGTGCCTGCCTAAGAAAGAAACTTTACAGGTACAATGCAATACAATGCATGTCTCAAGCGAGACGGATGATCATAACATGATGTTGAGGCATGCTCAATGCACAACATGCAAGAAATGAAACCGAAGCATATTCTATGCAAAATGATCAACGATGTATATTTGATGCACGATGCGTACTTTACGCAAACATGGTAACGCATGTTCAATGCAACAATTCAAAATGCATGCTCCATGCAACAATATTCTATGCAGCGACAAAGACACATATGATAGAGACAACTCAAAAGTAACTTCCGGTTTACCTCTCGGAGAGTTACAATATATTAAAAGGATACACCTTGTTTGTGTTGATGGGGGATGACCCTCGTGTATTGTGAACACAATTCTGAGCTTCCTCGAAGGCATTTTGAACCAAACTTTGAGCAGAACTTGCATCTCTTGGAACCCAATGACTCAAAACAGTCTGAAAATACTCAGAGGGAAAAGTGGGAACCTGCCGGCCACAAAAACTGGCCGGTCGGCCAGTTGTTGTATTTTCGGGACAGCTTTGTCTTTTCACACGAGGAACTTTAAAAACTTAACTCCCAAACACTTTTTCTCACCTACACAGTGCCGAAAACCTTTGTTCTTCATCCATAGACTCTTTTGCTCCTCAGATCTGTACTTTTCACGCATTTTTCAACGGCTCCTGCGAAGTTGATTCGCGAAAAACTTTCGATTCTCTTCATTTTGAATCGAACAAAAGTCGTTTTCGGAGCCTTTTCCTCTATTTTCACCATTTGAGGTTTGTTTCCCTCAACTTTGACTTGAGTTTGGCGCCCTTTTCCTGGGCTTTGACTTTCTTTGACTTTTTCTCTTCCCGAGACTTTTTGTTGACTTTTTGCATTTTTGCCCATTTTGCTCAATTTTTCACCTTCTTTTCAGATGGCAGACAACGTGCCACACAACAGGGTTCTCTGAGGATGGAAGAGAAGCCCCAGCACATTCCATTACCGCCGAGGATCTGGCCATTCGATCCGGTGACGTACCATCCCGAGGTACATGTGCTACCACCTAGCACAGTGCGCTATTTCACTGGATTTGCGCGACACGCGCCGCAAATCTGCTACTACAGGAGCTTGAGTCCCATCTATCTCACGACGCCACTATGGTACACACTGTACTCTTGTATTTCTGTGATTGTAGACACCCCATTTTTGACCGTCCTCAACACTTGGACGTCACCGTTGGAACACCCGATGATCATCCATGTTCGTGTTCGTTTTGAGTTCCCGGAGGCCTCGGCTGCGCGCCTTGCCTCAGGATCTCTCAACTCGTTTGTTTTGTGTTTGGTTTTGCACCAAATGCTTGTGCTTTTGCTTTGAGGGGCAGGGAATGGCTTGTTGGCCATCCTCACACCCCACCGGCCTCCCCTTTTCCTCACCGGCCATTCACTGTTGCCACCGGCCATGGTTTCTTGATACCAATGGCCGGTCAGCACTTTATGTGGCCGGCTGGCACTTTGTTTGGCCGGTGACCTCTTTTGCTGGCCGGTATGCACCTTTTGCACCCTTCAGGCATGGTGCATGCCAGCTGTGCCAGCTGGAATGCACCAACACTCTTCCCTGTGCACAGTGTGGTTGTTATGCACCTTTTGCACCCTTTTGGTCTAGCTTCTTGAGGAAGCTTGACCCTTTACCAGCTGTCCCAGCTTCCTCAGGAAGCCTTGACCTTCTTGCCCCTTTCTTATTTAGCTTCTTTGAGAAGCTTTAAGTTTTTACATTGCCTATATAAGACCTCCTCCTTCTCCATTGTTAGGGTTAGAACAAAAAACTAGAGCTTATACGTATATACATCTGTCATATACTCTCCTTCTCTATATATCTCTCTCATCATTTGTGTGTGTTTGGAAGCCCAAAAGGTGTGTTTTGACCTTGGTTTTGCACTAATACACACACCATTACACCATACTTCGACCTTGAGAGGCTTTGAGGGTTTGTTTTTGAGTTTTTGGACTGATTTTGACCAAACAAAGGTGGCTGGCCTTGCTGTTCATCAAGAGTTCTTCAAGGGTAATCTTTTCACTTTAGATTCCCCAATTTTGCACTAGTTTTTTACCTATCTTGCATGCTGATTTAGGCTTTGTGTATAACTAAAAAAAGTCTTGTATTTTCATGCTTAAGATTCTTCATTAAGGTTGTTTTGGTGTTGGGGTCGACCTCCCCCCTTAGGCCTCTTTTGGTCTCTTTTTGTGCTATTTTGGCAAGCTTTGGTTATTCTTGTGTATTGGTCTTCTCACCACTGAAATCCAGTGGATTTTCAGTGGTGAAGAAGGAGGTTTGAGGTCTTGTATAGGGGAGGGACACCCCTCTCCCCTTTGTGACTCATTTATCCATGTTTTTGGCTCAATATGATAGCATGCATGCTTAGTTGTTTATGACTCCATTTCAGAGGCTTTTTGGGTGTTTTGGGTCGTATTATATCTCTGTTACATGTTGGTTTGTTGACCCTTAGCATGCATTTTGTACTTGCTTTGTGTCCCTTCATTTTGCCTAGAAATGTATCATGACATTTGACCATCATGCACTCATGTTTTGACTTTACATTGTGAAGTTCTTGGTCATATTTTTCCATGCTTAGGGTCTGTTAGGTGCTGGTTTGGTCATATTTGATATGCTTTGTATGGCTCTTTATGCATTCTAGCATGTTGGCATTGGTTATGAGAATCATGAGCATGCTTGGGTTAGGTTGTTTAAGTGATTTGGGGTCATCTCACATGCCATTTCAGTCCCTAATTCATGCTTGTATGTCTGCACTTATCATCCCTTTCATGCCTTGAAGAATTGTTTTGTTGTGCCTTGAAAAGGGGCCATTGTACGTGCTTAAGTGTTTAAGTTTTGGGGCTGCCATATCGGTGGGTTTTGGGGGGTCATTTTGCATATTAAAACTTTATTTTGTGTTGGAAAGTTCATGCTATGAGTGCTTGGGGTAGTTGTGGTAGAATGCCCCTTGTCTTGGATCCATTGGTGTGCATGTTTCCATAAGCATTGGCCCATCTTTTTGGGCATTTTGGCCACTGTTTATGGCGAGGCTGAGGTCTGCCTTTTATGGTTTAAGTCCACCATTACATGTTTGTTATATGTTTATTACGTATTTGGCTCATTATGTGTTACCACATGTTAGTCCCATTAAGTATTCATTCATGTTTACTACATTGCATGTTGCATGCTTTAGTACATTATACATTAGCATGTTTAGTTTGCATTGCATTTGGCATGCCTTGCTTACTTAGCTTCATGTTGCATCTTTGAGCCGAGTCGGCATATGTGCATTGCATTTGTTTAGTTTGGGGTGTCAAGCCAAACTTGAGGGGTGAGGAGTGTTTGTACTCCAAGTGACAAAACACGTCTCGATCCTTGGTTGCCGATGCCTTTGATCTCAAAATGATAAGGCGTTAGCTTTCATTTGATTGTTGCATGCATTTACATTGAATGGCAAACTTGGCCTCTTAGGCCATCATGCATAATTGATGACCTGAGAGTCGAGAGCCATGCTCCCTTGAGTCCATTGCATGATAGGGAGGGTGGCCATGCTTACATTTGCTTGAAATTCCATGCCATACACTGCTTGCCCTCTGTTGCTGTCAAAACTGATTTCTGCAGGAAGTTTTGGCCGGCCGGCCATCTCTAGTGCCGACCGGCCATCAATGAATGGCCGATAGATTTATCAGTGGCCGGTGGCAATCTCCCATGGCCGGTGGCTATTCCTCCCAGCCGGTGGTGTTCCACAGTGTGCATAGAACCTGTCCTGAGACTTGTGCAGTCTTCAAAGGAGCTAGGCAGTGAAAACAGAGGCAGCAATGCTATGACGGCGAGCTTCCGGGCAGTCCGAGTCGAGCATGCATCATCCAAACATTTCGAAGGCGGGGCTGTGGCCATTTTAATTTTGCATTAAATTTGTTAATTAATTAGGAGTTTTGTAATAATTAATTTAGTATTATTTATTCGGACTGTATTATTCTTTCGGTCCCTCCGTGTGAGGGCGTATCGTGTAATAAGTGTGGGTGAGTGTGTGCATGTCTTCCAATCCCACGTCTTTCTTCCCTTTTATTTACCTGCTTATGATGGTAGACTAGGGCATATTTAAATTAGCATAACTTATGCTATGCATGCGTGCATCCATACATTTGTCTTACACGCACCGGGCTTGGTACATCATGCTAACTGCATTTGTATTTCAATTACAAGTTGAGTACTTGTTAATTGCAGCATTTCACATGCCATCTTTAGGATAGCTGAGCCTATTGTAGTTGCATCTTGCATGTGTCGCATTAGCCATCTTAACATGAACTAGGATCATGCATATGATTGCTAACTAGTTTCTGTTTTGGGTTGGAGTACTAGGTGAGCTTTTTATGCTTTAGCAAACCGCATGTGTGCGAATGTTAACATGATAGCATGCTTACCATGTGGCTAGATGCTTATGTGATATAAACTGCTTGAATGCCTGTGGGTGGAGGTCGAATTACTTGAACTGGAATAATACATTAAAACTGTGAGTTTTAAGCCCACTCGAGGGTGGCAAAACCTACATTTTAGCCTACTTGCAAGTAGTAAACCATTTTCAAAACAAACATGAAATGTTTTGTTCCAAGTTAGGCAATTTGGTCTATACTTGTTTGCTACGCGCATAACATAGTAATTCTAGGCTAATAACCGGAATAAGAGCATATAATGTTTTCAAAACAAGATATCACGGTTAGTAGAGGCTGATCTTTGATCGGGCGAGAGGGGGTGCTCATAGCTGACCTTCCCCAATCGTACCCAAGTTCCCGAGCCGAGGCAACTTTGGTGATGACGGACACGTGGCCTTTGGCACTGAGTCAGGGTTTCCTAAATTCCCCCAAAAGAAAATATTTAGGTGGCGACTCAATATCTAGCAAAGCAGTCCATGTTTGGCACTTCTTTCAAAATCTGTTTTCTCAAAACGATTTGTCGGATTTGGACTCTTTGGTTCAGATTAAAGAACCGTGACAATTGAGTCCTGAACTGTAGTGAGCCCAAATGAACAGAACGGGATTCATCCTCCCGGGACGTTCGGGGACGTCTACAGTGATGTACTTTACATTTCTTACATAGCTCACACTTTTGCACTGTATTTCATCTGCTCATTCTGAACACATTCACACACTGTACTTCTGTTCATTCTGAACACTTGCATTCTGTATTTCTGTTCATTCTGAACACATGCATACTGCAGTTTTGCCCATCCACACAGGTTGACTCCCGTTTCACCCGCGGGTACGGGGCTACCACAGCGACGGAGTGGTACTTGGAGCTTCCTGACGGCATCCAGCAGATTATCACGAGGCGGGGTTTGGCCTATTCTGCTCGGGGCTCTCGTGTCTCTTTGCGAGCAGGACCCTATTAGGAGCACTGGTAGAGAGATGGTAGGACACCACCAACTCCTTCCATTTCTCTGCCACCGGGGACATGACGATGACCCCGTATGACTTTGCGATGCTGACAAGCCTGGACGTAGGAGGTCAGCCGATCCCATACGACTCTGACATGGGCGAGTGGGAGGCTGCTTGGACCTATCTGTTGGGAGCGCACCCGCCTATTTTTCGCTCGACAGGCTTGGTCCAGTACACTTGGTTCGCCAACCACTTCAGAGGGAGAGAGCCCACGACAGTCAAGGAGACAGAGCAGTACGCTCGGGGCTTCCTCATGTTCCTTTTCGGCACTACCCTGTTTGCCGACAGAGGGAACACAGTGGGGCTATATTTGCTAAGTGCCTTAGTGGACTTGTCTTAGGTGCGACACTATGACTGGAGAGGTGCCGGTCTTGCTACCCTCTACTATTACATGAGCTCGACCTCCCAGGAGCGAGAACAGAGTGGGCGGTTACTGGCAAGCCTGGGAGGTACACTTTACATTTCTGCTTTACATTTTATATTGTGCTTTCTGCTTTGCACTTTCTGCACACTGCACACTGCACACACATAGTCTAATCTCTACTCTACACTTGTACTTTCTATACACTGTGCCATACTCTGCTTTCTGCATTTTCTGTATTCTGTATTTTCACTGCCATTGTCTCACTTTTCATAGTTGTGGGTATACGCCTATTTCCCCGCACTTGCTCCCGAGCTGGAGGTTAAGGCGCCGCCCGAGGTACCCTATTCACATAGGTATGATGGTAAATGCCAGCCCAAGACCCGAGAGACCCTCCCGTACTTGCGCCAGTACTTTGACACCGTGCGGGTGACCGAGGTAACACAAAACCCACAGTTTTTCCTGTTCTCATCTTCAATTCACTTTGCATATCTAAATGGCAACTGATGCATTTGTTATCTGCAGATTACATGGCAACCTTGGGCGGTGATGCCAGAGTTCGCCCGGTTTTATTTTGCTAGAGCTCGAGGTGCCTCCCGATATCGGCTTGTGCTCGAGGGACCCATGGGCCGAGCCTGGTTCTTAGGTGAGCGCTTCATACGCCAGACATTGGGCTTGCCATTGCAGTCAGTTCTTTGCCTCCACCACCATCTATGCGGGCCACAGAGCGTCTCTCCCCTCAGGAGCATACTGACGTCATCCGAGGCTCAGATGCAGACCGGTTCATCAAGGAGGGGGACTACACGATCTACCTCCAGACATATCTCATGCCTCCGTTGGTAGGTGGTCGCGCTCACACGGGGAGAGCAGCTGACATTACGTCATCGAGCAGGGCTCGGACAGCAGGCGTCCCTTTGACGAGCAAGGCTCGAGCAGCAGGTGCCCCTTCGACGAGCAGGGCTCGAACACCGAGAGGTGAGGTCAGAGGGATGCCTTCTACTAGGTAGTGTGTTAGGTGGCCGGATCCCCCGACTGAGTTGACAGGTTGGTGGTATGCGATACCTTATCAGATTCCGCTTGAGCCCCCGTTGCCTGATCACCGATACGTGAGGGCGCCTGGCTCACCACCTGTACACTTTACAGCTTTTATGCATTTCATTACAGCTTTCAGATACTTGTGCACACATTCATGTGCTCATGATTTCAACTTGCATTTGCAGTCCTCTGTAGAGTATGTGGAGGGGTTACTCCAGGTGATGGCCTCATTCAAGAGCATGATCTTGCGGAGAGAGACGATGCTGACCTCCCATGGCATTCCGATAATCTTGAGTTTTCTTGCATTTATCATACTTCCGCTGATATACTAAAACTGAACATTTCATTGTGCTGATACACTGTATGTATGGATCATATCTGACACGACACACTGCATGCATATATGTATCTGATTTCTGTATATACTCTGCATATCGCACTTGTACTTGATACTTGTTGATAAATGCAAACTGTCTTTTCAGGTCACACCCTTGCAGACAGGACCCTCAGAGCCTCCTCGAGCAGTAGAGAGAGAGATTCCAGCACGCAATCGAGGGAGACGTCGAGCGCCTATCACACGCGATGACGATAACGACTCTAGTGGAGAGGAGTAGCCAGCGAGTCCTCAGCCAGAGCCATTCGAGGATGGAGGCGACGACACCGGCTCAGGTTCTGAGGGTGTGACGATGCCGAGGAGGGCTTCGAGGGTGGGAGCGGAGGTGGATCTGGTTCAATAGCGGTGCTGACGGCGATGATGCAGAGTCTACTCAACAGAGGAAGAGGATGATGAGGGCCTCTCGATCCTGAGGTGGCTGGCACCGATTTAGATGTTTTTGCTTTGTTTTCTTTTTGCTAGTAGCATTAGCTCATTGTACAGTCCTAGGCAGTTTTATTTCTTAAAACTTGTACCTTTGTAAAAGAAACCATGATAGAATGAGAAAACAACTTTTTGATCGAAAAAAAGTGTTGTATTTTGTATTCCGAGCATTGCATCCCATTTTACACAAAAATGAGATTGATGAAAATTGAACATTCAAAATGCATTGTCTTAATCAGGTAGTGAACCAACTAACAACTGTAAGAACAACACAACTCGATAAACAACACAAGGCCTTAACAGGCTAAACAATGTAATTACAACTCGATAAACAAATTGCAACAACTCGATAAACAAAGCCACAACTCAATGAATAAAACAAATACAACTCAATAAACAAATGCAACTGTTAAGCAGAATAGCAGGACGCATCCAAAATAGAATCAAACTTAGGTTTTCAGCATCCTCAACACACAGGAAGGCTAAAAAGCACTTTGCTAGAGATAGATAGAGGCTGCCGGCCACTTATTGCTTCTGCTGGCCACTTTTTACTTCTGTGGGCCACTTAAGTGGCCGGCCGGCCAGAAAATGTGGCCGGTCGGCTACTCCGACTGGTCGGTCGGCCAGTTTTGGTGGGAGCCTCCAGATTGCTGCCACCTGTCTTCCATAAAATGCTCTATCTTCTACAAAAGCTCCAGCTTCGTGGTTTCTTCATTTCAGCTCCATATTTGCCTCAAATGGAACCATTCTTCGCCGAAAAACTCTCCAATTGGATTACGGCTTTAGATGGGTCGGAAAAGTTGAATTTCTGGGGTTTCGGAATAAATGCACTATTCACGCTGAGTCGCACCCCGCTGCTTTTTTCGTTCCTCCATGCCGCGGCTAGGTGTTGGAATCCAGTAAGTCATGTTTTTAGCTTTGGGGGTCAAGAGATGTGCCCCACTTTTGAAGAATTCCAAGCTTTGATGGAGTCCCGACACGATGAGGAAATCTTGCCCCAATTTCGTTTTGGCCACATCCAAGCTTTAGGACGGACGTGTGGGCTTACTTTGCATGGCGCTCGGTCTTTGATTCGCAATGGGGAGTTAGACATTCCCAGCCTAATTCATCGCTTTTCTGACGCCGGTGACCGCGGCGATTATCTTTGGCAAAGTTTTCGGCGACATGCCCTCTGTTTGTGCATGTTATCTCATTTTCTACTTGCCCCTGGCTTTGGAGGGTCTAGCATTCGTTTGATTGAGGTTGCCCAAGGCTTGAAAGAGGGCAAGAGCTACATTGGCATGACATTAGCCGAAACCTTGATGGGCTTAGATGCCTTCAATCGCCGGGAGACAACTAGGTTCGCAGGAAGTCCACTACTCTTATAGGTAATGTTTCCCACCCGTCTTATATGTGTTTCTCACATCACTCGGCCCTCAGGCTCTATTTTTCTCTCAAAACCCTTTTCTGACTTTTTCTCTCTACGTACACCACTCTATTCTTTAATCTCTCTTATTTTTCATCCCTACCTAGATATGGCTCATGGATAAATTGAAAGTAGTGGACTCTTGCCCAGCATATTCAGCACGCGGCTATTTCTTTTGCCAACAGCTAGTTGACACCCCAGATGAGGGATGGTGGTGCGAGTAGATGTGCACTCAATCTGTTGTTGACATCGCTTGGCATTGTCCCTGGCTTGATCTGCCGAAGATGGGCTACAACATGTCCCGGTAGCCCGGGATTCAGTTAGTTGGCCTGATGCACTGTGTTTTCTACTTTTCATTTCGATTCAGGCATCAGTTCGGCCACGACCAGACTTGCCCGGAAGAGGAGATAGAATACCCTGCTGCATTTTCGATCAAAGGCTCACATCTAACCCGATATACCACAGTATGGAGGACGAGAGAGCCTCTGGCCCCACTCCCACTTTTAGTTGTGCTCTTTCTGGCGAATGCATTGCTTGGCTTGAGGAAGAGGCGCAAATCGGGCCTACTTTAGCATCAGAGGCGCAGGAACACCTGACTTAACCACGCCCCTAGTTTATTGCTTTAATTGTACTTTCAAGTTTTCTTTATGAATGTAATAAAGAAGCAACTTCAATTTGTATCGAGAGTCAGAGAGCTCTGTAATGAAATCAATAAAATTCAAGGTTGTGGGTACTGAAAATTTTCTGTTTTGGTCCAAAAATGGTCTAAATTGTAAAAGATTAGTTTGAGCAAAATCAACTTTTATTAAAACTTTTCAAAACCATTTTCGATATGGATCACAACTGGACATGCCCGAGATCTATCACTAAGATGTACAACCCCGGATCCAGCAACTGGAAAGTTACCCCTTGTCTGAACAGCACTGCACTAGAGATCACAACCGAACTCTTGGATGTAGAAAATACGAAGGTGGCCAAGACAAATCACATGGACATAGTTGATTTGGAAGTGTTTATGGCTGGACTTTAGAATGAAGTTGCCTACGTATCCCAAAGATAGGAATCAAGCCTTACATAGTTCGGTTCAAGTTCACTCGTGTATTAACACTCTCCTTTTGCTCTCTAACTTTTGCCAAGGCCGCCCTTTCTGGGTTTTCAACCTTGCGAGCTCAATTTTTCTTATTTCAAATTTTTTGTGCTCTAACTTTTGCCTAGGTCGCCCTTTCGGGTTTTCGGCCTAGCGAGCCACTCAGGATAATATTTCTTCAACTTGTCCATGTTGATAGGTTGGGAGAATTCAAGGCCATCTAAATCCATCAGAATGACAGCTCCACCTGACCAAATAGACTTGATGATGTAAGGACCAGTCCACTTAGGTCTGAACTTGCCCCTAGGGTCGTGGATGGGAGCTCGGTTGTCTTTGAGCACCAAATCCCCTTCTTTCAGATTCCTGGACTTAACCTTCTTATTGAAAGCCCTGGCAATCCTGCGTTGATAACCTTGAATGTGGTATAGTGCTTTCAGCCTTCTCTCGTCGAACAGCATGAGTTCTTCGAACCTGCTCTGCTGTCAATCTACCTCAACTATCTGGCACTCAGCCATTACTCGCAATGACGGAACCTCAACTTCGATAGGCAGAACAGCCTCCATCCCATAAACCAAGGAATACGGAGTTGCCCCAGTAGAAGTTCGAATTGACGTCCGGTAGCCCCAAAGAGCAAATGGCAGCTTATCTGGCCAGTCCCTGTAGGTTTCCACCATCTTCTGCAGAATGTGTTTGATGTCCTTATTGGCGGCCTCAACTGCTCCATTGGTTTGCGGCCTATGTGTGGATGACTTATGAAAAGCCACATTGTATTTCTCCAACAAGTCGATCACCTCCTTCTTGAAGTGGAACCATTGTCCGAAATAATCTCATTCGAGACTCCATAGCGACAGATAATGTTGTTCATGATGAACTTAGCTACATGCGACGCCTTCAACACTGCGTAGGATTGGGCCTCAACCCACTTTGTGAAGTAGTCTATCGCCACCAGGATATACTCATGCCTGTTCGACCCCTTTGGAGTAACTGCTCCAATCACATCAATCCCCCAGATTAAAAATGGCCACAGCGAAGTCATGTTGTACAGCTTCGACGGCGGAATTCATGCGATTTGTATGGATCTGGCATTTGTGGCATCTCCAAACAAAGCCAACACAATCCTCCTCCATGGTTGACCAGTAGTAACCCTGTTCGAGAATCTTCCGAGCTAGCATCACTCCACTCATGTGCGCTCCGCATTCTCCTCTATGGATGGCCTCCATCAGGCGCTTTGACTCTTCAGCATCAACACACAGTTTATGCATCCCAAGATGACCCCGTTTGTACAATTTACCCCCACACATGATGAACTGAACAGCCATTCTTTGAATTGCCCTCTTATCTTTGCCATTTGCCCTGGTGGATAAGCCTCATTTTCCAAGAAGTTCCAGATGTCGTAAGACAAGGGGTTTTGATCTTGTACTTCATCTATGGCGGCAATCAGTTCGTAGGCCGGCATAAATTTCTGTTCGATAATTATCAGACGCATTCGAACTCCAAAAGGGATATCTATCATGGAAGATAGAGTTGCTAAAGAATCAGCGAACCGGTTGTTCTCTCTTAAAAGATGGGCGAAGTTCAGCTTTTCAAACCGAGGAATCAGAACATCCAAGGTCTGGTGATAGATTTTCATTCTTTCTTCTTTAACTTTCCAATCTCCTTTTGCTTAAGATACAGCCAAGTTCAAGTCTCCGATGACGTCCAACCGCTTTGACCCTAGTTCCAAGGCGGCTTCCAAGCCAGCGATACATGCTTCGTACTCTGCTTCATTGTTTGATACTTTGAATCGGAGCTTGAAGGCTAAAGGTATGCGGGAATTGTCAGGTGCTATCAGCAACACCCCTATCCCATACTCGTATTGGTTTGACACTCCGTCAAAGTACATAGTCCAAGTTTCTTCTTCAACATGTAGAATGGCCTCATCTGGGAACAGATACTCTACTACTTCATCTCCTTCCATTGGGTGATTGGCTAAAAACTCCGCTACCGCTCTCCCTTTCACAGACTTGCGCGTCATATACTTCAAATCAAATTCGGAGAGAAGAAGCAACCAACGGCCTAGCCTACCCGTAAGTGTCGGTTTCTCGAAGAGATATTTGATGGGATCTAATCTCGAAACCAGCATTATAGAGTAAGCTAACAGGTAGTGCCTCAACTTCCTGGTAGCCTATACCAAGGCCAAACAAGCCTTCTCAAGCAGAGTGTAGCGGTCTCATATTCTAGCATATTCTTGCTCAGGTACTAGATAGCCTTTTCCGCTTTGTCCTCAGACTCCTGTGCAAGCATGCAGCCCATTGTCGTTTCAGTTACTGACAGATACAATATTAACGGTTTCCCCGGCTCTGGCGGTCACAACATGGGTGGGTTCTGTAGATACTGCTTGATCTGCTCAAAAGCAACTTGGCATCGGTCATCCCACTGGAATTTCTTTCCTTTCTTCAGAAGACCAAACAGTGGTTCACAAGTCAAGGTTAATTTTGCGATAAACCATCTTATGAATTTCACTTTACCCAGAAAGCCTCCCACCTCCTTTTCAGTCCTCAGTGCTGGCATTTCTAAGATGGCCTTAATCTTGGAAGGATCGACCTCGATACCCCTTTGTGTGATCAAGAACCCCAGCATTTTCCCTGCTGTAACACCAAAAGTACATTTCTGAGGATTCAGCCGCAACCGATACTCTCTGATCCATTAGAAAAATTTCTTCAAGGCGATGTAGTGGCCCTCTCTTTCCTTGGACTTGACAATCATGTCATCCACGTACACCTCAACCTCTTTATGGATCATATCGTGCAAGATCGTGGTTGCAGCCCGTTGATACGTAGCCCCTGCTTTCTTCAAACCGAACGGCATCACCCTATAGCAGTTGGTTCCCCACGGGGTAGTGAAAGCAGTCTTCTCCCTATTTTCGGGGGCCATCAAAATCTAGTTGTAGCTCGAAAACCCGTCTATGAATGAGAGTAGCAAATGCCCCACAGTGAAGTCCACCAATTCGTCGATACGCGGTAGAGGAAAGTCATCCTTTGGACTGGCTTTGTTCAAATCTGAAGTCCACACATACCCGAATTTTTCGTCCTTCTTCGGCACCGGAACTATATTGGCCAACCAAGTAGGGTATTCAGGTACTAACAGGAACCCTGCATCAATATGCTTTGTGACCTCTTCTTTGATCTTCAGAGCCCAATCCAAGCGGATCCTTCGGAGCTTCTGCTTAATAGGTTAGGCCTCTAGGTCAAGAGGGATCCGGTGCTGTACAATCTCAGGATCGATTCCAGACATGTCTTCATCGGACCACGCGAAAACATCTTTGAAATCTTTTAATAAAGCGACTAAGTGCTCGCGTTCCTCAGAAGACAACGTGGACCTAATCTGGACCAGCTGCGGATCCTTCTCAGTACCAACATTAATTGAGGTGATTTCATCAACCAAAGGTTTTACAAACCTCTCCTGCTCTCGGTCAATCAAATGTTGTAAAATCGGAGGAATTTCTTCCTCGTCGTTTTCATCAAAATTTTGAAAGTCTTGATTAATGCAATAAACTAAAGGCACAGAAAAGTACTCAAAAGCCATAGCAGTACCATTTTCATTAACTTCCAGATCGTCTGATTCTTCGGTTACAACCGACTCAAAAGAAAATGAAAATGACGACATGGACAACACAACGGCATCCGAGCTATCACCCCCAGGAATACCAAACTCCGACTCAGATGAACTGAAATCTGATTCCGACTCCACAGACTCTGTGGAATCAGATTGCAGTTCACTACTTGACCCAGAACTGCAAGATAAAAAGCCTTCCTCGTATTGACAGACGAGGGAAGGTGCGATGGATGCATCCAGAATGCTGGAAGATGGGCCCACAACCGAGCTATCTCCAATCATGGATACTGAGAAATCATCTCCCGAGCACTCTGGTAAGATCTGAGGATCCGATAGAAGACAGACCAGCGTTGCTCCCATCTCAAAATCTGTGTCACTGGACTCATCCACATTGCACTACTCAACCACAGCTGTTGGGTCACTCTTCTCTTTGGCAACTTCATCCTCTGGTAACTGTAAGTCAAAGAAAGTCTCAAATCCCAGCAAGCGTCGCCTCTCTGAATTCAGCCATGGCTCTGGAAGCCGCAGAACGGGAAATCTTCCCTTTCCCGGACAAAGCTTCCGTTCAGGGTCCCTTGGATAGGTCTGTGCACTAACTCATAGTGCTTCCCGGCTTGTTTAGATCTGGCTCTTCCAGCCATCTCATTTCCTTTCCTTACCCAATCCTCTTTGGTAGGTGTATAACCTAGACCAAAGGTATGGGGATTGTGTGGCACTTCGGCCAATTTAGCGACGCCGTTCCGGCCACTTCTTCCTAATCCCATCCCGAGCACATGTTGAAGCTTGTTCATGAGCTAAAGAGATTGTGCACTAACATACAACCCCTCATCAATAGCTAGAAGATCTTGTACTACCCAAGCCTCAGCCAAGGTGAACCCAGACAGGAAGACATCCTCCACGCCATGCTCAATCTCTAAGATTGGTAGTAACCTCTGGCGGCGGATGTATTGAAGAATTCCCAAAAACAATTGCCACCCCCTTCCCGTAGGGGTATTTCAGTATCTGGTGTAAAGTGAAGGAGACAGCCTTTACTTGGTGCAGCTACGGCCGTCCAAGAAGTAAGTTGAAGGTGGCTGGCACATCCAGAACTTGAAATTCGATGTCCTGTTGGCCCGGGCCAACCTGAGTTTTAATTTGCACCGTCCCCATCACCTCCTGGCTGGTGTTGTCGTAAGCCGATATCACCTGGGCTATTGGCGCGAAATCTGCGGGTTTCAACCCAATATCATATGTCGTTCGCGACGGACACACATTTATGGAAGATCCCGTATCAACTAGGACAACCAGTATCCACTTATCCCTACACTCCACAAAGATATGCAACGGCTTGTTATGATCGGAGCCCTCAGGCGGTAGTTCTTTGTCTGTGAAGGCCAGAGTCGGTGTAGCACCCCCCGGGAATACCAATCCCACCAACTGTTCGGGCGTTGTATCAATCGAAAGCTTACCCTTGTCCATGGCCAAAGGACGGCTTGTCTATGTACCCTGGAGGCCATAAGCAGTCCCCAGATGGAGATGTCTGCTTGAATCTTCTTTAGCTGCTTCAGTACAGCTTCCTCCTCTAACAGTCTGTCCTTCTGTTTCTCAGCTTCTCTGTCTTTTCCAGACGCCTCCGGCTAGTCCAAATGTGGGGGCTTGAAGTACCACCTACTCCGGGTCATATGGTCGACCTCCTCAATATACCAGGTGTCGTCTAGGAGATTCTGCCCCCAGTCTTCATCAGTATGGGCCAGACGCAAATCGTCGTCTTCCCACCACATGCCTTCAGCAACCGACAGACAACTGTCCAGTTCCGCTATAGTTGTTTCCGTGCACATAGCACATTTTGTCCCCACAGGACTCTTGGCCTTTCTAGCCCTATCATCATTCTCGATTCTCTCTTGTTCAAACCGCCTCAGCACGACTTCCTGCTCTATGTCGGCTGTACACAAACTGCCTAAGTCCCGAGCAAAATTCTTTGCACCGGTGCTCTCCGGCGATTCTTCTTTGTTCTCGACCATTCCGGCCACTGTAGATGTTCTAATTTCTGACTGCCCCTGTTTCGGCTGAGACTCCTCAACAATATCTAGCTCGTCACTGAGCCACCCTGTAGCATCTGTTGCTCCATTCGCATCATACCAACCAAGCTGCACATCCCCTAAGTCCTGCTCATCAAAGAACTGTAGGTTGTTGATATCCTCCTCAAGGTGGGCTAGATCATCGAGCCCTTGACTCGGCCCGTCCTCCCAGACAACATATACCTCTGCCTCAGTTGGCCACTCCACCCTCGGCTTAGCCTGATCTTTTGACACAATATAACCGCATGGGTTGTATGCTTCCTCAGTTAAGCTTGCAGATCCCCTAGGTTCTGAACCAAATTCCCATTTTCCTCTAAGGTCACCCCAGCTTTGTCTTTGACAGTCACCACCACTGGCTTGGGTTGAGTTGGGGAGGCGCTCATCATGCACAAGTCTATGCTGTTTGGGATGAACACCTCAGGCTTAGGCAGGTGGGAGGGAGTGATGTATATGCTAGGGTCGTATGGAACGGCCGTGGTTTGAATCAGGTTTTAGCCTGGAGGGAGGAGGGGGGTTGTTATGTGGTGGGAGAGGGTTAGTGGTGACATTTGGCTTTTCGGGAGGCACAATCACCTTGTTGTCAATGAGATCCTGAATCTCATGACGTAATCTGAAGCACTTGTCAGTGTCGTGACCGTGTTGCTGATGAAAAGCGCAATATTTGGTCAGGTCAAGCTTTGGCGGGAGAAGATTAGGTAGAGGCCGTTGTTCTAACGGTTTCAGATGTCCTTTCCTGAGTAGAACCCCTAGAGCTTTAGACAAAGGCATATAAAGTGGGGTGAAAACCCTCTTGCCTCGGGGTGGATAGTTTGCTAATTGAGAGGTGGTTTCAGACGCGCCGGTGAAGGGTGTGGCTGTTTTTGGGGTAGTAGTGGTGACCATGCCCACATCAGAAGTACTGGTGGCTGCGCTACTACTTGTAACTGCATTCGAACCGCATGCAAACACCCTCTTAGGCTGCTCATTTTCCTGGTCGATCAGACCTTACTTCATAGCATCTTCTATCTGTACCCCAATCTCGTGCAAGTTAGCAAAGATGGGGAGGGGTAAGACGATCATCTTCTGCATTAGCTTGGGTTACAGGTTGCACACAACCATCCTTATTTGATCCTTTTCGGGTGGCCGAGTTGTCATCATGGAGGCCTTGGCCCTCCATCGAGTGACAAAGTCAAAAAAAGCCTTCCTTCGGCTCTTGCCTGGTCGCTTCGAGATCACGGGTTGTGACCTCGATTTGAGTGTTGTAAGCATATTGGGCGATGAAGGCCTCGGCCATCCCCTCCCAGCTCCTTTTTACTGAATCCTCCAGCTTGGCGTACCAGATGGCCCCAATACCTGACAGCGTCCAACCAAAGAGAGATAGCTTCTGGAGTCTAGTCAAGCCCATCGGGCGTAGAATATTCGAGAACAGCCTTAGATGAACCATAGGATCGCCCGAGCTGTCGAAACGGTCTATGTGGGGCATTTTGAATCTGTCTGGCAACGTCACCGCTGAGTCTGTGTATCCATCCTCTATGTTCGGGATTGAGTTAACTCCCTGAGCTCGTTTAAACAGCTTTTCAAGCTTGCTCACTTTCAGAGCAGTTGGATCGACCTCAAATTCGAACGGTGTGTCAACTGGGTAGGCCAGTGCCTTTGAAGTCTGTGGTAGGACTGGTGGTGGGACTGGCCCTGTAAGAACATCCGTATTCTCCTGGACATTAGCTGTTTCCCCAGTTGTTGGAACCCTAGGTGGGGTGGGTGCGAAGCGGAAGCTCCGGCTTGTTGTGGTTGTTGTTGTTGAAGCCTAGCAATTAGTTCTGCCTGTTGAGCTACAACTTCTGCCTGACAAGCGGTGACCTCCACTTGGTGAGCAGCATCACGCTGCATAGCCTCCATGGTCTGCTGGAGTTGACGCATCATCTCTTCCATACTGATTGAAAACTGCTGATCTATCTAAACAGGTGTTTACCCTCTCTCTAGGGAAGAAATAGAAAACTGATCCCAACTGCGCACAGGTGAGGTAGATAATGACCGCTGAACTGGCAACTGTTGTATTGATGCTCTATGCCTGACTGCCCTCCGTCTTGTAACCGGGGGTAATGAAGCAAACACTGGTTGTCCGTCAATTAGATCCTCAGATCGGGAAAGCCTTCTACCTCTAGTCTAAAGTGCTTGGGGAATAACTACCTCATCGGAAGCAATGATGAAATACTACCTTGCAAAACAGAAAATAAAGCAAAAGACAAAAATTAGAAAAACGGACAGCATCTCAGCTTAGATAGAGACAACACACAGTTGAAAATCATAAGCTGGACTAACTGTACTCAAACACTGATTTCTGCCCCCCCAAATTTTCTGCTGTAATATTGATACCCTCAATCACTGATGTCCTCAGACAATACCCTGACTTGCAAACTGATACATGCATTCCCTGTAGAGACACACCCTAACAGCACATAGCAAGCAAGTGAGAGCCAAAACACCCCTATGGTGGGGTAGGGTTTCCCTGTCCTATTTTGTCAGAAGCTAGGGTTCACTACGCACGCATGCGGTTTCAAACAATCCTGTATTCAGGTGCAACCTGTCCTAGTTTGGAACAGTCTCTATAACTTCTGATATGCAACTAGGTCAAATGGTCAAAAAGGGTGCCTCGGCAAAACCAAGGTTTGTGTTCCCATCGTGGCAGAGCTCGTAACCGGTTAGCCTTATGACACGCTTTTTCCAAGCAAGCCTCCGGCAAACCGTTCAGGAATAACAGACGGCAAACACTGTGACTTAAATGCACCAATGTAAATCCAATGCAAACAAACACTTAAGTGTAGATAAAACAACATATCATGAGTTTCGAGTCAAGTTCTCTAAATCCCTAGCAGAGTCGCCAGAAACTGTAGACCCGACTTTCTTTGCGCCCCCCTCTCTCGGAGAGGGCGCGAATTTGGTCTTACTACAGTTCAGACTCCTATCACAGTTCTGAATCTAATCTCACAAAGTGCAATGTGAGACTGATAAACACCAAAGAGTCCAAATCTGGCAATTGGTTTCGGAAAATCAATTTTGAATGAAAAAGCGCCAAACATGCACCGCTTTGCCAGATTATAGAGTCGCCAACTAAATATTTTGTTTTGGGGAAATTTAGGAAACCCTGACTCGTGCCTAAGGCCATGTGTCTGACATCACCAAAGTTGCCTCGGCTCGGGAACTTGGGTACGAGAGGGGAAGGTCATGCAATGAGCACCCCTGCTCGCCCGATCAAAGGATTGGCCTCTACTAAGCATGATATGTTGTTTGATAAACACATCTGTTCCTATTCTGATTATTAGCTAACTTTACTATGTGATGCGCACAGCATACAAGTATAGACTCAATCACAAGAATTGGAACAAAACAACTCATGTTTGTTTTTGAAAATGGTTTGAAAGTGCTACTCGCAAGTAGGCTAAAGCACGGATTTGCCACCCTCAAGTGGGCTTAAAAACATGATTTTGCCACTTTGCAAAGTGGGCTGAAAACTTACATTTGATGAATTGTTCCAATTCAGGCAATCAAGCCTTCACCCATAGGCATTCAAGCAGTTAAGCACTTAAGCAAATAGCCTCATGGCAAGCATGCTGTCATGGCAACACTCACACTCATGCAAGTATGCTAAAGCGTAAACACTTGCAGTGTACTCCGAGCCAAAACAGAAAACTAGTTAGAAATCATGCATGATCCTAACTATGTTAACAATGCCTAATGCAACACATGCAATAATGCAACTAAATAGGCTCGGCTATCTAAGATGGCATATGAATGCAACAATTTGATACATGTATTCAAATAGGTATTGAAATACAATACAGTTTGGATGATGCGCCGAGCCTAGTGCATGTAAGACAAATAAATGATGCACGCATGCAAGCATAAGGATGCTAATCAAAACATGCCCTAAAACTAACCATCAAAAACTAATAAGTAAAAGGGAGAAAGAAGTGGGGTTGGAAGACATGCACACACACACACACGCACGCTTATTACAGCATTGTGCCCTCACGAAGGAGGGTCCGAATAAATAAGCTAACTAGCTATGCTAAGCTAAGCTACTTATTACAAAACAACTAATTAACTAACTTAGCTAATTAATTATTACAAACCAAATGAGATTGAATAACTAGCTAATCTAAGCTAATTAGACACAAAGACGAATTGGATTAGCTAAACACATTAACTAATTAATTACAAAGCCATTAAATTAACAGAGACATGCATGCTCGATGTGTTTCGCCCAAAAACGCATTGCCTTGCCATGAGTTGCCTCTGTTTGCACTCACTGTGATCTCAGAACATTATATGAACTTCCAGGTTGCATCAGCCCCAACACAGAACATTTTGGACAATTTCTCCTGTAGGTGGCCGGCCGACCACCTTAACTAGTCAGTAGGCTACTTCAACTGGCCGGCCGGCCACTACAAGTGGTCGGCAAGCTAGTGCAAGTGGCCGGCCGGCCACTTTTCTTCCCAGAATCCTGCCTTTGCTGCAACAAGAGCAACAGAGCCAAGGTAATGTATTTGGCTAGAAATGTGTGTACTACCACCCTCCTTATCATGTCTCAAGCTCAAAGGAGTGTGGTACTTGGCTCTCGAGCCACCAATCAAGCATCTCAATGCATGATGGCCCAAAAACCAAGCTTGTACAAGCTTAGTGAATGCGCACATAAGACTCAAAGTGTCATCAACCTATCATTCACACTCAAGGGTGACAACGACTAAGGAATGCGACACGTTTCATCACTTTGAGTATGAAACGTCTCACATTTCTTGCGTTTGGATTAACGTCCGATCCAAACACATGCAATGCAACACACATATGTTATCTTGGCATGTTTTACTTTGCTCATTCTTGTTTACTCATTTACATTACCAAACCATTCCTTAATTGGTTAAGTTCAATGTGAAAGGTCCTCTAATTTGAAAGATGACCTAAGCTTCGAATGCCTTGAGCATGAAGAAAGTATCATGCTATTGGTTAGTAGAAATCCTCAAGGGAGGATTAAAAGCAATGGGCATGAATGCCTCAAGTTCATACTCAAGCCAACAAGGGGCTTAAGGCCACTTTCAAGATGAATGAAAGTTTGAAACAATGGAGTGCAATGACACATATTTCAGCACTGAAATAGCATGCTAAGCGACTTAAAAACAATGCTAACAACTCATGTAATGCATGCTCAAAAGCCAAATACATTAAGTTAGTAAAGAGCATTACTCTAGAAGCATGCAAAATCAAACTCAAAGGACCAAACCAACTCTGGACAGACCTCAAATATGTCAAAATAAAGGCCAAAACATGCTGAGATGGAAGTCCATGAGGCAATAAAATCATGCTCAAGTATTGGCTCACAAACAAGGCATAAAGCTCAACTCACAAAAGCTATGAAAGAGTGGAATATGTGAGAATGTGACTATGCTATATACACCGAGATCATGTCAGAAATGAGGCTAAGAGATGCAAACAACTCAAGCAAAGCATGCTAGGGACTTTGAAACTCAAAGCTAGTCAAAGGCCCTTACACTACAACCATGCACAACAAGTCTCACATGGCCAAGACCACTCAAAACAGAGTTAAAGCATGCTAAAACATTAGGAAAAATGTGTTGGAGTCAAGCTAACACATGCTAGAATGATGGACTAACTCATTAGGCATTCAAGGCTATTAAGCAAGATTACACTACAAGTGTAAGATATAAGCAACAAGTGGCCAAACTAGCCAAAAGCAGAGTTAGAGCATGTCTAAAAATTCACAAAAACATGCTTAAACTAAGCTTCAAAAAAGGAGAAACACATGCTCACTTGGTAGGCCATCAACACATGCCAACAAGACATGAGGAGAGGGGACCACCACCTCCCATTTTGGACCTCAAGACCACATTTCCACCACTGAAATTCCTCTGGAATTCAGTGGTTAAAGGGCCAAAAAGAGATTGTTTTAAAAGCTTTAAAGGATGGCACAAAGCTTAGCAAATAAGCAATGAAAGAGGGTGGACCACCCCTAATTCTAACAAGGACTCAAACCAACATTTTTAACACTTAAAAATAAAGGTTTTTTTTGTAGTTGACAACTAGGCCAAAACAGCATGCAAAGGTGGCCCAAACTAGTGTACAAAAACAAGCTTAAAAGGGGAAGAAGCGTACCCTTAGAGAACAGCAGCAAGACAACAACAATTCTGAGCCAAAACAAAGTCTAAGACCTCAAATCAAGCTTCAATAGACCTCAGCTCCAAAGTGAAGGTGTTTGACTAGGTGTCTTAGTGCAAATATGTGAAGAAAACACACTTTTAAGCTCAATATAGCACTAGAGAGAGAGAGAGAGAGAGAGAGAGAATTCTAGAGAGAGATAAATTTCTGCTCTAAAATTTGTGAACCTCTCTAAAGGGGGAGGGAGCTCCCCTTATATAGAGCAAGCAAGCAAAAAAGCTTGCTTCATCCCTCCATACACATGCATAAAGGATGAGTTCAGTGAGCCACAGCTGGCTCAAAAGATCTGAAAATATCTAAAAAGGAGAAATATTGGCCGCTGGCCAGTTAAGGTGGCCGGCCGACCACTTCCCCTAGCCGGCCGACCACTTCAAGTGGCCTACAGGAGAGGAAAGTGGCCGGCAAGTGCCACAAGTGGCCGGCAAGTGCCACAAGTGGCCGGCAAGGCCTTCTTCCCCCCCCCCCGAGGCAAGAGGCAACAAGGTTTGGCCCAAAAACAAGGCTAAAACACTGAGAGTTAAGAGGCTCAAAGACAAGGCGCTCAACCGAGCCCTTCGGGTGCTCAAAACAAGCACAAACATGCACAATCATCGAGTGCACAACCGATGACGCCAATGTCTTGAGGTCGGTCAAAAATGGGGTGTCTACACCTATATACATAATACAAATTGTGAGCGGAAGCCTAGTGAATAATAACAAAGTAAAGATTTTGCTGAATGATGTCAACACAAAAACAAAGTCTTATACATGATCAGATGTCAAAGCAGAAATATATTCACATACATAGTCGTATTCATATTCAAAGTTCGTATATTTCACATCATAGTACATGGCACATCCATTAGCGTTAACAAATCCGATGACCCATAAAGAGATAGTTGTGAAGGCATTCTGATAACTTATGTGCACAGAGACGTTTTCAATGACCCATAAAGGGACGGCCATAAGGGCATTCCGATGACTCATGTGCACAGAGACGTTTCCAATGACCCGTAAAGGGACGGCTATAAAGGCATTCTAATGACCCATAAAGGGACGACCATAAAGGCATTCTAATGACCCATAAAGGGACGCATATCATATGATGCTAAGGATGCCACAAATACATTTCAGAAACTTGGACAATCATTCATTCATATAAAACATAGCATTTCAGAAAACTGATCATTTCATATCATCAGAAAATAATTAAAGTCAAACATAACTTTACAGAGTTATTACTCACAGATTATTGCACAGGTAACTTTGATAGCAGCCAATGTATCAACAGTTCATGGCGCGTGACCTACACAAAAGTAATAGATACACATTTTGAAACACACGCTCGGGTCGTACTTAACTTATTTCGTTTCATTCTTACTATGTTTCTAGTCCTTATCCTTCATATTATGTCTTAATCTTGGCCTAGGAATGAGTAGGATGCAACGTGGATGCCAAAATGCCTTTGTAAACACTTGGTCAAAAATGTTGGAAACAGGGGTCCCGCTCGAGCACAACTTCCTTCGCTCGAGTAGACATGCAAAATGTGAGTGGTCGCTCGAGCGGTCTGTAAACTTTTGTAAAAGTACTAGTTGCTTGATTTTCCTGCTCGATGGTCACTCGAGCATGAGACTCAGGTCCTCGCTTGAGCGCAATTCTTGTCGCTCGAGCGCTCTACAAACAAGAGAACTTCTGGGAGCTTGCATTTAACGCTTGAGCCAAATTTTGGTCGCTCGAGTAGAAGCGCAAGGTCACAGAGTGGTCACTCAAGTGCAAGATCTGTCGCTCGAGCGAAGGGTGCAAATTCTGGAATTTCCATATTGCACTCCCAAGTCCAAAACTCGAATTCAATGCCTTCAAACTCAACCTTTGGGCCCCAAAACTTGAGAATACAAGTCTAAACTTGGAAAACATCTTGAATTCAAAACCATTTCGTAAAATCAAGGCCCAATAGCATACCAATTGTTCAAAAGTCAACTTGAAACTTATGAATATGCCATGAATATGACATGCATGAATTACTATGACCTTAGACTTTCCAAAACATGATCAATTAAGGTCAAATGGTAGGAAATGTGATGGATTCTCAAAACCAAGTCAAGATAGACACATGGATGTGAAAAATTCTTTAGAATCAAACTCAAAATGTTATGCTATATGCATGCATGCATGCATGATACAGTCCTATAGTCAACCATCTAAGTTCAATTCTTGCATTACACAGCTCAATTCTTTGAATTCATGAGCTAAGTGACTTAATCCCAAAGCTAGAAGGTTGAATTCTTACCTTCAATGGTCAATTATACTCTCAATGGTCAATTGTTTGAAGCCCCAAGCCAAACCCTTCAAATTCTCTAGCAATTCTCCTAAGATGAGCTCAATCTTCTTCTCTCTCTCTCTCTCTCTCTCTCTACGTTTTTCTCTTTAAGGTAGGGTGATAGGAGAGTGTAAAGTGAACTAATGAGCTCACATGGGCCTTATATAGGCTTAGTTAGTGGCTTAATTAAATTATTGATTAAGCTAATCAATGAGACATTAATTATTCTAATTACTTTGTTCCGAATCGAATTTTAGTTAAACTTACCATAATGTTCTAAAAATTCCAACTAATACATATACCAAGTCAATTTCGTGATTAGATGTTGATAAGGCCTTCCATTCGCAGTACAAAATAGAAACAAAAACAGATATTCCTACGATAAATAGATAGAAACTCATATAGCACATAACACATGCAATTAACTCAGGATTTCATCTTAATTAGTTATTAGGCATAATTAATCCTAGTTAATCAACTAATCACAGGTCGGGGTTGTTATAGTACTAAGTCTTTATGTTGTTCCCATCACCTTTTGAAGGCTTTGCCAAAATCTAGACACAAATTTAGGATTGCTGTCTGAAATAATTGATACTAGTACTCCATGCAAGCGAACGATCTCATCGATATAAATGGTAGTAAGTCTATAAGTATTATAGAAAGATCTCACGAGAAGGAAATGAGCAGACTTAGTCAATTTATCCATAATAACCCATATGGAATTCATACCTTTGGGTGTCCAAATTAGTCCAACAATGAAGTCCATAGTTATGTGCTTCTATTTCCATTCCGGAATAGGAGAGATTAAAACAACCCTGCTAGTCTTTGATGTTCAGCTTTGACTTATTGACACTATAGACATCTAGACACAAATTCAACAATTTTCCTTTTCATATTAGGCCACTAATAGGTTTGCTTCAGATCTTGATACATTTTGGTGTTGCCTGGATACATAGCGAAACTAAACTTGTGAGTTTCTTCCATGATTCTTCTCTTAAGATTGAGCACATTTGGAATACATAATCTCCCTTGAAATTTCAACACACATCAAACACTTCCTTGAGGAATTCATCCTCCAGTTGCTTTTGCATAATCTCTTCAATGATTTCCAGTTGTGCCGAAATGGCAGCTAACATTCTACCTTGTTTATGGAATATCACTTCAATCTTGGATCTTTCCAAGTTTTTTGGCAATTCTTTTTGTTCGGTAATCAAACACACCAAGTTTCCCATTGACTTCCTATTAAGAGCATCAGCTATATTATTGGCTTTGTCCGGATGATATTGAATATGAAGGTCATAATCTTTAATCAGTTCTAACCATCTCCTTTGACGCATATTTAACTCTTTTTGGGTGAAGAAATATTTCAAGCTTTTGTAGTCGGTGTAGACTTCACATGTTGCTTCATAGAGGTAATGGCGCCAAATCTTCAAAGCAAACACAACAGCGGCTAACTCCAAGTTATGAGTTGGATAGTTCTTTTCATGCGGTTTCAATTGTCGAGATGCATAAGCTATCACTTTCCCATTCTACATAAGCACACAACCCAAACCTTTATATCAAGCATCACTATAAATTACAAAACCTTCTATACTTGATGGCAAAGTCAAGATCGGTGCTGTAGTTAGCCTCGTTTTTCAGTTCGTGAAAAGAAGATTCTCTTTCGTCAGTCCATTCAAATGGTTCCCCTTTTCGGATAAGTTGTATAAGTGGTACGACTATCTTTGAGAAGTCTTTCACAAACCTTTTGTAATACCTAGTTGTAGACCGCCTCGAACTCGCTCCGCGCGCCCCCCTTTCGGAGAGGGCGCGGATTTGGTTCTAGCTACTACAGTTCGGACTCCTGTCACGATTCTGTATCTAGTCTCACAAAGTGCAATGTAAGACTGATAAATCACCAAAGAGTCCAAATCCGGCAAATCGTTTTAGAAAATCGATTTTAATCAAAAAGCGCCAAACATGGACTGCTTTGCCAGATTTCAGAGTCGCCACCTAAATATTTTATTTTGGGAAATTTAGGAAACCCTGACTTGTGTCTAAGGCCACGTGTCCGTCATCACCAAAGTTGCCTCGACTCGGGAACTTGGGTACGAGAGGGTAAGGTCCTGAAATGAGCACCCCCGTCCGCCCGATCAAAGATCGGCCTCTACTAACATGATATGTTGTTTTTGAAAACACGTGTGTTCTTGTTTGATTATTAGCTAACTTACTATGTGATGCGCACAACATATAAGTATAGACTAAATCACTCGATTTGGAACAAAACATCTCATGTTTGTTTGTGAAAATGGTTTGAATTTGCTACCCTCAAGTAGGCTAAAATGTGGATTTGCCACCAAACAAGGTGGGTTTAAAACATGATGATTTGCCACTTCAAGTGGGCTTAAAACTCACATTTTGATGCATTGTTCCAATTCAAGTAATGAAGCCTTCATCCACAAGCGTTCATGCAGTTATAGCAATTAAGCACATAGCCTCATGGCAAGCATGCTATCATGGCAGTCACTTACACACATGCAAGGATGCTGAAGCAAAAACACTTACAGTGTACTCCGAGCCAAAACAGAAAACTAGTTAGAAACAATGCATGATCCTAACTATGTTAAAATGCCTAATGCAACACATGCAAAATGCAATTAAGATAGGCTCGGCTACCTAAGATGGCATATGAATGCAACTTGATAACATGTATTCAAATAGGTATTGAAATACGATGTAGTTTGAATGATGCGCCGAGCCCGGTGCATGCAATACGAATGAATGATGCAGACATGCATAGCATAAGGTATGCTAAACAAAACATGCCCTAATCTATCCACTGAAAGCGGATAAATAAAAGGGAGAAAGACGTGGGGTTGGAAAACATTCACACACACACGCACACTTATTACAACATTTGCCCTCTTGACGAAGGGTCCGAATGAATTAGCTTAAGCTAATCTAAGCTAAGATAACTAATCTAATTAAGCTAATTAGACTAATTATTACAAACTAATAAAGAAATAGCTAAACTAAGCTACTTAATTATTACAACACTTAATTAATTAATAAATTAATTAAATACACATTGAGATGCTAACTAACAAGTGAAGCACCAAACTATGCTGCCTCAGCTCTGTTTCAAGAAGTTGAGCATGCATGCTCGCATTCGGTTTCTCACCCCGAAAAGCCTTCCGGTTTGCTCTTTAGAGGCGCTGTTTGCAGGGTGTCTTCAAGAACTTGCTGCTGGATCTCACCAAAATAGTGCTGAGGAGTGCACCAATGGCCTGCCAGCCATGAAGAGCTACTGCCGGACACCTGCCAGCCAAAGATGGCCTCCTGCCGGCTAACAATGAGAGGGTGCCGGCCATCAATATGGCACTACCGGCCACTAGTGTGCTGTGACACCAAACTGTAACAGAGCACAAGACCAAGGAAAGGGAGGGTCTCCCTAGGAACATGTGTGTACTATGCCACTCCATATCATCTCAAAACATCAAGGGAGAGGCATCATTGGATCCAAGACCATTAATCAAGCATACAATGCTTGATGGCCAAAGATCCAATCTTTTACACATTCAATAAATACCATGCAAACAAGACTCTAAATCCACTACCTCATCATGGATAATCAAAGGCAATGGAGACAAAGGGGATTGGCTCACTTTCATCACTTTGAGTATGAAGTGGACCAATCCACCTTGTGTTCAACATAACGTCCGGTTGAACACAATGCAATGCACATGCAACATGCTTATCTTGACATGTTTTACTTAGCTCAATTCTTGTTTACACATTTTAAGTTACCAAACCATCCCTTAATTGATTTGTCCAAATGTGAAAGTCCTCTAATGAGAGGAAGGTCAATCAAGAAGATGACTTAAGACATGAGAGAAGCCATGCCTTTGACTAGTAGAAACCCTCAAAAGAGGGCTAAAGTCATTTAAGCATAGGCCTCAATCCCATGGCTCAAGCATAACTCCAAGACTAACCAAGCCTCAAAACAAATCAAAAGGTGAAGAAGTGAGGGAGGTGGCAAAATTTCAGTGTTAGAATGACATGAAACATGAGACTCTAACATGCAAACAACTCATGTACAACATATTAAGAGACTTAAGCATTAAGGCTAGTGAAGGACACAACACTAGGACCATGCAATACAATGCTCAAATGGCCAAACCAGCCCCAAATAGACCTTAAACATGCCAAAACAGTGGCCTAAACATGTTGGAATTGAAGCACAAAAGGCAAGAAAAAGCATGCTCACTTATTGGCTCACAAACAAGGCATCAAAGCACAACTCTCAAACACAATGAAAGAGTGATATATGTGAGTGTATGACAGTGAAATATGCTCTGAAATCACACGCTAAATGATGCCAAATCATGCAAACACCATAAGCTAAGCATGCTAATGGCCTTAAAACTCAAAGCTAGTAAGGGCCAACAACACTATAGCTATACAAAGCAAGGCATGCATGACCGAAGCTATTCAAAATAGAGCTAGAGCATGTTAAATAAAGGCCAAAAACATGCTGGAGTCAAGCTAACACATGCTAGAATGATGAGCTAAAACATTAAGCATACAAGGGTAGTATGCAAGATTTGCACTACAAGTGCAAGATGCAAACAAGAGGTGACCAAGCTAGCCCAAAACAGAGCTAAAACATGTTTAAAAAGTCACAAAAACATGCTCAAACTAAGCCTCAAGAAGGGAGGAATACATGCTCATTTGATAGGCCATCAACACATGCAAACAAGACAAGAGGATGGGGGACCACCCCCTCCCATTTGGGACCTCAAAACCAAGTTTCCACCACTGAAATTACTCTAGAATTTAGTGGTTTTAAGGCCAAAAAGAGATTATTTGAAAAGCTTGAAAGATAGCTCAAAAGGCTTTACAAGCCAATGAGCAAAAGGGAGGAAGCACCCCCTAACCAAACAAGGCTTAAACCACCATTTTAGAACCTCAAAATCAGAGTTTTTTACAATTGAAAACCAGCCTTGAAATGGTGGAAAAGATGGCAAAAGCAAGTGTGAAAGACAAGCTTAAAGGGTGAGTCTTATACCTCTTGGAGAGAAGCACACTTTGAGGCACAAAACCAAGTCAAAACCACCTTAAGGAGCTCCAAGAAGACCTTCTAGCAACCTCAGCCCAAGGATCAACAACTTTTATTAAGGGTTCAAAGGCAAAGGAGAAGTGTATCCACACTTATGAGCTCTTATGCACAAAGGTTCTTGAGAGGAAGAAATGTAGAGAGAGAGGTGTAGAGAGAGAGGCTCCCAAAAATCTTCCTAAAATGTTCTCAAATGTTTTAACCCTTGAATATCATAGGGAAGGCTCTCATATATAGCAAAATACAAGCATTTGGTCGAAAATATCTCAAGAGAGACAACTGGAGCAAGCTGGAGCAAAATATCTATCAAAAACTATTTTCTGCCATCAATGGCCAGCACATGACCATTGATGGCCGACACTTGACCATTGTTGGCCGGCATGGGACATCATTGGATGGTAGGGGGCCGGCCTAGGTCATTCATGGCCGGCACATGGCTCAAAAATCCCATTCATGGTCATAAACTTCCAGCTTTGGTTGGATAGAAAAATCTGCTTTTTGGGCCCGACTTCAAATAGGAATATCTCCTTCATCTGGACTCCTTTGCAGGTCATTCTTGAGCCTAAATTGAAGCCCTGGAAGACTTCTTTCCAATGGTGAAAACCTCACCTCAAAATTAGAATTGTGCAAAAAGTTATGCCTGTTTTGGTGAAGCCACTCAGTTTCGATCCTACCGGGATTCATGTCGAACTTCTTCTCCAACTTGTTTTCTTCTCCCCTCTCCTCTTTTCTTCAACTCCAAACCCTTAAACAAGGTGTTTTGAAAGATTTTTCAAAGAGTTCATCTCTCTTCCATTCATTTCTACTTTGTCCTTGCTCAGTTTACCGAAAAGTACAACATTTAACAAAATGCGAGCGTCGGAACATCATAGAAACTTTTTCAAAAACTATTTTGAAAGAGAGGGTTTTAAGTTCTAAAATATTTTGATCGTGATCGTTTTAGTCCAAAAAGGGGTGTTAGGTTGGGATTTGACGCTCTCCTTGCCAAAAAAATTGAACCTTTGCCCTGCACATCTTTCACCACCAAGTAAACCATCAGTGGCGCCTAAGTTTTAAGAGCGGTCAAAAATAGGGTGTCTACACCAGCTCATCCCATGAAACTTTGGACTTCTATTACATTTGTCGGCGTAGGCCAATTCACAATTGCCTCAATTTTCTGCAGGTCTACTGAAATTCCATTCCTGTCAATCACATGCCCTAGAAACATAACATTATCTAACTAGAATTTTCATTTCTTCAGTTTTGCATGCAATTTCTTTTCTCTAAGTGTTTGTAGAATGGTTCTCAAATGTTGTTCATGTTATTCTCTACTTCTTGAATAAATCAGAATATCATCAATAAACACAACTACAAACTCATCAAGATAAGATTTCAAAATTCAGTTCATAAGGTCTATAAAAGTTGCGGGTGCATTTGTTCAAAATGCGATTTTCTCAATGTCTTCAGCTTTCAGTTTATGGTACTTAGCTCTTAAATCAATCCTTGAAAACACTTGTGAATCCTGTAACTGATCAAATAAGTCATCAATACGAGGCTGAGGGTATTTGTTCTTAATTGTTACCTTGTTTAACTCTCGATAATCAATACACACGCGAAGTGTTCTGTCTTTCTTCTTCACAAATAGAACCGGTGTACCCCACAGCGAAGTACTAGGTCAGATAAATCCCTTATCAAGCAAATCTTGCAACTGAAGCTTCAATTCTTTCATTTCAACTGTTGACATTTGATATGAGGTCTTTAAGATAGGTTGAGTACCCGACATTAACTTCAATAGTAAATTCAATTTCTAGATCAACCAATTCCCCTGGTAATTCTTCCGGACACACATCTAGAAATTCTTTAACTACTGGAATATCAACTAACATAGCATCCATGGGTTGAACAGTCAAAATACTACATAGATAACCCCAACACCCTTTTCTTAAGTAGTTTACATGCTTTTATTGCCAAAATTAAATAGGGTGGAGGTACTACACCATTACCCTCAAGCAAAAATTTATCTTGTCCCAGAGGTCTAACTAAAACGTGTTTTGTCATACAATCAATAGTAGCACAATATTTAGACAATCAGTCCATCCCCAAAATTACATCAAAATGTCTCATGTCAAGAGGTAATAAATCCACATATAATGTAGCATTCCCAACAATAATTTCACAAGCACGATACACAGATGTACATAAAATAGATTCCCCTAATGGTCCAGATACACATAACACATAATAGAAACAAAAGAATGTGTTGATCTTGAGTCAATTAACACATAAGCATCTTGATTGCAATTAAAAAAAAGAGTACCTGAGACAATGGCCTCGGTATTCTGTGTATCACCTGGGACTAGTGCAAAAACTATTCATTGCCTGAGTGTTTCTCTTGTAGCAGTAGGTCTTGCAGTGGTTCCTGGCATCGGAACAGATCTAGTTGACCTAGCGACTGGTCTTCAACTTCTTTGTTCATTTTGAGGGCAATCTCTAACCATGTACCATGTCTTACCACATCGAAAGTATGTCTGTCACGACCCAAACCTACCCCTGTAGGTTTAGCATCGTAACCGGCCAGTAATCCGTGGATTACCAAAGGCCTCTTAACAGATAAGCACATAGTGAGGGGCTGCGGAAGCAATTATACAAAATAGACAAGATCCAATGAGCTGTGATAACATACATGGGACAGAAGATTTCAAAACTTGCATATACATAAGAGTGTCGGTCGAAGGATATCATAATTACAAAACATTTACAAAAGTGTAATTCCCAGGACCCGACTTTATAAAACAGACAGAGACTAGCATAAGTACAAAAACAGCAATGTAACTAGACTTTGATCGGAACCTCCTCGGGAGGCACAATGGTTGGCTGACAAAAACAGAAATGAAGGCCGTCAACTCTGGCCCTGATCATGCGCCGACTCACCTACATACATAATATAAACTGTGAGCGAAAGCTCAGTGAATAATAACAGAGTAAAGGGGTTTCAATGAATGAGTCCATACAGATTCAGAAATCATAATTCAATTTCGTATCAAATTCATAATTTGTCCAAATTATATACAGAAATCATGAGGTACACTTAAGTATACGTGATACATCCATTAGCATTAACAGAGCAGATATAAAACAGATGCAGATACGTGAGAGTTACGAATAACCAGTTCCATAAAGGAACCTCCGGATCCGGGTAACAGAGAATACACACGCTGAGCCCCATAATGGAGCCTCCGGTACAGGTAACAAAGTGCAGACATATTAAGTTCCATGATGGAACCTCCGATACCGGGTAACAGCCAATAGATATCACATGATGCTAAGGATGTCACGAATACATATCAGAATTTGGACAGTCATTCATTGTACAGAACATAACATTTCAAAAAGCAATTCTTATTTCATCATACAAAAAATAAATAAGGTTGAACATAGTTTTACTATGTTATTACTCACAGTTGGCCTTGAGACAGACAGACGGAGCAGATTGGTCAAACGGTACGCGGCACGTGACCTACATGATACATAGCAGATACACACTTGAAACACACGTTCAAATTGTACATAACTTACTTCGTTGGCTCTAGTGTGTTTCTAACCTTTAATCCTCATTATGGAATCTTAAACATGGCCTACGAATGCCTAGAATGGAATGAGGATGCAAGAATGCATTGGAAAACATTTCTTAAAACTTGCTGAAAATAAGGTCCATGCTCGAGCGTGGATTCCCCCGCTTGAGCGGACATGCAGACAATGAATCTCCTCTCAAGCGTGACTTTCCCCGCTCGAGCGGACTGCAAACTAGAAAAAAAAGTACTGGTTACATATTTTTCACGCTCGACGGACGCTCGACCCCCGCTCGAGCGTGAGACTCAAACCCTTGCCTGAGCGTAGATTCCCTCGCTCGAGCGGACTGCAAAACACAAGGACTTCTGGGCATATGCATTTCACGCTCGAGCATAACCCTCGACGCTCGAGCGGAAGTGCATGTACTCAGAGTTCACGCTCGAGCGTAATGTTCCCCGCTCGAGCGTGGATCAAATTTCTGGAAATTTCCAGATTTGATCACCAAGCTCAAATTCAACTTTGAAGCATCCAAAACTCATTTTTCTGGGCCCAAAACTTTGGAAAACACTTAGAAACTCATAAAACAACATGTTTGAAGGATCATAACAAGAAATCATGGTCCAAAAGCATGCCAATTATACAAAAATTCAACTTTAAACTCAAAATTAATTCATGAAGATAACATCATGTACATTTTTGAGCTAAGGCTCTCCAAAACATGATCAAATGCTACTAAATAACATGAAACTCATTGTGTTTCCAAAATTAGAGTGAACCCAACACATGCATAAAGGAATTCTTGAAAATCAATCTTCAAAATGCTATGAAACATGCATGCATGCATGGGTTGATCTACCTCCCTACTCCTTAAGCTTGATTCTCACATCTTATAGCTCAATTTACTTGAATTCATGCATGAACAACTTAAATCCACAATTAAAAGAATGAATTTCCTACCTTAAGTCTTGAATTCCAAGTGTGGGAGCTCAATTATGCAAGTCTCTTTCTATTTCTCCTAATCTCAAGCAAATCCCTTGTTGGATTCAACTTTCTTCCAACTCTCTCTCTCTCTCTCACGTTTTTGGGTCAAGAAGATGAAATGAAGAATGATGCTAAACAAATGTAAAGTGTGAGAAGTAGTGGCCTTGAATTAAACCACTCAATGGCACAAATGTAATTACCTAGGTTCAATTAGTTTAACATTATTTAATCTGATTTAATCATTCCAAATTGGATTTTAATTAAACCTACTATAAAATCATATAAATCCTAATTAGCACATAACACTAATCAATTCCTAAATCGGTCGCCGATAAGGCTTTCAATTCGCAATTCAAAACTAAAACATGAATAGATCTTTCTACTCCTAACAGATATAAACACAACAATGCAACACACACATGCATTTTAATTCAAAATTTTGCCTTAATTACTAATTGGGCATAATTAATCATGGATTAACGTTAATCAGAGGTTTGGGTTGTTACAATGTCCCAGAAGTATGGTAGCAAACTCCCCGCTATTTCTTGCCATATTCATTACATGTCAATGCAGAATCCCTCGTAGACTTGATGTCCCTAAATTTTGCTTCTTTGAAGATGTAGATCCCTTATTTGAACAAGAGCCTTGTCTATTCTCTTTCCATTCAAACAGTCGGTTGTATGAAGCTAAGTTTGTTTCAGATATCAAAGCCCTGTCTAGTACATCCATATACTTCGATAATTTTAGAACATTCACTTTTTCTTGAATTGCACCTCGAAGTCCCCCTTCAAATTTCCTTGCCTTCTTATAATTAGTGTCAACCATGTATGGTGCGAATCTGGCCAACTCAATGAACTGTGCCTCATATTCGGCCACTGTTTGATTGCCTTGCCTCAATCTTTGAAACTCAGATATTTTCGATCTCGGATACATCGAGGAAAGTATTTCTTGTAGAAGATCTCAAGAAATCATGCCTAACTGATTCCCACATTTTCATCCCTGATTAACATCCATCATCTATGGGCTTTGCCTTGCAATGTAAAGGATGCTAGCAGAACTTTCTATGCATCAGTGCACAGAAATGCCTCAAATAGCTTTTCAATGCCTGGAACCCAAACCTCAACATGAAGAGGGTCCACTCCTCCCTAGAACAATGGTGGTTTCATCTTTTTGAACTCTTTAGTTAAGGCAATAGTGCGGTTATCCACTTGATGTTCTTGTGCCAGAGGTGGTTCTGGCATTGGTAGAGATGGGGGCGGTTGTTGTTGTTGTTGTCTCAGTGCTTCGGCCATGTCCTGAATCATTCTTTCCATTCCATCCAAACAAGCGATAGAAGATTCTTCTCACCAACCCTTGTTCTCACCGTGATCTTGATAAACTTGTATTATAATAAACAAAGAAATCTTATACATATACACATACGCATATCAAGTCTTATTTCACCTATTCACATACTCGCATAATCTTAATACACACAAGCATATATTTATCAGATAAATGTACTCTTAAGTCTTTTTTAGATACCTTAATGCTCAATTGGACAAGTAGAGTTATTAACTCGTGATCTGACACCACTCTATCATGACCCGAACCCACCCCTAGGTTTGATTCATAACCGGCCAGTAATCATGAGATTACCTATGGCTTCAGACAAAAATTCAAAACATAATTAAATATAGGACCAGAAGCAGAAGCAGAATAATAAAACTACCCAATGAGGTGTGTATATATATGGCATAAACAAAAACATTTACACATTAATAACTCACATTCATACAAACACGCTCTGATTATACTTCATTTCAGACTTCTTGTACAAAGCTTAAACAAAAAGGTGTCATTTAAGAACTTACAAACTTAAACTTCCTAAAAATAAAAGATGGTCAAACATGACCAATAAAAACAAAACAAAAGACAAAAGCCTCTTCTGAGAGGCATTCTATAGCTGACATCACAAAACTTGGGTAATCTTCCACATGGTTCATTAGGGCTTGATATCCCGCTACTGATCTACACACATATATAACGGACTGAGATAAAGTTTAATGAATAACATCAGAATAAAGAGGTTACATGAATGAGTTTTATTATTTAACATAATTATTCTCATATTCAAATTCTTGTCATAGCAGAACAACCTCGAGTCCAAAACTTGACAGAACAACATCTGGTTCAACATATCACTGAAGTACAAAACAGAACAGATCGTACTTGGCGGAATGACCTTGGGTCCAATCAATTGCAACTATATAATGACCATTTGGTCAACACATAATAGATATATCAGACTTATTAAATAATCAGAACAACCTTGGGTCCACCTTGGTAGATATAAGGAACAACCTTGGGTCCATCATACACATTCACACTTAATTAGTTCCATTAACAGATATTATGTTGATCAAACAAATAGAAGCTCATTTATATTCACAAAATCATAAGTTCATAATAGCTTACTACATTGGAAACATTTAGAAAAAAAACATATATGAAAATATCTTTACTAGGATATTACTCACAGTGATTTGATTGTTGACACAACTTTGTGGAACAACCTACACAATACATAACACATAACACACAATGGAAGACATTGCTTAATTGAATCATTCTTAACTTATCCAATTCCTTTAAGTCCATTTTTAGCTTATTAATTCATTCATGAGGCTTAATTCATTCCTAAGAATGCTCGGAACGAAATGGAACTAGAAATATGAACATAATGCAACTTTTCAAAATATGCTGAAACAAGACAGTTTGCTCGAGTGCACTATTGGTCGCTCGAGTGGACCACATAGTCTGCAAAAGTACTAGATGGTTGGAATGTAGGCTCGATGATCGCTTGAGCTATGTGTAAAACAAACTGAGATCGCTCAAGCGGTCTGCAAAACCCTATAAACTACTGGATGCTCCAAATCTAGGCTCGATGGTCACTCAAGCCAAATGCAATGAAGGTCGCTCGACCGATCACTTGGCCACTCGAGCCATACACAATGTTCTACAAAAATATTGGGAGGTCTCATTGTGCGCTTGAGCGATGAGGCCGAATTTTGGATTTTTAAACATGAAGAAAAATGTTCCAAACTTGAATTCAAAGCCAAAACTCTGGCATGACACACTCCAAACCATGAAAATACTTCTAAAAACATGAGTATATGGTCAATTCCAAACCTTTAGCTCAAAACTCCAAGATTTCACAAAATTGAAGCTTAAAACTTCATGCATGTATGAACTTGACTCAAATTCTTACAACTTTCAAAATATGAAATTGAACTTCAAACTCTTCAAATCATGGATGCATGTATGATACAACTCTCAATTCAAACATAGATAATAAAATTCATGATAAAAATGATGATTCTTCACATAATTATGCATGCATATATGCTAAGCCTCCAAATTCATCTTTGACCTATATCTTTTACATAATCTCATAATCATCTTGAATTCATAAGTTACGTGATTTAAATTCATGAATTGATTATCAAACTCTTACCTAGAGTCTTGAATTAAGTTTGTTGTAGCAAAATCTTGAGCTTCTCTTCTCAAATCTTCAATTTCTTAGCAATTCACCAAGCTCTCTAGCCTCTCTCTCTCTCTCTCTCTCTCTCTCTCTCTCTCTCTCTCTCTCTCTCTAAATTGATCTCATTCCTTTTCTAGAATTCTTCCTCAGCAAATTTTTGATTTCAAGAATATGATTAGCTTCTACCTTAACATATATATACATGGTAATTAGCTTAGACTAATTAAGCAAGGTTAAGGTTAACTAATATCACTTAATTCTAATTGATTTTATCTAATTAACTTAATCTGAATCAAATTTTAATCAAACTTCTCAATAGGTTCTGAAGATCATGCCGTCATAATTAAACATATCAATTTAGGTTTCCAAAATCATTAAGGCCTTCAATTTTAGATTTTAACCAGAAATCTCAACATATATTTCATCAATGAACTGATGTGCATACAAATTACACATCAAACACATAGTTAATATTCAAAATTAAATAGATAAAGGTATAATTCGTGATGGGGTTATCACAAACTTGGAGTCATGGAAAAGAGAATATTTCATTAGTTTTTACTTGTTAGATTCTTGTGCAATTAAATTGAATTTTGGGTAAATTTGAACATTTGTAAATTCATGCAATCACATTGCATTCTCATGGTTTTGGACTAAGTGTCTGGTGATTTAAAAGTGCATGTGTGTTTTGGGTATGCATCGTGTGTGTTGAGGTGCCCAATTACCCTTTCGTGCTTGTAGGCTGAAAATTGTGGAAATGTTATCGGTATATTGTTAAGGTGACCAATTGCCCTTTCGTACTAAATGCCGTTAAATGTGGGGGATATGGTTTAATAGATTTTGGGTGTCAAATTGCCCCTCCGTGCTCAATGGTCAGTAGATGTGGAGATGTTTTCAAAATGAAACGAGTGTCCAATTACACCTCCGTACTCGGTGGCCGGTAAATGTAGAGATGCTTTCAAAGTAAGAGGTGCCTACTTGCCCTACCGTGCTTGGTGGCTGGTAAATGTGGGGAGTAATTGACATGTGTAACATGGATTTTATTACAAAATGAAAAGTTCTTGGTTATGTTAAAGGTTAAAGAATCGAGTAAATCGTGGGTTTTAAATTATATATCGAGCATTTGAGTTTCAAAACAAAGTCAAAGTCTTAAGCATGGCTTGGCATTCCATGATCATAATCATATCGAACATTTATATATTAGGTTAAGCTTATTTCCTGCTGGGCGTAAGAACTCGCTTCTTTTTTATAGGCTGGATATCAAAAAATTCAAGTGATGAAGATGTGCCTCCAACCCGTTGAGAAACAAATGGAGTTCTAGATGGAACACTGAAGCTCCTTTTGATATTACTTTGTTTACAGCTGTTGAGCTTACTTGCCAAGATAAGATTATATTTTGTTGTGATCAAGGCCCTTAGCCTTGCAAGATGTAAGCCCTTATAGCAATTTGATGTATATTTTATAATTCTGTTTATTGTAAATTAACGTAAGGAACTTGATGAAGAATTTATGAAATTTAGATGAATTTTGGCCTATAAGATTGTTGTCTTTTATTTATTGTTCATATTAATGTTATGGAATTGGGTAATAATAACAGATTAGTAATCTATAAAAATGGCATAGAAATATCGGGGCGTTACAAATGTGGGTTTACAAGAAACTCTCATTCATAAAGCATATTCTAATTAGTAAGGATGTTTGATATGGAACTCGAAATATGTGGTCGTGGTTTATCTCAAATGATTGCAAATTTGCACATCCGAATGGGGTGGGGCTCTTTTTTGAATTTTGATGGGATGGTCATCCTAGTTGGCATATTTTCGATAGCTGAGCTGTTTTGAAGGTAACATTGTTGTCAAAATGAACAGTCAATATATAAGGGTTGTGATACTTGTCTATCTGTTTATATTTGGTTGGGACCGCAAAGATTTGGTGTTATAAGTGAACAGTTAATTGGGTTGAATAGAGATTTACTCTTTGTTAGATAGAGTGAGGTGAAAAATATATTTCCTCACATGGAAAAATCCATAGTTCAAATTTTTAAACTCCATCTATAACCACTGTAAACGGTTACTTTCTCTTCTAGCTATGATGGCGGTTCAACAACTTTGTCTTCTTCTCGACGGTGGAGCTTCATTATCAGCAAACAGGGTAAGCCATGAAGCAACAACCAATGTCCCATACGTCTTCGTGAATATAGGAAGATGGCGTAGGCTGAGAGTGATGATGGGTTTTTAAGGTTTTTGTGTTTTAATTTGGGTATTTTATGATATAACTATTTGTTTGTCTAATTTGTTGTTGTGTCTTTATTGTTTTGCTATTTGGTGTACAGTAATAGAATAAGGATTTGTTGCTTCTCCCCTATCATCTTTATGTAAGTATCTCACATCTTTACAACTTTCCATACCGATTATTCTTTATTTTTCCTTTTCCCCACCCTTTTTCACCTCTCGATTATCATGACAAGGTAGTACTTTCTGAGGTCTTTGAGAGCTTGCCTTGGTATTTATGTTTGTTGCGCTCGAGCGGCAAACCTAATTCTTATAGAAACTGGAAGGGGAGACATGTTAGCATATCTTGAGATGTTGAGAGGTCTCACATAAAATCTACCCACTTATGCACACAAAATCTATTTCCAACACCCACAAAATCGACCCACTTATGCACACAAAATCTATTTTCAACACCTACAAAATCCAGCCACTTTTGTCATCAACTATGAAACACCTTTAAATATTAATTGTTAGGTGGAAACTTCATTGCTAATGTAACTTCATTCATAAACACACATTTCCTTTCATACGTGGGTCATTGCAATTGTGAAACACCCACCCATACTATGTGCTTTTTATTTTTTCTGAAGTCAAAAATGTTGATTATGTTGCTGATTATGTGTTGGTTGTTTTCCTAACTTCACTTTAAAATAAGGTGAATTACATAGTTTTTATAATTTGAAATTTATGTCATTTTAATTCTTAATTTTTTAGTTGTGATATATTTGATTTTAAATTTTAAATCTTATTTCAAATAAGAACAATTGAAGATATCGTTGCTTAATTTGAAGGGCAAAATTATCAATTTGATAAAATATAAACTAATTTGATAAAAATAAATGTCAAAAAAATATTTTTGAATTTTTAAAAATTATTTCTACCTACAAAAGATAAAATTATGTTAAATTAATAAATCTTTTAGATATTTATTTATTTTTTCACCAAATTAATTTTTATTATGTGTTTGAATGATAATCATGTAATGGGTAGCTATTAGAATTTTAATATGTAATCGGTATATTTAATATATGAAATGTTTTTAGTTTTGAATTTTTTGATTTAATGGATTGGTTTAATAATGATATCAAAGTTGTCGCCATATTTGATTTTTGAAAAAATAGAAACTAATTTAATGAAAATAAAAGCAACCACCCATTACATGATTATCAATCAAACACATAATAAAAATCAATTTGGAAAAATAAATAAATAAATAAATTTCTAAAAGATTTATCAATTTTACATAATTTTATCTTTAATGGGTAGAAATAATTTTTAAAAATTCAAAAATATTTTGTTGACATTTATTTTTCAAATTAATTTATAGTTTATTAAATGGACAATTTTTCCATTAAAATTAAATAATGGTATCTTCAATTATCCTTATTTAAAATAAAATTTAAAATTCATGGTCAAATATGTCACAATTAAAAAATCAAAAATTAAAATGACACAACTCTCAAATTATAAAGATCATTAATATAATTCTCCTTTAAAATAATGTTTATATATATATATATATATATTTTCCTTACCGTTCAGCACGAGTCCCCTTTTATACATGTATAGGGTGACATTAATGGTTGTTGCCTCGAAAACACCAACCCGTAATGTTTATGTTCATTCATTCGTGTTCAAATGTTGATGTTAATTCTCGGTTTAAAAAAAAAAAAAATGTTGATGTTAATTGATGTATGTGGTAACATACATCAATTAACATTAACATTTTAGGGTCACTGGAGATTTGTCTGGTCGTTAATTTCAGGACCCTCAGGATTAGTTCTGGTTTACTTTAAAATCAACGGATTGAAAATACCTGAATTATCAAAAAAAAAAAAAAAATTGATGTATGTGATAACCAAATAGGAAGGGTAGGTGACAGCAATTTTTCTCTTTCACACAAGTGTGGTTGGTAAAGTTAAAAAGCAGGCAACATCCCTAGTCCCCTTTCTTAAAAAGGTGATATTAGATATTGCAATGTGTGGTTGGGAAGGTGTGTACATATAATACGTAATATATAAGGGTCTTGCTACATTCTCTAATTTCTCTCCCCCTAATTTTTCTAATTTTCATATCAAGTAAAAAATAAAAAAATAAAAAGGAAACATTTTTCCAAATTAGAAATTAGGAGGATTAGGGGGAGGGAAATTAGGGTTCCAAATCATTTTCCAATATATAATACAAAAATATATAAGGCGCATATAATAAACATTTTTATAGGTGTGTACTATATAATTTTTTTTATATATTTTAAGAAAAAAAAATTTTAAGGTAAATTATAAATGCATCTCCTAAGACTTGATTAAAAAATGATTTGTCGTGTAATTTTGAAAATTGCATCACGCCCCTTGAAGTTTATAATTTCTTAATAAATGACTCATTTTTATTAATAAATTATCAAATCAATTAACAATTTTTAATGATGTCATAAGTTTGTTTCAATTAATAATTCACGTAATTTTATCATTATATGGAAGAACAGTTAGGAATTTTATTTTTTTAGTTAATTATGTTAAATAAAATATTATGATAAGAAAATATTTGTAATTTTTCAAATCATAAAAAGAAATTCGTATTTGAACCAAATCTTAATAAATGTATTTATAATTTGGGAGAGACTTGTTATGCTTATGTAGCCCACCACGAGTCTCGTTTCGATAATTCAAACCGTTTAATATGTAGAACTCGTTGAGTATTTCATGCCTACAAAAAATCACGTTGATCAAATATCGATAGTCCTTTGATCAGAATACATTATTGTCAATGGTAAATATGATTTTAAATATAAATTATTAACAAAAATGTGTTTTGATCAAGGGACAATTAATATGCAATCAACTTAATTGTTTGCAGGTATGAAGTACTCAACATACTTTACACATTGACTGTTCAAATTATTGAAAAGGGACCCTAATAAACTTTACAAATGTAATAATACGCTCTAGTTTACACAGTAAGCTAGAATGAAGCCTCTACCTCATAATTTACCCATTTTTCTATTGTATTTGTGTGCATTTAGCATTACTCTCTTGGAGAATTTGACAACCTATTGGTTAGTTTTTGTCAAGTGTGACATCTCTCTACAAAAGTAGGAGTGAGGGAGGAAAAATTATTTGGTGCTCTTAGAGTGTCCTATGATGATATTTTTATCAATTATAATAGGGTAAATTACACTTACACCTCTTAAGATTTAGGTTTAATATATATCGCCTCCTGACGTTTGAGAAATTACACTAACCCCCCTCTCATTGTAATTATTTAGACGGAATAAAGAAATTGAACTCATGCACCCTCTCTTTTTTTACTTTGCTTTACTTTCTCTTTTTTTTCCCTTTCTTTTACTTTTTTTTTTTATAATGTAATTTCCTCTATTCTTCTACTAGGAATTGTTACCTTTTATATAAGCAGGGGTTTGTGAAATGAGACTATTAACTACAGGGATGGGAATGTAATTTCTAAAACGTCAAGAGATAGGTAGTAATTGAACCAAACCTCAAGAGGTGTCAATATATTTTACCCATTACAATATATCATATTTTCTCAATCACTTAATATAAAATTATGAATTCTATTTTTTTCATCAATTACAATATTATTGGGATACCACCTAACAATGCCCCGGTCCAACCAATAACTTCTCGTGAGGGAGGCTTGTTGCATTGCAGTAAAATCCAATAGCCCAGATTTTCTGAATAAAATGAAAGGTGCAGAGTGTTTCTCTCTTGTGAGGAGATCCGTGTAGATTATGATCCGGTGGTGCTTCTAACTCCTCCAAGATTGCTTAGTCAGATTTAAGTACATCCACAGCCCACGGAATTCAGTAAAATCCATAAGAAAGCATCTCGACCGGATTTGGGGTGCGGCGCGGCAATTATTATTACGTAGTTAAATGGGTTTATTTTAGATTTATTTTGATAATTTAAAAAATTTATATTTTAAAATATATTAAGTAAAATATGCCTATGAATATTGTTAGTTAAGTAAACGATATTCGATTAACTTGATTTTTTATAAGTATATTTTATTCAATACATTTTAAAATATAAACGGTTCAAATTATCAAAATAAACTTTGAAATGAACCCATTTGACTATACAACAATAGCCCTTGTGCCTCCATCTCAGCAGCCACTCAAAATCCTTCTCACCAATGTTTGGTTTTGGAGTTTTAAATATTTATTTATGCACCGTATTGAACTTGATTTTTTTTTTTTTAAATATACATTGTATTTACTATATTTATGCACTGCATTTTTTTAAATTTTTAAATATTTAAAAAAAATTGATATTTTTTATTTTAAATACATAATTTTTTTTAAAAAAATTTACATATATTTTTTTAAAATTTTAAAAAACTTTAGAATGCTTAAAAAAATATAAAAATATATATTATTTTTAAAAAATATATAAGATAAAATATTTTTCTTCAAAAAAAATAAAATTAATATTTTCTGAAAAGATATTTTTTGAAAAGAATGAAAAATAAAAAATAATTTTGAAAAAAAATAAAACAATCTTTTTTTTTGAAATATATATATTTTTTAAAATAGAATTTTGAAAAGATCTTAATTATGAATTTTGAATTGAGTGTTTAATTATGAGTTTTGAAATCTTTTGATTGGAATCATGATTCCAAAATAAAACCTAAATGCTACCTAAAACTTTCCTCAAATTTTAAAAAAATTGTTTACATATGTAAGATTTACAGTTTGTTTTATTAATTTGAATAATTCATTTTTTTTTTAAAAATTTAAATAATTTTTTTAAATATTTTTACTAAAAATTTTAATTTTTTAATTCACATAATCTAAATATACTTAAAAGTATAAAATTTATGATTTTTTAAGAAAAAATTCACTAAATACTAAAAACCTATTTTAAAAATATAAAAATTTAGTACATTTTCGTATTTTTTTTATTTATTAATATTTTAAAAAAATCACAAAAGTTTTACTTTGTAAGTACATCTAAATTAAATGCATCGAAAAAATTGACCAAAATATTTTTAAAAAATTACCAAAAGTAGAAAAAAAAAATTAAAAACTAAAAATTATTTTTGAAAACTCAAAACCAAACATTGTACTTTAGTTTGGAGAGCATGTGGAGAGAGAAGGAAAAAAAAATTCTCTCGAATTTCAAGAGAATTATTTGGATTAGTAAGACTCTCCATTGTTCGTTTTCATAATCATTCATTGTGTAAAATACTCTGTGGATATTATTTATACAAAAAATTTGATTGATCCAATAATGGTAGCATTTTTTAATTTATCGTGTTTGTCTCCAAAAAAATAGATGAAGTGTGTTTCCCATTTCTGTAACAAACATAATAAAATAAAAATTTTAAGATTATCAGATTGATTTACTTTTTTCCATAGATGATTTACATGGAGAAACTTATAAAATGAACGGTTCAAATTATCAAAATAAGAGTTATAGTGCACTCCACGGACTCGAACAATTCTCTCAAGTATATGTTTGAACTTGAAAGAAACCAACTAAAAAACAAAAAAAATACTAGATAGTCACTTTGATTACCAATTTTTTTTTTTTTAATAAAATTAAATATAACTATTGTGGAAGCCGAGTAATCTCAACCTCTAAACGGCAAACAGGGCACACCCAAGCCCATCTTTGATGGGACAGACTTGGAAAAAAGCCCACTAGCTACAAAGACATTGCTGAATAGGTACAAATGGGCTGAAGAGCGTGCTGAGTTAGGAGTACCTGGGTTATGCTTCTAAGCTGAGTACATCGGGTAAGTCGACATGTCCCCCATTAGGAGGTCCAGGCTGTCCCTTTCAAAAAAGTATGGTAGGGAGATGGGCCTTGAAAGAGTGATGATGAGGGATTAAGCTGCAGGAGAAAATATCAAGTGAAATGATGCTATAAACGGAAGGGAAGGCTAAAGGAAAATATATGTTCCAAAAAACTTGCACTTAAAAGAAACAAAAGACTCTTCTTCATAAAAAAAAAGCTAACATGCTCGTCAAAATGTCAATTCCGACACCACCGACTAGAGTTGTTCTATTTCAATTAACATCCCAAGGACCTTTTAAGGGCTTCTATGCATTAAAGGAGTATTCCAAAACCATTTCCTACAATTGACGTTGTTTATGGAAATACCCAAACTCATCTATGCCAGACCCAGATCAAGATCCTTCGATCGTTGGCAACGACAATGTTCTATCTAGAGCAGTTTTTGGTCCAAAAAATCCTCTCGCACGACGGTCTTTAAACTTTGATCCCATCACTTCTTTGCCTTCAACATCGGCAGAAGACACCATACAAACCTTGATAGACCAAGCAAAGCGGAACGAGCAGTGTTTGGAGGATATGGAGGCTAATAATTAGCGTTTGCGCCAAGAACTGGCAAAATCGCAGCAAATGCCACTACGGTGATAACGAAGCCGATCACCGAGAAGGAAAGCAAAGCAGCATCGTCAACCTCAACAACATAATGATAGTACATTAGACTCATCATGGGAGGAGCCCAGAAAGAGAGGTCAAGTTGACCAATCTAGTTCATCAGATGGAGGAAGTTCTCCACAAACATGGTGTGTACGTAAAAAGAGAGACGATGATTCATATTCGAAAGACAAGTACAATCTTTTCATACAATGCATAGCTGATGCCATTTTTCCTAAGAAGTTTAAAACACCATCATTTACCCTTTATGATGGAAAATTGGAGCCTACCGATCATGTTTGTCATTACAAGCAAGCTATGACTTTACTTGTAGATAATGCGGCTCTCATGTGCCAAATCTTTTCCAGTAGCCTAGAACCTCTGGTCGTTAGGTGGTATTATAAGCTCGAGTCGTCCTCCATTTAAAGTTTCCATCAACTCCAAAAGTCTTTCCAAGCCAAATTCATCACTAATGAGGTACAACCCAAACAGACCGATTCTTTATAGTCAATGAAGATTGGACCAAATGAGACTTTGGGCGAGTATTCGGAGAGATACTGGGAATGTTTCATCCTGGTAGATGATGATTGTAATGATTCAATGGTAGTCACAGCCTTCAAAATGGGATTGAAGCCGAACAGCCCACTTCAAAGCACTTTGACTCGCAAACCACGAAAAATGGTTCGGGCTTTGATGAAGAAAGTTGAAGAATATGGCAAGGTGGAGGGCCTCAAATCACTGACTCGACAATGATGATTTCGGCACAACCGCTGGCTACTATCCCTCTAAGTAGAACATCGCCGAGAAGAAGCCCGGAGTAGCGAGAAAGGCCTAGGAGAGATAGTCACTGAGATTCACACCAACGTCATGAGCAATACCAAGTGGACAACAAATGTCCACGGAGGTCAGACAAGAAATATATAGTGCTGATTGAACAGATTGCCCAGATCTTGTCAAAAGTCCAGCACTTCACATTCCTCAAATGGCCGAATAAGATATCTAGACCACTAGAGATGAAGAGAAGGAACCAAAGATGTTAATACCATAAAGTCTATGGGCATACAACTAACAAGTGCTACACATTAAGGGATCATTTGGAAGAATTGGTGTGGGAAGACACTTGAACGACTACTTCCCAAAGAAGGTTGCCTTGACCAATGCATTAACCATACGGCCCAAGTCTCCTCCACGTGAATTGATCCATATGATTTACAGCCTCTCACCTCTAAATAGGGTAAATACAGTTCAACTACAACTGGCTCTGAAATCATCATAGTCTAGCTCACAATCCCTCGGGCAGCCGAAGCGACAGTGACTAGTGTCGACCAATGAGATCAGTTTTTCTAATGCCGATCTAGAGGGTTTGACCCTACCCCATGACGATGCTCTGGTTATTGATTTGTAGGTGAATAAGTTCGCCATTGAACGTGTCCTAGTCGACCAAGGCAGTACATCTAAAATTATGTACTACATGGCGTTTCTTAAGCTCGACCTCAAAGATGAAAATCTTAAAGTAGCCGAATAGCCAACCCGGAGTATCCCTTGGGGAAGATCGTGCTACTAGTGCAAGCTGGCACTCGAACACTAGAGGTAGAATTCCTAGTAGTCAAGCTTCCCTCCTACAACATGATTATGGGCCGAACAAGGCTCCATGCCATGGAAGTCGTCCCAAGCACATACCATAAACTTCTTTTCTTTTCGACTCAGTATGGCATTGAACAAATTTGAGGATCGCAGACGTTGATGAAAAGTTGTTATATGACGACCTCGGGAAAAAGACCAAAAGATCTTGAGCATAATTCAATCGAAGTTCCAAACTAAGAATGAATGGATGACGTGGGAAAAGTTCCAACCGAAAAGGTAACGGAAGATCTTGATCGAGTCGTCATACCTAGTGATCCTGAGAAGTTTTTTATGATCAATGGTAGCCTTAATATAGTCGAACGATAGGAGCTAGTGACATTCTTACTAGGCAACATCAATGTCTTTTCATGAACCCCGCATGATATGCTTAGAGAAGATCCACCTGAACGTTAATCCCAAGGCCAAACTAGTTATGCAGAGGAGCCCTTGTTAGGCCGCCGAACATGCCTCGGCCATAATTGAAGAGGCAGACAAACTATTAGAGGCTGGGGCAATTCGTGAAGTTACCTACCCCAATTGATTGTCCAATACTGTTGTGGTAAAGAAGAAGAGAAGAACATGGCATATGTGCGTCGACTTCACATATTTGAACAAGGCCTACCCTAAAGACTACTTCCCTTTACCCCAAATTGATCAACTAATAGATGCCACAACTCATCATCAATGCATGAATTTCCTAAATGCATATTGGGGCTACCATCAAATTGCCATAAATCCCGCTGATCAGGAAAAAATGGTATTTCTCACTCCAAGGGAAACCTTTTGCTACAAGGTTATGCCTTTTGGACTGAAAAATGTCGGGACAACTTATTAGAGATTGGTCACAACCATGTTTAAAGATTAGATTGACAAGACCATAGAAGTCTACATTGACGACATCGTGGTAAAATCCAAAGGAAAAAAAAAAAAAAACCCATTTGGCCGACCTCGCCACAACCTTCAATGTCCTTCAGAAGTACAAAATGAAGCTCAACGTGGCGAAGTATGCCTTCGACATTAGATCAGGCAAATTCCTCGACTACATTGGCAACCATCAAGGGATAGAAGCTAATCTCAAACAGATCAAGGCTATTATTGAACTCAACTCTCCCAAATCTGCCAAAGAGGTTCAAAAGTTAATAGGTATGGTTGCGGCACTCAACAGATTCATCAGCCGATCTTCTGACCGATGTAGGCCATTTTTTCAAACACTTTGGCAGGGAAAGTCATTCAAATGGACTTCGGAATGTCAGCTGGCCTTGAAAGGCCTGAAAACATACCTCAGCTCTGTCCCTCTTCTGTCTACTCCCATGCTGAGTGACATTCTCATCCTGTATCTAGCAATATCCGACCAAGCTGTGAGCGCCATGTTTTTTCATGATGAACTCGGTGACCAGAAGCCCATTTTTTATGTAAGCATATCCATGGTCGACGCAGAGACACAGTATTTACCCTTGGAGAAATTGATTCTGGCCCTTGTAGCTAACGCATTATTTTTAAGCCTACACCATTAAGGTGTTAATAGATCACCCCCTTCGAGAGGTGTTGCATTGAGGAGAATCTTTCGGTAGGGTCTCCAAGTGGGCACTGGAACTTGGGCAATATGATCTCCAATTCTCACTACGAACGTCCATCAAAAGACAAGTTCTAGCTGACTTTATTGCCGAATTCACACAGCCAGTGGGCAATGCCGAGATCATCTCACCAGACCAATCATGCCTCCAACCTCACATGGAGTGGCGAATATATGTAGGAGACATCTGGCAACAATATTGTGATGGATCGTCTAAGAAATGACGTAATGGGCCAAGAGTTATCATCATGACTCCTGAAGGGCCTGTAGTTAAACAATCTATCAAACTCAGCTTCGACACATCTAATAAAGAGGCCACGTATGACGCCCTTCTTGTCGGCCTACGCAGCTCACTTCGGATGGGAGCCAAACAGATGCATATCTTTTGTGACTCAAATTTGGTAATTAACCAATTGAAGGGTGAATACACAACTAAGAATGATTGGATGGCAACTTTTGAGAGTAACCAAGTCTTTGTTGTACAAATTTGATAGCCATGAACTTAATCAAATCGCTCATGATCAAAACACTCATGCTGATGCCCTAGCTTGTTTAGCTTCGGCCATTAATTCGAAATTCAAACAAACCATTAAAATGGGTTTTATTCCTGAGCCGAGTATTAGTATCCCCGAAGCTGCGCCCATCGTGCATATTATTCACAGAGAACCGAGTTAGATGGACACCATCGCTGCATTCTTAAGTTTAGAATAATTATCGGAGGATAAGAAAGAAGCCTATAAGCTTCGAAACAAAGCCCTGAGGTATTATTTGGCCCTTGAGGGGAAACTTTACAAAAAGTCTCTCTGGGCCATATTTAGAGTGTCCATCCTAACAAGGTTAAAGACTTCCTAGCCAAAATACATAAAGGAAGTTGTGGAGCTCATTCGGGAAGACGATCACCTACTCATCAAGTCGTCACTCAAGGCTACTGGTGGCCGACTATGCGTATAGATACTGAACACTATGTTAAGAAGTGTGAGCAATGCCAAAGATTATCACCATTACACTACAAGAAATACGAGTTTCAGTAGCGTTTTTAAAATGTCGCTAAAAGCCTAAAAAACGTTGCAAAATGTTACAGTGACGTTTAAAATTTTCGTCATTGATACAGCCACCGCAATAGCTTTACAATTTTGAAAACTGTTGCTAAAACTATTAGACGGCGTTTTTTTAAAACGTCACAAAATCTTTCACGTCCGCTTTTGTTTCCATCACAAACTAATTTGTGACGTCATTTAGTGGCATTCCTTTTCTTCTTTTTTTTCCCTTGATTTTGAAATAGTATGACGCCATCATGACGTCATTTATTAGCATTTTTTGAAAAAAAACGCCACATTTTTCCCCCTCCTAATTCTGAAATATGAGAAGAATTACAATCAATATCTGTCCAAAGAATAGCATTTCAAAAGATATGCACTGAAAGATTCAACACAGTTATGAGGCCCCGTTTGCCAAGATTTAGAAATACAACAGAAGCCAAAGCATTTAACTAAAAAAGGTAGCTTGAAAATTTAACTACGAACAGAAATGACTCAGATTCACATATCCATGCGCCAACCATGCATCAAACTAATTAGAATTTTTATACATCCAATATATTGTAATCAAACACATCATAAAATATTATACGGAGTTGGAAAAAAGTACATGAAAGTAATCAAACTCGTCTATAAACCAAATTAATTGTACCTTTCATGAGATTCTTACTACACAAAATATATGTACTCTTCAATCCGCGTGCTTGTTGGCGTCCAACTCCTCTCGGAGCTCAAATGCATGAAACAATCAACCATCTGTAACATCACCCAGGGGGTACTAGCGCGCGTTAAACAATTCGGACTCCCGAGATCTCTGCGATTTAGTCTCACGAATGCAATGTGAAACATAGATGAGAGTCCAAATTTGAAAACTTTTATTGAAAATCCATTTTATTGCAATTTTTTCAAAAATGGAATACGTCATTAGATTTCAGAGTAACCACCTAATATTTTAGAAAATTAGGAAACCCATGACTCATACCAAGGCCACTGTTCATCGTAACCAAAGATGCTTGACTCCGAACGTTAGGCATGAGAAGGGAAGGTCAATAATGAGCACCACTTGCTCACCCGATCAAAGATCGGCCTCTACTAAATCATGATATGAGTTTTATTTGCTTTATATGTTCATATTTTGATTTATTTAATAAATCCTAAAAATTTACTATGTAAAGCATACAAGTATAGACTATGTCATTCATCTTGGAACAATTTGAGTTCATATATTTTTTGAAAGAGTTTTGAAGATGCACAACTCAAAGAAATTGAGTTTACAAACATAAAAATCAATATCATGCCAAATTAAATGACACAACCTCCATCCACCGACATTCATAGAGATACATCACATAAGCAAATAGCTACGATGCTAAACATAATAAAAAAATTATGTACAAGCGAGATGCTAAAACATAACAACTTACATATTTACCGACATTCCGCGAACAGCTACAAAACAAAGTTAGTAAAATATAGATGATCCTATATACAAAATCCTAATGCAATACATACACAAGACGGCTTCTAAAGATCTGGCTTCTAAAACATGACATGTGAAATATTTCAAACCATGTGATAGCGCACAAAATCATGTAATAATCAATTAAAGCACAAATATACAAATTTAGTCAGATCTAGGCATGAATCATATATGTAAAAGCATGGATATGCACGATATGCAAGATATATACATAAGAATGAGATAGAATAAGAAATGGGGATCGGGAATTATTACAACATTTTAAATATTACAAAATCAAAAGAGATAAATAAATATTACAACACAATATAAACATCCTCACAAACATTCAAAATAAAATAAACATAAGAAAATAGCAGCTTCAAGCGCCTCAAAGACCATCTGAGATTGATCTTCTCAACGTCGGAAGGCTGCCCGATTTTGCCTAGAGGTCACGGGCACAGTCATGAAGGTCGCGGGCGCGATGGTGTACTTTTAGGTGGCTACCCAACCAACTAACAGGCCGGGTAGCCCTGTAGGCTCGGCCAAACTCTGTTTTCTAAGATTTTCACAACAAAAACAGAACTAAAAACCATATATATAGGAGTCTCAACTTACCACTTTCAATTACATTACAACAATATATGATATAACAAGAAATTAAAGCAAAAGAGCAAAATAAGTATGAAATGCAAGAAAATGAAAAGTTTGTGAAATTCACCTTTCAAGGAAAGGATGAACTCCTTAGTTCACAAACTCCCTCTTGATCACCCTCAAGTGTAGGAAGTGTGTTCTCAAACCTCAATTTGAAATTATGGAGTTTTGTGGTATTGAAAGTAGCTAACTCTCTAGTTTTTCTCACTTTCAATCACTAAACACTCTTCCTTATAATCAGGGCAATTGATCTTTGGCTATATCAGAATTTTTGGAGTGATTTTGGTGTTTGGAAATGAGGAATTGCAATAGCTATAGAAGCTTGGAAGTATTTTGGATCAAGGTTGAAATTTAGACAACTTTTCCTGTTTTGCTCTCTTTTCTCTCTAACTTTCTCAAATGATTTTTTTCCTTCATTCCATCCTCTCTCTCTTTAATATACAATCTGAATGTATAAGCCATGAAGGAATAAACAAGTCAAGGAATGGGGGACTAGGTGGAAGATAAAGGTGATGGAGATGATAAGGATGATAACGATGATCAAAACTTTGTTGCTTTTAATTCATCCTTTATGACAAGGCCAAAACCTCTTTTGATAATGGAGGGTGAGTAAAGATAATGGAGAATGAGTGGGTGCACTTGAATGGATCATAAAATGGGTCAATGGGGTGTCCCAACTGAACCAAAAAAAAAAAAAAAAAGGGTCTGCTGCTGTCTCGGGCTAGGTTAACAAAATCTACTCTTAAGCCCGACTTTAAAAGGGCATATCTCCCTTATCCGGACTTGATTTTAGGTGATTTTTGAGTCTAAATTGAAGCCGCAGAAGTCGACTTTCCAATGGTGGTGGCCTCAAATCTAAATTCTAAGTGTACAAAGAGATATGCCTAATTTAGTGAAACTGTTCATTTATTTCTTAACGATTTGATGCTCATCTTTTTCCTAAACCAGTTCTCTTCCATCCCCTCATATTTCCTTCAACTCCAAACCTATAAAGAAGATGTTTTTAAATATTTTTCAAAGAGTTTACCTCCCTTCCATTTATTTCCACTTTGTTCTTACTCGGTTTACTGAAAAGTGCAGTATTTTAATCGAAATGGGAGTCTCGAAACATCGTAGAAACATTTGGAAAAATATTTTGAAAAGAGACTTTTAAGGTCTAAAATAGTTTGGACAAAATGGGGCTTAAGGTTTTTAAGAGAAAACCAAATTCCATTTTTCTTGTTGAGGATTCTGTGAGAAACACTGTCTTGTTATTCATCATAAGGTGATCAAAAGAAAGCGCCTAAATCTTAGGACTGGTCAAAATGGGGTGTCTATAGTTGCCTCTCTTTGACAGAACTTGAAATCATTTCATGACGTGAGTGAATGTCAAAGCTCGAAGACGACCCTTTTGACAAGGCTGTAAGACTTGGGCAAACAAATAAGATGTAATGCAAGTGGTTGAACCTGAAGGTTGCCTACATATCCTATTGCAAGGAATCAAGCCAACGTAGTTTAGGAGTAGAATGCAAATGACATGCTCGACATACAATTTGAAAGTTGGACTCACGCACTTTGCATAGCCGGTTGTTTTGAAAATTCATGATTATGTAATAGGATGCAATGTCGTGGAGTGATGATAAAGATATGAAGATAATAACATATGAGACAAGCCTCGTGCAAATAATATAAAGGATAACAGGGGGTATAACACATATAAACGTACAACAACACAAATAATAGAAAGAGTGCATCGCATACAAATGTGCCATATCATTGCATTAAATGTGCCACAATTCAATTGATAGAAGAAAGGTGAACTCAAAATCCAAACACATCTCATGTGAAAGGAGAAATAATGAACTCGAAATCCAAACACGTTTCACGCAGGAGAAGGTATAGTGGTGTAACCAACAGATGTTCCTAGCCGTATTTCATATGGAGAGGGCGAAGGTTTTAACCGGATAAACATCAAATCCTAATACGTTTCACGTGAAAGGTGAAAATGTGGTGTAACCAGCAAGCATACCTAATAGTATCTCATACGAAAATGGGAAAGGTTTTAACCAGGTAAACATCTAATCCTAACACGTTTCACGAGAAAGGAGCAAAGGTGGTGTAACCGATAGGCATACCTAACTTATCTCATACAGAAAGGGGAAAGGTTTTAACCAGGTAAACATCTAATCCTAACACGTTTTACGTGAAAGGAGCAAAGGTGGTGTTACCAACAGGCATACCTAACCGTATCTCATACGGAAATGGGAAGATTTTAATCAAATAAACATCTAATCCTAACACGTTTCACGTGAAATGTGAAAATGGTGGTGTAACCAACAAGCATACCTAACCATATCTCATATGAAAATGGGGAAGGTTTTAACCAGGTCAACATCTAATCCTAACACGTTTTACGTGAAAGGTGAAAATAGGGTATAACCAACAAACATACCTAACCGTATCTCATACGGAAAGGGGAAAGATTTTAACCAGGGAAAAATTAAATCCTAACACGTTTCATGTAAAAGGTGAAAATATGGTGTAACCAACAAGCATACCTAACTGTATCTCATACGGAAAAGGGGAAGGTTTTAACTAGGTAAACATCAAATCCCAACACGTTTCACGTGAAAGGTGAAAATGTGGTGTAATCAACAAGCATACCTAACCGTATCTCATACGGAAAGAGAGAATGTTTTAACCAGGTTTAAACGGTGTACACAGGCATCAGTGTACACAACAGAAGTATACATATACATCAATATACATATACATACACATACAAAGTATATACAAGCAGATATATATATATGTGCAAAGATATACATATATATGTCTCTATCCCCTCTCCTGTTTTTGTCTCTCTCTTTCTCTCTCTCTCTCTTCGTTCATCTGCTTCGAGCGTCGTGTTTGGCGCATGATTTCAACAAATATGTCACATGACCGATAGAGTTAGACCCTCCTTGATTTTTTTCAACGATTGCCTCGGCACCTTCACCCCCTTATTTTCTTCTCCTTCCTCGTTTTTTTCTTAAGCCAAGGCCTATGAGAGAGGCCGAGCAAAAAGCTGCGAACTCTCTCCCACCACTCTACAGCCTCTTTCTTTTGCATCACTTTCCTCTGACATGGCCTCTTCTCATGGTTCTCTCACTCTCTTTCCTGACCTCAACGAGTCTACAATAGAGATAACTGGTTCTAACTCCCTTGAACCTCAATTGCACTCCCCTCTTCATTTCCCTATTCTCAACTTTCCAGCGATGTCAGTTGAGCAAATAATGGCAGCACAGTCTAACATCAAGGCTAACTCGTATACACTGAGGTTATATGGAGACCGTGACTGCGGTCTCTAACTTGTCCCGTCAACTGCAGAACAGGACGTTTGAAGTGTATCAACTGTCAGCGCAACTCTCCCTACTTCAACGTATGTACAAAGACGCTCGAGTAGAAATTAGTGCACTGAAAAAGCAGAACAAGAGCTAAAATGACAAGCCACCTCCGTGGCTCGATTTGGAGTTCCCTCATACTCCGCATTTGATGGCCAACGAGGAATAATTTCTTTTGAAAGCTCTGCCAAGGCATAGGCAGAGTCTTCAAGAGCTTCGAAGGAGTGAAGATGAAGCGAGACAACTGACTGTACAGTCGAGCGACGAAGCTGTCTTTGTAATCTCTGCTGAATTGCAGTCAGAAACTAAGAAAATAATTACCTCCTCTATATTTCCTTTCTTCTTTTTCTTTGTTTTTTATTTATTTTTTTATTTTTAGAGTGGGCACCTATAGCTTTAACTCTCTTTTGTACAACTTTGGTCAGGGATCCCTGAAGTTTAATAAAAGAGTTTTGTTTTGCAAATCCGAATAGCATGAATGGCACAACACTTGAGCATAAAAAAAAGCCATTTGTTTTGAATTTTGAATTTGGGAACTGTTGCATTTCAATGAATTATGAGCTAAATGTCGAGCCTATGACTGACCAAAACACAAAATACAACTTAATGAAAGAAAAACAAAGCAAAAACCTTCCCAAACGCACCCTTTTATGCTTGTCGAAATAAAATAGACACAAAACAAAACATCACAAGTCGACCGCCCGATTGACCGCCCAACAAAAGGATATCATCGGAGGCAACTACTGTGCATATTCCGGTGAGTGTTCGACTAAAAGAAAAAGTACAAGTTAATGTGACCTTGGTGACGAGGACTTGAGAGTGTGAGGAAAGGACATAAAACATGACTTGAATGTGCCCCTAGTTCATCACTCTGACCTTTTCATTTGGTTTTTTAACTAAAAAGATTTTGATCAACATAAGAGTTTGATTAGCATGCTTGTTCCACTTCTCCATTTTGAAATCATGTGAGTCGGGTTGTGAACACTAAAAATTTTCTCTTTTTGGTCCAAAGAATGGTATGAGTTTTGCGAAAATGGAATAATTTTTGAGAAAATCAGTCAACTTCATTAAAAGTCCTCAAAATCTATTTTCACAAGTGACCACTACCCGATCAACACGAAATCAACCTTTGAGATGTATAATTGAATTCGTCTTGCAACTAAACCCATCATAAAAGAGAAATAGGACAACTGAATCAAATGGGAACGAGCCAATCAAATAAGGGTAACTGAGTCAAATAAAGATACACCAATCAAACATGGATGAGATGAGTGCGTTGAAAAATGATTAGGGCTGAACTTAAAGATGAAGCTACCTACATATTCCAAAGATAGGAATCAGGCCATACGTAGTTCCAACTAAGGTTCACTCTGGTATTGACACTCTCCTTTTGTGCTCTAACTTTTGCCAAAGCCATCCTTTCGGATTTTCAACCTTGCGAGCTTTTCATTCATTTTTTTTTTATTTAATTTTTTTTTTTATGCTCTAATTTTTGCCTAGGTCCCTCTTCTAGGTTTTCGACCAGCGAGCCTTTCAAGGATAGTACTTCTTCAGCTTGTCCGTGTTGATTGGTTGTGAGACTTCTAAACCATCCAAATCCATGAGAATGGTCATTACTCTTGACCAGATAAATTTGATAATGTAAGGATCCCTCCAATTTGGGTCTAAATTTGCCGCTAGTGTCATGGATAGGAACTCGATTGTCCTTTAATAATAAAACTCATTCTCTCAGATTCCAGGATTTGACTTCTTTTCCGATCTTCATTAGCTTGTGAAACGATCTAGTTTGAATCTTTGTCACATTCGACATTATTGCCCTAATTCAAGGGCTGCTTCCAATCTGAATCACATCCGACCTTATTGCCCCTAGTTCAAGAGCTACCTTCATTCCGACTATGCAAGTCTTATACTTTGGTTGATTACTGAATATTCTAAATCAAGGTTTGAAAGCTAAGGATGTCGAACCTTAAGTCGAGAGGGATCCTATGCTTTACAATCTCAAGATCAATTTCAAACATGTCTTCATAGGACCATGCAAAAAATATTTTTTTGAAATCTTTTAACAAAGTGACTAATCGCTCATGCTCTTACGAAGACAATATATAATCAATCTGGACCAAGCCAGGATCCTTCTCAGTACCTACATTAACATAAATGATCTCATTCATCAAGGGCTTAGCACACCTCTCTTCCTCTCAGTCGATCAAAATTTGCAAATCCCGAGAAATTTCTTTCTCTTCGTTTTTATTAGAGTTTTGGAAAAAAGTCTTGTAATTTTTGGTCAATGCAATGAATTAAAAGCACAACAAAGTAGGCAGAATCTATGACACTTTTATTGAAAAGAAACTACGACTCAACAATAATAACAAACTCAAAAGAAAAATGACAAAGAAAACCTAGACAGGACAAAAATGTCTGGGTTGGCACTCCTGAAATCAACAAACTCTAACTCACTAGAATGACTTGAGCCTAATCCCAACTCTACAAACTTTGTGAAATCAAACTTAGACTCAATACTCAATTCAGAACTCAAAATAAAACCATTCTCAAATTGCTAGTCAAAGTGTGGGCCATCCACAACATTCAAAATAAAACTCGTGCAATCAACATGTGGTCACTCCCCAATCATAAAAATGGCCGGATATCCCACAAGTTCTATTTATTTACATTGGTAGACTTTGTGGGATATCGGATTTTTTTGAAGCACTGATGCTACAACAACTTATCAAAAAAAAACGGAACTTCCAATCAGAACTATGGTAGCACTTTGGCCCAATTCGCACAACTGATTGTTGTATGTCCTCACTGAAAATAAACTGAACCCTACAAATTGACATGCCAGAACCACTGTTCAGAATTTGAGAACCCCAGATCCCATACATTGCACATAGCAGGAAAAAGAACAAACACCCCTATGGGGGTTAAAGTTACCTAGTCCTAACTTTGAAATGATCTAGGATTTCACTATTCAAACAAGTGGTATCATACAACTTAAAAATGAAAGAGTATCTTGTCCTATTTTTGGAAGGCACTATAGCTCACTATATGCATAAGGTCAGCTCTACTCTAGGGATTGAAGTTAAGGTGACGTCACTAAAGAGTCCCTTGAGCAATAACCAATGGAGACCCCAGGAAGTTAGAAGAGTCAATATAGTCTCTCTTCGAAGTCGAGAACCATAGATAGCAGAGCTACCTTCTTGACAGATCTCAAAAGGTCAAGGCCTCTAAAATAACGTAGAGATAAGTATAGTGTCACAAAAAGCTTACCTGTGTTCGCACCAGTATCTAGGCAGACACAAGAACTTTAAGTGCACCAATGCATTCAATGCAATAAACATATAATTGAAAATAAAAGTCATATCATAGAGTTCGAGTCAAGGTTTCATAAAATTCCTAGCAAAGTCTCCAAAAACTGTAACATCACCCAGAGGGTACCCACGCGCGTTAAACAGTTCGAACTCTTGAGATCTCTGCAATCTAGTCTCACGAATGCAATGTGAAACATAGATGAGAGTCCAAATTTAAAAACTTTTATTGAAAATCCATTTTATTGCAATTTTGTCAACAATGGACTGCATCATCAGATTTCAAGGTCGCCACCTAATATTTTGAGAAATTAGGAAACCTATGACTCGTGCTAAGGCTGTTGTTCGTCATAACCAAAGATGCTTAGCTCAGAACCTTAGGTATGATAGGGGAAGGTCAATAATGAGCACCCCCGCGCTCACTCGATCAAAGATCGGCCTCTACTAAACCACGATATGAGTTTTATTTGCTTTATATGTTCATATTTCGATTTATTTAATAAATCCCAAAAAATTACTACGTGAAGCATACAAGTATAGACAATGTCATTCATCTTGAAATAATTTAACTTCATATATTTTTTGAAAGAGTTTTGAAGATGCACAACTCAAAGAAATTGAGTTTACAAACATAAAAATCAATATCATTCCAAATTAAACAACACAACCTCCATCCACTGGCATTCATAGAGATACATCACATAAGAAAATAGACACATGGTAGGATGCTAAACATAATAACAAAATTATGTACAAGCAAGATGCTAAAGCATAACAACATACATATTTACCGACGTCCCGCAAACAGTTACCAAACAAACTTAGTAAAATATGCATGATCCTATATACAAAATCTTAATGTAATACATACACAAGAATGCTTCTAAAGATTTGACTCTTAAAACATGACATGTGAAACATTGCAAAAACATGCGATAGTGCACAAAATCATGTAATAATCAATTAAAGTACAAAGATGCAAATTTAACCGGATCTAGGCATGAATCATATATGTAAAAGCATGGATATGAATGGCATGCAAAATATATACATATGTACAGTTAAGGAAAGCGATTAAAGAATGGAATAGATAAGAAGTGGGGATAGGGAATTATTACAACACTTTAAATATTACAAATCCAATAGAGATGAATAAATATTACAACACTATAAAAATCTTCACAAACACTCAAAATAAAATAAACATAAGCAAATAGCAGTTGATCTTCTCAACATCGAAAGGCTGCCCGGTTTTGCCTAGAGGTTGCAGGCATGGTCATGAAGGTCGCGGGCGCGATGGTGTACTTTTAGGTGGCTACCCGACCAACTAACGGGCCGAGTAGCCCGGTAGGCTCAGCCAAACTCTGTTTTCTTAGATTTCCACAACAAAAACAGAACTAAAAAGAATATATATGGGAGTCTCAACTCACCACTTTCAATTAGATTACAACAATATATAATATAACAAGAAATCAAAACAAAAGAGTAAAGTAAGAAATGCATGAAAATGAAAAGTTTGTGAAATTCACCTTCCAAGGAAATGATGAACTTCTTAGTTCACAAACTCCCTCTTGATCATCCTCAAGTGTAGGAAGTGTGTTCTCAAATCCTCAATTCGAAATTATAGAGTTTATGGTATGGAAAGTGGCTAACTCTCTAGTTTTTCTCACTTTCCATCACTAAACACTCTTCCTTATAAATCAAGGTAATTGATCTTTGGCTATATCAGAATTTTTGAAGTGGTTTTGGTGTATGGAAATGAGAAATTTCATTAGCTATGGAAGCTTGGAAGTGTTTTGGCTCAAGGTTGCAATTTAGACAACTTTTCCTCTTTTGCTCTCTTTTCTCTATAACTCTCTCGAATGATTTTTTTTTTTCCTTCATTCCATCCTCTTCCTCTTTAATATACAATCTGAATGTATAAGCCATGAAGGAATAAACAAGTCAAGGAATGGGGGACAAGTTGGAAGGCAAAGGTGATGGGGATGACAAGGATGATAACGATGATCAAGGCTTTGTTGCTTTTGATTCATTCTTTATGACAAGGCCAAAACCTCTTTTGATAATGGAGAGTGAGTGGAGATAATAGAGGATGAGTGGGTGCACTTGAATAGATCATAAAATGGGTCAATGGGATGTCCCAACCGAACAAAAACCAAAAATATGGGTTTGCTGCTGTCTTGGGCCGGGTCAACAAAATCTACTCTTAAGCTTGACTTCAAACGGGCATATCTCTCTTATCTGGACTCGGTGTTAGGTGATTCTTGAGTCTAAATTGAAACCCTAACAGTCTACTTTTCAATGGTCATAGCCTCACATCTAAATTTTAAGTGTACAAATAGATATGCCTAATTTAGTGAAGGCTGTTTATTTCTTTCTTAACGATTTGATGCTCATCCTTTTCCTAAACCAGTTTTCTTTCATCCCCTCTTATTTCCTTTAACTCCAAACCTATGAAGAAGATATTTTTAAATATTTTTCAAAGAGTTCACCTCCCTTCCATTTATTTCCACTTTGTCCTTACTCGGTTTGCTGAAAAGTGCAATATTTTAATCAAAATGGGAGTCTCGGAACATCGTAAAAATATTTGAATTTTTTTTTTGAAAAGAGGGTTTTAAGGTCTAAAATAGGTTGGCCAAAATGGGGCGTAAGGTATTTGAGAGAAAACCAAATTCCATTTTTCTTGTTGAGGATTTTGTGAGAAACAGCTTCTTGTTATTCATCACAGGGTGATCAAAAGAAAGCGCCCAAGTCTTAGAGCCGATCAAAATGGGAGTGTCTACACCATCATTGACTAAATTAGACACGGAATATATCCAAAAAAAAGTAGTTCGATTCATATTGCTGACATGTAATGTCAGTAGATGCATCCACTTCAACTCCTTACATTTGTTACAGAACTTAGGCCAAGACAATAACACACAACATTTCAAAGGTTTTGCTTTTCTTATAACTGATGGATCATCTAGATCAAGCCTTGCTATAAGCTCACCATCCTAAAGGACAAGTGGTTCTTAATCACTACTAAGAATAAAAAACATAAAACCTCATATGTATGATATGATTTCCTGCATTGCTTGACCTTTAGACATCAAAAAATGGATAATTTCGGAAGCAGGTGAAAGAAGTAGCACACATCTTCATAACCTCAACCTCCACAAAAGGTATGTCAGCCTCAACATGACTACCGTCCAAGACCAGATACCGTGGTAGCTTGTATGGAGTCTCTGCCACTAACTTGGACTAGTTGTGATCATTCTATATACGACGAAGAAAAGTTACTAAAACTTCTCAACCAACATAAATATTAGTAAGCATTAGGAAAGAGGATCCATGTAGCTAACCCCACTTGATTGGGCACAAGGCTTAGTATGGTTTTGGTTATTACTAGGAAAGCAAATATCTGTAATCACCTGAAGCAACCTGAAGCCAGCAAGTCCTTCCATTAATTAGAAGGCGAGTTCCGACAGCTTCTTTCTCTGCATATATAACATAATTGTTTCCATCCAAATGTGACAAATTGAAGTGACCAATTAAAATTACGTTATGCACTTATATTGAGATATACAATGCTGAATAAAAGCCAATTCATGATAGTTTAGGTATAAGACCATAACTATAGTGCAACGTTAAATTGTGAATCTGCAAATTTCAGCAGAGTCAGGCATCAGAGAATACTGAAGAAAATGGTAGACAATAGATGCTTGCCTGCATCAATAAACCTCTATCACGTAGAGTATGTTTCTCTGCCTCGATCTCTAACTGATTCATTTTTAATCTGTAGCTTCCTGGCCCAACCCTCACCATATCAATCTAAGGAAAAACCGTCATTATATTAGTGAGACATTAAACAGTCCCCAAAAAAAAAAAAAGAAAAAAAAATTTCTTTTCACAAAGTCTTAGACATGGACCCTGTATAATCAAGTAGCATAATGTCTATTTAGAAAACTTACTGTATATTTGCTTCCTTCAATATTCAATGAAACTTGGGAGTTGACGAGTGATATGCTACAAATGGGGGGACACTTAATACTCAATACATCAAATTTCAGGGGTAAAAAAGAAAAAAAAAATGACAGATGGATAAAGAGAAAGAGAAACCTAAACTCAGTCCTAAAACAAGTCTCTAAAGCATAGTACCTTAGGAGGGATTTGCCCTTTTTCAAGATAACCAACATACTCTGAAACCATAGCTGCACTGCTAGTGGATGCTGTCTAAGGTTGACAAATAAAAAGCAATAAGAAAATCAGTGGTATTAAGTACGGTAGTTGGATATGTACTCCACACCATGAAATCTTGAGAAACCTAAAACTTTTGCATAATGGGAAAGACTTACGTAAAGAGCCCCACCAACCACAGAGAGATACCAAGGTGGCCTTTCTGCTCTAACCCGCATCGCTATTCTACTGTCCAACTAGCCTGTATGTATTTTATTGTCCTTATAATCTGAAGCCTGAGAAAATGTACTACATCGTTAGATGATATATGTACAGAAAAAAAAATTACAACAAAGATTTATGGATGGCTTAGGTTGTCAAAACTTGGAAAGCTTACATGTAATAGATCAATGGTGTAATCAAAATTTGCATGAATTTCTCCCCGAATTTGAATTTCGTTCAGCCCAAGAACCATGTTGATTGCTAGGGCTCTGGACTCTCCAAAGGCAAAAATATGACCTGAGGTGTATTCAGTTTTAGCAGCATACACACTAATAATTTATAGAATCATCTATACACCTAGAACATAACACTGCTTAGAAAGTTTTTAAAAGAAGAAGCTGTCTAAAAATATAAACACAAATCATCATGATGCCCTAATGCAGAAGGTTGCATGAGATAAACTTGATACATATATATTGTACAAATATCTAATTAGGGAATCATAAAATTATGCATCAATTTACAAAAATACAAATATATGGGAATACATATGGGATACATTGGCAAACCATAAATATATGACACAGTCATATGAAGGAGCACAAAAAACTAAAGGTCAAAAAGTTATTTGACCTTGGAAGAACTCAAACAACTGGCCTCGTTTGGGAACCCTCCATTTTAGCCAAAAAGCCAAAAAGTTACTAAATTAGCCAAAAACCAACAACCCATACCAAAAAGTCAAAAATTCTCTTTTCTCTCTATTTTTTGCACATCTTTTCGTAAAAAGTCAAAAAGTCATCCCAAACATACTAGTTTTTTTTAGCTCATATTTTAGCCAAATAGCCAAAAAGTTACTAAATTAGCCTATTCCCAAACGGGGCCAGTTTATAATTAAGTTGCATTCATATCATCTGATTTAACCAGTTAGAATCTGAAATAAAATGGAGAGAACTCTATAGTTAACAAAGATCAAATGATTTGTATGAATATGATAAGGTACTTCCAAGTGTAAGATCTACTCATCCAAATATCAATATCAAGTTAGAAGATACTACAGAGAATGATAAAACATTAAAAGAAAAAAAAACATAAACAGAGAAATCTAATGGAATTAATGCAATTGAATAAAATAATTCAGGATGCTTTTGGTTTCTACGCGTCTTATTCATGTTTCTTAATTAAGTACCTTGCTATGCTATGTATTTTTATTTTATTTTGAATACTAGTAAAATAGGAATGAAACAACATATTTGCCAAGATGTGAGGACATATATGACCACAAGCACCATTTAAGAACTCAGACTGTTACTCTAAATTAGATAATGCCAATTTATCATTTTTGGAAGATAAATGTTGACACCATAATAGGAAGATGATTATATGATAGCAGGGAACCCAGGAGTATATTCCACAACATAATCAACATGTTAATTTCTCACCCATTATGTTAGGTTTGCACAAAGTCAAAAGTCAAAAGTCAAAAGTCAAAAGTCAAAAGTCAGTTTGATCAATATCTACTGATTAGCTATGTAAGTAGAGTTTCATAATATGGTGAGTATAAGAGAAAACAGATGTGAATTTACACCCGAAAGATCTACTATGGAAGCAATTAGATCACCAAGAGAAAAAGCAAGAGTGTTTTGTAACAAGCCTATGTTGCCATGTTGCCACAGTTATGTTGCTAAAATAATTGTGAATTCTATTCATAGAAATTAACTGATCAAGTTTTAGCATTACAACAAGCACAACCATAAAAAGGAAAAGCAAAAAAAAAAAAAAAACCCAAAACATGAGCACTTGTTCTATGATTTGTAGGGATAAACACAAATGTATATGTACATGAAGGAAGTTCCATAGCAGTATCTCCTAAATTCTAGATTTTGAGAATCACCAAGCCTAAATGCTTCAACTTTAAAGGAAACAGCAAGTATATCTCAACATATTTCAGAGAAATTCCAACATAAGTGTCTAAAACTGCAAAACAATGAATTCCAACAACCTAACTCTGGTTTTTCCTAGCCATGAAACTATTATCAAAGAAAAACCAACAAGGCTCAACTCCTTCACTCTATTCTTCCAAAGGGATCACAATCCAAAATGCCAAGAATAAATTACATCTCAGAAGAGGCCGATTTTCCACCTCCAAATCATCACCAAATCATAGTATATCATCACAAATTTGGTATATCATCTAAATTTTCAAGATTTCTCCCACAAATTTCCATGATACAAGTAAAAAATGCATATAAACATTAACTATCCTAGATCATTACTCCACCATTTCAACACAAGCAAATCATCGAACACACTGCGTGCAGAAAGTTGAGGGGCTTATATTCGAACATTTCATAGGCATATATATATACATATTACAGAAGAGGGAAAGGAATTGAATAGAAAATCAGAAGATAGAAGCTAGATCTGAGTTAGAATGTATAAAATCTATTAAATAAATAAAAATAAAAACTAAACGAATTGAATCTCACAAAATTGGAAGAGAGAACTACAAATCTAGAGAATCAACCTTCGAATCTTCAAGAATCAACTCAAACAGCTCTGAAAAATTAGAAATCTAAGTTCATACAAAACAAATGCATATATGCATGTCCGAAATGAAAGTTAAACTTACAGATTTGAGTTCGAGTTTAGCAACACAGAAGAGAGAAGCTAGATTTGAATTAGAATGTATACAATCTATTAAATAAATAAAAATAAAAATAAAAATAAAAATAAAAAAAACCTAAACGAATTGAAACTCACAAAATTAGAAGAGACAACTGCAAATCTGGAGAATCAACCTTCATAGATCTGATGGAGAGATAGTACAGAAAGCGAGAGTGAGAGATAATTCAAGCGAGAATGAGACTGAGAGTGAGAAAGAATGAGAGCGTGAGTGAGAGAGAATTCGAGCGAGAGTAAGAGTGAGAGGGAGAGAGTGAGAGAGAGATCAAGCGTGTCTGAGATATGTAACGGTGTCAGATATGCACTGTTTTTCTAAAATTTGTCACATTGCCTTCTGAAGCCACCAAGCTTGGTAAGATAATCTTCATCAATAATGGTGTTCAATGAAATGCCATAAAAAAAACGTTGCCGTACTTTATTTTTGTTGCGGTGTTAACACATCTGCCAATCGAAGAATTGAATTCCTTGACTAGCCCTTAATTAGCCCTTGGCCTTTTGCACTCGAAATTATTAGACCATTGTTGAGAGCTCCATGCAATAAGCACTTTTTAATTGTCACTACGGATTATTTAATAAAGTGGGTTGAGGCAGAACCTTTAGCGCATACACGGGACACCAATATCAAACACTTTGTCTGGCAAAACATCATAATTCGATTCGGCATTCCCAGAGTGCTCATTTTGGAAGACACTCAATTTGATTGTGGTCTTTATCGGGAATTGTGCGACATGTACGGAATTCGATCATACTTTTCCTCCCCAGCTTATCCACAGAGCAACAGATTATTAGAGACTTCTAATAAAGTGGTCTTGGATGGCATAAAGAATCAGCTCGAGAAAGCAAAAGGCAAGTGGGTTAATGAGCTGCCAAGTGTACTGTGGGCGCTCCAAACTACGTTGAGATGATCCACCGGGAAAACTCCATTCACCTTATGCTTCAGCAATGAAACAATCATACAAGTAGAAATCGGTTTGCCAACTCTTCAATCAAGGGCATTCAACACTAGCCGAAATAACATGATGCTTTCCCTTGATATGGATTTAATCGAAGAACATCGATATCCCTTGTAAAGATGGCACGATACTAGCAGCAGCTGGCAAAGTCCTACAACCAACAAGTGCAACTCTGCTGATATATCCCCGGTAAGTTGGTTCTTAAGAAGGTACTTCTTGCCAGTAAAAATCTTGCTAATGGCAAGCTCAACCCCAACTGGGACGACCTCTATCAGATTGATTCCATCGCCAAGGCAAGAGCATAAAACCTTTTAGATATGAACAGAAAACAGTTATCCTGGCCCTGAAATGCAACCTATCTTTGTAAATTTTATCATTAGTGTCGATTCTTTCTTTTTTTTATTTCTAATGTATATTATTTTACCTATGTACAATCAATGATACAAGATGTTACCTCTATACCTTTTTCGTTATATATTGAATGCTTTGATTCAATTCAGATTATCAATAAAAGCCTCTGAATTCGAAGCACTCTTCGTGCGAAGCACAAAGGGCCATCAATAAAAGCTTTCGAATTCAGAGCACTCTTTGTGCTCAATACGACCCGACATTAATAAAAGTCTCTAAATTATGAGCACTCTTTTGTGCTCGACATGAAGCGCCATTAATAAAAGCCTCCGAATTCGGAGAACTCTTCATGCTCAGCACAAAGTGCCATCAATAAAAGCCTTTGAATTCGAAGCACTCTTCATGCTTGGCACAAAGCGCCATCAATAAGCCTTCGAATTCAGAGCACTCGTCGTGCTCAGCATGAAGCACCATCTATAAGTGTCACGACCCAAACCCATCCCTATAGATTTAGGACCGTAACCGGCCAGTAATCCCAGATTACCTAGCCTCAAAGATAGAATTAAGAAAAATATTTGATTAATAATGGGGCCAAAAGCGGAAGTAGACTAGTAAATTTAATATTGTCTATTGAGCTGTGCATATATGGCTTAATCAATGACTTGTCATATAAGTAATAACTCATACCATTCATATACATAAGATAGTATTTAGCCAAGACCATTCACAAGATCATTATTATATAATTTCAAAAGCTTATATACAAAAACACGGTTAACATGACAAACAAAAACAAAAAGGAAAAAAGCCTATTGCGTGAGGTATCCTTGGCTGACTCCTGAAAATTTGGTATCCTTACACAGGTTCACTAGGGCCAAGGTTGCATGTCTCACTACTCACCTACATACATACATATATATATATATATATAGAGTGAGCTAACACCTAGTGAATAACATCATTGTAAAGAGGTTATATGAATGAGTTCTATATACAAAAGTAAAGTCATAAAATAACCTCATTACATAGCAAAACGACCTCGGGTCCAACACATAACAGAACGACCTTGGGTCCAAAGCAGAACAACTCGTGTCCAATACAACTGTATAAAACGGCCTCAGGCCCAACTTGTACACGGCCTTGGGCCTAACATATAAACAGCCCCAGGCCCAATATATAAATTATAGATAACATACTGAGCAGACAGATAGAAATCTTATTCATACTTTCAAATCCATATATATACACAAAAAAAAAAAAAAAAAACTTACCACATTGATACAGTCAGAAAGTAAAATAGGAGAAAATATCTTTACTAAGATATTACTCACCTCAAGTAGGTTGTTGTCCTTCCACAATGTTCAAACCTACACATTACACATGGGTACACACATTAGATCACATAGTTCAACTCATATAATTCATCTTCTCTTTTTAATTCAATCATTCAAGTTGGTTTCTCACTTATAAGTTCCTTATTGAGTCACAATTCATGCTTAGAAATGCTCTAGAGAAGATGAGAACGAAGATATAAACACATAAAGACTTGTCAAAATATACAGAATTTGGCCTGACCACTCGAGCCACCAAATGGTTGCTCGAGCGGGCTGCTCTGTTTGTAAAAGTACTGGCAGGGTCTAATTTGTGCTCGAGCCAAGACTTGGTCACTCGAGCAGTCCAACAATATACAGAGGGTTCACTTAAGCGCATACTTGGTCGCTCGAGCAGTCTGTAAAGAACGCAAAAGTACTAGGAGCTCGTCAGGTTCACTCGAGCGCACACTTTTTCACTCGAGCAGTCTGCAAATTTTCTAGGTTTTCCAAATTACTCTTTGAAGTGCAAAAATGCACTTTTCACACTCAAAGCTTGCATGGCTTAATAGAAACATGTAGAAACCTTTCTTAATGCACAAATTCATGGAAATTATGAAACCACATACTCAAATCCCTTTTAATTTTCCAAAACAAAGTTCAAAACTCCATGTTCTTGACTTGCATGTAATGAATTAACTTTCTTTCTTTTCAAAATTCATTAACTTGACAAATTTGAGCTCAAAGCCTCCATGCATGTACAAAATTCCTTTCCAAAACATGAATTGAGGAAGCAACACATGATGGATGAAACATCCATGTACAAATTAACCCACAATTTCAACATGAATACTAGAATTCAACCTCAACATGGAAAAACTCAACAATTTAGCACATGTATGTAAAGCTTCTTCACATTCTTGACTTCTCATATCCAACTACATGCAAATGGTAAAATATAAACCATGAACTCAACTCTAAATCACAATATCTTCATGTATTGAGGGTTAAATTATGACCTAGAGGCTTCAAACATAACAATTATTTGCACAATTGACCAATTCAAGCTATATCTTCAAGTTCACCTTCAATCTTGCACTTTCTCTCTCTAAATGAGAGATCTCTCTCTCACTACAATGTACTTTCCGAATTTGGGAGCTTAAAATGAAGAAGAGTTGAGCTCAAATGAGCTTAAGGCTCAACATATATAGTTGGAGTGGCTTAATATAATAATTAGAACATTAGGCCAATTAAACACAACTTAATTATTCAAACTGAATCAATTTTTAGTTAAACTTGCCAAATGATTTAGAAAATCCCAATTGGACTATTCATGTACTCAATTACGATTTCTGATGCCGTTAAGGCATTCAATTTCAGATTTAGAGTAGAAGTCATAATAGATAATTCACAATTCAAACAGATAGACACAAATTAACTATGTGGCATATATCACAATAATTAATTAACACATAATTAAATAATATAATCATGATATGCATGTTGGGGTTATCAAAATAAGCCTTCGAATTCGAAGCGCTCTTTGTGTTCAGTATGAAGGGCCATCAATAAAAGCCTTCGAATTCAAAGCGCTCTCTGTGCTCAGCACGAAGGGCCATCAATAAAAGCCTTCGAATTCAGAGCACTCTACAACGCATCATTTTTAATTACAATTATGTAATGTAGAGGCATAATTAGTTTGATGAATGCACACAAATGTAACTAAATTTTTATTAAGAAAACATCATGACAAATTCAAATTACATTACGGGTACATTTATCCTAAGGCATATCGGCTAGTTCTCAAGGTTCATGGCGTCCTCCTCATCGTCTATTTTCTTCGCATCGTATGCTTCAAACGGCATAACATAGCTCTAGTACAACGTTGAAGCCGAATCAACACCTGATGCTTGAAGTGCCTTTGCCTATCCGTGCTTAAAGCCACAATTTTGACATTGGCATATGTCATCCACCAACTTCTCTCTAATGTTATTTATACCAATCTTTCTTTCTTCGAAGAATCCTTTGTTGCAGGCTCGACTCTCTATGGCTTCTCTCACAAATATGCTAGCAGTGTCTTGATCGACTATCGTCCAGTCTATCAAGCATTGTGTTATTTTTTCTTTCGATGTCACCGAATCTACTGCCCCCACTACCTTGAACTCAGCCACTCTGAATTTTCGAGCCTTAATCTCCACCCTCTCGTTGGCCTCTTCAAGTCGGCGTTCCAAATTTTGAATCCACCTATCTTTGTGATCGATTTCCTTTTGGGCGACACGAAGGCACATGCCAACTTCATATGAACTATACAGACCTTTGATAGCCCCGTGAACTCCTTCTCTGAAAGCCTCATAGTCGCCCCGATCGGTCAAAGATTGGTGCACTTCATGAAAGAAGATTTGCCGTGTAAATTCAGCTACTACATTCGGGTCATAGACAATTGAATCAGTTTCAGTCATTGGTTTGTTCCCAATAAACATGAAGAAGTTCAACGGACGTGGTGATCTACTCGGCTCACCTCAAACTAGGGCCTGGGTACCAGCAGCTCTAGTGTCTTCTTTCTTTTGAATCCCACTTATGGGGAATCTGTTTCGCTCGTCCCTCATTTTCGTTTCATGTTGCCTAGGCAATCAATGCCTACTCTGCTTCTCCGGTTCCACGGTGTTTTTCCGAATAGAATCGCTAGGCGCTTGTTGATTCATTTCAGCATCCAGTTCTACTGAACTCTTCCCCTCCCTTCTCCTATTGAAAAATAGTCTACCTGACATATACGATTTTCTATGCTTCGCGGTGACGAGTTTGAGGCGTGATGGACCATTCGCAAACCAAACGTATCTTCGCAGTAGCTATCTACTTGGAGCAATTGTGTTATTTATAGGTGGACCATGCAAACAACTTTAAGTATTATGAAGGCATCACTTTCGATGCCATCTAACGATTCTACGTGTTCGTTGTCCCATCAATGAAGAGAACACGCCGCCGATCACATCCTACGTGCTCGGTTCATGTTTGCCAAATCTTGATGCCTTCATTCCAACCGGGGCAGGGGTAGATATATAAATCTACTCGGAGTACACATTGCCCTGGCTATAACTTTGTAGCATTCACTTTGCCGGTTTCAATGCATTCATTCCCAACCGGGGCAGGGGCAAATATATGGATCTATCTGGTATGTAATATACCCCGTCTGACACAATAACACAATTAATCAGCTTCAATTTTGCCTTCGGATTGATTCATTACTGGGGCACGTTTAAGTCGGCCCCTGTTTTCACATTTGATCCTAAAGGCAGGGGCAACTATTTGACTTTATTCAGCATTTCAGTCCACCTCGTTTGTGAAACTGCAGAAAGGTGTTGATTTAAGATTATTTAATTCTTATCAAAAATTGCATCATACCAATTGTGCAAACATTAGGTTGGATCAACATGTTAATTGCATTTCACTCACATTCATTCATTAAGACAATTTTGAAGCACAATAGATTGTTTTCATTTATAAATTGACTTGTTACATTAGTTGGTCACTTTATATATGAAAACAACCCTAGCAGATCAAATAAACAAAAAATAATCAACCAGGCTATATTACAACTACGGCACTAAACCTAACCAGTTGGTCTTAGAATTACTCTTGGTTCGACTTTAGCAGCTCCAAGTCTTCCTACTCAAATGGAATCGACACATTGAGTGCCACTTATGCAGCTACCAGGGCCTTGAGCTCACTGTGTTTGAAGCCCCAAATTTCAAACTTTAAGGCCTCGCAAGCATACTTTTCCATTGCCAATTTCTCCCTCTCATCAAAGGTCTTAGACGCTCCTCTTCTCTTGCTTTGTTTGCCTCTAGAAGCTCGGCCCTGAGTTTCTCTAGGTCTTCCTTCGCCATTTTTAAAGCTGCATTAGAAAGATTTGCCCTTTCTTTGACAGTGCGACGAAGTAAGTCGATGTGTTTTGTCTTTTCTTCTTCGACAACGGCCCTTTGATGTTCCTCGTTGGCCCTCTTTGCTTCGATTTCAGTTGTTTGCGTTGCTACGACTAATTCAACAAATGCCGACTTGGCCTTACCTTGTTCGGCCGCCACTTCTACTTTGAATTGGTTGATCAACTCCACAACATCGTGATGGCGACGACCGATCTCAATAATTCACTTAGCAGCTTGTAGGAATAAAAAATTGAGCAAACAATTTGAGGTTTTACCAATTACACATTTGTTGAAATCAACTCACCAGAATCGCCAATTGTGCGACTATAGCAATCGAAACAACGCCCAGCTCGGTACGGAACATTGCCCTATCCAAAGAAAGAGTAATGGCAATAGCCATACTTAGAGCAACTCCAGGCTCCTTCACTGCCGACACACTCGTTGGGATAAGTGAACCCTTTATCTTTGGCTGAATGAGAAACAACGCCGCTAGGTCCAAGATAAGTAAAGCACTTGGTCTTTTTTCAATCGGCTACTCAATCAATTAAATGGACTCAGCGGGATGCTTCTCACCCTTCTGCTCGCCTACTTTTTCTTCAGTCATAGGCACGCGAGTTGGTTGTGTCATTTTACTAGGGGCGGAGTGAGCAGTGATCTCTTCCTACTAGATCACCACCGGCAAGGAGACCTGGCTACCACTAGGGGCACCCATTTTGCTCTTCCCTGTCACTCTTTTAGCGTTTCTCCTCTTAGCGAATTGGATGAGTGAAAGGGACTCACCTGCCATGTCTTCGGCTTTGAATCCCGATAGATCGTCCAAGTGAAAAAACATATCAGCCTCTTCCTAAGCCCCTTCATAATCAACTTGAGCGAGAGACGACACTAGTTCTGGATCTCGAGGATTGGATTCTTCACTTTCGGTAATTTTAATAACCAAATCGCCCCCCTACTGTACTTGTTCGGCGCCTTGATTCACTTCTTCAGCATTCTCTTCGCTACTTTCACTATCCGCTACTTCAACTACTCTTATGTCCCTCAAGTTGACATAACTTTGAAAAACCAAAGCGATGAGCTGCTGTTTTCCTTAAGGAATTGAAATATGGTTAGCAGCAGCAAAGGAAGTGTAGGGCGAATCGTATCTGAGGAGAATATAGGCAGCATGGCTTTGTCCTTGAAGGTTCTTTCAGCATGTGTATTCAAGGACAGTTTTGACTTGGGGAAGAATAGTCTCTTCCATTGAAGTAATTGCCCTTTTAAGATCATTACCTGCAAAAACAGAGCAAAAAGAAATTGTTAGCATTCAGAAATACAAAGCCAAATAATACAAAAGATGATTAGCATCTACTCGGCCACCTGGTTCACCCTTCTGCTTAGGAATGGGGTCTGAGTGGTCCTTTTCCGCACCAAACTCCCAATTACCACGGACGAGGACCATGACATCGTCTACCTTTTTTCTCGAATTGGCAAGCGTGGTCACTAGTTGATGGTCAACATCTTTGGTCTTCAAGAAAAATTGTCCTAGCCAACCAGATGACTTGGCAAGAGCGTAGCAATGCCAAATAGTAGGGATGCCTAGGTTTACATCCAATTGGCGGTTAAGTTCCATGATTCCCATGATAATCCGATAGAAATTGACATTTGGCTGAGATGCAATTAACTCCCAGTAGCGAAGAATGGATCTAAGGAAGGGGTTGAGAAGAAAACAAACTCCACCTTCGGCAATTGCCAACAATGGAAATATGATGGTATTCACATCAGCCATTTTCTAAGTCCACCATCGCATCCCCAACTAGTTCTAGTTGGACGTCGTCTGGAATCGTGAAATGATGATGAAATGAAATGATTCTACTCTCAGAAAGTAGGGCTTTCAGATGGCTTGCCATGGGTGAAAAGAAGGCAGTGGTTTGGCAGATATATGAACTACAGAAGTTGAGGTTAAGGATGGTGAATTAACTAAAGCCAATCAAGAGAGGAAAGAAAACTTACAGAGGAGAATGAAGGCTGATCGAGCGTTGAGGATTGTGGAATGACTGCAATTGAAGGGGTAGGAATGTAGAGTCATTGGATCGACGTCTTTTCAGAAGTGACTTTTTGAAATCGCATTTAATAGGGAGAGTTCAAAGAGACGAGAAACCTTACATATTCTCTATCAGGTCACATCCATCTTGTCAAAGGTATAACAACGTGTCCATCATGTGCCCAAATTACAAGGCATACTGGAGGTAACCCATGTTGCAATTAAGCCAAATGAAGTCGGTCCATAAAATTCGAGCATGTAGGCCACTCGTGATAGTTAACTAGGTGCTCAGGGGACAATTGTGGAAGCCGAGTAATCTCAACCTCTAAACAACAAACAAGGCACACCCAAGCCCATCTTTGATGGGCCGGACTTGGCAAAAAGCCCACTGGATACATGGGTTTATTCATCTAAGCCGAGTACATCGAGTAAGTCGGCATGTCCTCCCTCAGGTGGTCTAGGCTGTCCCTTTCAAAGAAGTATGGTAAAGAGATGGGTCATGACAAAGTGATGATGAGGGATTAAGCTACAGGAGAAAATATTAAGTGAAAGGATGCTATAAAAGGGAGAGAAGGCTGAAGGAGGAGGTATGTTCCAAAAGATTGCACTTAAAGAAACAAAAGACTCTTCTTCATAAAAATAAAAAACAAAATTAACTTGCTCGTCAGAGTGCTAATTCGGCACCACCAATCGGAGTTGTTCTTCTGTTTCAAATGACATCTCAATGACCTTTCAAGAGTTTGTCTAGATTAAAGGAGTATTCCAAAATCTTTTCACACAAATATAATTATTGATAAGGTTATGGGAGAATAAGTGATGTCCAATGTATAAATAATTAGATATGTAATAGAATTATTAATAAAATTACAAGAATAGATTATATTACAGTATAAAGTATTAGATAGAATGAGTGTAAATTATTGGTACTAGTAAGTTTGGAAAGTATAAAAAATAGTCAAAAAGTCATCAAATAAGTAAAAAAAAAAAAAAAAACTATATAAGAAAGTCACAATTTTTCTTTTCTCTTTACCTTTTGCACTTTTTTTTTTTTTTTGTGTGTAAAAAGTCAAAATATCATGTCAAATATACTAATTTTTCTCACTTCATATTTTAACGAAAAAACCACTAAAATGGTCCATTCCCAAACCAACCCTATACGTTTAGCTCGGATGAAATACACGGTAGGATTAGATGAAGGAAATAACAACATAAAGTATTCAAAAAGTAGAGGCATATAAGTTGAATTGATGTACCTTGCATGTCATCCAATGGCAATTTCTTGAGCTTGATTAGATTTAGAATTAAGATGGCACATAAATTAAAAGTAATTAAAAAGCCAAACACACACACGCACATATATATGGGTCATAAATGTAACACTAACGGTGCTTAGATTCTTGATTATATTTTGTCAAGACTATTGCCTTTAAAAAAAAAAAAAAATGTATATATCACCAAGTGTAAGATGTCACATAAATTAAAATTAATTAAAAAGCTAAACATATATATGTATGTATATATATATATTTGGGTCATAAATTTAGGAGTTGTTTGGAATATTCTAAATAAATGTACTTTTTGACTTTTTATGACATATGGGTTGAGTTTGAAGTGATGTGGTAGAAATGTGATGTGACTTAAATAAGATGATGCGACTTAAATAGAATATTGATTTTTTAGCTTTTTGACTTTTTTTGGGATGCCAAACCTAGCCTTAACACTAAAGGTGCTTAGATTCTTGATTATATTTTGTCTATAGTAACTATTGCCTTAAAAAAAATAAAAAACAATAAAAAAATGTATATATTACCAAGTGCCCTATAATTGTACTTCTTGTAAACCTTATATAAGAAAAATGAAAGAACTAGGTTGCTAAAAATATAAAAATCTATATATAAGTGAATTAAATGTATATATGAGCAAGTGCCCTGTAATTGTACTTCTTGTAAACCTTACATAAGAAAAATGAAAGAACTAGGTTGCTAATGAATTAATTGAAATGGATTTTATCCAAGCAAAACTATATTTATCATCTTTTCTTATCATATTTAGTAAATAATTTCATATGGTACATTCACAAATATTAATGCAATGAGTTTCAAATAATCAATGGTTGCATTTGTACCATATGATACTGAAAGTAATATAAAAAAGATGATAAATGTAACATTATTTTAAAACATGTAGCTAAATACAGATATAATAAAGAACTCACAAACTTATAATAAACATACCAAAACAACAATAAAAGTCATACTATGAAGATATTAGTGAGCTTAATTGATAAAGTCTCTCGATTTGATACAAGAGATCAAATTTCATGATCGGACTAAGAATAATATTGATACAAATTTTTTTGGTCAAATATTATTTGAGAAAAGAATTCTATGATTTAAAATGGTAAATTTGTTTTTTCAAATCATATTTTAATTTTTAATTTTTTAATTTTTTTCCCTTCTTCACTTTTACCTTTTAGTGATGTGTTGAGCAAATCCAAATTGATACAATGGGGCTTGGGATAGTCATAAGTATGCCCAGCCAGCTAGCTATAACCGTGAGCCTGACCCGAAGATCAATCAGCCCTATAAATGTTCAAGGTTTGGGTTGACCCATCATGCTAAGTTCATTATTGTAGGTTTTGATTGGTCTTTTGGGCTACTACCAAAGCAACAATTGTCATTTACTCTTTTATTTTGGGGGAAGTTACTCCTATGCACTGAATTTATTTATCAAGTCTTATTTTAATTATTAATAATAAATTTATTATTATAAAAAATATTTTTAAAAAAAATATAATTCAACTATTTATATTTGTCATATTATATTTTAATACAAAGCAATAAAAATAAATCAAAACTCGCCAAAAAAAAAGTCAAAATATCTTGATCATGTATTACTTTAATTAGAAACAAATTTAATAAAGAGAAAAAAATTCTTAAGGTTCACTGTTTTTAAATCTCAAGTCAAATAAACAAAAAAATTGACAGTAAACATTCTCTGTACTCAAAAGTAACCATGAAGATTTAAACAATTTAGCTAATTTCTTGGTTCATGAATTTATTAAGTCCACCAATAGAATAAAACACATATCTACAACAGTTTTTGAATTGTCCAATCTGTAATATATTTTTGTCCAAAATTGATTTACCAATTCTGATAAGTCCACCGATGGAAGCCACCTGCTAAAACAGATGTGGGTGGGTGCCATAACTCATCGGATGTCTTCTAGTAATTGCTTCGAAAAGTATAACCTTTCCTCAAAGCTGTATAAAAATCACTCTTCTCATTTAGGAGGGCAGCCACTATTTGCATATTCTGGAGGCACATATCTGTAAAATTTTAAGAATAACAAAAACAAGGAAAAAGGTTAATGATTATTCTCCAACAGCTCAACACACCTTTGGACGAGTTTGAGGCGGCCTTTACTAGTCTGTCAAGGTTTGCATTAGAGTTGGTAGCGACGAATGAGTGACTTGAAGACTTGAACAGCTCTGATTTTCAAGGGACTGAGATCCTGAAAGCATCTATTATTCGCTTGAGCGAAACTTTTGTTCTACTTTAGTACCTAAAAAGTTTCACTTTTAGTGAGATTTGTGGGACTAAAGCCTTTTTTTATGCTTGTACCATATATAGGTCTTTAATATTTCTCTCACCACACTTTGCCTCTCTATACTCTCTTCAAGCTCTCTCACTATCCTTAAGAACTCCCTCTTTAAATATGTGTTTTTTAGACCTAACCCACATGTAGAAAAAATAAGAAATAATACACAACGAAAATAAACGGATTTAATACACAACGAAAATAAACAGATTCAAACACGCCTTTTACGCTTAAACCGAATCTATGGATCATGTGAGTGAATCACGTGCCTCCATTAATGTCTTCGAACAATTTCTAGCAGTGGAATAGAACTACTAGAGAAGTATCCACACTATTCAAAGTACAGAAGGCTATTATTTGTTTCTATGGAGAGAGAAAGAAAAAATAGAGAAGACTACAGGAGACTAACCTGATACGGTTAAAATTAACTCTAAATATATAATACGTATATTACATGGGAGTGTTATAACCATCCACAACTCTATCTCCTCAACATAAGTCTACTTTGATTGGGTCTCTCCTTATAGGTCTTGGGTCATGCCACCATGGGTGACCCAATCGGGTATGAGTTCTAAACCTGACCCAATTTTCAACATCTCTCACTTGAGCATGCGTTGGCATGACACCACGCTTCCTTTATCTCAATCTATCCATCAAACATGATCATACTAGCCAATGGACCGTGCAACCGCTGTGAACACCTGCATGTGGAAGCTCTACACTAAAAACTCAAAAAGAGCCAACATAAAGACATCAACCCAAAAATAAAAATAGTGTCTCATATACCCCAGACCCATCTAATTACACCGGTCCAAAAAACATCTCTAATCCCTCAAAAGAATATGTTTAACCCTCTCAATTTTTGCAATATATTCACACTCAATCTGCCTCTCATACATAGCGATGTGAGCTGCAGATAGTGAATATATAATAGTAGTGCAATACTAGATGATCTTTTCTTCGCCCTTATACCATTTAGTTTAGAATTGATCACTTTCCCAGTGATGTCCCTTAAGGCCGAATCATACATAACTGCAGGCAATATACCAAAGTAGCAAGACATCAACCCTTTACCTTATAACATAGTCAAAGGTCACAAAAGAGTACATAAGTGAAAGTCATATCAATAATTACATGTAAAACTCACACGGTAAGGAAACAAGGATCCATTGTCTCACCTCATTACTCGGTTGCCAAGCGCATGTAGTATGAATACATGCTACGGTGGACTAACTTTTCCACAGAGTGACGTCATACTCGATACATTGTACAAATCTTAGTCTAGTCGCTTTCTAGCGCCTAACCCAAATTCTCTATTTGCTCGCCTTCCAAGTGCCAAATGAGATCTCCCATCTGGTTAATCATAACAGGCACAACATGGAAAGTGGGTACTAACATCCATGTTTGGTCTTTAACACTGTAGCTTGCTTTTCGTGCTCCTCAGAGTGGTTTAGTCTCCTCAGATACGACAACCCTACAGTTCAGACTCCCGTGGTTCTGAATTTGGTTTCACAAGTGCAATGTGAAACAAAAAAACACAAAAGAGTCTAAATCTAGAAAATCTTAGAAAATCCATTTATCATTAGAGATGCAAAAATGGACTGCGTTGTTGGATTTCAGAGTTGTCACCTAAATATTTTTGGAAAATTTAGGAAACCCGTGACTCGTGCCAAAGGCCATTAGTCCGTCATCACCAAAGTGTCTCGGCTCGAGAACTTAGGTATGAGAGGGGAAGGCCATGAATTGAGCACCCCACTCACCCGATCAAAGATCGGCCTCTACTAATCATGATGTGATTTTTATGTACAGTATATGCTCTTGTTCTAATTATTATGCTATCTTTACTATGTGATACCCACAAGTATAGACTAATTAACAAAAGTTGGAACACTTTCATTTCATGTTTGTTTCAAAAAGTGTTTTGAATATGTACCACTTTAAAAAAGTGATCTCATATGTACATTAATCAAATTATTCCAATTTAAGCGAAAAGCCTCCATCCACAAGAATTCAAGAGGTATATCACCTAAGCATGTAGCCTCATGGTAAACATGCTTGATATGGAAACACTAATATTCATGCAATATGCTAAAGCAAGAAATGCTCATCTAGTACTCCAAAGCAAGCCAAAGAAAACAAAAATAAGTAGAAAAATGCTTGATCTTAAGTAATGTAACATGACTAATGCAATGCATACAACATGCAATTAATAGGCTTAGCTACTAGTATGGCATGTGAGTCAATTCAAGGCATGCGATAAAAGCACGTATTTGATTAAAGAAGTTGAAATTGACATTTGATTAGTATGATGAGTCGAACCTTATGCGTGCAAACGTGGATATAAGTCATTGCAATGATATGAAAATGTAAAACATGATGCTACCATTATAAGCAAGTAAATAAAAGGGAAAAAGAAATGGGACACATTATTACATATTTGCCCTCGCGTAGGAGGGTACAAATAAATGTCCTAATTTAAACTAACTATTACAAACCAAATAAATGAATTAACTGCACTAACTAATTATTACAAATTAGAATTAGGCTAACTAATTAATGAACTAGCTATTACAAATTTCTAATGAACTACTACTTTAAGTACAACATAATACTCTTAGCATTAATTGTACGAACCACAGATATCGAAGAATTGCACATGCATAAACATGAATTTCTGCCCGAAAACTTCTCTGTTTCGTTGCCAGAACTATTTTGTTTTGCAGTCAGAAAATTAAACTGTTTTCTTCCTAGCCTCCACTCTGTTATGCCATGAAATTGGCACTGCTGGTCTAAAATGAGGTGGCCAGCCGGCCTTGAAAAGTGGTCGATCGGATGGTTAGGTGGCCGGCCGGCCACTATTTTTGGACTTTACCTAGCTGCCACAGAAAAGAAACAGAGCACAAACAGAGTATTTCCATGGGATGTTTGTCCTTTCTGCCTCTCCCTATCATGAGACTGATTAAGAGAGGGGTAGGCTCAATTTGCAAATCATCAATTGACGCAAACTCATTGCAAGATGATCGATGGATCGATAAGACAAAGTCTCAATAAATGACCATGAAAGACCAACAAAACCTCCTCCTTATCATGGAGTTACCTTCTAGGGAAGATGTGGACACCGCTTCTCGAGTCATTAACATCACTAATGAGTATGTAATGACTCGAGACATGATAGGTTCAATTAACATTTGATTGAACCCAAACCAATTTTATTACTCTTGTTACCATTTTAGTCTAATTTTATTAGCCTCTTTTAATTACATTTCCATTCTTTAATCATTTTAGTCCAAAAAGTGAGAATTATGTCCACTAATGAAGAGAAGTGTCAAACAAAAAGTTGATCTTGGCATGAGAGAGATGTAATGCCTTGGTAATGAACTTCCGAAGAGATTAAACCATTAAGCATGGAAAGGTCTCTTTCGCATGCCTTGAACAACACTCATTTGAAACGACTCTCAAACAAATAAAGAGAAAACTAAGAAAAGAGGGAGGTTGCAGAGGTGATTATTGCAAGTGCGAACACATGCATGAAAGCTATGAAAATAAATGTTATCAACTCAAATAGGTTGGTGTTTAAAGCTTAAACCACCAAACCTATGAGGACTTCAACACTACAAGCATACTATACAAAGCATGAATGAAGTAAACACATTAAAACAGTCTTAAAACTCACAAAAATAGTGCTAGAATTAGTATGAAAAAGCTAGAAAAAAGTAAACTAAAATAATGGAGTAATGAAGCTAGTAAGCAAGCCTAAGGAGGGGTGGTTAACCCCTCCACTTTTTGAACCTCAAAACCACATATTTAGCCTCTGAAAAACAGTGGTAAAAGGTTGGAAAATAGGTGGGAAACACAAGGACAAAAGCTTGGAGAACAAGGTTCAAAGAAGGGTGGTTAAGCCCTCCACCTTTAATAGCTTCAAGTCACTAGTTTCAGCCTATGAAAATAGTGTAAAAATAGCATGAAATCAGCAAGAAAAGAGTAGGAAGAAGTAGTGTAAGGATGACCAAAGTCATACCTCTTGAAGAGGAGTAACTCTTTGATTCACAAACCAACAAGTGATCACCCTCAATAACTGAAATTTTAGCTCAAGAACCTCAGTAAGGAGTCTCAAATTTTTGGTTTAGGAAGTGTTGGTGTAGTGTATGTGTGTTGCAAGTTAGAGAGAGAAAGAGAGAGCTTTTCAAGAATTTGAGCTTTAGTAATTTTTTCTAATCTAAAAACATAAGAGATGGTCAAGTATATATAGAAAAACAGGTGCCTCAGTTGGAAATTTTTGGATTGAGCCAGCTGGTGTAGTGCATGCACATGGGGGAACAGCAGCAAAACATCTGCCAGCCGAGAAACCTGGCCAGCCGGCTATATAGGGGGACGGTCGGCCACTAAAATTGGCATGCCAGGACACAAGGCCGTCCGACCACTTGAAATGGCTGGATTTCTCATTAACTGACCGGTTGGCCAGTTAATTGGCTGGCCAGCTACTTACGAAAAAAATCTATTTTTAAGTCCGACTTCAAATGGGCTTATCTCCTTCATCCAAACTCGGTTTTAAGTGATTCTTGAATCTAAATTGACGCCCCAAAAGGCTACTTTCCAATGGTGGTGGCCTCACATCTAAATTCTAAGTATACAAAGAGATATGCCTAATTTAGTGAAGGCTGCTCATTTCTTTCTTAACGGTTTAATACTTAACCTTTTCCTAAACTAGTTTTCTTCCAAACCCTCATATTTCCTTTAACTCCAAACCTATAAATAAGATGTTTTTAAATATTTTTCAAAGATTTCACCTCCCTTCTATTTATTTCCACTTTGTCCTTACTCGGTTTACCGAAAAGTGTAATATTTTAAACGAAATGCGAGCCTCAGAACATCGTAGAAACATTTGGAAAAATATTTTGAAAAAGAGGGTTTTTAAGGTCTAAAATAGATTTGGTCAAAATGGGATGTAAGGTTAGGATTAGAAGCTCAAAAATCGAAGCCTTTTGTTAAAGAATTTGAACAATTGTACAGTGTAACTTTTCATCATCGATTGTTCAACCTGAGACATCCAAGTCTTAAGGGCAGTCAAAAATAGGGTATCTACAAACATGACCTCATCTTGGTTGCAACCAAAGCGACATACATAGTGGATAATTTAAGCCTCTCATGGTGTTACGACCTGAACTCGCCCCTATAGGTTAGGATCATAACCGGCCGGTAATCATGAGATTACCTACGGCCTCAGACTAAAATCAAATCATATTTAATAATAGTGGACCAGAAGCGGGAGCAAAATGCAAAGATTGTCCAATGAGCTATGCATATGTGGCAAAACAAAAACTTTTCTCATGTATATAATAACTCACACCAGACAGTCATTTCGGATATATATATATATGTATACATGCATCCAAGATTATCCAAAAACAGTCTTAACAAAAACCAAGGTTATATACAAACTTGGTCACACATGACCACAAAAGAAACAAGGGGTACTTACGTGTAAGTCCTACTAAGTGGACTTATTGCCTAATAGGTCCTATAGGAAAAAATTGTCATAAAAAAAGGTCACTAATTGTAAGTTTTAACGACAATTTATAAAAATTATGACAAAAAAAGTCACTAATTGTCAATTTTTAGCGACGTATGTAAAAAATTATCAGAAAAAAAATATTTTTAACGATAATTTTACCAAGACTTATTTTCAATAGGACTTGATGGGAATTAAGTCTAACTATTAGGATCTATTGGTAATTTACCCAAGAAACAAAGGGAAAAAAAAAATCAAAAGTAAAGCTTCTTACATGAGGTGACCTTGGTTGACTCCACAAACTTGGTTCTCTCACATGCTCACTAGGAATGAGGCTGGACATCCCGCTACTCACCTACTTACATATAGATAAAAAGTGAGTTAATGCCCAGTGAATAATACCAGAATAAAGGGGTTAATGAATGAGACTTGTACTTAATAGATATGGAACGCAATTCCCATTCATAACGTACTTAAACAAATCGTAACAGAATGACCTCGGGTCTAATCCATTATACTTAGTACATGTTGAAGGGACGAAATGACCTTCATCTAAACATTTTTCATAACTGATCATAACATATGTACTAAACGACCTCGGGTCCAACATTTCCATATTCTTATTCATGCACATATTCAAATTCAAGATCATGTTCACATTTAATGGATCCATGCAGAAATGACCATCCTGTCCTTCACGTTACATCATGTTCACATTCAAAATGAACTTTGGTCCAATCAATTCCTTGTTCAAAATAACCTTTGGTCCATTTAACAATTATACAAAACGACCTTCGGTCTAATTCATATGTAAGATGACCTTAGGGCTGTCTTGTCAAATATTCTAAACGGCCTTAGGCTCATTCCGTGTCCTTGTCAAATATACTAAACGGCCTCGGGCCCACTTCATATTCTCATCAAACATAACAAACGGCCTTAGGCCCATTGTGTATTCATATAAAATGACCTTTGATCCAATCTTATAATTCTATGCTTATTAATCTCGTTTCAAGTCTGTTATGAATCAGACAGGTAGAATACTCATTCATAATTCAAATTCATGAGTTCGGAAAACTTACCACATAGGTAGTATTTAGAAAATAACATACATGAAAATATCTTTACTAAGATATTACTCACAATGTTCAGATGGTTGATTTGTCCTCGCGATTGACCCTACACAATTCACAGCACATACGAAAATCGGCTCACAATACAATTCAATCCGTTCTTTAATTCGTTTATCTTTCTTAGGCTTCTTTAGTTCATTTAGAATGCTCAATATATGCCTAAGAGTGCTCAGAAATGCAAAAGAACGAAAAGTGAGACATAAAATAACTTTTCAAAGTTTCCTGAAATAGGGCACTTCACTCAAGCGCAACATTGGTTGCTCGAGCGAACCCCTTAGTCTGCAAAAGTACTAGATGCTTTCATTTTACGCTCGGGCTAACTTGTTAGTCGCTCGAGCCAAGACTGAAAATAAAGGGTGGTCACTCGAGCGATCCTTTGGTCACTCGAGCCAACCTCCAATGTTTGCAAAAGTACTGGGAGCTCGAAATGTACACTCGAGCGATAATTACATCGCTCGAGCAAACTGCTCGAATTCTAAAATTTCCAGAATTCTGTTTGAGTTTCAAACACACATTCAAGGTTTCAAATTCATGCATGACTCACTCCAACATGCGAGAACACTCCCAAATACATATATTTGAAGCTAGTTTCAACCCATAGTTCAAAATTCCATGAATTTATCAAAATTCAAACTATAATATTCATGTATGTGAACCATTTTTCAAATCTTGCATCCCTAGACTTTTAAACTTAGAATTGGACTCTAAAACATGATAATTCATGCTTGCCTGTAAGATATAATTTACAAGGTTTATGCTCAAAATTGAGAAATCAACACAATTTCATGCATGCATACCCAAATTTAATTCAAATTCCTTTCCATGACTTCAAACACATACAATTAAGTTCCTTAACTTTGTGAATTATGCATGCATGTGAAAGATAGCTTCTAATTTCATTTCAAATGACATGAATGTTGCTCAAACTCATGAAACATTACAAAATCATGCATGCATGTATGATGTAGCATCACATTCTTCATCCTAAGCTCAATTTATGCAACTCATTTCATTATCTTCTTGAATTTTCAAATTATATGAATTTTCGAAAAGCATGTAAGAGAGATCTAGGGTTTGATAATGTTGGGTTTCTAATTGTTAATTGGTAGTTGTTTTGGTTATTGGAGAGTAGTTTTACGTGTTTATGTTGAAGAAGTGGAAAATCCCTAATTTAATGTTATTAGCTCAATGAATTGGAAATGGGTAAAAATTGACCAATGATTGTGTCTTATTTGTTATAGCTTTTATAAAGTGTGTAAATTGTTAAATTGAAGGGTTAACCATGACAAGACTAATTGCAATTGATTATGTTGAGAGGAAATTAAGTTGTGGCTTTGACATCGTAGATGTGGATTTTAATGAAATGCAGAAATTGGTTTTGGAAAGAAAATGAAATTATAACCTTTCATAAATTGAGAATGAACTTGAGGTTGGATTTTGAAATCTTCAAATATTATTATTATACTTCTTGTTGGACTTAAGGTCTCGTGAGAGTTAGATTATTGTATTACGTGTATTTAACACATGTGTTTAGAAGTTTTGTCCTTGGTTATCGGTGGAGGATGACATTGTGATGTTGGACAAATTATGTGTATGTAGTACACTCGGGTTATTTATACTTGCGGTATATTGTGACGGTTGGAATTATATACATGCTAAGAATGAGAGGCACCATTACCTTCTAGCTAGCGCCTAGAGAAATTAGTTGCGCTTAGAATAAGAGGTACCAATACCTTCCAACTAGCGCTTGGAGAACTTGGAAGAGGTACCATTTCCTTCTAGCGGGTGTTTGGTAAATTGGCAGAGGTACTATTACCTTCCAACAGGTGTCTGGTAAATTGGTAGAAGTCCCATTCCCTTCCAGATGGTGACTGGTAAATTGGCTTGTGTTATGGAAAGGTGTTTCCTTGGCTTACCGTGCTTAAGGCAGGTAGAGCAGAGTTTTGTTTACCGTTATTGTCTTAATGTATCTAGGTATATCATGTGATGTGATGGTTATGGTTCAGGAAGCCCGAATTGTCTTATCTGTTGAGTAAGTAGTTGTTGGGTGTTTGTTGTTTTCCTTTTTCGTATTGGATGTTATGTATACATGTGAGTGTATCCAATAGTTTGTTGAAAGTATATTTTTAACTTGGGACTTAAGGCCCAAAAAATGTAATGAACGTGTTAGAAATGGAAGTAGGTTACGTATCGAGTTTGTAAGTAAAAGTAAGAAATCATAATCTTGTTAATGTATTTCAAAAAACAAAACAGTTGATATGTGATATTATTGAAATTGAAACAATAAGGAAATGTGAATTATCTGTTTTGTTGAAAGAATTGGATGTTTTTGGGGACAGTACTTACATAAATTTACTTTTGTACAAGCCGTCACATATAAGTTAGAGCAATCATGATCATAACTATCTGTAAGTTGTTATTGTTTAGGATCATGATGGGATCCCTACTGGACTTTATGTTAATCCCTCGTTGCTAATCCTTTTTCAGGTGAATGACGATAAGTGTTTTCAAGGTCGAGGATCTTCTTTATCTGTTGGCCACAGGGCCTTATATCTACTGGCGGAATGCACTTGTTGTGAAAGGGTTGAACTCTTTTTCTTTTATGTAATGATGTAAGCCTACTGGCAATTTATTTAATTATGTTACATGTTGCATTTATTACGTATACAAATGAGAGAATCCTCATTTGTTTATTCTTATTGATATACTAGAACTTCTCTTCGTTATCTTTAAAATTGTATTATAATAAGGGTTTATGGTAATGTTATCCGTGAAATAAAAAGTGGGGTGTTACAACTTGGTATCTGAGCGAGTCAGGTTTGAATACTTTGAGCTCATGGGAAATGGTTTTTACCACAACGGGTTTGCTATGCTTGGTGAGGACATCTGTATGTAGTTAGAATAACTATTAGGACATTATGTGTTGCATTTATGTGAGCATGGGGTTAAGTTTCTTGGATAGTACTTGTAGCTGGTGAACTTGCTTTGAGGTCTTATCGGAAACACACCTGATCAACATGGTTTCTAATAGGAATTCTTTGAGAGTTATGTGATGAGTAGCTATCCTTGTGGACTTGGTTTGATTATGTGACTAAGTCTTTAATTGTTTATGTGTAACATAATTGCGTGTGTTGGGACTAAGTGTGTCTTGTAACCTAGCAGTGGTGAGTGTGCTACTTGGGAAGGCTATTGTGTTATGCACTAAGATTCGTTTCGTTTTTTGGTTTTATAAGATGTTTGCACGAGGGAATAAAGGATGAATTGGTAATAGGAGTGTCGATAGAGGTGCAGTGGTTCTTTTAACACTTGTCGTTACAACATCTGTTGTCGACGAGGAGATTACATACGAGATTGTGAAAGCGATGCATGATTCTCTAGGTCGCAATGAGGGTGACAACATGCGTACCTTCAAGCTCACTATAAAGTTTCTTCACTCTAATCCACCAGAATTTTTGGGGGAGACTAAACCACTATAGGCAAAAGATTGGTTGGAATAGATTACCAAGACTCTTGACATGCTCAGAGTTGAGGATAAGGGGTTGAGGATTTCCTTGGTGAGTTTCCAATTGAGGGGAGACGCGGGTATTGGTGGAAGTATGCTAAGGACACTGTAGATAACATGTGGGTTGCTTTCACAGAGGGCTTTTTGGCAAAGTATTTTCCTCCTTCCACTGGGGAAAGGTTGAGGGAAGAGTTTGTCAAGTTGTGCCAGGATGCTACTCCTTTGGCACAGTTTTAGATGTGGTTTACTATTTTGTCATGATTTGCTCTATAGTTGGTGCCAACGGAGGAGCATCGTTGTCATGAATTTGAGAGTCGCTGGCGTGATGATATCCGAGAAAAGGTAGCTGGATCTCTGTGGAAGAATTATTATGCTTTAGCTGAGGCGGCGACCCACATGAAGGCCATGGTTGTGTATGTTGGTTAAGTTAGGGAGAAGGCCACTTCGGCAACTCCTACGGTTTATAAGCAGTCTAGGCTCAGTGAGAGGTAAAGATTAGCGCATGCTCAGGCTCAGTCCTTGTTTTCGTTGGGGGTTTTGACTTGTCTATTGGAAGGCCTAGTGAGGTTCAGGCTTCAAGCCAGTCTTAGAGTAGGGGGTCTACTGTTTGTTTTGATTATGGTCATCTGGGACATGTTAGATAGTTGTGCCATTTGCGTGTGAAATCTTTGGGTGTTTCAGAACCTAGTCGGACTCAGTCTCTTCAATCCAGTCAAGGGTGGTATCGATACCAGAACCGGGCAGGTCAGGCTTTGAAAGCTTCGCGAGGGTCGAATTTTCAGCCCACATTGTAGTATTACCTTGAGAGGGGCTTTTGTATTAGAGGCTAGAAATATAATATTTGAATTTTTGTTATTGACCAGTTTACTATTGGATGTTGAGACATCATGATTATATGTTATATATATATATTGTTGTTGTTGTTTGTTATTCCTCTTGTGTTAGAGGCGTATGATGGATTTTAGACTCTTTATATATGTAATGAGAAATCGTTAATGGGATTGATGATCCTAGTGTTGTTGTATACATGATGTTGATTTATGAGATGGTCTTGTCATGGCCTGTGAGCCTTGTTCAGTTTAGAAGTTGTTTGTTGAGATCGGGAAATCCGTGGGTTATTTTGACTAGTGTGGTGGTAGTAAAGGCTGAGCTATAAGGCTTTGAATGTGTTGAGTCTAAGGGAATGTAAGACTTTGGGGTTTTGGTAGAATTGGCAGGTTAGGTGAGGAGGTTTTGAAGGAGTTTGAGATTTGTATTTCGAGGTAGTAAGACTGGTTCTTGTGTGTGTGTTTAGTGTTTTGGTTTTCTTAGTTAGTGAATTCATTATAGTTCTATCGATTATGACAAGGGTGGTGTTTGTGTTGTGGTATTATTAGACATTGGGTGGAGTTTATGAAAGTGGAAGGAGAATTTTGTGGGTAGATGCTAGAAGTATTTCTTGGAATAAGGAATGGTGGTATTCTCGGTGACGAGTGTGGAATTGGTAAAGATCCTTTTGTGTTCGGAATTGTGTAATTGCCTTTGACCATATCGGTCTAGTATTTGAGATGTAGTGATGTCGGGGTATGGTGGACAAATAGTCACACTGAGTTTAGTTGAGCATTCAGTAAGAAGGGTTGTAACTCTTTGAATGCCTTAGAGTGGTTTGACAAGAGTGAAGTCTTGTGCCGGTGGTTTTGAAGCTTGTGTGGAGCTGTAGACACCCCATTTTTGACCGTCCTCTAGACGTGGTTGTGCTTGTAGGTACACCCAACAACTGGTTCGATTGCTCGCCCAGCACTCGACTGTCGCGGCGGAACGTCACCGGTTCGAGTTTCCCGGACCTTGTATCCTTTCTGCCTCATTTTTGGACCTTGACTAGGTCCTTTCACAGTGGCCCTCCTGGTGCACTGCCGGCCATGGATTTGTTCCTGCCGGCCACTGATGAAGCCCTGCCGGCCATCAGTGTGGCACTGCTGGCCATTACTGATGGCCGGCACCCCCTATCTCAGCTAGTTTTCCTCTAGATCTTTTGAGCCAGCTAGATTTTTGTTTGCTCCCCTCTATACACGTGTATGGAGGGATGAAGGCCTTGCAAAGCTTCTTGAAGAAGCTTTGGCTTTTCATTTCTCTATATAAGGAAGAGACCTCTTCCTTAGACCAGGTTCTGAGTTTTTGAAGAGCAAAAACTCCCTTTCTCTCTATATTGCTTGTGTTTTGTGCCTTGAAATTGGATTTCCTTGCACTTTTACACTACAACACATAGATATACACCACCACCATTGAATCAAGCTTCTTGGGAGGTATTCTTGAGGTCTGAAAGCAAGCTTCCACCCCCTGAAATTGCTGATTTCGAAGAGGGTCTTCAAGGGTGAGCATTTCCCCAATTTTTGCACTTTCTTGCACCTTGCTTTAGCCCTCTTTGCATATTGTTTTAGGCTTTTCTTATAACTGAAAAAAGTCTTGTTTTTAAGTGCTTTTTAAGTTTGGTTAAGGTCATTTTGCTGTTTGGGGTGTGTAGTCCCTTGCATGCTTTGTTTGGCTTTGTTTTAAGCCATATTTGGAGGCCTCCGAGCTAGCCTTGGTTTGGCCTTCCTACCACTGAAATCCAGTGGATTTTCAGTGGTAGAGGTGTGGTTTTGAGGTCCTAAATCAGAGGGGGTAGTCCCCTCTCTTTGTATTCCTCTTTGCTTGCATTTTTGGCCTTCCAAAGGACCATCCCTCTATGCATTTTTGGGGTTGGTCCAGGCCTCTTTTTTGTGACTTATAGGACCTACCTTGGCCCTGTCCAAGGCTGGTTTGGTCATGTCTTGCTTGCATCTTGCATGTGTAATGTAACTCCATTTATAGCTCATCAAAGTAGCATGTGTGCATAGTCTTTGTTGAGTCCATTTCAGTCCATTTTTGGTGATGTTTTGCCATGCCATAAATCTGTTTTGGGTTGGTTTTGTTACTCCATTTTTTCTTGATGCACTTGTAGTGTAAATCCCCTAAACTAGCTTCACATGCTCCATGCCATACCATGTCATTTTAGCTTGTTTGGTTTACATTTCAACATGTATTTGGTCATCATTTGGCCTTTCATGACCCTATCCATAGTTGGTTTGATCATCCTTTGCATGCTTCATATAGGTGTAGAACAAATCTTGTTTACTAGCCTTTTGTGCATGATGTTTTGACTCATCATACTAGCATATTTTGGCTTTGTTCAAACTTGGTTTTATGCTTATTTTGAAGCGTTCTAGGACTATTTTGGGTTGCCCTTGCCATATCCTTCATGCTTTGTATAGCTGTAGTGTAATTGGCCTTGCAAGCTTTGTGTTCCGGTGATTCATGCATGTTATCTTTGAGATATTTAGATGATTTGGCATCACTTAATACTTCATTTCAGAGCATGTACCATTGCCATATTCCCACTTCATTCATGCTTCAAGTGTCTTTGAATGTCGCGCGTTATTGCCTAGTTTAAGGCTTAGCTTGTATGCTTGCATGTCTAGGTGTTTGAGCCTTCATTCCAGCATGTTTAAGTCCTTGTTTAGGCTTAATTAAGCTCTGTCCATGCTTAGTTCATGCGTTCATGCCATGTATTGCATGCCTCCTTTGTATTGCTTTTTGCTAGCTTTCATGACTTAGGACCTTCTTATGCTTTACTTGTGTTGTTTAAATAATTTGGCATCATTTATCATCTCATTTCAGTGCATATAGTGTTGTTACACTTGCACATTTGTCACTTCTTAGGCACTTTTGAGAGTTGCCCTTTTAAGCCTTTTTGATGAACCTTTCGCATTTTGCATGCTTGAGTGTGTTTTGTGGCTTAATTCATCGCTATGGCCACTAATTTGGGCTTAGTTGAGAGCTGCCCATATTGGTTTAAGTCCATACCTAGCATGCTTGTCTTGCATATTGTTGCTTGCCTCATATTTGCATGTTGTCGCATGCTAATTACATTACATGTTGTTGCATGTTCATTACCCTTCATTTCGCATGCTTAAGTTACATTGCATGATTGCATGTTCAAACTAGCACCGAGTATGCCATGTAGTTCATATTGCATGTTTGCCATGCTTAGGTGTTGCATTGTTTGGATTAAGTATTAATCCAAGCACGAGGAACGAGGGGCGTTTCATACTCCGAGTGATGGAACGTGTCTCAATTCTCGGTCGCCGAAGCTCTTGATGATTCATGATAGAGTTCTAGGCTTTACTTGCTTTATTTGTGCATTCATTTTCATATTGATTTGCACAAGTCGGATCTTTGGCCATCATGCATCGGGATGCGTGATTGATGGTCGTGGTTCCGACTATGCCTCTCCCTTGATGTTTTGAGGTGATTTGGGGTGGCATAGTGCATACATGCCCTTGGGAGACCCTCCATTTTCTCTATTTTGTGCTTTGTTGCAGCTTGGTGTCACAGCACACCAGTGGCCGGCAGTGCACCACTGATGGCCGGCAGACTCTCATCCTTGGCCAGCAGTGTCCCGTTGTTGGCCGGCAGTGCTCCTTTCATGGCCGGCAGGCCACTGGTGAACTCTCCTACAGTGTTTTGGTAAGTTCTAGCAACAAGCACTGGAAGACACCCTGCAAACAGAGCCTCTAAAGAGCAACCAGAAGGCGTTTCGAGGCGAGGAACCGAAGCGAGCATGCATACCCTCCTCTTCTTCAAATAGAGCTGGAGCAACTCTCCTTTACTGCTTACTAGTTAGTTAGCATTTGTTATTTGTAATAATTAATTTGTTAATTAATTAAGTTGTGTAATAATTAGTTGTAGCTAGTTATTCATTCGGTTTTGTAATAATTAATTAGCTAGAGTAGTTGGTTATTTATTCGGATTGTATTATTCTTTCGGACACTCCGAGCGAGGGCACAATTGTAATAAGTGTGCGTGCGTGTGTGCATGTCTTCCAACCCCCACTTCTTTCTCCCTTTTACTTACCTGCTTTGATGGTTAGTATTAGGACATGTTTACTTTAGCATATCTTATGCTATGCATGCGTGAATTCATTCATCTGTCTTGCATGCACCGGGCTCGGCGCATCATGCTAACTGCATAAGTATTCCAAATCTAACTTGAATACATGCTACTTGTGCATTTTCACATGTCATTCATAGACTAGTCGAGCCTACTCTAGTGACATTCCGTATGCGTTGCATTAGGCATTTAAACATGGACTTGGATCATGCATGATTGCTAACATGTTCTTGTTTTGACGCGGAGTACTAGGTGAGCTCTTTATGCTTTAGCATACCGCATGCGTGTGAATGTTAACATGACAGCATGCTTACCATGCGGCTATATGCTTATGTGATAAACTGCCTGAATGCCTGTGGGTGAAGGTTGGATCACTTGAATTGGGATAAATTCATTGAAATCCGTATTTTAGCCTACTTGCGAGTAGCAAATTTCAAAACATTTCCAAACGAACGGATATGCGATGTTTTGTTCCAATTCGGGCAATCCAGTCTATACTTGTATGCTGTGCGCATAACATAGTAATTCTAGGCTAATTAATCAGAATAAGAGCGCATGTGTTTTCAAAAACAAGATATCATGGTTAGTAGAGGCCGATCTTCGGATCGGGCGAGAGGGGGTGCTTATAGCTGACCTTCCCCGATCGTACCCAAGTTCCTGAGCTGAGGCAACTTTGGTGATGACGGACACGTGGCCTTTGGCACCGAGTCAGGGTTTCCTAAATTCCCCCATTAAAAAATATTTAGGTGGCGACTCTGTATCTGGCAAAGCAGTCTATGTTTGGCACTTCTTTCAAAAAATCTGTTTCTCAAAACGATTTGCCGGATTTGGACTCTTTGGTTCAGATTAAGAACCGTGACAATTTGAGTCCTGAACTGTAGTGAGCCCTAAATGAACAAAATAGGATTTCCCTCCCGGGGCGTTCGGGGACGTCTACAAGAGCTTGTTACATGTCAGTGGAACTCCTCGAGCTACAGTAACGTGTTGTAGAGTCATCATTTTGCGAGTGTATTATGCCTTGTAGGGGGATATAACTTATGATAATGTTTATGATAGAATGGAACTTAAAAATGATGAACTTTCTTATGTTTCGTTGCGTTGATAATGCGGTTGTTATTTCTATTAATACTTGTCATATAAATGTGGCTTATGTGTTTGTTGTGGCATCACGGTAAGGGTGATGCGTGTTGTGAGATGACAACTGTTGAGCCTGATTTGGAAAATGAATTTTTCCTGGTGTTATAGCATCAGATGACCTTGTTAAACGGATATGTTAAGGAGTCAATCTAAATTGTAATAAGGAATTTCACTAAATAGTTTTGTACACCTTACTTGTGGATGAACATGTGTTCCAATTGACACCTTTATTTTCGATGAATGTTTATAAAACTTTTGAGTTTTGCTTGAAAAGCAGAAAATGTATTTTGGTTTATGATCGGTGTGAGTTTTCGGCACTTATGAGAAATGTTTTACATTCAAGAGAACGATTTTCAAAGAATCAAGAAAATTATGAAAAATTTCTTTAAACAAAGTTTTGTTGTCATATGTTTTACCTGGAATGATGAATATTGTGTAGTGACTTAGCCTGAATTGTTAATTTCGGGTTGGGTGTTTGGTTTGAGGAGTGTTTTGGGGTTATTGAGGTTTGTGTATACAGCGGTGTTGTCCCTGACCTTGTTCTGTTGGGAGTTTTCTTTTCCTATGTGGGTTCACTAAGACTTTTATTGTGGGGATTCCTTCTGTGTTCTAGTGCTGAGCACTCAGGGGTGTTGGGCGTGTTATGGTGGTCGAGCTTCTAAGTATGATTAAGTTACCTTTGTTTCGGCCTTATCTTTAATTTCGGGGATGAAATTACTTAAAAGGGGAGATTATAACGATTCTGGTTTAGACTCGACCCATTTTCGTGATTTTGGATCTGAGAATCCATGTACTTAATTATTGTTCATCTCATTTCCATCTTGTTAATTGTTAAATTTGGCTATTGGGAGTGTTAGTTGTGTTTTGAACAGGTTAGGAAGTCAATTTTTCAATAAGTTTTTTTTCTAGATTTTTGCATGTTCGCTCAAGTGGTCTTTCGCAGTCTGCAAAACTACTGGAAGTGTGATATCTACGCTCCAGCAATACTTCTTATGCTCGAGCGATCTTCTGTAGTCTGCAAAACTACAAGGAGGGAGTCATTGTGCACTCGAGTGGTGTCAACTTTTGTGTCTGTTCACTCGAGTGGTGTTTTGATCGCTCAAGCGGTCTGTGAGCATATCAATCTGAGAGAGGGCCATTTTGAGTCGCTTTTTCATCTCATTCTCTCTCTAAACATTTCAAAACCCTTGATCCACACACTCTCTCTAAGTTCTTACCTTCTAGCTCTAAATACTCTCAATCCATTGGTTTTCTCACCCTAGTCCTTTGCAGAAAAATGTAGAGCTCGACGATGGCCTTCTTTCAATCTGAGCGAATCATTGTTTCATCGCCGATGATTTTGGGTCATCTTCTCTTTGCTTCAAGAGGTAGGGATTTCTTTACTTCTTTTCAATACTTCGTCTATAGATAGATATGTAGTAGAGTTTACTGCACAAAAAATATGTTTATTATGAATTTTTGAAAAGCATAGATATCTAGGGTTTGATAATATTGGGTTTCTAATTGTTAATTGGTAGTTGTTTTAGTTAATTAGAGAGTATTTTTACGTGTTTATGTTGAAGAAGAGGAAAATCCCTAATTTAATATATTAGCTTAATGAATTGGAAAGGGGTAAAATTGAACAATGGTTATGTCTTATTTCTTATGGCTTATGTAAAGTGTGTAAATTGTTAAATTGAAGAGATAACCTTGATGTGACTAATTGGGATTGATTATGTTGAGAGGATATCGAGTTGTGGTTTTGACATCGTGGATGTGGATTTTAATGAAATGCACAAATTGGTTTTGGAAAGAAAATGAAATTATAACCTTTCATAAATTGAGAATGAACTTGAGGTTGGATTTTGAAATCTTCAAATATTATTAACGCCCCCTTATTTATTGTAAGCCTTTGGGGAATTTTGTTTGTAAAAGAATATGTTATATTCAATTTAATACACGAAGAGTGGGTTTAATGATTTTTATCAATGGTATTTCTTGTATTGACTTGTGAAGAGTAAAGAACATGTTTAACAAAAACAAAAACAAAAACAAAAAAAGGATTTTTGATAATTAATTGAATGAGAATGAGATTTCTTTCAAAAACCTCACGCTTAGGTTAATTAGTTTCCGCCTAGTTAATCTTTGAAAATTGGGACGTGACAACATGGTATCAGAGCTAACCAAGTTTGAATACCATGGATAGTGGGAGGTGGTTTTGACCACAGTTGGGTTTTACCTCGAGATTGTGAGCAACATTTGCGTTCTATGTGATAATATGCTTATGTGCTAAGATATTATATGTTCATGTGGGCATGGGGTTGAGTCTCGGGAATGTTGTGTCGGGTCTAAAAATTTTCTTAGAAATCTCATTGGAAATGCACTTGATCAACGTGATTTCTAATAGGAGTTCTAAAAGGATTTCTAGAACCAGTAACAATCTTCATAGGAGCAGCCCGTTATCTATTATGTGGATATGTTGTTTTATGTAGTGTAATGTGCATATGTTAAGTGTTGGAGTGTGATGTGTGTCTCGGTGAGATTTGCTATTTATTTGGAATTATTATTTTTCACGATAGTAAAGTCATTTGACTCGTTAAGTAATCCTGTGCAGGGATAGTGTTGGACACTCAATTTTGACCAGCCTTAAGACTTGGGCGCTCTTATCCGAACACCCGATGATGAAAGTGGGAATGTGATATCTTACGAATTCTTCAGCAAGAGAGTTGGATTCAAGATTTAATCCCAACCTTACACCCATTTTCGCCAAAACATTTTTAGACCTTCTTTTTTTAAAAGCTTTTTCAAAATGTTTTTTTCGTGTGGATCGAAACATTCTACAAAGTTCGAGGCTCACATTTTCAAAATTTAAGTGTTGTATTTTGTTAATAAATTGAGCAAGGACAAAGTGGAGATAAGTCAAAAAAATGAGAATTTTCTGGAGGGAAAACAAAACAAAACAAAAAAAAAAACCCTACTTTCCCCTTCTAAAAAACTATCTAGCCAAACATTTTCTTGTCTGGCCGAACACTTCTTTGTCTGACAGGATGATTTTTTTGTCTGGCCGAATCATTTGTCTGGGAAACAGACCAGTTTCGGAAAATTCGACATTTTCTCCAAATTTTACACAAATATCTTAGATATTTTGCCATGGGCTTCCTTATAAGTTTCTCAAATATTTTCTTTGCCTCAAAACTCTATAAATATCACCTTTCTACTTCATTTCAAAGGGTTACAAAATTGTTCACACCACATATCATCTTCAACCTTCTCCTCCATTTTCTTCACTGTTATTCACTGATACACCACCCAAAACTCCATTAAAGTTAAAACTAAGGTTGAGAAATATTTCCAAGAGGTTTCAAAATATTTCTAAAAGCTAAAAGTTTCGTTTACATCCACCTCCTACACTTCATCTTCAACTTCCATTTTTCATATACCAACCATCAAAACTCCATTAAATCTTGACTCCAAACTTCTTGTTAAGGATCCTAAGAACTCCAAGCCATATCTAAAGGAGCTTGAGGGTGCCACGAAAGAGTTTGACAATCAAGAAGTTCATCCTCCTTCAAGTGGTGAAACTTTTGAACTATTTTCATCTTCTCTCTCTTGTTCTTCATTTATAAGCTATGTATCTCACTATTTGCTTGTTGTAATCATGTGATGGGTCCTCATGGATGTGGAGGGAACTAGGATATAGCAACTCATCCATTGAGTTGATTGTTCTCTTTACTTTCTTATACTCTTATACACTTTTCTTGCTTTCTAAGTGTTATAGTTCCTTGTTGTTGTATATATATATATGATACTTGGAACCTTTTGGAAATGGAGGGAGTAAAAAGTAGCAACAAATCCACAAGTTTGATTATGTAGAGTTGTTTCTTTCATTTTATACACTTTTTCATCACATATCTCATCATCTTAGCATATTGGCCCATATGCTTCAACCCATGCTAAATCTTAATGAGTAGTGAACGTTGTTTCATGGAGTTAGTTGGATGATTTATAGGATTTGATGTTGAGAAAGTGGTTGTTTTTCATTTTTATTAGTTTTTTGGAAGTAAAGTAAAAGGTTTTATGCCAAAGGTGTTGAATACTCCCTTCTCAATCATTTGTGAACATGAAAAGGGATAGAAACACCCTTGTTTCATTGAATAGGAGAGGAGTTATAAATATCCTTTGATGAATCTCTTACTTTGAAGCAAAGCTTCCACCAAGAAATGATTTGCATTAATCTACCCTCTCCACTAAATAGCATGGATTTGGGTATTGATTTGCTTTTATTCACAAAGAGAGGATGTAGGTTCCTATCCATTTCTTAGGCTTGAATTTGTTCTTGTTTTTGATCCATCATTTAATTTGATAAATTGTTGCAAAACATATGTTGCATATATCTGTTTATATCATTGTTGAGGGTTAGGGCCCATTTGTCTCTTCCCTAAGTGATCCCTATGAGTAGAGAAGGAAAGAGGGGTGAGCACCCCTTAGAAAGTGTCTAGCAGCTTCTGTTCTAAGATCTTGCACTGATTTAAATCTTAGCCGAAAGAGGAATTTGGCCGGCCCTTTCCCTATTCGGTCGGCCCTTTTTTGTATTTGGCCGGATGCTTCCCCAAGAATAGAGCGGGCAGTTTCTGGGAAGTGCTCTCTTGGGTGGTTGTGGAGTTGCTGGATGGTTAATTTTAGTATAATTTGTTAGATTCAGCAGTAATTTAGCTAAATCCATTCATTGTTGTAATAACTCATCCAACCCCATGTAGACACCCCATTTTTGACCGCCTTGAAAACTTGGGCACTACTGATTGGATCATTTGATGGTGCAGGCTATGCTATGCAAAGGTTCAATTTCTTCAGCAAGAGGAGCTCCAAATCCCAACTTCATTCCCCTTTTGGATTAAAACGATCTTGATCAAAAGATTTTATATCTTGAAACCCTCTCTTTCAAAATATTTTTGGAAAAGAAGTTCCTACGATGTTCCAAGGCTTGCATTTCGTTAAATGTTGCGCTTTTCGGTAAATCAAGCAACGACAAAGTGGAAATGAATGAAAGAGAGATGAAATCTTTCAAAAATCTTTCAAAACACCTTGTTTAGGGGTTTGGAGTTGAAGAAAAGAAGAGAAGAGGGAAGAAAACAAGTTGGGGGAGAAGTTGGGCTTGAACCGTTAAGAGAGAGTCGAGCAGCCCTCACTAAATTGGGCCTGTCCATTTGTACACTTGGAGTTCAGCTATGAGGCCACCACTGTTGGAAAGAAGACTTCTGGGGCTTCATTTTGCACTCAAGAATCTTCTCAAGCCGAGGCTAGATGAGAGAGATATGGTTGGTTGAAGTAGGGCATCAATCCGGTTAGATCGAAACTGAGCAGTCTTCACTAAAAGAGGGATATCTCTTAGCACAGTTAGAATTTTGATGTGGGGCTGCCACCATTGAAAATCTTACTTTCGGGGCTTAAATTTGCACACAAGAATGACTTGGAAAGGCATCCAGATGAAGGAGTTATGCTTGCTTCAAGGCGGGGACCAGGACTGATTTTTGCTGCCGGCCCCTATGGGAGTGTGTCGGCCACTTATGGAGCATTCCGGCCACATGTCGTCCAAAAATGGTTCTTGTCGGCCACTTAAGGTAGCCGGTCGGCCACTTGAGGTGACCGGTCGGCCACTTGTTTCCAGAAAGCCCAGAATTTGCAGATATTTCTTCTCCAGCTGTTGCACACTACTTTAGATATTTCCAAATCAGATATTTCGACCAAATGCTCCATTTTTGCTATATATTGAAGCTATATCACTCATTTTGAAAGGTTAACAATTTTGGGAGCCTCTCTCTCTAAAAAGTCCTCTCTCTCTACAAATTTTCAGAACTGAAAATTCTCTCCCTCTCTAGTTCTCTCTTGCCCTTGTGTGCATACAAGAGATACACTTGGAGATACACCTCTCCTTTGCCTAGGCATCCTTCATCAAAGTTGTATATATTCGGGCTGAGGTCCCTTGGAGCCTATTTTGAGCTCTCAAAGCTGGTTTAAGCTCAGAATTTTGGCCATTTTGCTGCTGTGCTTCAAGGGTAAGCACTTCTCCCTTTCAAGCTTGTTTTTACACACTTGCTTTACCCCCCTTTTTCCATTGTTTTGGAATATTTTGGGGCTGGTTTTAAACCTTAAAAAACTCTGATTTTGAGGTTCTAAAATGGTGGTTTAAGCCTTGTTTGGCTAGGGAGTGTTTCCTCCTTTTTGCTCCTTGACTTGTAAGGCCTTTTGAGCTATCTTTCAAGCTTTTCAAACAACTTCTTTTTGGCCTTAAAACCACTGAATTCCAGAGGAATTTCAGTGGTAGAAAGCTTGTTTTGAGGTCCAAATTAGGAGGGGGTGGCCTCCCCTCCTTGTCTCTCTATGCCATGCCTTGTTAGCACTATAAAGTAGCATCTTTTTGTGGCTTATGTGAGCTCATTTCAAGCATGTTTTGTGAATTTTTGGACATGTTATAACTCTGTTTTTGGCTGGTTAGAGCACCCCTCATTTGCTTCTTACACTTGTAGTGTAATTTTTGCTCACTAGCCTAGCATGACTCATGAGTTAGCCCATCTTTCTACCATTTGTTAGCTTAGTTAAAGCATGTTTTTGGTGTTATTTTGACATGATATAACTCTGATTTTGGTTGGTGGGGTCACCCCTTGCTTGGTTTTTGTACTTGTGGTGCAACCCTACTTGTTGGCCTAACATGCATCATGCTTTATGCCTCTCATCCTAGCTTGTGTTAGCTCTATCTCAGCATATTTTTGTGACTTTTTAGACCTGCCATAACTCTTTTTTTGGTTTGTTTGGTCACCTCTTGCATGCTTCTTACACTTGTAGTGTAAACTTGCTCACTAGCCTAGTGTACTTGAGGGTTTAGCCTATTAATCTAGCATGTGTATGCTCCACTCCAGCATGTTTTTGGTTCTAATTTAGCATTCTTTAGGTCTGATTTGAGTGGTCTTGGTCATGTGGCTCATGCTTTGTATAGCTATAGTGTAGTTGGCCTTGCTAGTCTTGTGTTTTGAAGACCCTAACATGCTTTGTTTGTGATGTTTACATGGTATGGCATCATTTAGCATGTAATTTCAGTGTATATAGTGTAGTCACACTCTCATATACTTCACTTCTTCAAAGCTTTTGAGGGTTGTGTATTATGCCTTGCTTATAGGCCAATATGTGTGCATGTTCTTCTAGTGTTTTGAGCTTCCATTTCAGCATGTTTAGGCCACTATTTTGGCATGTTTAACCTCTGTCCAGGGTTGGTTTGGTCATTTGTGTTTGGTATTGCATGCCTATAGTGTTATGCTCTTTGCTTGCTTCAATGCTTTCGACTCCGAGCATGTCTTGCATGCATCATTTTCATGCTTTGATGTCATTTAGCATCCTATTTCAGTGCTGGAATATGTGCCATTGCATTCCATCTTTCATTTGTTATATCACTTTTGAAAGTGGACTTAAGCCCTCTGTTGGTTTAAGCACGAAATTGAGGCGTTCATGCCTAATGGTTTTAGCCTTCTCTTGAGGGTTTCAACTAATCAACGGCATGATGCTTCTTTCATGCTCAAGACGCTTGTGGCTTGGTCCATCTTTCCAATTAGAGGACTTCTCACTTTTGGACTTAACCGGTTAAAGGATTAATCGGTAATCTAAAACGAGTAAACAAATGAATCAAAGTAAAACATGCTAAGATAACATGTTTGTGTTGCATTGCATGTGTTTGGATCGGACGTTAATCCAAACATGAGAAACGAGGGGCATTTCATACTCAAAGTGATGAAACGTGCCTCATTTCTTAGTCGCCGAGACCCTTGATCGTGCATGATAGGGTGAAGGCTCATCGAGTCTATTTGTGCATTCATAGACTTGTACAAGCTTGGCTTCTCGGCTATCGTGCATTGCGATGCTCAATTGGTGGCCCAAGAGTCGAGTACCACACTCCTTTGACCTTGAGAAATGATAAGGAGGGTGGTTGTACACACATATCCTGCAAATGCCTTGCTTTGCCCCTGTTGTACTCTGTTTGCAGCAAAATTGGAGCATGTAGAAGCAAGTGGCCGACCGGCCAGAACAAGTAGCTGACCGGCCATAGGAAGTGGTCGACCGGCCACTTTAAGTGGCCTACAGCCTCTTTAAGTGGCCGACAATTCTCAGGCTCAGAGGTGGTCAGAAGTTGTTTTGGTTCTGGAGCAGAAATAGCCTGGAGATTGGTTTGGTGTTCAGGAATCAAGGCGAATGCAAACAGAGGCAACCGGTGGCAAAGTGACGGACTTTCGGGGGGAAGCCGACTGAGCATGCATATCCCTCATCCTTGAGGCCATTTAATCGCTTTTGTTAGCTTAGAATAGTTAGTTGATTGATTCAAATTGTGTTGTAATTAATTAGCTAGAATAGTTAGTTAATTAGTTGGTTTGTGATAGTTAGCTTAATTAGCATAGCTAGTTAGCTTATTATTCGGACCTTTCGTCGAGAGGGCAAATGTTGTAATAAGCGTGCGTGTGTGTGTGAATGTCTTCCAACCTCACGTCTTTCTTCCTTTTATTTACCCGCTTTTAGTGGTTAGATTAGGGCATATTTCAATTTAGCATACCTTATGCCATGCATGTTTACATTCATTCATTTGTCTTGCATGCACCTAGCTCGGCGCATCATTCAAACTGCGTTATATTTCAATACTTATTTGAATACATGTTTAACAGCATGTTATAAAATCGAATCATATGACATGATTAGGTAGCCGAGCCTACTTAGTTACATTTTTGCATGTGTTGCATTAGGCATCTTAACATAGCTAGGATCATGCATGATTTCTAACTAGTTTTCTGTTTTGGCTCGGAGTACACTGTAAGTGTTTACGCTTTAGCATCCTTGCATGAGTGTAAGTGTTGCCATGTTCAGCATGCTTGCCATGAGGCTATCTGCTTAAGTGCTTAACTGTTTGAATGCCTGTGGATGAAGGCTTTATTGCTTGAATTGGAACAATTCATCAAATGTGAGTTTTAAGCCCACTTTGCGAAGTGGCAAAATCATCGTGTTTTAAGCCCACTTGAGGGTGGCAAATCCGCGCTTTAGCCTACTTGCGAGTAGCACTTTCAAACTATTTTTGAAACAAACAAACATGAATTGTTTTGTTCCAATTCTTGTGATTGAGTCTATACTTGTATGCTGTGCACATCACATAGCAATGTTAGATTAATAATCAGAATAAGAACACATGTGTTTTCAAAAACAACATATCATGCTTAGTAGAGGCCGATCTTTTGATCGGGCGAGCGGGGGTGCTCATTTCAGGACCTTCCCCTCTCGTACCCAAGTTCCCGAGCCCGAGGCAACTTTGGTGATGACGGACACGTGGCCTTAGGCACGAGTCAAGGTTTCCTAAATTTTCCAAAACAAAATATTTAGGTGGCGACTCTGTAATCTGGCAAAACAGTCCATGTTTGGCGCTTTTTGATTAAAATCGATTTTCCAAAACGATTTGCCGGATTTGGACTCTTTGGTGATTTGTCAGTCTTACATTGCACTTTGTGAGATTAGATTCAGAACCGTGACAGGAGTCCGAACTGTAGTAGCTAGAACCCAATTTGCGTCCTCTCCGAAAGGGGGGCGCGCGGAGCGAGTTCGAGCGGTCTACACCCCACTTCTTTTCTTTTTTTATTATTATTCATTCAATTGTTGTAATAATTTCTCTGCCCATTTCTTCTTTCTTTTCCTTCAAATTGTTTTAATAACTTCCAACCCTACGTCTTTCTATCTCTTTTATTCGCATGCTTTCCATATCTATTGATAAGCATCATGTTTTATTTATCATATTCATGGCTTGCATCCATTTTTCATGCATTAGGATTTGGTCAATTTGCATCTGTGAGTTTTTATCAATTCTTATGTGCCTTTGTGCGCTAACTCATGCCTTGAGATGATTCATATATTAAATGTTAGTAATCGAATCTTTAGTTGTATTTTGTGTGTATGTATTGCATTAGGTATTTGCTTATAGGATCATGCATATGTATATAGCATTTTTTTTTTCGCTTGCCTCGGAGGAGTACTAGGTGAGCATTTACAATTTTAGCACCCCAACTGTATGTTATTTTATTATGTATAACATCCTACCATGCGGCTAAGTGCTTAGTTGATATATCTCTATTGTTGCCAATGGATGGAGGTTGTGTCATTTAATTTGGAATAATGTTGATCCTTATGCATGTGGGCTCAGTTTCATTTGAGTTGTATATATCTCAAAAACTTTTTCAAAATACATGAGATCAAAACATTCCAAAATGAATTACATAGTCTATACTTGATTACTTCACATAGTAATGTTAGCATTATAAATAACCAAAATATGAGCATATAACATTTATAAAACTCATATCATAGCTTAGTAGAGGCCAATCTTTTAATCGGGTAAGCGAAGATGCTTAATGCATGACCTTTCCCCATCATACCTAAGGTTCCAAACCGAGGCATCTTTGGTTATGACGAACAGTAGCTTTTGGCACGAGTCACGAGTTTTCTAATTTTCCCAAAAAATTAGGTAGCAACTCTGAGATCTGGTGATGTAGTCCATTTCTGGCATATTTTGCAATAAATGAATTTTCTATAAAAGTTGTTGGATTTAGACTCTCATTTTCTATTTGACATTGCACTAGTGAGACTAGATCAGGAGATCAAGAGTCTGAACTATTGGGTGCACTTGGTAACCCCAAAAACATCCCACAGTTTCTTACCCTTGCATGTTTTGAAAGAGGCATGGCCTTAGTATGGTGAAACTTGTTAATGGTGGTAAGGGACGTATTTCCTTGGAAATGTTTATTTTTTTGAGATTTTGTTGTAAAATCTATAAAGTGCAAACTATGTAAGGTTTTAAAGATAAAATTTAAACGAGTAATATTTGTAATTGTTGTTATTCTTAATTTTTTGCCCCTAGGTGGCAGGGGGAGTGTCCTACACTTGTTGTTGAGAAAGTTATTTTAAGGGAATGTATAGAGTTTTGACACATGGTTTTGTTTTCTTTTGGGGACATCTGGTGTCTGGTTGGTTAGTCTAGTGGTTTCCAAATAGAGTCATGGGATAACTTCATGGTGTGTTGGTTCGAGGGTGTAATCTATGTCTTAGATTATTCTGGCCCGTTTACGGTTTGAAATGATAGTTGGTATCGTCGTTGTGTAATTCAGGTAGCTCTAACAACCAGGCTCTGTTTTCCTTGCAATTAGGTAAGTTGGAATGATTTAAATTCCAGGTTTGTTTGCTAAACCTTAGAGGGTGCTTCCTTGTTCTTAATGTGTTGTTGTTTTAAGTATCCCATGAATTAGTGTTAGTCAATCATGGTTGCATTCAAGGTGGACCTTGTAGGTCACTGCAATAATAGTGTGGAGTTTGTGTTGTAACTCAGAGTAAATGTCCTAGAAGTTGAGTTGAATTAGCTTTTGAACTGGGGGGCGATGTACAGTTTGGGTGTTTACCTAGTTGTGTTGAATCTCGCTTAGACTAAAGGCACATTGTTAAGACCTTTTTGTGAACTCCATGTCGAAGTGGAATCGTCTTGGGTTAAGTTGTAGTCCTTATTGATGGGGATCCTAGTTCATTGTCTGGATTGATTTTGTTTCGTTTGGGTTATGGGGTGTGGTATCACGCTAGTGTTTATAAGGTATTGGTTGTCTTGTGACGGTTGATGGTCATTGAATGAGTTGGTGGCTAGTGCTTTTGAAGGGGTGGTATTTTGTTTTGTTAATGTCTCAAAGTAGTAATAGTGGTTTTGGCCTTAGATGGGTGTTGCATTAGGCGATGGAAATAGTTGGTTGAAGGTGGGTTATCACCAATAAGGTATGGTGTCCAGGTGTCCTAAGAGGTCATTTTGGCAAAAATTTACGTTATGCTCAAGGGATTAGATCTTCTTTTGTTGTTTTGGGCTATTGATGTGGATAAAGGGTTTTTATAACCAATTGTTGTGTGAATGTAATGGTTTCGTTCATTACCGATGTGACTTGTTGAGGCCTATGTTGTAGTCAAAAAAAATTATTAATGCATTGGTAAGCACTTGAGTGAGCTTATGGGTGACTGTAAAATGCATTACTTTACTTGAGCTTAATTTCGATGACGAAATTTCTTTAAGGATGGTAGGTTGTAATGACCCATAAATTTTTTTTTTTTTAAAAAATTCATTGCATAAATTAATTGAGTAATATTCAAATTGAACTGATGTGTAAAATTCTGTATGGAAATGATCCAAATTTGTATTTTTCAAAAAAAATAGTTCCCTATCTTAGAAAATTATGAAATTTTTGTATGTTGTTCCCATATGAGTGCAGCATGTTGGATAAAAATTTTAGAATTTAATGAAAAATATTTATTTTATGAAAATTTACGTACTGATTGGTGTCTAGTTAGTATTAAAGTAGAATTTTGATATTGAGTTTTGGGTGTTTAGACCCATGACTTATAATCAATTTAATTTGGGTTCATATATAACTTATGTTTAACTATTTGATCCTTTTTATTTATGTGAATGGTAGGGATCATCTTGAAAGTTGCTATTATTTATTATGTAGGATTATAATAAATATTTGAAAGTTGAATTTATGGTGTGTACCATACGGTGAAAAATTATATATTTTTGTAGTGACCAAAAGATTATATTTTATGTGTACAAAAATATTATATTTTTATAATGAGATAAAATTATATCATTTTATGATTTATGATACAAAATTTTGAGGTATTATTATAACAATGATATTATATTATTAAGGAAATAAATCCTCGAGAAGGCAACCCACATGGGGTTGCCCCCCCCTTTTGTCCTTGTCCCATCTTTTCCTTTCCATTTCTTTTCATTTTGGTTGCTTTGGCAGAGGTTTTTCCCCTTCCCTTTCTGTTCGTCTCTCTCTTTCTCTATTCCTCCATGGTTGCTCAAGCTTTGAGCTTAGAGTGGCAATCTTTAGAGCGGGATTTTGCAAACGTTTTGTAAATGAAAGTTGGAGAGCTTGTCGTACTCTTTGCCTTTCAAATTTGCTCATATTCATTATTTGAGGTAGAGATTATCAAAATATTATTGCGTTAAAATTTATGATATGGTTATGTTGAGAAAAATGGCATGATAGGAGTTATATGGTTTGTATCTATATCATATTATAATTAGATAGTTTATTTGAGAAAAAAAAATAATGTTGAAAGATTATCTAATCTTTGATTTTTGGAAATTGTTTTTGAAAAAAATAAATTAATGTTGATGACCAAATGTTTAAGTGATTAAGTTAGAATTATAGAGTTGTTTTTGAATTAAAAACTCTAAAAGTGTTATATTTATGATATTTTATGAATGTTGATAGATTGATGATTAGATTTTGTTCAATTTGTGAAAATGAAAATATGAAATGTGGACTTTTAAATTCCTAACCTTAAAAAGTTTACTCTTGGGCATATTTCAAGATTTTTTATGTAAATATCATATTGTTTAGTTAATATTAGAAAAATTGTGAAAATTGTTGTTTGTAGAGAATTTGGGAAAGATTAGCTAGTTGAGTAGCTTCATATGCAATATGGTTATGTTTGAAAGATGAGACATGTTAAGTTATGTTTAATACTATTTCTTGGAAAAATTTGAATATAATGAACGTACTAAATTAGTGGATTAAGTTAGTTTGGTTAATATTTTATATTCTTCGTAATTAGAAGTGCGCTATTGGGTTTATTTCCTAACTTTTAATATTATGACATTAAAAATGATAAAGTTGACCAAGCATAAGATTTGGAGAAAATAAGTGAGATTAAGTTGTTTGGTGTGAAACAAAATTGAACTACGATTATTAGTTAAGTTGATGTGATTTGGTATTTGGTCACTAGTTTTACTAGTTGAGTTATATTAATATAATAATTTCATACCTCATATTCATATATGAGATATTTAAATTGTTTCGGCAGTTTTTGACCAAAAAAAAAAGAATGTGATTTTAGCTCATTTGAAGCAAATTGATGTATTGGATTAAAACGAGAATGAGTTACCAAAATATTTATTTATTTATTTTCCTTGGTTTAACTTAATGAGGTAATGTTGATAATTGGAAAGTGAACGCATGTGTTATATTTTATAACTATAGTTGGAAGAGGATTTTGATATAATTGACTAAGTGTTGAAAAGTATATGAAAATATTAAGATATTTTTATTCTATTCATTGCTTTAAAGGTTTTGTCATTGGCCATTGGTGAAGAATGGTAGTGATTGTTATATAATGAATAGTATGCGTTGTGTTGTGATTTATTTGCATAATTTTGAATGACATGAAACATTATGAGATTGTGTAATTATGTAATTAGATGAGAATGAATCGAAGCAATTTGAAATGCATATGTTGTGGAAGTGTGATGTGCTGTATAGAGATACTGCGTTCCTTCCGGTTAGTACTCGGTAAAGCAAGCGGAAGTACTATACAGAGGTCTTGCATTCCTTCCAGTTAGTAATCGGTAAAGCGGGTTGTGCTAGATGGAGCTAATGCACTCCTTCTGTCTAGCAATCGGTAAAGTTGGCAAACGTGGGGCTTGGCAAGACCACGGTGGTGATGTGGGGCTTGGTGAGACCAGAAGTTATTTATTTTATTATGGCATGTTATTGCTAATATGTGTATGTGTGTTGTAATGGGTGCTCAATTGCCCTTCTATGCTTATGGCTGGAAAATGTGGGTGATGCCTTGGAATATTTTGAATTGTGGTATCTTGTTGATTGATTACCTAGTTAAATTAACTAGCATGAGTTAATTAAATGAGATATGTGTATGCTTATTAATATCTTGTTAACTGTGAATTTATTTAAGTTAACCGACACGAGTTAATTAAATAAGCATATTGGAATTGAGACGTTGCTAAAAGTCATTGTAACTTGTGGATTCATTTAAGTTAACTAATATGAGTCATTTAAATGAAATGTACTTGACGTTTTGTTAGAGATCTTCATGAATTGTTTAACTATTTAATTAACAGGAATGGGTTAACTAAATAGGTTGAAAATGATGTTTTGTTGATATTTGGAGCACGTTTATTTATTTAAGTTAATTAGTTGAACTTAGTTAAATAAACTGGATTTAAGAGATTATGTAATAAATCATAAGGTGACATGATATGATTTCACATATATGTATGAGTATCTTTGTACCTGCATATCTTTTAATGTTATACTATGGGATTGCTTGGTGAGCTAGTAGTTTACTCACCCCCTACCTGTACATATGTACAGGGAATGTTTTTGGACTTGAGAATCAAACAACAGGTTTACCTTGACATAGTTATAAAGTGGTGATAAGCCATAGTGCATTTTATTTGTTTCTTTGGCTTAGTACTGTACTTTGTAAGGGGCAACGCCCTCTTATTTATTGTTAACCTTTGGAGAATTTTGTTTATAAAAGAATATGTTATATTCAATGTAATACACGGAGAGTGGGTTTAATGATTTTTATCAATGGTATTTCTTGTATTGACTTGTGAAGAGTAAAGAAAATGTTTAACAAAAAATGGATTTTTGATAATTAATTGAATGAGAATGGGGTTTCTTTCGAAAACCTCACACGTAGGTTAATTAGTTTCCGCCTAATTAGCTTTGAAAATTGGGATGTGACCTACAAGGTAAAATCCGAAAAAGGAAAATGGTACTTGGATAGTGGATATTCAAGACACATAACTGGAGACAAATTATTGTTCACTACCTTATCTCTTAAAGATGGTGGATCTGTAACATTTGGAGACCCCAACAAAGGAAAAATCTCCAGTGTAGGTAGTATTGGTGAAAGTCCCTCTCCTATTATTGAAAATGTTTTACTTGTTGATGGATTGAAACACAACTTACTTAGTATTAGTCAATTGTGTGACAAGGAAAATAGAGTTATCTTTGAAAAATCTTTTTGTAAAATAGAAAATCTCAATGATAACAAGACTTTATTTGTTGGTCACCAGCATGAAAATGTTTGTGTTTTTAATTTTTCTGGTTTATTATCTTTTAACATTTCATGCTCTCTACACTTAGTGAATAGTTGGTTGTGGCATAGAAGACTTGGTCATGCATATATGGATTTAATTTTAGAACTTTCTAAGAATGATTTAGTCATTGGACTTCCTAAAATTTCTTTTGAAAAAGACAAATTATGTGATGCATGCCAACAAGAAAAACAAACTAGAATTTCTTTTAAATCAAAAAATAGTATTTCAACTTCTACACCACTGCAACTATTACACATGGATTTAATTGGTCCTTTAAGGACACTTAGTCTTGGTGGCAAACAATACATTCTTGTTGTAGTTAATGATTTCCCTAGATTTACATGGGTTAAGTTCCTAACTCATAAGGATGAAGGTTTTCCAAACTTTTCAAAATTACGTAGGAAATTTTAAAATGAAAAAGTTTTATTATTTCAAGTATACAGACGGACCATTGTAGAGAACTTGATAATGACTCCTTTGAAAAAAATTGTAATGAAAACGGTATAGACCATAATTTCTTGGCTTCTAGAACTCCTCAACAAAATGGTGTAGTTGAGAGGAAGAATAGGACTCTAGAAGAGATGGCTAGAACCATACTTTGTGAAAACTCTCTACCAAAATATTTTTTGGCGAAGTCGTTTGTACTGGTTGCTACATTGTAAATCAGTCTATGATTAGACCCATTTTAAAGAAAATCCCATATGAGCTATGGAAAGGAAGAAAACCAAATGTAAGTCATTTTCACGCCTTTGGGTGTAAATGTTTTGTTTTGAACAGCGACAAAGATAACTTGGGAAACTTTGATTCTAAATCCGATGAAGCTATTTTGCTTAGTTATTCTCCAACAAGGAAAGCGTATCGTGTGTTTACCGAACCAACTTTAATTGTAGAAGAATCAATACATCTTGTATTTGATGAATCTAACTTTTCTATTTCCAAGAATATTGCAAGCAATGATGATGCAATATTGAGTAAGAAATGGAAAACCTAAATATTTCCAAGAAAATTGATGAATCTCAAAAGAATGAACTGAAAGATCTTCATCAAGATCAATGTGGAGACAATCAAAATTTGCCAAGGGAATAGAAATTTATATGGAATCATTCCATGGAACAAATTATAGGTGATCCTTCCAAAGGTATAATAACTCGAAACTCTCTTAGAAATATTTGTGGTAATTTAGCCTTCATTTCTCAAATTGAACCTAAAACTTTTTCTGAAGCTAAAAATGATGAAAATTGGATTTTAGCAATACAATAAGAATTAAACCAATTTGAAAGAAACCAAGTTTGGACTTTAGTCCCTCGACCTCAAAACCACTCCATCATTGGTACAAAATGGGTTTTTCGAAACAAACATGATGAATCCGGTATTATTATTAGAAATAACGCAAGATAAGTTGCACAAGGATATAATCAAGAAGAATGTATTGATTTTGATGAAACTTTTGCACCTGTAGCAAGATTAGAAGTCATTCATATGCTTTTAGCATTTGCATGTTTTAAAGATTTTAAACTATATCAAATGGATGTTAAAAGTGCTTTCTTAATGGTTATATTTCAGAAGAAGTTTATGTTAAACAACCTTCTGACTTAGAAAATCATGAATTTCCAAATCATGTTTTTAAACTCTCAAAAGCTCTATATGGTTTGAAACAAACATCTCGTGCATGGTATGAACTCTTAAGCAAATTTTTGATTAAAAATGATTTTACTAGAGGAAAGATTGACACAACACTTTTTGTTAAAACCAAAAACGATGATTTTCTTATTGTACAAATATATGTAGATGATATTATATTTGGAGCTACTAATGAAGATTTGTGTGAGGAATTGCTAAGTGCATGCAAGGTGATTTGAAATTAGCATGATGGGTGAACTCAAATATTTTCTCGGACTTCAAATCAAGCAAACAAAGGATGGGATTTTCAGTAACCAATCCAAGTACACAAAAGAACTACTTAAGAAATATGAATTGAAAAACACAAAGCCAATAGGAACTCGAATGAGTTCGTCAACAAAGCTTGACAAAGATGAAAACTATAATAGTTTTGATTTAGACCTGACCCATTTCTTACTTTTGAATCGAGGAATCTATGTCCTTAATTGTTGTTCATGCCTTTTGCATCTTGTTGCTAATTGAGTTGGTTGTTTGGGACTTATTATTGTGTTTGGAACAGGTTGAGGGTTAGTTTTTCAAAGGAGTTGTTGTCCAGTTTTCTTCTTGTTTGATGGAACGGTATTTTCGTCTCTTGAGTGGTCTTTGAGATCTCCCAATATTTTACAGGTCTGCAAAACTTTTAGGAGTGGTGTGATCTTCGCCCGAGTGGTCTTCTATAGTTTGCAAAACTTCTGGAAGTAGAGTATCTTAGCTCGAGCGGCGTTTTTTGCTATTTTCTACAAGTTTGAACTTCTGGGAAGGGGTCACTGTACGCTCAAGCTGTGTTTTGGTCACTCGACTAGTGTCACTTATTGTGTCTGACGCTTGAGGGGTGTTTTGGTAGCTCGAGCGGTATATACACATATCAAATCGGGAAAAGAAAATTTTCATCACTTTTTCACTCCCTCTCTCTCTAAAACATTCCAAACCCTAATTTCTTCACTCTCTCTCTCTCTCTAGTTCTTGCTTAAAACCTCAAAAACACCTTCACCCATTGATTTCTGCATCCTAGTTCCTTGGAGAAAAAGGTAGAGCTTGTAAAAAGTTTTGTTTTAATAGGAGAGGATATCGTCTTCGGCTCTGCAAAACTTCAACGCTTACTCTCATCTTCTTCCAATCTTGAGGTAGGGATTTCTTCAACCTTTCGTATGATTTTTACCCTAGTTATTTGTTCATTGAATGGATTTAGTGAATCAGGAATTTTAGGTTAAACCTAGGGTTTGATTTTGAAATGTAAATAAGGGGTTTTCAAATGGGTTCTTAATAAAGGTTGTGGGGATGTGTTTATAGTTAAGATATGTTAAAATGTTGGAGTTTCTTTACTTAAATGTGATTTTGAAAGTAAAGGGGGCTTTGTTCAAAAATCATTGATATTTGGTTTATGAAGGAAAAGGGAAAAGATGTTGAGTTTTGAAATGATGAAATGAATGTATATGTTGATGATGAGGGTGGAGTTGGATATGTAATATCGCTCCCACTTTGGAAATAATGAGATTATATCTTTTTATTAGAAATTATATGTTTAATAGAAATATCTGTTTTGGGCTATCGGTAGAGGATAGCTTTGAATGTTGCAGAAATTGCATGAGGATTAGGTAAATTGAAACTAATTACTCATATATCTTGCATTGAGCATTGTTTCATACTTAAACATTGAAAATGTATTGTTTTTAGAAAAAATGGGTGAACACCTTGGTGAATCTAGTTAGAGGGTATGGTTGTGGTTATTATGTTGGCTTGTGTGTCCTTAGTGAAAGTCCAAAAAACCGCACAGTTAGATGCGGATCCTTCCGGTTAGTACTGGTAAAATGGCTTTGGTGGTGCTTGTATAACCTACTGGTAGACACGTACCTAGAGATTTCCAATATTTTGTATCCACTACCTTTTTTTCTGATATAAAATGTTATTTTCATGAATTGATATATAATCCGACATTACATTGTTTTGAGATGGAAATGTGAAACATTTGACAAATGGCATGCATGTGCATTCACCTCATGACTTCGTTAAGATTCATGTATTGTGTTAAAGTATCTCTACTAGGTTTTAGCTCACCCTATATGGAAAACAACTTTTAGGTGTTGATGATATGCTTCCACCAGGACATAGCTTGGGAGGACTTGGAGCCAAGAGCTTCTTTTTTTTTTTTTTTGTTCTTTTTTCTTTGATGTAATTATTTTTGAACAACCCTTGGACTTTAACTGTATTGAGTTGAACTCATTTTGTTGTACCCAAGTATTGACTTGGAAAAATGTAGCCATTAGGGTATAAAATTACTTGATTCTTCTTTTACTTCAATTCATGTACACATGTCATATGCTATAGATTCAGGATCTAAGATTTATAAATGTATACACACATATGTCATCTTTTGTATGAACAAGGAGTATAAATGGAAATATTAAATATGATGTTATTGATCAATTTTACGAATATTATGATGTGGGTTATTGTTATAATTTCGGGGCGTTGCAAAAATGATAAGCTGGTAGATGAGAAGAAATACGGAAGTATGATTAGATCCTTACTCTATCTTACAGCAAGCAAACCAAATATAATGTTTAGTATATGCATTTGTGCTAAATTTCAATCTAATCCAAAAGAATCACACTTATCTGATGTTAAACGAATTTTTAAATATCTTGTCAGTACTTAAAACGTGGAATTATTTTATCCTAAAGGTGTCTCATTTGAACTACTTGGTTTTTCGGATGCTGACTATGCCGATAGTTTAGTATACTAAAAGAGCACTAGTGGAACTTGCTAGAACTGGCTTTAGTATCTTGGTTTAGTGAGAAGCAAAACTCAGTTGCTTTATCCACTGTTGAAGCTAAATATATAGCAGTTGGAAGTTGTTGTGCTCAAATATTATTGATGAAACAGCAATTTAAGGATTTTAATTTGCATTATGATCGTATTCCTATTCAATGTGATAACACAAGTGCAATAAATTTGACTAAAAATCCAATTCAACACTCTCGAACTAAACACATTGAGATTAGACGTCATTTTATACGAGATCATGTTCAAAAGGGGATATTGAGGTTGAATTTATAAACACCAACAAGCAATTGGCAAACATTTTCAGAAAGCCCCTAAACGAAAATCAAATTTGTTTTATCAGAAAAGAACTTGGAATGTCTAATCCGATTTCTTGAATTCTAGATTCTAAGTCATATTTATAAATATTGGATTATTAAGTTTGATATGGAGTAGTAATGGTTTTAATGTAAAAATACACTCCAACATTTCTATTGTGAATAACTTTATATTTTTAATATATCCACGATTTGAGGGAGAGTTTTTTTTTTCAAATATATATGTTTAAAATATTCATGATCTGAGGGGGAGTTGTTTCAAAAATTATGGGTATGTTTGGTTTAGCTTTGAGAGATGAGTTTTAGAAAAAAATTTCCAAAAAATTGTTTGGTTTGAGATTTTTCTCAAAAAAATTTCAAAATCACTCTCTCTTTCTTACACATCAATCAATCACTTTTTTTCTTTCCTCTCTCATTCTCGATCACTTTTTCTCTCACACACATTTACTCAATTACAACAAAATATCAAATCATCCCAAACTCCAAAATTACATCCAAAATATACAACCAAACAAACCAAAAAAATTTCTAAACTCTCTTTCCAAAACTTTTTTTGAAAATCACTCTCTCAAAATCAAACCAAACACACCCATAATTTCACATTATTCTAAATTTTTTTCTTACTCACCTACATTAACCATGTATTTTGATGATGTCAAAGGAGAAGAAGAAATGTGAACTTCAATTACGCTTATACTTCAATTGTCGAATATCTTTGTTGTTGTAATTCATAAATAAAACTGCTCTTTGATTTTAATTTTGTGTCAAATCCATACATGTACTGCCATCATCAAAAAGGCAGATATTATAACGATTCTGGTTTAACCGTTCATTGTTTTGGATCCAAGATTCCTTGTCTTGATGGTTGTTAATGTCTTCTTTCATCTCATTCCTTGTTAAGTCTGGTTATTAGAGTGTCTTGGTTGCACTTAAAACAGGTTGGGAGTTAGTTTTTCAAAACTGTTGTTGCCCAGATTTTGGCTTGATCACTCGAACGAACTTTCTTGCGCTCAAGCGAACTTTGAGAGCTTCCAGTACATTTGCAGGTCTGCAAAACTACTGTGAGTATGGCATTCTTTGCTCAAGCAGTGCATCTTGCACTCAAGCGGTCTTGGCTTGAGCGATCCTTTTTATACTCAAGTGGTCTTTTGGAACTCTCAGTACTTTTGCAGGTCTGCAAAAGTATTGAGAGGGTAATGTTCTTCGCTCAAGCGGTACTTTGTTCGCTCGAGCGGTCTCTCTTTTTGTGTCTGGCCGCTCAAGCGTGTTTTGGTCGCTCGAGCAGTCTGCTCGTATATCAGTCCGTAAAAGTCACTTTTTGAGTCACTTTTTCATGTATCTCTCTCTGTCTGAACATTTCAAAACCCTAAATCTAGACCCTCTCTCTCTAAAACTCACCTTCAACCTCCAAAACTCTCAATCTATTGATCTCTATACCCTAGTCCCTTTGTTAAAAATGTAGAGCTCACCTAGAGATTTATTCTAATCAGAGCAAAGTTAGTTTTCGGCTTCGTCGAGGTTTCTCCACTCTCTCTCTCTCGTCTTCTAGCCTTGAAGTAGGGATTTCTCTGCACTTTAGTATGGTTTTTAACTTGGTTATTTGTTTTTTTAAGGAAATCTTGATATTGGGGATTTTTTGAACAAAGCTAGGGTTTTGATTTGAAATCAAAATAATGGTTTTCAAAATGGGTTCTTGAATGTGAATATAGGTTTGTAAATGTGGTTAAGTTGTGATGAAATGGTGGATTTTTATCCTTAGATTTGAATTTTAAAGAAAGGGGATTTTGCCCTAAATTGTGAATATTTGATTTTGTAAAAAGAAAATGAAATTGATGTTGGTTTTATGAAATTGGAACAACAATGATGATGGTGGTGGAGTTGGATATGAATTATCACTCCTATCTTGAAATATTGCAAAGTATATCTTTATTGAAAATTATTTATCTGTTTAGAGATATCTATTTTGGGCTATTGGTGGAGGATAGCTATGATTGTTGTAGAAATTGCATGAAAATTAGGTGAATTGAAACTTCATCCATTTGCATTGAGCATTGTAACATATTTAACACATTGAAAATGTTTATTGTTTTGCGAAAAATAGGTGAATACCTTGGTGAATCTGGGTAAGGAGTGTAGTTGTTGTATTAAGTTGGTCTGCGTGTCCTTAGTGAAAGTCTAGAAACTAGCACGGATAGATGCTGAGTCTTCCAGTTAGTACCGGTAAAAATGGCAATTGGTAGTGCTTGTAGCCTACTTGCAAACACATCCTAGAGATTCCTAGTGCTGTATCCACTGCCCTGCTTTCTATTGTAAAGGAAATAATTTCATGAATTGTGATATAAACTTGGGATCCCATGGTTTTGGAAAGAGATATAAAATGTTATCTGTAACAAAAGATATAAAATGCTTTGACACGAGCATTGCATATGCATTCACCTTATAACTTTGTTAAGATTCATAAACTTTAATAGAGTATCTCTACTGGGCTTTGGCTCACCCTATGTAGAAAACCATTTTCAGGTGCTGATGATATGCTTCCACCAAGGCAGTAGCTTTGGAGGATTTGGAGCCAAGAGCTTCTCTTTTTTGTTATTGTTGTATTTATTTTGTATGCGCCTAGGGCTTTAATTGTATTAAGTTTAAACTCACTTTTGTTGTAACCAAGCACCATGTTACGACTTTGTATTAATTACCAGAAGTTGAACTGGATAACTGTTAGGAACAAGTACCCATTGCCTTGTATAAATGGCTTGTTTGACCAGTTGAAGGGGTCTTATTGCTTTTCTAAGACAGACTTGAGATCGGGTTATCACCAGTTGAAAGTGAAGGACGAGGATATCTAGAAGATGACATTCCGTACGTGATATGGCCATTATGAGTTCCTAGTGATGCCTTTTGGGTTAACCAACGCACTGGCCTTGTTTATGGATTTGATGAACTGAATATTCCGCGAGTTCGTAGACCGTTTTGTAGTTGTCTTTGTTGATGACATTTTGATCTTCTCACCCTCTGAGGAAGAACACTTGTGGATTGTAGTTTAGTTGCTTAGAGCCCACAAATTGTATGCTAAATTCGAGAAGTGTGAGTTCTAGTTGAAGGAGGTGAAATTCTTAGGCCATGTTGTATCCGGGGAAGGGGTAACTATAGATTCTTCTAAGATAAAGGCAGTGCAAGATTGGGAACAACCTAAGAATGCCTTTGAGATCCAGAGTTTCTTGGGGTTAGCTGAATATTTCTGACGTTTTGTGAAGGATTTCTCTAGATTAGCCTCACCATTGACTAGACTGACGAGGAAGGGAATTAAGTTTGTATGGAGTGAGACTTGCGAGAAATCGTTTCAAGAGCATAAGGTTAGACTTACCATTGCTCCAATGCTAATTATTTCGAAGAGGGGTTTGGGCTATTCAATGTATTATGATGCGTCTCGGGAAGGTTTGGGTTGTCTCTTGATACAAGAGGGAAAGATAGTAGCATATGGCTCACGGTAATTGAAAACACACGAGAGAAACTATCTTACTCGTGACTTAGAGTTAGCAGCAGTGATCTATGCCTTGAAGATTTGAAGACACTACTTGTATGGTGAGAGGTTTGAGGTATTCTCCGATCACAAGAGTTTGAAGTATCTGTTTTCATAGAAATAATTAAATCTGAGGCAGAGAAGGTAGATGGAGTTTATGGAGGATTACGACTTCGAGTTACATTATCATCCGGGGAAGGCCAATATAGTGGCCGATGCCTTGAGTAGGAAATCTATTAGCAGTGTAGCTAGTATTGCCATCTAGGAATGGGAGATGTTGGGTGCTATTGGCGAGTTTGACTTGCATCTTGGTGAGTCTGTTGAGTAGGCAACTTTGTTTACTATAGTTGCATAACCTACACTTGTGAGCCAAGTTATGAAAGCACAGCGGGGTGGTCATCAGGTAAAATCCATCTGAGAGAAGATATCTAGAGGGTAGGTAGAGAAGGGCTTGAACGTGTAGTCTGACTCTAGTGTTAGATATCTTGACCATCTTTTCATGCCAGAGACTTGTAGAGAGGAGGTACTCTGAGAGTTCTACCATTCGCGCCTTACAGTACATCTGGGAGGCACAAAGATGTACCACGACCTTAGTTACCAGTTTTGGTGGAGGGGAATGAAGGGAGACGTAGCCTTGTTTGTTTCGAGGTGTCTTACTTATCAACAAGTGAAGGCCGAGCATCAGATGCCAGCAGGTTTGTTGCAACCCTTGCCTATAGCCAAGTGGAAGTGAGAGCATGTCACGATGGATTTTGTTGTGGGTATTCCAAGGACTCAACTGGGTAATGATGCCGTGTAGGTGATAGTCGACCGGTTAACTAAGTTAGCACACTTTGTACCTATGTGCACGAGTGACTCGGTAGATTACCTTGATGATCCTTATGTTAGGGACATAGTGCGACTTCACGGGGTCCCTGTGACTATTATTTTGGATAGAGATCTGCGTTTCATTGCTTGATTGTAGCACAGCCTACAGAATGCCTTGGACACTAGATTGACATTTAGTACCGCTTATCATCCTCAGACTGATGGGCTATCAGAGCATACTATTCATATCCTAGATGATATGCTTTGGGGTTGTGTTCTTGACTTTAAAGGGTCATGGGTAAGGCACTTGCCCTTAGTGGAGTTTGCTTAAAACAATAGCTTTCAAGCAACTATTGGCATGGCACCGTTTGAGGCCTTATATGACTAACTGTGTAGATCTCCTATGTGTTGGGGCGAGGTGGGTGACGCACCTTTGTTAGGTCCTGAGTTAGTTCGGGAAACAACAAAGAAGGTTACACTTATCCGTAAAAGGTTAGTTTCGACTTAGAGTCGTCAGAAGAGTTATGTCGACCGTAGAAGGAAACCATTATCATTTGAGGTAGGAGATCACGTCTTCTTGAAAATATCACCTAGACGAGGTTTGATGATGTTTGGAAAGAGCAGGAAGTTGTCTCTTAGATTTATTAGGCCTTTTGAGATCTCAGAGCGCATTGGGGAGGTAACTTATCGTTTGGTCTTGCCGCCACAACTTTCTGGGGTTCATGACATGTTTCATATCTTTATGCTCCAAAATTATGAGCCGGATCCGTCACATGTGTTGGACTAGACTGAGTTAGAGGTAGATGAGGATGCCTCATATGAGGACAAACCGGTTAGAGTCCTAGATACACAGGACCAAGTCTTGCGAGGCAATTCAATTCCATGGGTAAAGGTGTTGTGGAGACACCATGGTGTTGAGGAGGCGACTTGGGAACGTGAGGCGGAAGTCTGTAAGAAGTATCCAGACCTTTTTGTTAATGTTTGAAACTTGTAATGAAAATCTTGTTATGTTGATCAAATGTAAACATTGTGTATGTTTTGAAAATGTGAATTGTATATTCAGTATTGAGAACCTTGTTATTCATTGTTATGAGAATGAATGACCGATGGATAGGTCATGGTTATGAGTTGTTGTAATTGATTTAAATTCAATGGTTATTGTGTTGATTTTAAAATTTCAGGGACAAAATTCCTTAAGAATGGGAGCTTATAACGATTTTGGTTTAAACCCCACCCGTTTGTTGTTTTGGATCTGGGATTCCTTGTCTTGATGGTTGTTCATGTCTTCTTTCATCTCATTCCTTGTTGAGTTTGGTTATTTAAATGTCTTGGCTGCGTTTGAAACAGGTTGGGAGTTAGTTTTTCTAAATTGTTGTTGCCTAGATTTTGGCCTGATCGCTCGAGCGAACTTTCTTGCTCTCGAACGAACTTGGAGAACTTCCAGTACGTTTGCAGGTCTGCAAAACTACTGGAAGTATGGCATTCTTCGCTCGAAAAATGCTTCTTGCGCTTGAGCGGTCTTGGCTCGAGCGATCCTTCTTGTGCTCAAGCGGTCTTTTGGAACCCTCATTACTTTTGCAATGTTCTTCGCTCGAGCAATACTTTGTTCACTCGAGCAGTCTCTCTTTTTGTGTCTGGTTGCTTGAGCAATGTTTTGGTCGCTCAAGCGGTCTGCTCGTCTATCAGTCCGTAAAAGTCACTTTTTCATGTCTCTCTCTCTCTAAACATTTCAAAACCCTAAATCTAGACCATCTCTCTCTAAAACTCACCTTCAACCTCCAAATACTCTCAATCTATTGATCTCTATACCCTAGTCCCTTTGTTAAAAAGGTAGAGCTCTCCTAGAGCTTTATTCTAATCGGAGAAAAGTTAGTTTTCGACTTCGTCAAGGTTTCTCCACTCTCTCTCTCGTCTACTAGCTTTGAGGTAAGGATTTCTTCGCACTTAAGTATGGTTTTAACTAGGTTATTTGTTTTTTTAAGGAAATCTTGATACTGGGGATTTTTGTAACACAGCTATGGTTTTGATTTGAAATCAAAATAGGGGTTTTCAAAATGGGTTCTTGAATGTGAATATGTGTTTTTAAATGTGATTGAGTTGTGATGAAATGGTGGATTTTTATCCTTGGATTTGAATTTTAACGAAAGGGGATTTTACCCTAAATTGTGAATATTTGATTTTGTAAAGAGAAATGGAATTGATGTTGGTTTTATGGAATTGGAACGACAATAATGATGGTGGTGGAGTTGGATATGAATTATCACTCCTATCTTGAAATGTTGGAAAGTATATCTTTATTGGAAATTATTTATCTGTTTAGAGATATCTATTTTGGACTATCGGTGGAGGATAGTGATAATTGTTGTAGAAATTGCATGAGAATTAGGTGAATTAAAACTACTTTCTCATCCATTTGCATTAAGCATTGTAACATATTCAACAAATTGAAAATGTTTATTGTTTTGAGAAAAATAAGTGAATATCTTGGTGAATCTGGGTAGGGAGTGTAGTTGTGGTATTAAGTTGGCATGTGTGTCCTTAGTGAAAGTCCAAAAACCCGCGCGGATAGGTGCCGAGCCTTCCGGTTAGTACCGGTGAAAATGGCAAGTGGTAGTGCTTGTAGCCTACTTGCAAACACATCTTAGAGATTCCCAATGTTGTATCCACTGTCCTATTTTCTATTGTAAAGGAAATGATCTCATGAATTGTGATATAAACTTGGCATTGCATGGTTTTGGAAAGAGATATAAAATGTTTTGACATGAGCATTGCATATGCATTCACCTTATAACTTTATTAAGATTCATACACTGTGATTGAGTATCTCTACTGGGCTTTGGCTTACCCTATGCGGAAAATCATTTTCAAGTATTGATGATATGCCACCACCAAGGCAGTAGCTTGAGAGGATTTGGAGCCAAGAGCTTCTTTTTCTTTTCTTTTTTGTTATTGTTGTATTTATTTTGTACAAGCCTAGGGCTTTAATTTTATTGAGTTTAAACTCACTTTTGTTGTAACCAAGCATCGTCTTGAAAGTTGTAATCACTAGAACATTTATATATTTGCTTAGCTTTTATTTTATATCTTTTGCTTACAACACATGCTATAGATTCAGAGTTAGGACTTATGAATGTATTATTGCATATGTTACCCTTTTGTAAAATGGAATCATGGGAACGTAAAGATATCATATTATGAAATGTATTGTTAATTGGTAAATATTGTGAGATGGTTTTATTGTTATATTTTGGGCGCGTGACAAAGATTGTTAATCATATGGTTTGATTTTAATGATGTCTATAATATTATGAGATAAATTGTGATTTTTTATATATATATATATATATATATTACAATCATTTGACACAAAATATGAAAATAAAATTTGTCATTTTGACATAGATTGCACCGATTTAAAAATAACTAAATTTATTATGCATCTTTTGAATATTTTAATTTAATATTAAAAAAAAATTCAAATTTTTCTATATCTTTTCTTATTCATTTCCTTCCTTTGATTGGTTTGAAGTGTTCCTTGGCAAGAATGATGCAAGTCCAAAAGGCTAATGAACTCAAATGGAAGAAAAATAGAAAGAAAGATAAGCCTACCTAGAATCCCTTTGCAACGGCTAGCTTATTTTATAGCTTTAAGAAAAAGCCTTGTGGAGAAAATAAATGACATAGAAGTGGTGAAAAATTTTGGGTGATATTCAAGAATTCTCAAAACATTTTATAAAATTTATTTTGAGATAATTTATTGAGAATTTGAGCTTTCATTGTAAAAGGGTTTCGTATCCATTAATTTTTTTTTCTTGTAAAAGAGAGATAATTTCGTGAGTGTTTTTGATAAAATCACTTGGATTATGTGTGACTATAACTGGATTCACAACTAATTGGTTGGAGTGATCGGGACTGATCAATTTTTAAGTTTCACTAGCACCTATGAAGCTAGGAGTATAACTACTATTTGACGAATAGTGAAGAAATCTCAATGAGGATTTTGAGGAGTGGACATAGACTTGGTTTTAACTGAACCACTATAAATTCTGTGTTTGCTTTCTCTTCCTTTCCCTCCGCTTTATTTATTTTAATTAGTCTTATTTATATTGCTTCATATTTTTTATTCATTTCTCATTTGGATTAAATTTTAATTTTTTACTCTCATCTTTATTGCTTCATATTTTTATTTGTTTATTGTTTCAGTTAACTTTATTTTAATTTAGCAATTCATTTAGAAACCTAATTCACCCCACCCCCCTCTTGGGTCGTTTTTTGGGTAACGGTCATGGAAGGGCTTGCGGTGGTGTGACGACACTAGCTTGGCTATCATTGAAGTAGGGTTTGCACAGCTTGTGGGGGAGGGATGTGGTGGTCGGAGAGAGTCGTTTGATGAGAGAGAGCTCGCCAAAGCATGAAAAGAGAGAGAGAGAGGAGAGAGAGAGAGAGAGAGAGCTACTAGAGCGATTAACCCTAACAACAGATGCTACGTAAACACCTTGTCCTTGCCGAGAGCGCTGGCTTCTCTTTGGGAGAACATGACGGCCTTGATTGCTCTCTCTGTGAATCACTTGAACTTGGAGGCATAACTATCCAAAAAAAGAAGAAAAAAAATATTAATTTGTCATTTATGAAGAACGCACTTCCTATTCAGGGGTTTAGGAAGTAAAATATTTTGGGTTGTCCTTTACATGCTAACATGTTCGGCCTAGGGGGTTTAGGCCAAATTTCCCTAATTTCGATAAGTTTGAACATAACTAAACATCCTAATCAAAGTATAGATCGAATTTATCCCTCAACCAAAGGATTTAAATATTAAAATTACGGAATTGAATGTATCCCAAAGGCATTAAAATTCACATGCGTTACAATAATTCTAGACCATTGATTTCTTTGTCACTATGCTTTTAGTGGAGCTAGGGTCACATACCCAACTCCGTTATGTGGAGTAATTATGAATTTCCCATATGGTGATAATCACATTGTCGGACTTGTTTAGGCCTCTCTTGTCTGACTCTCCAGTGGGTTGGGGCTTCTATGGTCATGCTTAGAGAGGACTCTCTTGTCCGACTCTCTATTGGGTCGGGGGTTAGAGAATTACCACAGCCTAGTCATCCCCTCCAATCCTTTTTTGTCCAACCAAGAAAAAAAAAAATTACTTGATGAGACATTTTGCCTGGTCAAAATATATAAAAATATACTCTTTATATTTTGCCTAATCATTTTAATTAGTATGATTTTATCAAGATAATCTAGTTTTAATAGTCATTCAAACTAATTAAACCGATTTTCAAAAATAAATGCAAGAGAAGCTTTGCTCTAGCCAGCACACAGTGTGAGCAGACCCAACCAAATCAATTGTACAGGTTCAAAGCAAAATTAGAACTTTTGAGTGTTAATTTTCCTTGATGAGGGTCTCTTGATATTCCTCTGTTTGTTCATACTAAACATAAGGAATCAAAAGTTTAACAGACTGTTTGGATGGGGTGATTTGGTGAGAAATAAGTAAAAAGTAAACATATCTTTTCATTTTTGGTTTATAAACTTAGTGATACACGCTAACAAATGATGGGAAGTTATGAGAAAATAGCTCTTTTATTTTACTTATTTCTTTTCTCACCAAAAAGTTGTGAGAAACAAACTGATTCCATTATAAAATTTTCATAATGCTGAAATTGACCATGAAATTATAAAGGAAGAAAAGAAATCTCACTTGCTCTTCACATGTTTTACTTTCTTACTTATCTAAACATGGCAGTGAAAAAAAATATATATTTATTTTTCTTTTCTCACGCTAATAAAAAATCATAATCAATTCTTTTCTTTTCTCACTTGTTATATCCAAATAAATAAACAGAGTAATTGTTTCAAAAAAAAAGAAAAAACCAAAAGCAATATAATAACATTATATTCAAATCTAAACTCATTTAAAATGGGTTTTTTTTTTTTTTTTTTTTAAATATTTATTGCTGACCTTGCAGGGAAGTCAGGAATAAAGATAAACCAGAAAAACTGCAAATCAATGCATTCACAGACACATGTTGTGTTGTGTCTGTGCTATATTCTTGACTTGCTTATACATGAGAAGAATTTCTCTTTTGTGTACAGAGAGATGAGTCTAAAGTGGAGTGTGGAAATCAGAAAGAGAGAAGACAGGAAGAAAACCATTTAACCTTTAGGGTTTGGCCTGTTGGATGAGGTTTGGGATTTGGGAGTTTGCTCCTTCTAAGGTCTTAAGTTCGACTCCCTTCGGCTCCAAAACTCTTGGGGTCACAAATTGCAAGAAATAAAACCTATTTCAAAAAGGTTGTTCAGGTTATAAAGACTTGGTATGCGCAAGTTAGCCCATGATACCCTACATATCCAAAAAAAAAAAAAAAAACATTTGAAAAGCAATTGTAAACAAATGTTTGAGAATCCAAGAATGAAAGAAGCAATCCAGATCCATATTCATTTTTTTGTCCTCACAAATTTGGCTTCCTTTGGCTCCTAATTTTAAGGGGGTTTTTTTTTAATTTATTTACTGAACTTTTTCAATTTTATGTTGATTTTAAAATTAAATTAAAAATTATAAAAATCCTATTAAAAAGAAAACTAGCTTTATTAAGTAGGGGTGTTAACAGATCTGATTAGTCCAGTTTTAAAGTAAACAAATAATCGAATCAATTCTTACCATTCCAAAATAATTAAAATCACAACCGAGCTATTAAATTTATTTAATCAGACCATAATAAAACCATAAAAATCAATTTTGTTTGGTTTGATTTTAGAAATTTTATATAACAATAAATATAATTATATTTTATAATAGTAAACTTATTACCAATAGCTAATTTAGTTAAATTTGTTAAAGTTTGTCAATTTTATAATCAATACTAATATTCAAATCTCACTAGTAACTTCTATATTCTTATTTTTACATTAAAAAATATTAAAAAATAATAAATATTTGACATTTTTGGCCTCATGTGAACACGACACTAGCTAGTTTCTTCCTGCATTAGAGTATGATGCAAATTTTATAATTCATTTACAAAATTACCCTTTCTATTTTTTAAACTTCCACAACTTTTCATAAATAAATATATATATATATATATATATTAACTTTTGATCAATTTAGTATTTTTTGAATCTTCTCATCAAAATCTATCAAACAAAATTTACATTGGCTATAAAATTCTAAAACACACACATTTGTTAACAGTAAAATTTTGTTGTTGACAATAAATTTTTATTATTTAATTTTTGCATGTAAACAGTGAAATTTCATCACTTCCCCTTAACATATTGTTAACATGTATATGAACAGTTTTCAAAAATTAAATTTTATTGATTATATATATATATTTAAAAGCTTCGTACAATGAAATTTTACTGTTTAGTTATAAAAAAAATTCTCTCGTCTTCTATTGCTACTACCATTACCATCATTAACCATTATAATAATCACAACACTTTCGATTTTTCATATCAAATTTATTATAGTTTGAAATATAAAAATCAGACAATCATTGACCAGCATAATAATCACAACACTTTCGATTTTTCATATCAAATTTCTTATAGTTTGAAATATAAAAATCAAACAAACAAGTTCCAAAACTCATTAAAACAATCAATATACTCCAAAAAGGTTGTTAAATTAAGTTTGGAGGTTCTTAAATATATGTCTAACATATATATGAAATAGTTTTTAAAAATTTTAAGGTACTCGGTCTATAAATTCAATTTTGGATTTTCTTTAGCTAAAAATCCACAAGCTAAAATACTTTACCCATAAGGACATGCCTAGACAAAAGGACCAAAGTACCCACACGTATATATTATATATATATATATATTCTAAACCAACCCCTTTTATTTCCAACCCTTCATTTTCCAATAACCTCTGTCTCTCTCCTTCTCCTCTATATCTCTCTCAATCTCTCAGATCGCCCTATCTCTCTCAACTTCGCAGCACCGTTTTCCGTCGCAGCACCCTTTCTCTCTCTCTCTCTCGTTCTCATTTCTCTCTCCTCAGGCGTCGACAGAGATACGGCCTTGTTGGGCCCCAACGTCGCTATCAAAATCAGAGTCGTCGTTAGTGAAAGGGAGGTCCCTCCTCTGCGGATCTCCTTTCTCCGCCTCAAATCTGATTCTTTTTTTCTTTTTCTTTTTAAGATTTAAGGCTTAGATTTGTTCAAGGCTCAGATCTATTCAAGATTAGATCTATTCCACTACTAGTTCAAACTCCTGGTTCTGCCGAAGGATCCTTGGAAGAATTACTCAGAGGCTTCGCAGTGGCGGTAGAGGGCAAAGCTGCGCAAACCATTCGTTGGCTGATTCAACTCAAATGATAATGATGAATCAGATCTGGAAATGGAGGTTGTAACACTTTGTACTTCTTAGACTAGTGGGATTGCTCTTGACACTCTTATTATTGTACTTGGAGCCTCTTTGGTTCATTGTGGGACATTGATTGAGGTGGTATCATAATAGTAAAGTAAGATTGAACCAAAAACATTGATTCGGATAATTATCATATGAGTAGTCTTCACACTTTTGCCTTTTTCTCTTTCCAAACCTTGAATTTGGATGTGAGGTTAGAACCATTGGAAAGCTTATTTCCGGGGCTTCATTTGGATAGAAGAACAACCTAAGACGGAGTCCGGACCAGGGAGTTATGCCTATTTGAATTCGGGTACCTGGGTTGGAAAAAAGTCCGCTCAAGCGAACTTTTGACCACTCAAGCGATCTGCGCGAATTCTGGCACTTTAAAGTCACTTTTTGGCTCAAAATCTTTATTCTTTTTTCCTCTCTTCTCTCTTTCTCCTCTGTGTAGACCGCCCGAAACTCCGCTCCGCGCGCGAGGGCGCGAATTGTAATTCTAGCTACTACAGTTCGGACTCCTATCACGGTTCTGAATCTAATCTCAGAAAGTGCAATGTAAGACTAATAAATCACCAAAGAGTCCAAATCCGGCAAATCGTTTTGGAAAACTGATTTAATAAAAAAGCGTCAAACATGAACTGCTTTACCAGATTTCAGAGTCGCTACCTAAATATTTTGTTTTGGGAAATTTAGGAAACCTTGACTCGTGCCTAAGGCCACGTGTCCGTCATCACCAAAGTTGCTTCGGCTCAAGAACTTGGGTACAAGAGGGGAAGGTCCTGAAATGAGCACCCCCGCTCGCCCGATCAAAGGATCGGCCTCTACTAATCATGATATGTTGTTTTGAAAACACATGCGTTCTTATTCCGATTTATTAACTAGCTTACTATGTGATGCGCACAGCACACAAGTATAGACTCAATCATGCGGATTGGAACAAAATAACTCGTGTTTGTTTTTTGAAAGTGGTTTGAAAATGCTACTCGCAAGTAGGCGAAGTCGCGGGTTTGCCACCCTCAAGTGGGCTTAGAAAAACATGACTTTGCCACTCCGCAAAGTGGGCTTAAAACTCACAATTATCGAGTTGTTCCAATTCAGGCAATCGAGCCTTCATCCACAGGCATTCTTGCAGTTAAACACTTAAGCAGTTAGCCTCATGGCAAGCACGCTATACATGGCAACATACACATCTCATGCAAGGATGCTAAAGCTTAAAGACTCACCAAGTACTCCAAGCCAAAACAAAAGCTAGTTAGTAATCATGCATGATCCTAGCTATGTTATCAATGCCTAATGCAACACATGCAAAATGTAACTAAGATAGGCTCGGCTATTCTAAGATGGCATGTGAATGCAACTTGATACATGTATTCAAATTGGTATTGAAATACAATGCAGTTTGTATGATGCGCCGAGCCCAGTGCATGCAAGACAGATGAATGATGCACGCATGCGAAGCATAAGGTATGCTAATCAAAATATGCCCTAAACTAACCATCGAAAGTTGATAAGTAAAAGGGAGAAAGAAATGGGGGTTGGAAGACATGCATCACACACACACATGCTTATTACAAAACTTGCCCTCTCGACGGAGGGTCCGAATAATAAGCTAACTAGCTAATCTAAGCTAATTAAACTAATTATTACAAAACGAAACTAATTAACTAATCCTAGTTAACTAATTAGTTATTACAACACAAATTGAATAGTTCAGCGCATTAACTAATTAAGTACAAAACCAAAGCATTAGCTAGCTAAGCAAAGAAGCTAAGTAAAGCAGTAAAGAGATGTCCTCAGGGTGAGAAGTGTATGCTTGTTCGGTCGCCTCGTTCGGAAATCCATCGCTATACCCCAACTTGCCTCTGTTTGCAATTGTTCTCAAGACACTGCACAAAGCTCCAGATAGCTTCTACTCCATCATGGGAACCTCCAGGAAGGTTGCCGACCACTTATTGGTGTTGTAGGCCACCTGTAGACCACTTACATTTGCTGTAGACCAGAAAAAGTGGTCGACCAGCCACTTTTACTGGTCTGTCAACCAGAAAATTCTGCATAACTTCATTTTGCTGCAACAGAAAACAAGAAGGGGCACATCAGTGTATTTGCAAGGTATGTGTAGACACCCCATTTTTGACCGACCTTAAGACTCAGACGTCACTGATTGAGCGCTCGATGACAGTGCATGTTGTGCTCGTTTCGAGTTTCCGGAGTTTCGGCTGAGAGCCTTGCCTCCGGGCCTCTGAACTCTTTGTGCTTTGACTCGGTTTGCGGACCAAGTCTGGTTTTCCTTACCTGAGGGAGGAAGAGGTCTTGTAGACCACTCTTTTGTGGTCGTAGGCCACTTTTCCCGTTTGGAGACTAGTTTCTGATTTTTGGAGCCTTCGGTCGTGCGCCTTGTCTTGGGACCGCTTAACGTTCTCCGTTTGGCTTGGTTTTTGAACCACACTTTGCTTCCTCTCCCTAGAGGGACACTGGGGTCCAAGGGACCACTCTTGTGGTCGTGTACCACTTTTGGTGCTCGACAGCTAGTTTTCGAGGCTCTCGGCTGCGCGCTTTGCCTCTCGAACTCTCATCTTGCATCCGTTTTGGTTTGTTTTTTGTACAAACCTTGTTTTCCTTGCTTGGAAGGTGGTACGAGGGTGGGAGACCAGTTTTTCCCCTTAGAGACCACTTTCCTTCCTGCCAGCCGATTTTCTGGTCTCCCACCCCACCATTGGCTTGCTTTCAGTGTAGAGACCACCAATTCCCCCTGTCGACCACTTTTTTTCTGGAAGACCACTTGAAGTGGTCGGCCAACCACTGCAAATAGCAAGCCGACCACTTTAGTTGGTCGGCAGCTTTCCCCCTGTTTTGGTAGACTGTGTGGATACCAGCTGTGCCAACTAGAGGGCACATACTGTATCCTCCATACACGTGTATGGAGGGATTTCATCCAGGTTCCAGCTTCTCCAAGAAGCTTGAACCTTTGTTTTTCTATAAGAGAGGCTCTCTCTCTCCCTGGTAGAGGTTCAGAAAATTTCCTAAGGCACAAGCATATATCTCTCTATATCTCTATATTTGGGGCCTAAAAAGTGTGTTGTTCCTCACTTTTGCACCACAACTCTTAACCACACACCCCTATCATTGAGCTGAGGTTCTTGGAGGACATATTTGGGGGTTAAAAGGCTAGTTTTTGGCTGAGAAAGAAACTGTTGTTGCAGTGCTTCAAGGGTAACCTCTTTTCTCCCTTTTAAGTTTTGTTTTGGTTACTCTCTTGGTCCCATTCGCATGCTTATTTGGGCTTAGCTTCCAACTGAAAAAAAGTCTTGTTTTCAGGTGCTTGTGATGTTTGTTTAAGGCCTCTTGGGTGTTGAGGGTCTTCTACCCTCTTGCATGCTTTGTTTTGTGCCATGCCTTAAGGCCTTTGAGCTAATCCTTGCTTAGCCTCCTAGCTATTGAAATCCAGGGAATTTTCAGTGGTAGTCATGTGGTTTTGAGGCCTTAAATTAGAGGGGGGTGACCCTCTCTCTTTTTGTTTTGTTTGCTTGAGTTATTGGCCTATCAAAGGAGCATACATCTTCATACTTTCAAGGCTTGGTTCAGGCACCTTTTGGTGACTTTTAGGGCCTGCCTAGACTCTGTCCATGGTTGGTTTGGTCACCCTTGGCATGCTTCTCATATGTGTAGTGTAATCCCATTTGTGGCTCATCAAAGTAGCATGTCAATCTAGCATGTATTAGCTCCATTTCAGTGGGTTTTTGGTCATCATTTGGCATGTCATGGCTCTGTTTATGGCTGGTTTAATAGCCTCTTGCATGCTTCATATGCTTGTAGTGTAAATCTTGTTCACTAGCTTTGAATGCATGATGTTTTGGCTCACCATTCTAGCATATTTTGGCCATGCTCCAACATGATTTTGTTCATATTTTGGGCTGTCTTAGCTCTGTTTTGAGGCCCCTTGGTCAAATGATGCTCGCCTTGCATGCCTCTAGTGTAATATGCTTCATTAGCTTTTGATGCTTGAGCCTTTAAACATGCATTACATGAGTTGTTTTTCATGATTCTAAGTCATCTTGCATGCCATTTCAGTGCTAGAACATATGCCATTGTACTTCATGTTGCATCCTTTCAATGCTTTTGGAAAGTTGTGTTTTGTGCCTTAGGCTTGAGCCGTTGCATTGTGCATGCTTATATGTGTTTTATTGCCTTGGTTTCATCACCATTGGCCACTGATTTGGACATGGCTGAGACCTATCTATCTTGGTTGGTCCATTATGCATTAAGTATGTCATGTGGTTCATAGCATTTGAGTATGCTATGTTGTTGCATGATTGATCATTACACTTGTGCATACCATTTTCATCACATTATATATGTTAGTTACTATGTGCATTGTGTATGCAAGCGTCATGAGCATTGTGTATGCCATGTAATTCATAGCATTGTGTATGCTAGTCGCATGTTTGCATGTCCATCCCTTGCATGTTTGCATGTCTAAGTTGTATCGCATTAGGTTGCATACTTGAAGTCGCATTGTGCATGCCATGTTTGCTGCATTGTGTTTGGGATAGGAGTTAGCCCAAATACGGGAAATGAGGGGTGTTTTATACTTGAAGTGATGAAACGTACCTCAATTCCCGGTTGCCGACACTCTTGACTATACATGATGGAGTTTTAGGCTTTACGTGTTCATATGTGCATTCATTTCATATTGAGTTGCGCAATTCGGCTCCTCGGCCATCATGCATCGAGATGCGCGATTGATGGCCCGAGGATCGAGAACTATACTCCCTTGAGCTCATGTAATGATAGGGAGGATGGTTGTGCATACATGTGTTGCAAATACTTTGCCATGCCCCTTTCTTGCTCTCTGTTGTAGCAAACTAAAGTCTGGCAGCAGAAACTAGTCGGCCGACCAGATAAAGTGGCTGGCCGACCATTTTTTTCTAGTTTTCAGCACAGAAAGTGGTCGGCAGGTGGTCTCCAATGCCAACAACTGGTCGGCAGCCCTCCTACAGATTACCATAATGGAGTTTCAGCCTTCTGGAGCCTTGTGCAGTGTTCTGGGACCAGTTGCAAACAGAGGCAAATCGGGGCATCGCGATGGATTTCCGAGCGAGGCGATTCGAGCATGCATGCATCCCTCGTCATGAGGCCATTTCAGTGTTTTGTTAGCTTAGAATGTATATTTGTTTCAATTTTGGTTGTGTAATAATTAATTAGCTAGAATAGTTAGTTAATTAGTCGGTTCTGTATTATTTATTCGGACCCTCCGTCGAGAAGGCACAACTATTGTAATAAGTGTGCGTGTGTGTGATGCATGTCTTCCAACCCCCATTTCTTTCTCCCTTTTATTTACTAGCTTACGATGGTTAGTTTTAGGGCATGTTTCAATTAGCATCCTTATGCTTCACATGTTTGCATTCATTCATCTGTCTTGCATGCACCGGGCTCGGCGCATCATACTAACTGCATTGTATTTCAATACCAATTTGAATACATGTTATCTAGTTGCATTCACATGACATCGTAGAATAGCCGAGCCTATCTTAGTTGCATTTTGCATGTGTTGCATTAGGCATTCTTAACATAGCTAGGATCATGCATTGATTTCTAACATAGCTTTTGTTTTGGCTTGGAGTACTCGGTGAGTGTTTATGCTTTAGCATCCTTGCATGTGTATGAGTGACTGCCATGATAGCATGCTTGCCATGAGACTAACTGCTTATGTGATATAAATGCCTAAATGCCTGTGGGTGAAGGTTGGATTACTTGAATTGGAACAATTCATTGATTGTGAGTTTTAAGCCCACTTGAGAGTGGCAAATCACCATATTTTCTAAACCCACTTGAGGGTGGCAAAATCCGCATTTTAGCCTACTTGCGAGTAGCAAACCGCTTTCAAAAATAAACATGAGATGTTTTGTTCGAACTTAGGCGATCCAGTCTATACTTGTATGCTGTGCGCATCACATAGTAATTCTAGGTTAATAACCGGAATAAGAGCACATGTGTTTTCAAAAATAAGATATCATGTTAGTAAAGGCCGATCTTTGATCAGGCGAGCGGGAGTGCTCATTGCATGACCTTCCCCTCTCGTACCCAAGTTCCCGAGCCGAGGCAACTTTGGTGATGACGGACACGTGGCCTTAGGCACGAGTCAGGGTTTCCTAAATTTCCCAAAAATAAAATATTTAGGTGGCGACTCTGTATCTGGCAAAGCAGTCCATGTTTGACACTTCTTTCTAAAAATCAGCTTTTCAAAACGATTTTCCAGATTTAGACTCTTTGGTGATCTATCAATCTCGCATTGCACTTTGCAAGATCAGATTAAGAACCGTGACATTGAGTCCGAACTGTAGTGAGCCCAATGAACAAAACGGGATTTTTCCGGGACGTTCGGGCGCGTCTACAGTATGTGTACACAACCACCCTCCCTATCATTTCTTAAGCTCAAGGGAGTACGGTACTCGACTCTCAGGCCACCAACCGAGCATCACAATGCACGATGGCTGAGAAGCCAAGTTTGCACAATTAAATTTCAATGAATGCACAAATAACACATAAGTGCCTTAACCTCTATCATGCTTGCTCAAGAGGGTCGGCGACCGAGAAATGAGGCACGTTTCATCACTTCAAGTATGAAACATCCCTCGTTTCTCGTGTTTGGATTAACACTCAACCAAAACACATGCAATGCAACATGATCAACTTAGCAAAGCTAATGGCATGCAAACAACATGCAATGTAACAACATGCTCAATAGACTTAAACCGAATATGGACAGACCTCAATCATGCCCAAAACAGTGGCCAAAATGCTAAAATGATGGCATGAAATGCAAGAAAATGCATACACATGCAATGGCTCATCAACTAAGCATAAGAGCACAACTCTCAAACATGATCAAGAAGTGATAAACATGGAAGTGTGAGAACACTATATGCTCTGAAATCATGTATGAAATGATGCCAAATCATCCAAACACAAGCATAGCATGCTAGGGACATGAAAACACAAGGCTAGTCAAGCCTATTGCACTACAGCTATGCAATACATGGACCATAAGGCCAAGAATACCCAAAACAGTCCTAGAGCATGTCAAATCAAGGCTAAAACATGCACGGGGTATAGCCAAAACAAGCTAGCATGAAGGGCATGAAGCATGGAATATGCAAGGCCTATAAGGAGGATTACACTTCACCTACCAAAACCAAGCATGAGATGACTTCACCAACAAAAATTAGAGTTGTATTATGGTAAAATGACATAAAAAACACACTGATATGGCAGCCCAAAAGCTTAGGCAAGATGGCATACACAATGGCTCATATTTAAGGCATAAAGCACAACCCCTCCAAAGCATTGAAAGAGTGACACATGTAAGTATATGACCACTCTACATGCACTGAAATCATGTAGCAAATGATGCTAAATCATGCAAATAGCCCAAGCAATGCATGCTAGTGACTTGGAAACTCAAGGCTAGTGAGCTAGAATGCACCATGGCTATACAAAGCAAGGCATGCATGACCAAATCAACATAAAACAGAGCTTAAGCATGGTAAAACATGAGTAAAAGCTTGCTGGAGTTGAGCCAAAATCATGCTAGAATGATGGTCTAAAGCATGATGCGTGTTAGGCTAGTATGGAGGATTGCACTACAAGTGCAAGGAGCATGCAAGGGGTAATTAAACCAACCCAAAATAGAGTTAAGGCATGCTAAAATAACACCAAAAAATTGATGAGATAGAACTAAAACATGCTAGAAAAATAAGCTATCAACACAAGCATGTAAGGCTATTATGCAAAATTTACACTACAAGTGTATAAAGCATGCAAGGGGTGACTCAACCAAGCTAAAACAGAGGTATGCATGTCAAAATGACACCAAAAACAAGTTGAGAAAAGCCAACACATGCTAGAAAACCAAGCTCAAACATGAGGCCAATAAGGCAAGCATCCAAGATACAAGGAGAGGGGATGACCCCCTCCTATTTGGAACCTTAAAACACACTTTCTACCACTGAAATTCCTCTGAGTTTCAGTGGTGAGAAGGCCCAAAAGAGGTGGTCCCAATAGCTTAAAAGGATAGCACAAAACAAGGCCAAACAAGGCACAAGAGGGGGTAGACCACCCCCAACACCAACAAAGCCTTAAACAAACATGTTAAACATTTAAAACCAGAAATTTTTGCAGTTTAAAGTTAGGCCTAAATCAGCATGCAAAGGTGGCCTAATAAGCAACTACAACAAGGCTTTAAAAGGATTAGAGACTCACCCTTGAAGAATCAAAGCAAGACAGCAACTTCTGAGGCAAAAACCAAGCCTTGAGCTTCAAACAAACCTCCAAGAACCTCAGTCCAAGATTGAAGGTGTTTCACTATGTGTTTGTGTGTAAAAGTGTGAAGAAAAGGCACTTTCAAGCACAAATATGGAGCAAAGGAAGAAATATAGAGATAGAATATATGTATAGCTCTCAGCCAAATTTTCTAAACCTAAGGCAAGAGGGAGGAGGCTCCCTTATATAGAAAAACAAGGTTCAATCTTGTTGAGCAAGCTAAGAGCTCCAAGCAATCCCTCCATACATGTGTATGGAGGATGCTTTCTGTGCCCAACAGCTGGCAAGAAAATATCTGCAGAAAACTACAGGAAAGCTGCCGACCAGTTGAAGTGGTCGGCCAGCTACATGCACTGGTCGGCTAACCACCAAAAGTGGTCTGCAAGAAGACCAAGTGGTCGGCAAAGGGGGAGAGGTGGTCTGCACAAGGAAAGCAAGGTGGTGGCATGGCTGCCGACCACTTTTGGTGGTCCAAAGACCACCAAGACCAGTTGGCCGACCAGAAAACTGGCTGGCAAGCAGGAAAAATGGTTTTTAGGGAGAGAAACTGGTCTACAACCCCTATTCCACCCTCCAAGCAAGGAAAACAAGGTTTGTGCCAAAAACAAACCAAAAAGGATGCAAGACAAGAGTCTGCGGGTCAAGGCATGCAGCCGAAAATCTCGAAAACTAGTCTACAGGCACCAAAAGTGGTCTACGGGAGGGAAAAGTGGTCTACAAGACCTCAGTGTCCCTTTAGACCAAGGCAACAGGGCACGGTCAGAAAACCAAGCCAAGAGGAGAACGATAAGAGGTCCCGAGACAAAGCGCGTGGCCAAAGACTCCAGAAACTGGAAACTAGTCTACAAGAGGGAAAAGTGGTCTACGGACCTCTCTCTCCCTCCAAGAAAGGTCAACAAGGCTTGGTCCACAAACCGAACCAAAACACAAAGAGTTCAAAGGCCCGGAGGCAAGGCATTCAGCCGAAAACTCCGAAAACTCGAAACGAGCACAAACATGCACAATCAGCGAGCGCTCAAACGATGACGTCTGAGTCTTAAGGTCGGTCAAAAATGGGGTGTCTACACTCCGAACACTTGATTTCTCCAATTTCTCCATTAAATCCACCCTAGATCCTTCAAGAAAATTGAAGAACAAGTCTAGTTCGAGATATCTATCGATTATTTCGCATTTTCATTGAAATTTCAAGTGGGTTTCCATCTTAAGCTTCCATGCTTAATGTAGGGGTATCTTTAACTTATTATATCTTTAATTTGTGACCTACATGTGGTAATTTCATTAGATATTCACCTTTGTAGATATATATATATATATGCATATATGTATAGATTGTGTTTGCTAATAAATGATTTGGAAGGATGTGGGAAATAATTCATGATTGTGGATGGAATTATGTCTATTATTGATGATTATTGTTGTTGATTATGAAAATTAGTCTCTAATTCATGAAAGAGAGAAAACTCCTAATTTTCTACAAACCCTAGTTTTGAAACTTGTTCAATAAAGAGGGGTTTGCTCAATTAATTTTTAAAACATGAAATTGGGTGTGTTTATTCAACTTTGAGGTTGAAATATGAATTGTTGGATTCTTGTGAATTGAAATCATCCTAGGGGAAATTGAAAATTTTAAATTCATGCATCATAGACATTACTTAATTCTTCTTGTGATACTAATGTGTATAAATGGTTGGAAGAGTTAAAAGGAGGTTTTGCCCAATTGGCCTCTAGAACCTAAAATTAAGTGTATTTACTTGACTTTGATGTTGAAAAGTTAGTCTTTGAGACTTTTACACCAAAACTGGAGATGATGATGATTATGAATTGAAGAATCTTCTCATTATTGACATGTGAACTATTGAATTGTTGTGCATTGAAATTATTATAGGGAAATTGAGATTTGAAAAATTCATGCATCATAAACTTTTAAAATTTTATCTTGTGACTTTTAAAATGTTGGCATATTGAAGGAGTTGAAAGAGGGTAAATAGTTTATGAGTCTGGGTAGTGAGTTGGGTTTGGTTGAGTTGTGTAAAGTAATTGGTACCCACGTGGGGAGTCAAGATACCCAATTTCCTTGTCTTGAGCTTATTGGCGGACAAATGTAGGAAAATATTTTTGGGTGTACACTGGTCCTACCGTATTGTAGTTGGTAAAAGTGGAAAAATGGGTGATTTTTGGTGTCCACGTCCTGGTGTATAACAGTCGGCAAATGTGGAAAAACATGGTTTTTAGGTGTCCACGTCCCCGCTGTTTCAGGAGTCGCCAAATGTGGAAGGAAAAAAGGTTTTTGGGTGCCCATCGCCCCGCTGTTTCTAGAGTCGGCAAATGTGGAACTATTGTCAGTATACAAATTTAGATATATATATATATATATATATATATATATATATGTATGTATGAGTGTTTTGGTCGGGCGGCTCTCTCTTGGGATGTCATAGTATATTTACCACCCCTGCTTTTAGAAGAATGATTATCTAATACCCTGCATGGTCATTTAAACTTATAAAGAAAATTTACTTTAATATAATTTCTATACATGCATAGCATATCACATGTATTTCAATTAATTGTATAATTTGTTAAATATACTGAGCATTCACTCACCCCAAAAACTAACCATTTTCAGAAAATGAAGTTGACGAGCCACCTAAGTGATTTACTATGGAAAGCAATTTGGACAAAGCATGAATGATCACTTGTTTGATGTTTTGTGTTGAAGCCTTGGGGTTATTTTGTATAAATGTAAAGGATTTTATTTTTAAATCATTGACACTTTCAATAGAGTGTTGTCTCTTTTTAATTTCTCTATTTTGCATAACTTCTTAGCTTTTGAACTGTTTCATTTTAATCATGAATGTAAACTAACTGTATTGAAATTCTTGAAAATAGTTCAATGGGAAAGAAGTGTTATGGAATTGTATTATTATTTCTTTATCTACTGTTTGTATCCATGTAGATTGAGATAGGCGAATAGGACTTGGGATGTGTTTTCCCAAGGCATTACAGAGGTAGGGGTATTGTGTCTGGGATAGAAACCCTAACCACCATCCAAATCCTTCCCTTTTTCTTTTTTTTTTTTTTTTCTCTTTTTGTTGTTGTTGATTGTTTTTGTTATTATTGTTCTTGTTGATTTTCTTTTCCTTTTTTTTTTTTTTTTTTTGAAGGGTTTGGCTTGGCTTGGTATTGCAATAGATAAAATTGGTTTAACTCTATATTTCAATAAATAGGATTTTCTTCGGCTTGGTATTTCAACAGATAATAATTTCAAACATATGGCATTTCACACAAGTAAATTTTGAACAGATATAACACTATTGGAAATGAGGCTTTTAGAGACATTTAAAAAATGCCTTTATAACTATCAAAAACGCCGCATATACTAATATTACGATGCCTTTAAGGCGCCAAAAACGCCGCTAAATGTGTTACATAATGGTAACTTGACGTCACGCCAATATGTAACAATGTTTTAAAAACTTCGTGATAGCTATTTTCTATTTTAAAAATATAACCGTTAGCACTATACTATAGTGGCGTTTGAAAAACGCCGTTATAGCTTCATTTTTTTTATTTTTTTTTTTTTTGAAATTGTGCTAATTCTGTGATGCATAAGCCCTCAAAAACACTTTGGCAAGTACAGTAGCAGGAGGAAAAAAAGCCTTCAACTACAAACATAAATACAAAAAAGAAAAAAAAAATCAAATGTATTTGTTTCAAGATAACATACATAAATATGGTGCCAAGTAAATTCTGGTTGTGACACAGCTCAACACATCTCATAGCCATTCAAGAAGAACAAACAAAATTTCATGCCAATGTATTACATAAGTAACTGATATTGTTTTCATGGAGAACCACCAACTTTCGGTCTAATAGGACGCATCAGTTTCCACAAAAAAATTAGGACAACAATTTCTCAAATATCACCTATTCCATTAAAAACAAATAGAATTTCATGTTAAGAATCTGTAAAAGCACAAAAATAAGGGTGCAGAATATTGAACGTCAAGTATAAAGTTTACATGCTAGACTCATTTTCAAGCATTTCACGAACCTCAATAACCACCAAGTACGCTTGTTGGCCTCCTATCACCTCTGCATGTTTCTTGCCATCCTTCCACAGCTGTTACACAGTCCTTTATCATTATTAGGAGGGAGGAAAATTGTGATGACCCAGAAAAAATAAATAAATAAATAAAATAAAATAAAAAATGTGGTAATGGAAAATTTTTGAGAGGGTTTCTCACTTTCGGTGGAGAATAATTGATGTGTTTTTGGGTAGAGACAAGATGAGATGTGAAGGGCCCTCCTTGAATTTTTGTTGTTGTAAAATCAGAATGTGTGAGGGATGGAATATATGCTTTTAAGAGAAAAGTTGGGACAAGAGTGAAGGGGAAGGTTTAGTTTAAGTTATTCCTCTCTTTGGGTGCAACCAATATGCATAATTATCTTTGCTGCTATCATGGCCACACTCGGCTTACAGGTATTGGTCCAGGCTGTAGAACAACTTTCCAGATCATGGAGAAGAATATGGAACAAAGTGGGAATAAATTATACAATATATCTTTGTATCTCAATGCTCAATTCGGTGGAAGGACCCATGTGTGTGGGTGGAGAATTATTATGCAAGAGAGAATGATAGGAGGGGGAAGACATCAATGATAAAAGATAAGAGAGCATAATTAAAGAGTGAAGTGAGTGCTGGTGTGGGGTTCAAACGTAGGAGGTTAATGCGCTGGCTAATTGTTGTAGCAAGATTACAAAGGCTTTGAACAGCTGTATTGCTACCACTGGAGATATATTTATACCACCGAAATGCTTAAAACAGTGTTATAGTGTGTGAGGTTGTTGAGGGCATCGAGGAAGTTAATAACATCATGATTACAAATAATGATAAACCACCTTATATTAGATTTATTGTAACTGTTGAGGCCAGGCCATCTGTAGGAGATGAGGATCTGGGTTTGGGCAACAGGACAGATGGCTGAATTAGATGCTCGAAGAACAAGCTCTAGAAGAGTAAGAGTGGCTGTAAGATTTCAACCCCAAAATGTTGAGGATGATAATGTCTCTGCAACAGCTGCAGTTGAAGCCACCGAGCTGAGCTCATTTCTGCAGCAGAGTTATACAGCAGAGCTACACAAATCTGTTACGAATCAATTAGAGCTATTAGTGCACGTATTCCATATAGTGATGTGTTAGTTAAAAAGAAGTTGTGTTAACTATACCTTAGTTTAGTTAACTAGTTACTAGAGTTACAATTGTTGTATATAAATATAACTGTACTGAAGAGATTTTAGAGAATGAAAATATCAGATTCATATTCTCTTTAGAGGAGTCGGTGGCAGATACAGATTTTGCTGACTTGGATGGGAGGACTGCTTTGCACATTGTTGCCTGCGAAGGCCATCTTGAGGTTGTGAAGCGCTTGGTCAATTAGAGGGTCAATATCGATGCCCGTGATCGCTGGGGCAGTACGGCTGCTGCTGATACATAATACTATGGAAATGTAGAAGTTTATAATATGTGAAGGCCTGGGCAGCAATGAAGATTGAGTCTGGAGTTCTTGAGCCGAAATGCTTCCTTCCCTTCCTTGTTGGTTCGCCAAGACTGGTTGAGTGCAGAGTTGCTAGAACTTAATCTATCCTGGGGAGGAGGTGTTATGCTCTGTTCGTGGTTATCAAAGCAATGTGTAGATCAGGATTAATTGATAGTCAAATCTCCTTTTCTCCAGATTCCACTTGGTATCACTGAAGATGGATTTATTGGTTCTGTTGATGTTGAGGAGTCTATGAAATCTGGAACAACTGTTTACCAGCCTAGCCTTCTTGCTAAAGCTCATAGAAGAGTTCCATACGTTGATGAAATTAATCTGTTAGATGAAGGCATTAGCAATTTGCTTCTCAATGTGTTGACTGTGGGATATCAGTAGAGGAGATGAACTGAAAAGAAAATTACCTGCACCTGAGGGTGTTGTGAAATACTACATTGGAGATGACTTGTATTTGTTTGATGAATTTCAAACCACAAGAGTTCCCAATTCTCGAAGGGCAAAAATAGGTAAAGGTTCAAACTCTATTCTTGACAGGTGATTGCCAAGTATATTATATATATATATATATATATATATTTATATATTTATAATTGTAGTGATGGGCCTTGTTTGCATAGGTGGTATTTGACCCACATATCTCTGTTGTGAGATTATGTTATATAGGCCGTTGAATTTGGTAATTGAAGTGGACCCCACGTGCATGGCTGCTACAATTTCTGTTGGAGTCGTAAATTGTAGTGCATTGGATTTTTTTTGCGTGTTTCCTCGTCAAACTTGAGGGCACTAGTTGGACTTTCATACTCTATTCGAGGATTATATTATTTCATTTCTAGGTAAGTAGTTTCATGCTACGTATTTTTATAAATGTTCCCTACCCTAAACTGTTGGAAATTAAATTGTTGTTTCATGATTAAACTGTTTTGATAATTATTATATTATCAAATGAATCAAATTATTTTTGAAACATGTGTGAACTTGGCATACTGTAAACTATTTGTTTTGGTCTCATGTTTATAATGATGAACTACCATGTTTTGCGAAACTAATGTGTATTGAATATTGGGACCATGTGTGTATTTAGTCCAGGGAAATTATTCCACTGTGTGCGGTGACTCTGGCCATTAGAGAACATATCCGGGTTAGGCTGTGATGACTCTAGTGCTCAACGATTGTAAGGAAAAGACCTTTAAAAATAACTAGGTGACCTTCAATCAGATCGACTTTGAGAAAAGGCCCAGGTGCCACCCTGAGGATGACTCCTAGTTCGGTATTGGATCCAACGGGGCTTATAGCCTGAGAAATGTGTGGCAGATTATGTGTTTTTATTGGTACCCAGAAAATTATTGGTGTTCATGTTATAATCTGTGGAAAATGTCTTTTAACATGTTCTTGCGAGACATGAGTATTTTAATGTCATTTAACATGTTCTTGCGAGACATGAGTATTTTAATGTCATTTAACATGTTCTTGCGAGACATGAGTATTTAAAGTATTGAACTGTGGAACCTTCTTTTTGAAACAAATTGTATTTGTCATTTAACATGTTCTTGCGAGACATGAGTATTTAAAGTGTTGAACTGTGGAACCTTCTTTTTGAAACAGTTGTATTTACCAAACTGTATGCCAAACTAGTTTCTGTGATATATATTTTATTTTGGAATTGAACCCTGTTTTCAGAACTGTATTTACTATCCATGTTGCTACTTACTGAGCTATCAGCTGACTTAATTTTTATCACTTCCAGGTGTTAGAAGGACTTAGAGTGGACTCATGGCATAGCGGGGACTCGATTGCATGGACCTCTAGGGCATATATTTATTTATTCCTGGGTTATCATCACAATTATTCTTTATGGTTTTGGGTTCATGTTTAGGCTTACGTGTGCCTTGGGCTAAGTCCATGTGGGCCACGGCCGGTCATGCCCGGATTTGGGGTGTGACAAAAATCATAAAATTCATCCAAGTTAAAACCAAATCCATAGATTTACCTATATGGTAGGCATTTTCTGCACAAGTTTCGAAGTCCCCCACATGCATGAAAAGGTATAACAAAGTGTCAATCACCATTCCTGCAAATTTATCAATCCAGTACGGTCAAAGAAGAAAAGGTCTAGCATGTTTACAACTAATTTGATCTGAGTATAATTAATTAAAAAGGAAATGTTATTTTTCCAGCATATATACTAACTAGAAATGTTCCCTCTCCTCCAACAATAGGGACCTATGAGCTCTGTAAAAACAGATTCCCTCACAAATCTAGAAGACTGGAATAAGGATATCCTTATTTAGTAGTCCTGGAGCACCACATAGCATTGCCTATATGTCAACAGACCATTTAAGGTTTAGTCTATGTATTAATATTTTCTATAGATTGAGGATGGATCTTATAGTCAACAAACTCAATGACACTGTTGCATCGAATGTCCCACCGGTCATTTGTATAGTCTCTGACACTGTCATGTTCTTCACATTCACCGCTGCTGAAGAACTATTCATCCCCCATGTTTTTTTGTGGACAGCCAGTGCTTGTAGTTTCATGGATTACATTCAGTAACGCAATCTTATCAACAAGGGTATCATACCACTCAAAGGTAGTAATTGCAAGCATACTTACATACATAAACAAATGCGCACACATGTATATTTTCATGTTTATACGAGTACATGTATATATGCAAGCAGTGACAAATACAGAATTTTAACACAGGCAAATCTCATATTATCTCATTGTGAATGACCCCCTGTCATTTTAGAAATAAGAAAACCAAAGTGCACCACTAGCTTCTGCCAACGTCACCTGTAAATTTAACCGAATTCTTCCATCTCGACATGGATATAGTTACATACATTCACTTAGAAAGCACCATCACTCACCAAAACAAATACACAACTTCAATTAACCCCACCCAGCCAAGCTTTCACCAAGGGATTTTTTTTTTTTTTTTTTCCTAACATACACTACAAGAAAATGGGGCTTAAAAGACGGAACTATTTGCGACGGTACACTTGCCGTCGCAAAAAGTCACTTTTTGCAACGGTAAAAAATGCCGTCTCAAAAAATCAGAGTATTTGCGACGGTAAAAAATACCGTCTCAAAAAACAGAGTATTTGCGACGATAGAAAAATACCGTCTCAAAAAAGGAGAGTATTTGCGACGGCAGAAGATACCGTCGCAAATACTCTCCTTTTTTGAGACGGTATTTTTTACCATCGCAAATACTCTATTTTTTGAGACGGTATTTTTCTACCGTCGCAAATACTCTGTTTTTTGAGACTGTATTTTTTACCGTCGCAAATACTCTGATTTTTTGAGACGGCATTTTCTACCGTCGCAAAAAGTGACTTTTGTGTTTTTTTTTTAAGTGAATATTTTAAAATTTTTAAATATTTTTTTTAGATGCACTTTACTTAAATGTATCTAAAAAAAATTTATGAAAAAATATATTTAAAAATTAATAAATACATACAAATATTAAAAAAAAATGTATTGAATTATTGTATTTCTTTTGTATTTTTGGTATTTAGTGAATTTTTAAAAGATTTTTTTACTTTTTAGGTGTATTTATGTTAGGTGTGTCTAAAAATTTAAAAAATTACTTAAAATATTAAAAAATTCAGTAAAAATGATATAACACGGAAAACAAGAAAGTATAATTTTCTCAAAAGAGTTTTTGGAAAACTCTAACCTAGCATAGTGATTGTGGTTTTGAGACAGCTTCATATATATACAGTCACAAAATAGTTTGAATAAATTCAACAGTATTTTTCTGTCGCAAAAAAAAAAATAAAAAAAACGATGTCGTCTTACTCTTTTAATATAACATCTCTTTTCATTCATTTTTTCATCTTCCTGTCTCTCTATATTTATCTCTCTCTGTTCTCTTTATCTCTTTCACTCATCACTCTTCTTTCTCTGTCTGTCTGTTTCTCTCTCTCATTTTCTCTCTGTGTCTCTCGTATATCTTTCTTCTTGCTATCTCTTTCATCTGTCTTCTCTTTCATCTGTCTGTTTGTCTATCTGTCTCTCTTCTCTCTCTCTTTTTCTGTGTCTCTCTCTCGCTCATCTCTTTTCACTCTATTTCTCTCTCTTTTTGTCTATCTTTCGCTCATCTCTTGTTTCTCTCTCTTTTTCTATCTCTCCTTCTATCTCTCTCTCTCTCTATCTCTCTTTCTCTCTCTGTCTCTTTTTCTGTCTATCTCTCTCTCTCTGTCTCTCTCTCACTCTCACTCTCTTTCACTCATCACTCATCACTCATCTCTCTCTCTATATGCTTGTCTATTTCTCCCTCATTATGTTCGCCTTGCTCACTGTCTTCCTCTCATATTCTCTATTTATCGAGCTCCTTCTCGATTTATCTATCTCTTCTCTCATCTCTTTTCTCTCTCTGTCTCTTTCGTTCATCTCTCTTCTCTCTATCTCTCTCGTTCATCTCTCTGTCTCTTTTTCTGTCTCTTACTCTCTATCTTTTTCTCTTTTTGTCTCTCTCTCTATCTCTTCTCTCTCTCTCTCTCCTCTTTATCTCTCTCGTTCATCTCTCTCTGTCTCTCTCTCTCGTTTATCTCTTTTCGCTCTTTCTCTCTCTCTTTGTCTATATCTTTTCATCCATTTTTTCATATTCATTTCTCTCTTCTCTTTCTCTCTTTCACTCATCACTCTTCTCTCTCTGTCTGTTTGTCTGTCTCTCTCTCTGTGTCTCTCATTCATCTATCTCTTCTTTCATCTCTTTTTTCATCTCTTTTCTCTCTCTATCTCTTTCGCTCATCTCTCTTCTCTTTATCTCTCTCGCTCATCTCTCTTCTCTCTATCTTTCTTTCTGTCTCTCTCGTTCATCTCTCTTCTCTTTATGTCTCTCTTGCTCATCTCTCTTCTCTCTATCTCTCTCTGTCTCTCTCGTCCAGCTCTCTTCTCTCTATGTCTCTTTTCTGTCTATCACTCTCTCTCACCACCCATCTCCTCTACCACCTTCACCACTACTGCAAACACCATTCCACCACCACTATTACTTCTATTGTCGCCACTTCACCTCTACGACTACCATTACTACTACTATCGCCACCACTCCACTACCACCACTACTACTACTGCCACTACTACTACCATTACCTCTCTTTCACCTCTGCACTCCATTTACACTACCACTATCAAAACTTCACCACTAATCTCTTTCGCCATCACCATCACCATCACCACCACCACCACCACCATCATCTCTTATCCACCACCTTTACTACTGCTGCCGCTTCTTTTCCTCTACCACAAAAAATTAGTTCATGATTTTTAGTAATAAAAAAAAATAGGCCGCAGAAAAATATTTTTCATTGATTACAGAAAATTAACTTTTTTTTTTAGTATAAAATATTTTTCATTAAAATATATATTACCCCTACTTCTACAAAATAAAAAATAATAATATTTATTTTCATTAAAATAAAAATGAAACAAATAAATTTTCAATCTTAATAACTAAAAAAAAAAAAATTTAAAAAAATTCATTAACTACAAAAAAAAAAATATTTTTTAACAAAAACTAAATTTATTTAATTATTTTTTTATTTTTCATTCCCGCCCCTTTATTTTTTTCCATTCCCGCTCCCCCTTTTTTTTCCCCAAATTTTCCTTACGCCTCTTGCCCCTTTTCTTTAGATCTTGCCCTAATTTTTTGACAGACCCAACAAACAAACAAACCCAACACACACGCAAAAACTCTCTCTCTCTCTCTCTCTCTCTCTCTCTCTCTACCCTACCCACTCATCATCCGATGATCTACACGGTGAACCTCTGACCGACGATCTACACTGAACGACCGACGATCTACACTTCCGAACGGCGATCGATTTGCATTGAGCGACGATCGATCTACACTGAGGTACCTCTCTCTCTGTATAAATAGATGTACTCTTGAACTCAATCTTAGGGTTTTGGAATCAGATTTTGTTGCTTTTACTCGATCCAAGAACATCAAGATTCAAGAAACAGAGCTGGGTTGTTCGATTTAGATGGGTTTGAAGGTGCTGTACCTGTACTGATGTACTCTTGAACTCTAGATAGAAGATATATATATATATATATTGTCACTGAGGTACCTCTCTCTGTATATATATGAGTCGTGTGCTTTAATATAAATAGATGTGTGTGTATTGCAGTGGTGAGTGTGTGCACGTATGAATGATATATTTTGGTTCAATTTATATTGATTTTGATTTTAATGGTGAGTGTTTAATTTTTCCAACAAGTCATAACTTGCTCATGGCTGGTAGTTCATATATATATATATATATATATATATATTCACTATCAATGTGAAGAGTTTTGTAGTAAGGCTTAATTCACTATATATATTCACTATATTAGGAGCAGCTGGTTTGTAGTTTGTTTATCATTGTATATCCAATTTCAATCAATATTTGGAAGCTCGGATATTACATTTGTTGTTCCAGGTACCTCCACACTCTGTGTGTTTGACTCAGAAAAGGCTGACAAGTTGAAGCAAAAGCAATCCCTTCCTCCAGGTTAGTTTTTAATTATATTTAAATTAATTAAAACTCCTTGGTCAGTGAATGTGAATGAAAATTCACATATAATTAGTTATATGATTCTGAGGACACTTGTTTAAATAGCTGCTGTTATTGAATTATAAACTTATAATTGTTAAGATGAGCAAAACAGTATAGTTTACCTTCTGTGACTTTTCATGAAAGATAAGAGATTCCTCCTGTTATTGGGGAGTTATAGAATGTGTTCTCTGTGTGTGTGCGCGTGCAATGCTACAAGTTATGAAATGTGTTTTCACCATAACTGATTTTCTTGTCATCAATAATGGATATTTTTGGGAATATTCTGTAACTAATTTTTTATATTGTTGTTAAGTTAAGAAAAAGCCATTTACCTGTGGAGAGGGTAAGTCCTTGTTCCTTGGGTGGTGTAGAATCACCTATTTTGATTGGTTAACTTTCGTCTTGACTTGGAGGTTTCTGGTTATATTCAGAAGACATTGCGTCAGCTATGTTGGCAGCAATCAGATGATGAGATCATCCATATCAACAATTAAGTGAAACAGCTTGATCACAATGGCCAGCTAAAACAGCCTTTCACATGCATCTGATCAACTTAACATAGCAACTATATTGATCAACTACTATACAACCTCAGCAATTTGTTTCAACTCTCAACTAATCATCGGACATTACCATCAACATTCTAATCAGACTTTTATGGTACCTTATACCTGGCATTCATTTGATGGATACTAGTCGTATATGCCCAAATATATATATATATATTTTCTCAGGGTCGTTTTTGTTTTTCTTGTTAGTAAGGTTGCTTACAGTTTTTTTACACCAGTTTTTTCTCTTGTAAAGTGGTTTTAATGATACTTCATGGTGCGTATTCTGTTAGTATTTTTTATTGATGGGGACACGATTTGTTGAAGTTGAATCATATCACCAATACATTGAATTTGAGGTCATATATTTATTTTCAGTCTCGGAGGAAGCGGCCCAGATCTCCCACACCTGGTCACTATCTTGGGCTGAAAAACACTAGGGACAATGGTAAGCTTTTAATCCTTTATCAGACTATATTTGATGTTCTTAAAAAATGTTTAAGGTATATGGAGGACATAGTTTGGCAGTATTCTTCGGGTTCGGGGTTCTCGCGACATGTTCTGTTATGTCATGTTTTGCATTATTATAGCCCTTGTCTGTATACTATTATTCAAAATCTAGTGTATCCTGTTGCATTTGTTTTTGTGGTAATTTGATTTATTGGATATTTGAGTCCTTTGTTTTTTGATTTTGGCTAAAATGAGTCACTGCCTCAATGGAAAATGGGAATCCCTATCTGGTGTTTCTGGGAGATTATGCTTGTTTTTAATTATATAAAACAATTGTTTTATTAATTATTGGCTTCTCTTCATTATAAGGGCATTCCTTAAGAATTCTAGTTTTGTAAATTTGTATAGCCCAAATACAATTTCTCTTTGTTTCATTATGATCTTCATTATGTATTGAGTCCTTAATATACAAATTTTTCTGGTTTCAGAATAAAAATTTCCTTACACAATCTCCAGGTTTGGAATTGCCCACTGAAGCAAAGGCCAACCTGTTGGAGTTAACCCCTCGTACCTAAGTTGGAGCAGCAGTTGAATTGGCTAGAGCAGTTGATATGGCTGTGAATTCAGTGAACAGACTAAGATATTGGACTGATACTGAGAACAATTGCAAGTAATTTACCAGTAATATGGATTTGTTCACATTCAAAGATTTACCCTGCGTTTGTGCAACTCTATAATTGAGGAAAATGATAATTGAACACAATCAACCCTGATTTTGGAGGAAAACTGAGGGTTGAATATTTTGTAACCAATTTTCATAGTACAGATTTGTATCGTGGTGATGAAACATCCGACTCTCCTTCAAGCTTGCATGTGAATTGAATATGTGAGATTGTGTTTATTTTTTTCATTTCTTTTATATTTTTAAATTTTATCGGAGGATAATTATGGAACATTATGTAGTGGGATAATTTTGTTGATGTGTAATTATGAATGGAAGAATATTTTATTATGTAGAAATTGTTATTTTTATACAGGAATTTTTATATTATTATGTAATTATTATAGAGAAATTTTAATATTTTTAATAATTTTATCGGAGGATTTTTTTTCTTTTTTGTGACGGCACTACACTGTCGCAAAAAACATAAAATTTTGTTATTTTTATTGATTTTGTTATAGGTTTTACTTTTTGCGACGGCATTAAACTGTCGCAAAAAATAGAAATTTTATTATTTTTTTAATACTTTTTGCGACGGTATTACACTGTCGCAAAAAATAAGAATTTTCATATTTTTAATACTTTTTGCGACGGCACCACACCGTCGCAAAAACAGTGCTTTTGCCGTTGCAAAAGAAAGACTATTAGCGACGGTATTTTTTGCCGTCTCAAATAATATTTTTAGCGACGGTAAAATAGTGCCGTCGCAAAAAAGTCAAGAAATTTCAAACGTTATTAGCGACTGCACGGTGCCGTCGCAAAAAAGGAAAAAATGTCGTCGCAAAACATTAGCGACGGCACTTGCCGTCGCAAAAACTCTTTTGCAACCCCTGCAGTTGCGAGCCCCTGTTGCCGTCGCAAAAAGTCATTTTGCCGTCGCAAAAAGTATTAGCGACGGCATTAGGAGTATTAGCGACGGTATTTTACCATCGCAAAAAGTCAATTTTTTTGTAGTGATACAATCATGATGGGAACGTTGGGGCTTGGGAGACAAAGATCAGAACAACGAACCCATCACCACAAAGCTAATCACAAGGAACCCCAACTACGATTGGTTTGACATTGATAGGTGGGCACCATAGGCTTCGGTCAATCCCTACACAAATATGTTTCTTTGTCCAAATATGATTATGCACACAACCTAAAGAATTATTCTTTGTCTATTATATTATAAATATAGATACCATATATAACAGAACAAAAAATTATCACAAATCCAAACTTTAACCAATGTCTCACTGACCTAACCACTCAATTGATCAAAAATCCAACAAAATAATTGAAAAAAAGACATATATAAGCATCAAAAAAGTTCTAGATTTGGACAACTAATCTATTAGCTAACCATATGCTAGTGTAGCACTCTGTGTATTGGGTTTATTGTTGGCCATTAAAGTTCATGAAGCTTGAGTTGAACCATGGGGGCAAACTGAGATTTGCACTCTAAATTTATGGATGAATGTATATGTAATTTAAATATATATACACTAATGTATATGCAATCAAAAAAATTTATACACTAACGTATATGAATATTTTATAAACTAAGGTCTACAATATTATTAATATTATTTTTCCAATTTGAAAATATTATAAACTAAAACTACTACAATAAGAGAGGTTTTGAAACTTGTGGTGTTGCCCCAGCCAAAATAGAGGTTTTGAAACTATTTTCTACAATCTAAACAATCCTGAATTCCACATAGCATTGCCTATATGTCACATGTACTCTGAGAGTATGTAATAAAAAGTCTTGGCATTATAAAGGAATAAGATTTAAGTACAAAAATGGAATGGAATGAAAAAAAAATCCCAAAAAACCAATACTTACTGCATGTAAAAGATGCTCATGTACAAAATTTGCCAATGCACATGTATGATATTTTTGACATGCACAGAAACTTTTTAAATTAGCATTGAAGATAATATCTCATAATCTTTTAAAAATTCAACACCAAATCACATCATGTCTTAATAGATAAGACATTAAAAACTAGCAATGTAGGTATTTTTACCTTGTTAGTTCTTCTTCTTCTTGTTCTTCTTCTTCTCTTTCTTTGAAAGGTGAACCTACATTTAATAAGAACAAGTATTTTAATCAATAAGGTCTTGTATTGTCAAAAAGGCTTTGATTAAATGATTGCTCACCTCTTGGGATGAAAATGTATGAGATTATTGTTGATGTGGCATTGGCCGAATAGTGGGATGACTACTAAGTGAATCCATAACCTATCATTCACTAAGAGGCTTAAGTTGTATAGTAGCTCTAGGCAATTTAAAGTAATAACATAGTTATAGTTAAAATACCTGCTGCCTACGTAATGGGTTTGAGGGTGCAACAGCTGGTGCAATGGGCACGCCTGCAGCTTCCAATTGAGATTCCAAAAACTCAATACGTGACTGAAAATCTGTGCATATAGCCTGAATTTGTTTCTCCATTACGTCATTCATCTTCGACTCTAACTGCATTTGATAACGTTGAAGTTGCTCTTCAACTTGTTCTTGAACTCGAGTTTGGAAGATGCAATTTTGCTCTTGCGACTGCCTATGTCTACCTCCAAAAACATTAGTGGGAGACGGTCCCAATCCAAACGTCTGAACATGACCAAGTCGCTCCGGGCCCATAACTTGAGTGAAAATCTGCTCATTTAATGCAGCAGGGTCAGTAAAAGATACCTCCATGTGCTCCGTTAGCTCATTTATTTAAGTCTGCAGTTTTGAATTCAATAATTAACATCCAATATAAATCATATTAAAAGTCCAATAAAGTAGTATCACATACCATAACTTCATTAACTGAATCACTATTTGACATCCCATATATATGCGGCCATTTACACCTGTGGCTGACTAGCAGGAACCCCATTGTTCTTCTTTATCTCCTGTACATAAAAGATAGATAAAGTTTTTACGAAGAGGAGGACTCAAGGTAAGATCTTCAAAAACAATTGGGAGGTATAGAAATGGCAAGCTAAGTAAGTTAAGTGAGTGGGTATATCCCACTAGAGGCAAAAATTATTGAAGTGGTATTTAACTATCATCAGCTGCACAAGATTGTGAAATTTGCTCCTGTGGGGACTATTGGTAGCAGAGTATGAAGCTGGCTGATCATTGAGGGTTTTTGCTGCTGAAATCTGCTACGCATGAATCTGGTCAAATCTGGTCAGTTCACTCTCAAGGCAACTACACAATTGGGTATCTACAGTGATCAGATTGAATATAATCTAGCAAATCAAGCAGTAAGTAACAGTGTAACAATAGCAAGAAATTTGTTAATTTGTCATTAATCATTCAAATAGAACCTGATCAGTTTCTTGAATGGTTTAGGTCCTGTTTAATGCCAATACTTTGGATAGAGGCCCCCTTTGATATATTTTTTAGTACTGTAAACAAGACAATCACATGTACTTCAAATTAATATTTGGCCTTGTGAAATGAGTTGTTTTACCTTGAAGCTACTGTTAAATTACTATTAACACAAATACTATTGCATCTTTACTTGATTATACACTAGAGTGCACTGTGAAATGCAAATACAATATGCTACAAGCTTATGCCTCGTTGAGGAAAATTTTATGTCTATGGTACCGACTATATTTAAGAATATGACTTCAAATATTTGCTTTTATAATCCATTGTATAAAACATGCTCCGTCTTCTATCTAGATATTCACTAAGCTTGTGAATCTCATCACAATTATTACATGATTTCCAAGTGGTGGAAATTAAGAGGAAGGACAAATTAGGAACATGCCTTATAGGGATGAAGCCATTAAAAAACTTAGAGTACAAAATGTATGCATGAATTAGACAAATATTTTCAAAGAAAGAAAAAGAAAAAGTGAAGTGAAAAAATCTAAGCTTTCAGCCTGTTCTATGATGTAATGTCTTCTTCTTCTGGATTTTTCTATTTTTCTTGCTTGATTTCTGTTAAATATGAAATTCATTTAAGATATTATCAAAAATTATCATATATAAACATTTTTTTACATAAATAAAATTGTACCGATACACTCTGAGTGCCCCAATAGTAGACCAAGGCCCGTCATTGATCCTCATGTACTCTGTCTGGTCGATAAGCCAACCTATCTGCATCATTCTTGAAGGGTTTGTAACCCATTTTTTTCACTCGACTTTTCCAATCTCTCCATTTCTTCTCAAATGAAGCCATTGTTGTTCTTTTCATGGATTCATCTACATCCGTATGAGCCTGCATTACAATTATACACACTTGTAATATGTAATGTCAACTACACTTGTAATGAGCATTTCATATGTTTTGTGTTTTATATGATAAAAACACAAAACAATGGGTTTCTTTGACAATTAATATATATATATATATATTTTTCTCCATTCTTCCCACGTTGTTTTTTTCACCATTTATTTCATTATATATATATATATTAGTGGTGGGTGCAGCAGTAGCAAAGGAAACAAACTTACCATATATCAAAACAAACTTACCTTTAGCTCCCTTCATATGTTATCTTTGTTTTGTTCTGGGACATAATGCCAAGTCGTAAAATGAGTGGTGCAAGACTCCCATCTCGTGCCAAAACGCCCAAATGTGAAGCAAGAGATGTATACCCTTCAACTACTTGATTCAACTCATTTTAAACAACTTTTAAAATGCCATCTTCACTAGTACCCTATGGACGGACCATGCACATATATGGGGCCCCTCGTCTGCTTTTCTGTGGCTTGACTTGAACTAGGACCTATAAAAAAAACAAAAACGGCGCCAAAGAATTAATTATGGGTTCTAAAAAAAAAGCATGCAATTACATAAACAATCAGCATAAACAATATGAAATAGAGAAAAATAAATGCATGAAAATGAACTTTTTCATATGTAGAATGCAAAACCAAAACCAAAAAGAAAAAGACACATTTGAGCACAATGCAGAATGCAAAGTTTGAGAAAATTTTCAGTAAGTCCTAGTTTTTTCATTTGTACAAGTGTCAATATATACATATACGGTCATTTTTATACAAAAAGGACAACCTTAAGTTTTTTCAGTTATCCGACAACATCTTTCATAAATTTTCCTAATACAGTGGAGAAACAAAGAAGACAGCATGTGTGTCATTAAGTGACATTGGGTTGTTGGTGATGTATTAAGTGGCAAGTTGAGATTGGCCATTGGACCACAAATATCACTAATAAAACAGAGAACTAGCCATCTTTACAACACCTTTATGTCTAAAATATGACTCATGCACTTACAGCTAGAATCTCTTAATTTATGAACGCCCATTATACGTACCAACTGACTCTGATCTTAAATAAATACTGGTCCTTTAAGCCTATAAGTTTTCTCTTCTTTTGATTTTAATTTATTTGTTATGTATTTACCCTTCTCCTTTTGTTTTAACTACACTACAATCTTTTTGTCCTTAACTCTTTGTCTTTGAAATGGAAAAATTCTATTTTTTGTTTTCTTTTCTAGCTGCACTAAACACTTTTTGGTTACGATATAAGATTCTAGATGACATCGTCACTAACCTTTGTTGCAGTTAATGACATCTAGCAGGGTTATGGATATGAGATGGTGAGGTTGTCATTCCACAAAATGGACCAATGGAATCTCAAAGGAAGATAGATGTCCAAGGGTATTTTAGGAATCACAATTTGGTAATAGGTCTCGGGAAACCATGTTATATATCACTCCATGGATAAGTATTGGTCCCTTCATGCCCTAAAGAAATGAGCTTGAGAGCTAAATTACTAATGTGTTAGGCATCCACCTAGCCTGACCAAATAGTAAGTCTCTACTTGGCATGATTTTTGTTTGAAGGTTGAGCCGAAAATAAACTAGAACAATCTAAATTACAAGGTATTAAATAAGTTAAACAAGAAGTAAAAATGATAATAAACGACAACAATAAATCTAGTTAGTTATCCTATAGGAAAAGCTTAAAAAAATAAATAAAGTACATATTAACATAATGACATAATGGAAAGATGAAATACGCAAGGCTTTCAAAGAGGCTCTAAAAGAGGCATACACGGTCCTCTTAGTCACTCTTTGAGCAATCCACTTATTAAGTACAGAGACTACTCTAGAAACAGAAGCAGTGACGATAACATCCCCCTGAGAAGGGAGGATAGCCCCAATCTCAATGCCATGTGTCACCATGTTGGGGATTGACTTGCAAGTAGGGCATAAGGACATAATGGAAAGATGAAACTGAGCCAAAAATAAATAAATAAAAAGTCAAAAGCTTATACGTACTAGCTGAAACTGAGCCATGTGATGTACTACCACTATGTGATGTGGTAAGAAGACTGCCTGGTGGATGCCATGATGCCGGTAGATCCGGTATGACTCTCATCTTAATTGTGGCATGAGTCTCATCTAAACTAGAACTATTAGAGCTTAATTGCTCACTCTCACTAGAAGAACTCTCGGAGCTAGAACTTATAGATAATCTATAAATAAACTACAAACATAAGAGTAAGGACATGATAATCTGTAAAGAAACTGCATTCAAAATAGAATAAGAGTACATGAAAGGTAAAAATGGCCATTTAAAAAAAGCTACAAAGGTATAAAAGCAAAGATTTTATTAACATGAATATCCGTACAGAAAACACAAATGTAAAAGTGAATATGCGGCCAATTACAATATCATATCATTTCTTCGTCATCTTCAAATTGTGCCTCTGTCGATGCTTTAAGAGGTCCAATAGTTTCATCAACAGTTGTTCCATCAATACCTTGCCTAACCCAATCCATGTCCTCCTCACAAGTGAAGGAAGCTACATCTAACTCTTGATCACCAAATCCTTCCACTTCGTTATGATGTAGTCCTTCATCAATAGTTGGTTGTTCTCCAAACACCTCATACAAGTCTCTCGATTTCATCTTGAGTACAACATTCCAATCTTCATCAATAGAATCATTAACATAAAAGACTTGTTGTGCTTGAGATACTAGGATGAATGGCTCATCATTGTCTTGTTTCTTCGCATATAACAAGTGATTGAAATTAACAAGTGTAAAACCAAAATCATCCCGCTTGAGTCCCTTATTGTTATCAATCCAGTTGCACATGAACAACATGTATCTATGGTTGATTTACTTGTGGGAAATCATATATTTTCCCTAACAACTTGTATCAGAACTTATGGTTTATTTGACTTTATTTATTTGTGTAAATCAATGGAGGGGAATGTGGGTCGTATGTCTAGCTTCAATGGAAGCAATTGGGTAACTTAGAAAACTAAAATGGAGGATCTATTATTTTGTAAAGATTTTTATGGACCCATTGAGGGTGACAGTGGCAAACCCGAGGGTATACAAGATGATGAATGGAAGAGACTTAATCAAAAAGCCGTTGGTGTTTTCCGTCAATGGATTGATGAAAGTGTGTTTCATCATGTTGCTACTGAAACTTCAGCACATGATTTATGGAAAAAATTAGAAGGCCTTTACGACAGGAAATCAGCCACAAATAAAGTCTTTCTGTTTCGAAAGTTGGTTAATTTAAAATATAAAGATGGTAGCCCTATTCCAGAACATTTGAATAAAATAAAGAGTATTGTTAACTAACTTGTTTCTATGAAAATTGTTTTTGATGATGAGTTGCAGGCTTTGATGCTACTTAGTTCTTTACCCGAAAGTTGGGAGACTTTGGTTGTGACAGTTAGTAATTCGACGCCCAATGGAGTTGTCACAATGAGCCAAGTCACTAGTAGCTTGTTGAATGAAGAAACTAGAAGAAAATCAGCAAGGTTCCTCTCATTCAGAAGCATTTGTTGTAAGAGGCCGAAACAAAACAATGGGGAGGAGTAAGACTTCTCATGGTCGTGATCAAAGTTGTGACAAATCAAAAGATGGTTCCTTTTCAAAAAAAGACATTAAGTGCTATTATTACCCTGAGAAAGGGCACAAGAAACAGGAATGTCGAAAGCTCAAGAATAAGGAGAAAAAGCGTGACAAAAGTGTGGATAAGAAGGAAGAAGACACAACGGCGGTTACTACCAATGATCTCATGGTTGTTTGTGAAGATGATTGAATCAATTTTGTGGACCAAGAGAGCAATTGGGTGATTGATTCTAGTGTTTCTTTTCATGTGACTTCTCGAGTTGATTTCTTCACTACCTACACCAAAGGAGATTATGGTTGTGTTCGAATGGGTAATGAAGGTTTGTCCAAGATTGTCGGCATGGGTAATGTTTGCTTGGAAACAAATTTGGGCTGCAAGTTGTTGATTAAAGATGTGAGACATGTTCCCAACATTCGTCTCAATTTGATCTCTACCAGGAAGCTAGATGATGAAGGCGTGAACAACAAATTTGGTGATGGAATATGGAAGCTTACAAAGGATTCTTTGGTGGTGGCTAAGTGCAAGAAGACTCATACACTTTATTCGATGCAAGGAAAAATTTGTAAAGGTGTTGTCAATGCACTTGAAGATGATACTTCTACCGAATTGCGGCACAAGCGGCTTGGCCATATAAGTGAAAAGGGGCTACAAGTTTTGTTCAAAAAAGTGTTTCTACCCGGTTTGAAAGGTACACATCTTAAAACTTGTGTTCATTGTTTGGCAGGTAAACAACATAGAGTTTCTTTTCATAAAAATGTTGCTTCTAGAAAAGAAAGTATTTTGGAGTTGATTCATTCGAATGTTTGTGGTCCTTTGAAAGTCAAAACACATAGTGGTGCACTTTATTTTGTTACTTTCATTGATGATTATTCAAGGAATGTTTCAGCTTTTATACTAAAAACTAAAGATCAAGTTCTAGATGTATTAAAGCATTTTCAGGCCATGGTTGAAAGAGAAACATGGCAGAAATTGAAGTGCATCCAAACAAACAATGGTGGTGAATGCTTTGGGCTATTTGATGAGTATTGTCGCAACCAAGGTATTCGGCACCAAAAAACAGTTAAAAAGACTCCTCAACAAAATGGCATTGCCGAGAGAATGAACTGCACCATTGTGGAAAGAACAAGGTGTCTGCTTTCACATGCTAAATTGCCAAAATCCTTTTGGGGTGAGGCAATGAGGACAGCGGTTGACGTGACTAATTTGTCTCCTTCCTATTCTTTAAATGGTGATGTTCCTGAAAGAGTTTAGACCGGTAAAGATGTGTCTTATGAGCACTTGAGAGTGTTTAGTTGTCGAGCCTTTATTCACATTCCAAAGGATGAAAAGTCCAAGTTTGATAGTAAGTCAAGACAATGCATTTTTCTTGGCTATGGGCGTGATGAATTTGGTTATAGATTGTGGGATCCAACCGACAAGAAAGTCATTCGAAATCGTGATGTTGTGTTTCTTAAAGACCAAACAATTGAAGACTTTGGCAAAGGTGATCAACCGGAGCCAAAAAGTAATGATCACATTGATATGGATCCATCTCTTTCACCTTCGGTGGATGATACAAATGGGGGAGATATGCAGCCACCTATTGAAGATATGGAGAGTGATACTAATCCTAATGAACTTGAACCAGAAATTGAGGAAGAGCATCCAACTCAAGAACCGCCACCACAACTTGAGTTGAGAAAATCTACAAGGGACCGACAACCTTCGAGAAAATATCCTCCCAATGAATTTGTGTTGATTTTCGATCAAGGGGAGCTCGAGAGTTACCAAGAAGCAATTGAGCATGCAAAGAAAGATGATTGGAAAAAGGTCATGGAAAAAGAGATGAATTCCTTACTTGAAAATCACACTTATGATTTAGTGAAGTTGCCTAAGGGGAGGAAAATTCTGAAAAATAAGTGAGTTTTCAAATTGAAAAATGATGGCAAGAATCTGAGGTACAAAGCACGTCTTGTTATGAAAGGCTTTGGGCAAAAGAAAGGTATTGACTTTGAAGAGATTTTCTCGTTAGTTGTGAAGGTATCTTCTATTCGGGTTGTACTTAGCATAGCCGCAAGTATGAACCTTGAAGTTGAACAACTTGATGTGAAGACCGCATTTCTTCATGGTGATCTTGAAGAAGAAATTTACATGGAGCAACCGGAGTGTTTTGTGGAGAAAGAGAAAGAAAAATTTGTTTGCAAATTGAAGAAAAGTTTGTATGGCCTCAAGCAAGCCCCGAGGCAATGGTACAAAAAAATTGACTCTTTCATGATGAATAATGGTTTTTCTAAAACCACTTTGGATCATTGTGTGTTTATAAAAAAATTTCCGAATGGCAAATTTATTATTCTTTTGCTTTATGTTGATGACATGTTAATTGTGGGTCAAGATTACACTATGATTAACAGGTTGAAATTGGAGTTGAGCAAGTCTTTTGCTATGAAAAATTTGGGGCCGGCAAAGCAAATACTTGATATGAAAATTGTTTGTGATCGCAAAAAGGGGCTAATTTGGTTGTCTCAAGAAAGCCACATTGAAAAAGTTCTTGAGAGGTTCAACATGGATAAAGCAAAGTTGGTTGGTTGTCCACTTGCGGGTCACATCAAGCTTAGTTCGAATCAATGTCCTACAAGCGACAAAGACAAGGAAGAGATGCTGAAAATTCTTATGCTTCAGCAGTTGGTTTTTTGATGTACGTTATGGTTTGTACAAAGCCGAATATTGCTCACGCCGTTGGTGTGGTGAGTCGGTTTCTCACTAATTTGGGTAAAGAACATTGGGCAGCGGTGAAGTGGATTCTAATATATCTTCGAGGAACTTCAAAGGTGTGTTTGTGTTTTGGTGATGGTAAGCCGATGCTCGATGGGTTCACGAATTCTGACATGGCCAGTGATGTTGATTCTAGGAAATCTACTTTGGGTATGTGATGACATTTGCAAGAGGAGCTGTGGCATGGCATTCTAAATTACAAAAATGTGTTGCTCTCTCAACTACCAAAGCTGAATTTATTGCCATTATGGAAGCTTGCAAAGAACAGTTATGGTTGAAGAAATTTTTGCAAGAATTGGGTTTGAAGTAAGAAAGGTATGTGCTTTATTGTGATAGTCAAAGTGCTATTCATTTGAGTAAAAATTCTACTTTTCATTCGAGATTGAAACACATTGATGTGAGATACGATTCGTGATGTGTTAGATTCAAAATTGTTGCAATTCGAAAAGGTTCACACGGACGACAATATTTCGAATATATAGACTAAGACTTTGTCGAGGGACAAACATTTAAAGTGTCGAACTTTGGCGGGTATGGTTGATATCTCCACCTCAGCCGGTAGGGGGAGAATTGTTGAGTATACCTCCTTATTGGAGTATGGGACCCAATTGGTTTATTAAAATATTTAGTTTGGTTTGGTTTGGTGTTGGTTATAATATATTTTTGATATATTATATCTAACTTTTGAAGGCCCAATAGGTATTTAATATTTTTGTTTGGTAACAATTAGGGTTTTGATAATAAAAAAAAAAAAGCCCAAAAAGGTTTTGTTTATTGTTCTGTATGTGTACAGCAGCTGCTATAAAACAATTGATTAATCAATTCGGTGGGTGCAACGAGGAGTGAAAGAAAAACTTGTGCATTGCTTTTTGAAGATTGATTGCTCAATCAATTGTGAGGTGGTCTTATGCTTGGGTGAGATTTTTGTCTCACGTGGTGTGTGTTTCAAAGGACTGTTTGTGTCACAGATTTGATACAGTTTGGTGGTCTTCTACGACTCTATTTCGAAAACTTTTGTTCATCTATTTGGTGAGGTCTTTCCTCTTGTTTATTTATGATTATTTGAAGTTCACCTAAGGGTGATTTTGTGAGACCATTCGTGTCTCGTTTGTAATTGTTTGGAAACTCTTTGGTTGATAGTGGAATCGGATTTCAATCCCGTGAACGTACCTCACATTAAGGGAACTACGTAAAATTCTTATGTCGTTGGTGATTTAATTTTTTCACAATAGTTTTTATTCCCATTGATTGATTTACTTGTGGGACATCATATATTTTCCTTAACATCTTTGCATATAACAAGTGATTGAAATTAACAAGTGTAAAACCAAAATCATCCCGCTTGAGTCCCTTATGGTTATCAATCCAGTTGCACATGAATAACATGTATCTATGGTCGTGTGAGTAATATAATTCAATAATATCTGTCACATATCCATAGTACGCTACATCACTTTCCACTAGATTAATGTCTTTCGCACTTGCATAGCTAGAAGTCTTTGCCTTCACCATAACCCCACTATTCTGAATTTTTCTTCTCAACTCACGACTCCTAGTATAATACATAGTACCATTAATTATATACCCATTAAATTTGGGGGCCTTTTGGTTGGGTTCCAAAGCCAAAATTATAATCTCATCTGACAACGCTACATTTTCAGTAGCTAACAGCTCTGCAACCTATTTTTAAAAGAAAGCTATCAATATTAAACATCTATTAACAACTTCAAAAATTGAATCATGAGAATTGGAAATTGGAAACATGCACTTACATGAGAATTGAACCATTTGAGAAACTCATCATTATGACGACGATCATTATCATAATCTCTGAGACGACGATGTGACCGCTTAATAAATTCACGATGTTCCCTGCACAATTAAACTATTTGTAAAATGCAAGATAATTATAGTTGGTATAAATACATTCATGATGAGACAAAGGTTCCGTCTATCTTACTCTTGATATGGGACAACCGCAACAGTGTTAAATAACACATACCGATGAGCCTGTACCCATGTTGTGTTATCAAGCACAAACCCTTTTCCTTTTCCTAAAGCCTACCCCATTAATGTCTCAAGATTCTCACTAACATCACAATTCCTTAACAGTCGATGCAATTTCAGCTCAACATCATGCAAGTACCTTGAGCAAAATGTCATACATTCTTCGACTAAGTATCTTGTGCAATTGAACCTTCAGGATGACTTCAATTATGCATGTATGATTTAAGCGTCATAAGGTACCTATAAACAAAAAGATACATACATGACTTCCAAGTATAAACAAGCAAATATATACAAAATGGACATTGGAGTAGAATTACACACCTTTCTACAAACTACATCCATCGATATTGCGCCAGACCGGCAATCTTTGCTTCTTTTGCTAGGTGAATCGACAAGTGCTCCATTATACAAAAAATGATTGAGGAAAAATTTTCTCAAGATGGCATAGTGTACAAGCAATTTGGGATTACAAATGATCTAGACCATTCACCTCTAGGGTTTTAGAGCACAACTGCCTGAAGAAATTGCTTAACTCAATTAATGGTTCAACCACTTTCTTCAGTAACAAATTTCTCACTGCTATTGGAAGTATTTGTTGCATGAGTACATGGTTATCATGACTTTTCAGTCAAAATATGCTACGTTGTTTGAGGTTAACCCGACAAGAGATATTGGATGCGTAACCATCTGGAACTTTGATATTCTTCAGAAGTGTACATGATAGACTTTTCTCTCTATTATTCATGGCAATTCATGTAAGAGGCAAATAATACTTGTTACCAACCCTTTTCTGAGGATGTAGTGCCTTCCGAATTCCCATATCTTGCAAATCTCAACGAGTATTTAAATTATCCTTCCAGTTCCCATCAACATTTAATATCGTCCACAATACATTATCACACACATTCTTCTCAATGTGCATTATATCAAGATTGTGGCGAATCAAATTATGCTTCCAATATGACAGCTCAAAGAAAATACTCTTCTTCTTCCAATTATGACTCGAGTTCTCCTCATTTTTCTCATTTTCCTTCCTTTTTCTATTCCATTTGCTAGATTGTTGACGCTTAGAATTCAATCTGAACTTAGGCTTAGGCCCTAGTTGTCGTAACACGTTAGCCCCTGATAACCAAGTTGGACATGGTTCGAATTCAAGAGTGCCATCAAAAGACGCACCAGCTTTCAAAATTTGTGACTCGCATTCAACTAGCGATGATGCCCCATGCAACAAAATTTCCTGAAGTTCTTTAAATATCAAGAACGAGTATGTGTGTTACAACAAGGATAGGCTAAAACGCTTTCGTGCTCTATCCAAACAAAATTGCATAGGCAGGAAAATCATTTATAGTCTATAATAACACAGCATGGATTCAGAACATCTGATTAGTTTCCGCATCATACGTGTCAACACCATTTTCCCACAATTCTTTTAATTCATCCCCTACAAGGCGTAAGTAGACATCAATATTATTTCCAGGTGAAGAAGGACCATCGATGAGCAATGTCATCATCATATGAGGCTGCTTCATGCACAACCATGGTGGCAAATTGTATGGCATCACAATAACTGGCCAACTGCTATAAAAGACATTCATTTCCTTGAATGGATTGAATCCATCCACTGCTAAACCCAGTCTGACATTGCGAGGCTCACTTGCAAACTTGGGATACAAATTATCAAAAATTTTCCAGACAAGAGAGTTAGCGGGATGTCTCATTTTGCTGTCATCAATTCAGCCCTCTGCATGCTGTCATCTATTCACTTTATATATAGTATAGATAAAATAAAATAAAATAGCCAGTGGTTTGCACACACGATACGTATAGCGACCCCGGTCTTTTTCCCATTTGATTATTGTATCCGGACTTACGTCCCGTGGATTCCGCTGTTATATTTGTTGTTGTTGTCCTTTAATTCCTTATTCTTGGGTTATAGGATGTGTTTAGCAGGTTGGTTGCAGATTGGTAGGGTTTAGAAACCAAGTCTGCATGTTCAGTTTTTGGCTTGGTCGCTCGAGCGAGCTTCTCTTCGCTCGAGCGAGGTCTTCGTTTTTGGTTCTTCGCTCGAGCGAGCTTTCCTTGGCTCGAGCGAGCTTTGCGTCCAGTACTTAGACCTGAGAGATGTGTTTCTTGGCTCGAGCGAGCTTCCTTCGCTCGAGCGAGCGAGGTGTATGTTTTCGAGCGAGCTTCTGGGTTGCAGACCTGAAGCATCGTGTTTTTGGCTCGAGCGAGCTTTTCTTCGCTCGAGCGAGGATTTCTTGTGTCTGGTCGCTCGAGCGACCATGTCTTCGCTCGAGCGAGCCTGTCCAGTTTAAATACGCAGAAACAGTTTTAAAACGTTTTTTTTTATAACTTTTTGATCCAGAAACCCTAGTTACGACCATTCTCTCTCCAAACTCACCTTCTCTCCTAGGTTTGATCTAGTTAGGGTGTGTTTTTACCCTAGTTGCTTTACAAATAAGATAGAGGAGAGTGAGGGCTTTCATTTAATCTGAACGGTTGTTGATTTGGAGCACTTGGGAGTTTGGGCTATCATCTTCATCTTCTCCTTTTTGAGTAATTTCTTCGAGGTAGGGATTTCCTACTCCATTTATATGTTTTAATCCTAAGTGTTGGTATTTTGGTATGTGGGGGTAGTTTGGTAATTTTGGGAGAATCCTTAGGGTTTTGGCTTAGATTAATTTGTATAATTAATTTAAGGGAAAAATGTGAAATTGGGTTTAATTCATGAAGTTGGGGAAATTATGAGATAAATGGTATAGTTGGGTAGTTTAAATACTTGCCTATGAGAATGTTGATTTTACATTCATTGTTGTATTTATTTCTTGTTTAGAAATAACTGTTTTGGGCTATCGGTGGAGGATAGCCATTGATTGTTGTAGACCTTGTATGCGGCTTAGGTATAACTGAAATTATGTCACTTATGTTGACTGTTGAATTAATACAGAACATTACTTGTATTGATTATGTGTTGTATATGGCAATTGTGTGTTTCATTGCATATGCATTTCATTTGGAGGAGATAGGGGATGAACTCCACGGTTTAGGGGAAGATAGGGGATGGACCTCTAAACCGGATTTGTTGGGAGGAGATAGGGGATGGACTCCAGTAGCATCACTCATATGTGTGCTTATTGATAATAGCAATATTGCTATTTGTTGTTGATATGATGCATCATTATAATGTGTATCAATTGGAAGTATGGAAGTGTTGTGATTTGAGCTTTAGTCTCATTTATTTTGTGACATCTGAATCACTATTATAGTTGGCCAGGTTCTGAGCCATAATGATATAATTTGAAAGTTGAATAAACATTGGAAAGTGAAAAGTGTCATAGACAATATGTCATAGACAATGTAGACATTCGTGTCATGAAATTGGAAAGTGATTATCTTGTGTTAACCATGTATCGAATGCTAATACTTTAGTTAATTCTTATGCTTGGTTTAATATTTTTCTACTGGGCTGTGGCTCACCCTATATGGGAACTTCATTTTCAGGTTCAGGTGGTTCACTACCTCCAAGGACTTAGCTTGTGAGGATTTGGACTCGAAGACTTGCTTTATTTGTTTTAGTTGTTTTATTTGAATAACTTGTAAACTTTCAAGCCTAGGGCTTTATTTGTTTTGAGTTAGAACTCATAGAATTGTGTCCAAGTGTTGGCTTGGCAAGATGTAAGCCCATAGGGCATTTATTATGATGTTTTTATTTCATGGTACTCTGATAAATGGAATAAGATACTTTATTTCCTTATATTTCCGCATGTTAATATTATGTATTATGGGTTTATTTTTGAGGGCGTGACAATACGTGTGCAAATGAAGTAAAAATAAAAATAAAAATAAATAATAAAGATTCAAGTAGCATTTAGTAGAGTTTTAGAATTATAATTTGAGTGTGGAGTTGTATTTTGAGTTTGTGAGTTTTTGAATTATGATTTGAAAAGAGAAAATTTATTTGGCTATGAGTTTTGAAAAGATATTTGAATTGAGTTTTGAATTGTTGAAGTGAAATTTTAAATTAGAAAAGCTGTTTGATTCAAAAACTTATAATTCATAACCAAACACATAACTCAAAATTCTAGTCAAAACTTGTAACCAAAATCTTTTTAAAATTCAATTCAAAAAATAATTATTGATAAAAATAATTTTTTATTTAAAAATTTTTAAAAAATTCTAAAAATATTTTTTATTTAAAATATAAAAAAATATATATTATTTTTTGTTTAAAAAATCAAAAACAAATTCCCATTTTTTTTTTCAAATAACAAGTGCCAATTGCCCACCAAAAAAAAAAATATTGTTCCGGTCAACTAGCCAGACGTCCAAGAGGATGACCAGGTAGACCCAATGCTCTTTTCAAAATTCAAAATTGAAAAAACTTTCTGCTCTCCAAACATGATCTGAAATGAGTTTTGAAATGTGGCATTGGAATCAATTTTTGAAAACTTAAACCAAACAAAACATTGAAAAATGCACTGCAATCATGTTTCCAGACCTGCTCCAAACATAGCCTTAGAGTATATGTGTTATTCAAGTGAAATAGCTTTTTTCCTAAACCTAAAGTTAAGGTTTGTGCACTTCTATATATAACTTTTTTGTTTTAAATAGAGAAATAAAATACACGTGGTATAAGGAAATGAAAGTAAACACTTGGACACTAAATTCAACATTCGCTTAATATAATAGTATAGAAGATACTAATAATAATAATAATGATACAAATATAGATATATAGATTGTATAGATGAGTTTACTTTTTCTGTAATAATTGCTCTTTTAACTTTTTTATTAAAATAAGAATATTTTTAAGAGGAAATTGTCGATAAATCCAATCTAAAAATTGTGTAAGGCATGAGCTCCACTAGATAATTATTTTTGGTGAGAATTACATGCTGTGTGAAATGTTGGGATGAGAGGTCCATGGTGTTGTTTGCAAAAATATTTTGTTCCCAATTTTACCTCTTAATTATATCTCTGTAAAATTCCTATTTATTAAAATTTTTATCTGTGTAAATTTTCTATCGGTGTAATTTCTATTTGTTGAAATTTTATTTGTTGAAAAATTCTCTTATCTGTTGAAATTCACACATTTTTCTTATCCGTTAAAATTCATCCGGCTTTGTTTTTCTTATCTGTTTAATATTTTTTAAATCTTATTTTTATCTGTCCAAATCTTATTTGTCCAAATTTTTGTAGGCAACCAAACAGGCCATCCAAAAACACACCCCTAACAACTCTATTCAAACTTGTATTCCATCATCACCTCAGAACCCTCTCTCTCAAATAATAAAAACAAAATTGAGAACTTTATTCCAAAAAATCCAAACAAGCTAATCCAGGGTCTATTTGTTTGCCCAGAAAATGTAGGTGAAAAGATAATCAAACATTAATTGAGAACTTTATTCAAAAAAATCCAAACAAGAAACCTATATTCATTACATCCTCCATCATCCACATCCTTCTCCTCCATACACAACCCAGCCGCACCAATCACCAACCGCTCCACCACCTCCAAGAACTGCGCCGCCAAGCTATATGCAACAAAACATCCAGAGTCAACGGAATCTGATGAACTCGACATAGCTTCCGGCGACCAAACTCAAATCGAAACTCATGTAGCATGCCAAATACAGTGGTGTTGGTGCCGATGGAGCAGATGCAGACTATGGTTAGGATTCGGACATGGACAAAAATCAGAGAAACAAGATGTAGACATACAAGATCTAGATCTTCATTGCCAATCTTCGTCGAGTGGGAGAGAGAACTGACATCGGCGTCGCCATCGGAGTCGAGAGAGTCAAAGAGACTGGACAAGCAGTTGTTGCGATTGGCATCAGACTCTTTTTGGAAATCGCGGCCTTTGGTCTTCTTCGGAGTGTGGAAGCGAAGAATGGCCTCAGATCTATCGTCAATCTATTCAGATGGATAGAGAAGAGAGAGAACAGATAGTGGTTTTGGGAGAAATGAGATTTGAATAGATGGTATGTTGAACATGGAGAGAGAGATTTGGAGGCACGTGTATTAATGGACAATGGGTAGTTTGGTCTTTTGGTAAAAATGTTTTTATGAATAGAATAAATTAAGGGAAATTATATTTCTACACACTACTTCCTCTCTTTTTACATCTTTTTTCAATACCCACACTAAATAAATTTAAATTATCAACTTTCACTCAATACACATCCTACCATACAAAAAATATCCTTACCATCTTCATCCTCCAAACCTAACCCTAACAAACCACCACTGTTGTTGCTGCCACCGTCGGCACCTCTTCCCCTCCTTTTCACTTCCAGTCGTTACCTCCATCTCTCCCTCTACCCGTCGGCGCCACTTCCGTAACCTCCATTGCCGAAATCGATCTCTGAAATAAGATGTTCAGTTTCTCTTTGCTAAAAGGAATATGGTAGGTTTACATGTTTGTAATTTCAGCAATGTAATTACATATGGCCGTCGGTAATATATTTTTCTCCATTATAAAGTTTTTTTTAGAATTTGTATTTATAGTGATCCAAATTGCTGAGTGGAAGTTACAAAAAACCATTGTTTGACCAATTCTATTGCAAGATGATGATTATATATATACACTTTTTTTTTTTTTTTTGAAAACATGGGAAACAATTATATTAATAAACAAAAACATACATAGGCCATTCTAATCAAACAACGAAATGGAGAAGAAGAAAAAAAAATGTCAAAAAATTAGTTATGATGTAGAAAAAATTAACGATGTTCTTTATATTAATTGAGAATTCATTTCCCAAACTTGTTCTCTGTTTTTTATGTAGAGAGTTAGAGTTAGGGTTTAAGGAAAGAGATATTTTGATAATTTAATTTTAAGACAAAAATGTAATAAAAAAATCATTAAGTATGTAGAAAGAGAGGAAGTAATGTATGAAAATAGAATTACTCATAAACTAATGCATGGACAGTTAAATCGAAAATTTTCAATATTTTTGGACTAAGCGCCCTATTTTTAAAAAGAAAACAATATTATATTTAAAAAAACTTAGGGTTGTTTATAATTTTTTTATAATAAATTAAAAAAAAAAATTTTCTTATTCATTGGCAATACCGACCGTAATGAAACTTTAAGGTTGTTTGAAAAATTGTCTAGTTGGTTAAAAATATAATTAATTTCACATTTTTAATATAAGGTAAAATTCAATTTATTCCCTTATGGTTTAGGGTTGGAATAATTTGTCCCCTTATAGTTTAAATATAGGCAAAGACCACTACTATACTTTTAAACCAAGGCCATGTTTGCTTAGGGGGATTGAATTAGGTTGGATTAGCATTCCCATGACTAATAGTCCTAGGATTATGAATTTCTTTGGATTGTGTATCATATCCTATGTTTGGATTGAGTTAGAATTATAAGGAAGGACTAACAATCCAAACTTTAGCTTAGTCTTCCAATTTATATCACACCCACCTCTGTGAGATTGAATAGTCTATCATATGTAGGATACCATATCCGGATGGATTGCTAATCTGTATTTCAATTGTTTAACTAAACATCAGATTAATAATTTCATTGGACTATTAGTCCAATCCCAAACTCATGTCCACCCAAATAAATATGACCTAAGTGCAATACTAACACTGTTATGGTTTTTACTTTTAAACTAAGTGCAATACTAACACCGTTATGGTTAAGAATAAAAAGACATTTGTACCCTTCTTTGTCTTCTTTCACATCTGTTTTAACCCTTTTTGTTTTCTTTCGCATATTGTTCTTTAAAAAAAAATAAAAATATATATATAATAAAATAAAAAAAGTAGATTTATAATTTTTAAACATTTTTTTGGGGTTGAATATTTTAAACATGATTAAGAATAGGACTTTTCTTACCTACTAAAATAATTAATTTTTAATAATTTTTGAAACTAAGTTATAAGATTTAGGTCAAATTTGGCAAGTTGAAAAAAAGTCAAAAAATTACTCAAAAAGTTAAAAAGTTATCACTATTTACCAAAAGTTAAAAATTACGGCTGCACAACTCCCAATCCTAATTTTCCCCTACACACTAATTTATATAATTTTTTAATACACATTTTTTCATAAAAAGTCAAAAAGTTAATCCAAACATCCATATTTTTTTCTCAATTTTTTAGTCTAAAAAGACAAAAAGTGCACTTATTTAGGACACCCCAAATAACCCCTTATTATCTTTTAACCTAATTAAGAATCTCATTTAATCTAGGTGAAGTACAAATAAATCTCAAAATATGATCTTGTGCAATATTTAGTCCTCTCTTTTTTTCTTATGAACTCAAAGGTCCCATTAAAGTAGAAATTACATAAACGGGTATTCACTTACATGTTTGAGTTTAATTTTTTAGGAATAAAAATGGATTTTTTTAAATGTAAAATTACATATTTGGGTAATTTGTAATATAGAAGTTTTGGATTTTTCCTCATTTTAAAACAAATCCCACATTACGATAAAAAACCTAACACTCTAATATAGCACTCCAATAACGTAATACTTCAATTTAACATACTAAAAAACTGCTTAGTGTACTTTTTCCAAACATAACAACGTAACACTAAAAAAAAACTATTTTGTGTACTTTTTTCAAATATAATGCTCCAATGTAACACAAAAAAAAAAAAAAAAAAAAATCCTTAGTGTATTTTTTTTCCAACGTAACACTTCAATTAGTATAACTCCAAACGTAACACTCCAATGTAATATACTCTAATATAACACACAAAAACACTAAAAAAACTCCTTAGTGTATTTTTTCCAACGTAACATTCACAATTTGAAATTACACATTTGCCCAAAACTTACTAAGGAATATTTGTACTCCTTTTGGAATGGTTTAAGTCGCACATTCTTTTTTTTTTTTTAAGTGTTACATTGGAGTATTACGTTTAGGAAAAGTACACTAAGAAGTTTTTTTTTTTTTTTTTGGTATTACATTGGAGCGTTATGTTCGGGAAAAGTACACCAAAAAAAATTTTTGTGTGTTACATTAAAGTGTTACACTGAGAAATTTTTTTAGAGTGTTATATTGAAGTGTTACGTTTGGAAAAAGTACACCAATGAGTTTTTTTTTTTTGTGTATATTAGAGTGTTATACTAAGAAGTTTTTTTGTATGTTACATTAAAATGTTATACTAAGAAGTATTTTTTGGAGTATTATATTAAAGTGTTACGTGTAGAAAAAATACACTAAGAATTTTTGTGTGTTACATTAGAGTGTTATACTAAGGAGTTCTTTTTATGTGTTATATTAGGGTATTATACTAAGATTTTTTATTTTTTTTTTTTAGTGTTACATTAGAGTGTTATGTTTGAGTATTTTTTTTAGTTTTTTTTATAGATGGTTAAATTGGAGATTTTTTTTAGAGTCACTGGTATTAAGATTTTATAGCATAAAAGACATTCAATGTTTTAATAATGTCTAAGGTCCTTCAAGTTGATCCAGAGAAAATTCGATCTAGAGAATTTCTTTGGACTTCACAGAGAAATTCTCACTAGAGAAATTCCCAGAGAAACCTTTCCAGAGAAATTCTCTCGAACCTAGAGAAATTTCATTTTTTGTGATTTCCAATGGCAGGGCTCTACTTATCTCTCAGACGCACTCCATCTTCTTCATCATCTTCATCACAAAGCTTCACTTCGTGGCTCATTTTCATTCTCACAGTTATTCTCCTTGAGACAGATCGGGGACCTAAGGTAGACGGAGCGGCAGTGTAGAGGAAGAAGGAGAAGGACAGCCGACGAGGGTGGGACACCAGAGATGGAGGGGCAATGACAGTGGTGCGATGGGGGCAACAACAGCAAAAGAGAGAAAGAGAGAGAGAAATGAGGGTAGTGCGACGGGGTGATGAGGGGTGGCAAGCTGCGACGGTGGCAGCAGTGTAGCAGCAAGGCAAGACGGGGTGTAAGTGGCGGCTGAGCAGCAACACTCCGATGACAGTAGCAAGGTGTTAACGGCGGTCAACAAGGAGTGGTCAGTAGAGGTAGTACGTGTGGCAAAGTGAGTGAGAGTGAGAGTGAGAATGAGAGTGGAGGCAAGATCATGACATCGGCGCAGTGCAGCAAGGGGTCGGCGACAGAGGACGGACGATGGTGGCGTGGGGAAAGGGAGGAAAGATTGGGTTGCAGTATGGTGTATATTGGAGAAGAAGAGAGAAAAGGGATTTTTTTTGAGTTGAGAGAATCAAATTTCTCTATGATATATGAGTGTGGGGTTGAGGGACCTTAAACATCACAAAATAATATTATGGATCTCTTCTATTACTAAAAATGGGAGAGGGACCTTCGACTAATTTTTCCTGGTCAAATTAGGGTCAGGGTTACCAAATGGGAAGATGGAAGAAGATGTCAAGGGCATTAATGTCTTTTTATATAAAATTTGACTTTCAAGTTAACATTTTTTTGGGCTTACTCTCAAAATCCGCGCATATGACACAATTTCTATTAATTTTGATTGGAAAAAGTAACAGTTGCATTTTAATCCAAAAGTATAGGGAGGTCTTTGTCTGTATTTAAACTATAAGGGGGCAAATTGCTCCAGTCCTTAACCATAAGGAGGTAAATTGAATTTTACCCTTTAATATAATTATACTTGCTTCCCTCGGAGTTTTAATTCACATAAAATTTAGGTCATTTTTCATTAATAATTTATGAGTCATATGGATGAAAAGATGATTTTATCATCTTCTCTATACTAAAATGTATATGTATATGCATATGTATCTTTATCCATAATGTGCATTAGTTTTGATCGCTTTAACTTTACTAAAGTAGAAGTATAATTCTGTGACACTCCAATGTTTATATCCCATTTTATAATTCCCAATCCGTTATTATTACTATGAGGCCCCTAACTTTTATAAATCCTATTAAGGCCCTGACTTTTGAGTTATTATAATAAAAACCCTTAGTTTCTTATTTATTCGTGAATTTGACCCTAGAACCGAAAATGCATCACAGACAAACCATACAAACCCTAATTGATCCCGGTAGCTTAGTAATCATTTCTAACACTCTAATATTAATTATTTAACTATCTAATTATAGATTAATCGCTCAAAACCCTAGTTTCTGGTTTTTACCATCTTCGTTCGATTATTCACCTTTTAATTCAAAGAGAAGTAACACAAATCGAATTATTTTTCCTAACATTATTTTGATTAATCCTACACTTGAAATGAGTATTTTAATTCATAAAATTAGTCCAAGCTCTCACACTTCATTAAAATTGCACATTAGCCTCCAATTCATTATATTATATATATAAGTACACTCTATTATAATAATATTTTTTCACAAAATATCTGTAACATATATATATATATATATTCATGAATTCATAGAAGAAATTTTGACCAAGGACGATAAATCATGGAATTGTGTTTGTACTTGATTTCAATCTATTTCAATATTGACTAACCTATAAATAAATCATGTTTTAACGCATAATTAGATATCCTAATCAACCTCCATCTCATTACCTTTCAACTAAATTCAAAATTATTCCATTCCATCCCAACCAACGGCACTTTAGATTTTTCACTACAATTTTCCTATAAATATAACCATCTTTCTAACATTTTTGCACACTCAAACTCATACACACACAAAAAAATTCAGCAAGGAATGAGAGAGAGGAGAGAAAGTGCAAGCTTGGAGGAGAAAGGAAGAAAAAGAGAACAAACTTTGTCCAAGCCTTAGCAATCTAGCAAAGTAAGCCAAAACACCATCTACTCCTTTCTTTCCTCTTCTAAATACATGATATTATATGCTTAGAGTATTGTTTTCATATGTTTGTATATAGAGCTCTTGTGTTTGAATATGAGAAGTTGAGCTTTGTTGATTACCTTGATTATATCATTCTTTGTTGAAGCAAAGTCACCATTTTTCATCCATTTCATGTATCATTTTTAAAGGCATACCTTCAAACTAAAAATTTGAGTTAATAATATAGTATTTAGCATGTTTTCATCATAAGAGAAGTGAAAAAATATCCATGGTTGCCCTCCTTACAACTCTTTTTATTTCAAGTTTTGTGCACAAATGACTGGTAATTTTAGCTTACTTTCAAAAATTCCAAAAAATTGTAGGAAAATCCCTTGAGCTCATTTTTGTATCAAAACCTTCTTTAAAGTGTTAACTTTCAAGAAAAATTGGTTTTATTAAAAATGAGTGAGAGGTTTGAGAGAAGAATCAATTTTCGTAATAGCCGACAAATCTGGAAAAAGCTGAAGTATTTCATTAATAACTAAAAATCTAGAAAATCTTTCACACTTCCGTAAATTGACTTTGAAACTAGGAAAAATTCTCTACAATCCTTAAAGAGACTGAGTTCGGAAAAATTCTAAAAATGTCACTTTGATAGTTGTCTTTAAAGTAAACCAAATCTGGAAATTGGTAAATTTTAGTAGTTTCATACTCTTAGTTGTTTGGATGTATCTTTTATTGTTTGTTCAAGTTTTAGTATGCCATCTATGTATGTTTTTGGTTGTATCTCTTTATATTTTGTCTTGAAATGCCTATATTTGTGTTGTAATTGTCATTTCAATAACTTGTTCTAACATTGACTTAAAACACTTAATACAACGAGAAACTTAATAAGGGTGGTATTGGGTTTTCGATCACTTAATTGAATTTTAAGAGATAATGATATGTTAACTTCAAGTATGGATTGATGGAATACGTTCCCTAATTGAAGGTTAAGTCTTGTACAAGCGGTTGTTTCAGAACCCTTGAATGCATCAATCGTATTTGGACCCTAAGTGGTTAATAATGGATAAGGTTGGAGGAGGTTTTAGGTGTTGACCCTTATTTTACAGTCTCTTTTGAGGTCCTCAATTGGCACTACACGGTATGTACCCGTGGTAGGTATCTAGGATAAGGTCTACAAAGTGACAAAAGAGGGGGTACAGAATAATCTGAGTCCAATTTTTGTGGTTGGAAGGATGAAGTCTTTTTGGGGGATTTCTAGTTTACTAACACCTAACTTTATGATCCTTTTGTTTATTAACTTGAATATCATGCTTCATTACTTGTCTATTATAATTGTTATTGTGTATTAGATTGGAAAAAAGGGATGGGGATATGTGTGCGTTTACTGGGCATTCTAAACTCATGGCGTTTCATGTTAGGAGTTAACAAAATTTACATGAACAACAGCGAAGCAAAAACATCAGAAGACGTATGGCTATCCTAAGGGGAATTAGAACTAGTGTTTGTGGGAGCCGAATTTACAATAGCCCAAAGGACACGGGTCCTAGTAACTTAGCCCAACACAATTGGGCCCAATTTAAGGTCAGCCCATTAGGCAAGACTATTGGGCCAAATTAGAGCCGACTAAGGTTGGATAGAACAATCGCCGAGTAACGGGCCTTAACAGTTGGTAGTCGAGCAGATTAGCTTAGATAAGTTGATGTCTCGTCCAGTTGTCGATTCATTGCCATACAGTGCAATAGGGGAATAGGCCCCCACAGGGGATGCATAATAGGAGATAAAAACTTGGAGGAGAAATTCTATAAAAGGAAGGAGAGGGCTCAGTGTAGACACTCCATTTTTTACCACCCTTCAGACTTGGGCGCCATTGATTGATTACTCGATGATCAAAGTTATGCTATGCAAAGGTTCGATTTCTTCAATAAGAGCGTCAGATCCCAACCTTACAACCCATTTTGGACCAAAACTATTTTGACCAAAATGATTTTAGACCTTAAAACCCTCTCTTTCAAAATATTTTTGAAAAAGTTTCTACGATGTTCCGAGGCTCGCATTTCATTAAATGTTGCATTTTTCGGTAAATCGAGCAAGGACAAAGTGGAAATAAATAAAACAGAGGTGAACTCTTCAAAAAATCTTTCAAAACACCTTATTTAGAGGTTTGAAGTTGAAGAAAATAGAAGGGGAGGGAAGAAAACTAGTTGAGGAGAAGTTAGGCATGAATCCAGTTAGGACCAAAACTGACTAGTCTTCACTAAAATAGGCATATCTTTTTTCACACTTAGAATTTTGATGTGGGGCTTCCACCATTGGAAAGCTTACTTCCGGGGCTTCAATTTAGACTCAAGAATGACCTGAAACAGAGTCCGGACGAAGGAAATATGCCTATTTGAAGTCGGGGCCAGAAACCAGTTTTTTGCTTGTCGGCCACTAGTGAGGTTTGACGGCCATGTGTCGGCCAGGGGTGAAGTGTGTCAGCCATGGATGAGGTTTGTCGGCCATTAGTGCAAAAAAGGCAATTTTCTGCAGATATTTTCCCTCCAGCTGTTCCATACTGCTCCAACTGTCCTATATTGATATTTTCGACCTGAAGCCATATATTTCTATATATAGAGGACCTTCTCTATTGTTTTGAAGGTTGAAAAATTTTGGGAGTCTCTCTCTCTACAATTCTCTCTTTAGATTTCTCTCTCTCTCTTGAACTTTTGTGCATATAAGTGTAGATACACTTCAAGTTTGCCTATCACCCCTTAACCAAAGTTGTTTATCTTTGGGCTGAGGTTACTTGGGACCCTCTTTGAGCTCTAGAAGGTGGTCTTGGCTTGATTTATTGCCTCAATTATGTCTTGGCTTCGAGAGGTATAGCACTCTCCTTTTAAGCTTGTTTTGCACAATTGTTTTCCTATCTCTTTCCACTATTTTTGGACTGTTTTTGGACTGTAAAAAACTCTGTTTTTGTGGCCTAAAAGTGGTGATTTAAGGCCATTTTCAGTTAAGGGGTGGTTCACCTTTCTTGCTTCTTTGCTTGTAAAGCTTTTGTGCCTTTGTTCACCACTTTCAAATCAACTTTTTTGGTCCTTTTAACTACTAAATTTCAGAGGTTTTTTAGTGGCAAAAATCTCATTTTGAAGTCCAAAATTGGAGGGGTTAGCCTCCACTCCTTGTGTCTTGTTTGCATGCCTAGTTAGCTTCATATGTTAGCATGTTTTTCTAGCTTAACTTAGCTTAAGTCCAGCATGTTTTAGCCTCTAAAATAGTCTGCTTTAGCTCTGTTTTGGGCTATTTGGTTCATTTGAACTTTGTTTTGTGTAGTTGTAGCGTAAATCCTTGCACTAGCTTGCTATTTTAAGGCTTTAAACATCATTGGTGTGACTTGGTTGCATGTTTTTAGTGCTTTTATCACTCAATTCTAGCATCTAAATCTTTGCAACCTCCCTCTTTGCTTCACTCTTTCATTTGCTTTTGAGGGTTGTTTCAAGCTTGGGATCCTTTAAGCTTGAGATTGAGGTCATGCTTAATGATTTAATCCTCTTGAGGGTTCATTGTCGAAGGCATGCTCTCTCTCTTGCCTTACACTATCCCTTGGTTGACACTGCCTTCACCTTAGAGGACACTCACCAATGGACTAAATGATTAAGGAATGTTTTGGTAATTAAAATGTGTAAACAAAATTGACAAGTAAAAGTGACAAGATAAGCATGTCTTTGTGTTGCATTGCATGTGTTCAAATCGGACGTTAGTTTGAGCACAAGGAAAATGGGACATTTCATACTCAAAAGTGATGAAATGTGCCACTTTTCTAGGTCTCCGTTGCTCTAGATCATGCATGATAGGGTGGTGGTCTTGTTGGTCATATTTGCGCGTTTATCGAAATTGTACAACTTAGATCTTTGGCCATCATGCAATGAACTTGCTTGATTGGTGGTTTTGGATCCAAATGTGTCACTCATTTGAGGTATTGAGATGATAAGGAGAGATACAGTACAAACAAACCCTTGGAAAAAACCCCCCTTTTTGCTCTGTTGCAGCATGGTGATCCAATGCATCAGTGGCCGACAGTGCATCATTTGTGGCCGGTAGTGCATCATTTATGGCCGGCAGTACACCTTTTTTGGCTAGCAGATGGCTGGCAACAGCCATACATGGCCGGCAGGTCACTGATGTAAGCCTCAAAAAATATTTGGTAAGGTGAAGCAAAAAGATTCTGGAAATGTTCAACTCTGCAAATAGAGGCTTCCAAGAGCAAAATAGTGGTCTTTTCAGGGCAAAAACCGAGCATGTGCATCTTCTACTTCCCGAGACGGAGCAGTGGCAGCGTAGTTTAATGTCTTAAACACTTAGTTCGTGTGCATTTGTGTTGTAAATTAATTAATTAGTTGTAGCTAATTAAGTGTTGTAATAATTAGTTAGTTAAACTAGTTATTTGATTTCAGTTTGTAATAGTTAGTTAACTAGAATAGTTAATTAGTTTCGCTTTGTATTAGTTAGCTTAATTAGCGTAGTTAGTTAACTATTATTCATTTGGACCCTCCTTCGCGAGGGCGTAATATTGTAATAAGTGTGCGTGCGGACGTGTATGTTTTCCAACCTCATGTCTTTCTCCCTTTTACTTAACCGCTTTTGATGGTTAGATTAGGGTCACGTTTCAATTAGCATACCTCATGCTTGCATCCATTCATTTTGTATTGCATGCACTGAGGCTCGGCGCATCATTCAAACTGCATTGTCATTTCAATAAACTTATTTGAATATGTGTTTAATCGCATGTTATCAAATCGATTCATACGCCATATTAGTAGTCGAGCCTATTAAATGCATATTGCATGTGTTGCATTAGTCATCTTGCATAGTTAGGATCATGCATCTTTCTAACTAGTTTCTATTTTGGCTCTAGGTGAGTTTTTACACTTTAGCATACTTGCATAAGTGTGAATGTTTCCATGTCTAGCATGCTTGCCATGAGGTTATGTGCTTAAATGCTAAACAGCTTGAATGCCTGTGGATGAAGGCTTGTTGTTTGAATTGGAACGATTCAACAAATATGCATTTTAAGCCCACTTTGTTGAGTGGCAAATCATGTTTTAAGCCCACTATGTTTGGTGACAAATCCACATCTTTAAGCCCACTTAGGGTGGCAAATTCAAACTATTTTCGCAAACAAACATGAGTTAAATTGTTCCAAATTGAGCAGACTAGTCTATACTTGATTGTGCTCATCACGTAGTAAAGCTAGTTTAATAACCGGAATAATAATACATAATGTTTATAAAAAATCATATCATGATTAGTAGAGGCTGATCTTTGATCGGGCAAGCGGGGGTGCTCAAATCATGACCTTCCCCTCTTGTACCTAAGTTCCCGAGTCGAGGCAACTTTGATGATGACGGATACGTGGCCTTTGGCACGAGTCATGGGTTTCTTAAATTTTTCCAAAATAAAATATTTAGGTGGCAACTTTATATCTGGCAAAGTAGTCCACTTTTGGCACTTTTTGATTTAAAATCGATTTTCCAAAAATATTTTCCGGATTTGGACTCTTTGGTGATTATCAGTTTCACATTGCACTTGTGAGATTAGATTCAGAACCGTGGGAGTCCGAACTGTGAGGCCTTTCTTTTCAAACCTTCCGAAAGGCGGGGCACGAAAAAGGGCGAGCCACACTCAGGAATGAGGTATGTTCTAAATAGTTTACTTAAGAAAAAGAGCAACCAATATATTTGGGAGGTGAAAACTAACTAGATCATCGGAGTACTAATTCCAGCACCATCAACCGGAGTTGTTCTTTTGTTTCAGGTGACCATCAAAGGACTGCTCCAAGATTTGCTTGGATAAAGGAGTATCCCAAATCCACTCCCCCACAATTGGCACCATCTATGGGAATACTCAAACTCATCCGTGACAGACCCAACACAGGATCTTTTGCTCACTAAAGATAACGTTCCACCAGGAATAGTATTTGGGCCAGATGATACTCCCCGTACGAAGAACTCTAAACTTTTACCCATTGACTCTTTCTTTACTTTCGTCCTCAGTAGAGAACGCCATGCAAACCCTGATCAATCAAGCAAAATGAAATGAACAGCAATGGAGGCTATGGTAGTTGATAACGAGCGCTTATGTCAGGAACTGACCAAATCCTAACATACGCCACAACATGATCGGGGCTGGTCAACGAAAAAGAGAACAGCGCAGCAACTTCGGCCTCGAAGGCACGACAGGGATAGTAGCGACTCAAGATCGTCAGATGAGGAGCCCAAAAAGTGGGGCCGCATAGACACCTCTGACTCATCTGATCATAGTCCACGAGTGCGGCACAGGCATAACAAGAGAAACGATGGCTCTAACAATGAGGATAAGCACAACCCCTTCGTACGATGTATTGCCAAGACCACTTTGCCTAAAAAGTTCAAAGCACCATCATTTACACTATATGATGAAAAATCAGACCCTACGGATCATGTTCAACATTACAAGCAAACGATGACACTGCATATCGACGACGAAGCGGTTATGTGTCGAATATTTCCCAGTAGCTTGGGATCACTCGCCGTCAAATGGTACTATAATCTAGAACCTGGATCAATTGGAAGTTTCCATTAACTCCAGAAATCCTTCAGAGCTAGATTCATCACCAACGAAACTCAGCCGAAAAAGGCAAATCTCTTTGGGTAATGAAAATAAAGCAGGGAGAAACCTTGCACGAGTATTCGGCTCGTTATTGGAAGTGCTTCAATCTCGTAGACGATGATTTTAACGATTCCATGGAAGTCACAACCTTCAGGATGGGGCTGTATCCAAACAGCCCACTCAGAAGCTCATTAACTCAAAGGCCTCCTAAACCAGTCCGGTCCCTGATGAAAAAAGTGAGACACTACTACAAGGTGGAGGACGATGCAATCAGGGTTAAAACCAGCCTACAGGTCGAGGAATCGACAGCACCTGTCATAGCCTAGCCTATAAACGCAGTGCTGTCGAAGAGTACTTCATCAAGGAGGAGTCCGGATAAAAGGGGCCGATCCAGGAGAGAGAACCGTCAGGATCCATGACAGCGGGATGAGCAGTATCAACTAGAAACCAGGCACCCAAAGCGGCCATATAAACAATACACAGAGTTCACCAACCCAATAAGCAAAATTCTTAGCATAATTCAACATCATCCATTCTTCAAGTGGCCAGGTAAAATGTTCGGACTGCCCGATAAGAGGTGAAGGGATCAAAGGTGCGAGAATCATAAAGACTATGGACACCCGACCAATAAATGCTATGCTTTGAAAAATCATCTAGAGGAGTTGATCCAAGGAGGCTGACTAATTGAACACCTTCCAAAGACGGAAAACCCACCAGGTGTGCTCATCGTACGTCCTGACTCACCTCCCGTCGGCGTAATTCACATGATATACATCTCGGCGTGAATATGGTTCAGCTACAAGTTGCCGACTCTATCCTTGAGGCCGGCTGGCCAATCAAACGACCTCGCCTATCAAATGTGATCAGCTTTTTAGATGTCGATCTCAAAGGAGTTACCACTCCGCACAACAACGCTCTAGTAATCGAGCTGCGAGTTAATAAGTTTGTCATTGAGCGCATTCTAATTGACCAGGGAAACACTTCTGAAATAATTCCTCAAACTCGGCTTGAATGATGTAGACTTGTTGCCAGCCGAGTACCCTCTCTTTGGCTTTAACGCTAACCCAGAGTACCCCCTTGGAAGGATTATCCTACCAGTACGTGTGGGCACTAAAACTCTGGAGGTTAAGTTCTTGGTTGTCAAACTCCCTTCGCCTTACAACATAATCATGGGCCGAACATGCTTTACGCAATACAAGCAGTACCGAGCACTTATCATCAATTACTCCGAGCCAAGGGATTCTTCGGCCATGTCTTCTAAGCCGACTCCAGGCAAGTCGTCCAAGTCAATAAAAATATCCTCTTCTTGGAGGCTGCCAATTTCGATTGGCTCGCTAGAGCTGGCTTGTTTGAAATCCAAATGCAGTTCCCTTGTTGCTTCAGCTTGACGAACATCCGACTCGGCGCTCTGTCGACTTGTTTGGTGATGGCGACTTCTACTCCAGTACCTTAATTAACGCCTTGATCGACCCATTGGTCACCGTCGGCCTATTCATTGGTTGACAAGTCCCCAATGCGGATATCCCTCAAATTGACGAAATTGGCAAATACGAGAGCCTCAAGTTGTTGTTTGCCTCTCGAAGTGGAGATATGATCGACCGTCGAAAAAGTCGAATAGGATGGGTTCTATCTCAGTAATATATGTGCAACCCGACCTTGTCCTTGTAAATTCGGCCGACCGACGAAGTCGAGGACAATCTTTACTCGGGCAAGCACAAGTTTGTATGTGGAGGTGAGGGACCTTTTGAGATTATTGCCTGCACAAGAAAGAAATGGTCAAAAGAGTGAATACCGAATAAAAATAGAAATTAGCGTGAAGTAATCGGTGACCTGGTTCGCCCTTGCGCCTGGGCACGGGAGTTTGGCGATCTTCCCCCTCGCCGAACTCCCAATTGCCGCGAATGGCCTCCAATACGACATCTACTCTTTTACCAAAGCTGGCATGCATGGTGACCAAATGGTGATTGGTGTCTTTTGCTCTCAGGAAGTATCGCCCTTGCCGACCAGAAGATTTGGCAAGGACGTAACAGTGCCGACTGGCCGAAATCCATAGGTCAAGACGGAGGCGGCGGTTCAACACTATGACACCCATTATGATTCGGTAGAAATTGATGTTTGGCTGGAATGGGATCAAACCCCATGTGACGCCCTAAAAATTGGGAACATCAGAGAATATATTAACAAATAAATACAGGGTTTATCTAAGATTATAAAATAGGAAACGTTACTAATGAGTCCTTTGGTTAATAACCAAGTAAAATCCTAAAAAGGTTGGATAAGTCAATATAGCCTCCTTTCAAAGTCCAACCACCTTTAGCAAAGCTACCCTTTTGATAGATCTTAACAAGATATTAACACAAGGTCTACATGAGTTGACAATAAAAAAAGGAATAGGTAGTATAAAAGATATATATGTGTGTGTGTGTGTGTGTGTGTGTAATAATTACAAAATCATGTCTTAAATACAACATGGGATCTATCACTTTCAATCTCAAAACACATTTACAACTAGTTCCTAATCCTCCTAGGGTAGCCGTACGTCTTCAAATGCTTCAGCTTTATCTTCGATCGGTCTAATAATCTTCAATACCTAGCATGAAACGCCATGAGCTTTGAATGCCCAATAAACGCATACACACCCCGTCCCTTTTTCCCAATCCAATACACCATCACAATTATAACAAGCAAGTAATGAAGCATGATAATCATTCGATAATACAGGATTACAAGGTTAGATGTTAGTAATCTAGAAATCCCCCAAAGAGACTTCGTCCCCCCAACCACAAGAATCGGACGCGGATTATTCGATATGCCCCCTCTTTTGCTGCTTTGTTGCAAAACTCACCTCGGAGCCTACCAATGGTTATCTACCACGTAGCGCCAACCGCAGGGCCTCAAAAGAGACGGTAATAATGGGCCTTGCCCAAATCCCTCCTTACACCAAAATACCTAGGGTTCAAATACAACCATTCCATTCAAGGGTTTCGAAAACCACTTGCGCAAGACTTTACTTTCAAGGGGAGCACATCCTGCTAATCAATTCAATTTGAACATAACTTTATATCATAACAGTGCTCATGTGATCGAAACCCCATTAGCCACCACATTAAGTTTTCCGTTGAGATTAACGTTTTAAGTTGGTTAGTACAAGCAAGTAACAAAGGAATATATTTGCATAGATGTAAGCATCATCGAAGGACAAAAATAAAAGGTATATAACCATGACATATGTAATATCATACCAATATATAATCATATATTAATAAGCATATTCATGGATACTAGAGCATAAAACACCAATGAAAAACAAAATTTCCAAATTCAGTACCTCTTAAAGATTAAAATCAAAAGGGCAATTTCAGATTTTTCCCGAACTCGTCCTTTCTATGATTCGTAGAGAATTTAATCTAGTTTTCAGAACATGTTTCGAAAATGAAATAAATTTTCTAGATTTTTAGTTATTTAAGAAACACTCCAGCACTGTTCAGATTCGTCAACCGTTACGAAAATCGGATTTTCTCAACAATCGCTCACTCTTTTTCAATGAAACCAATTTTTCCTGAAAGATAACTCTTTAAGGAAGATTTCAACATAAACCCGAAGTCTAGGAGAGTTTTCTAAATTTTTCTATATTTTTTGAAAGTTGGTTTTAAAACAGATTTTTCATGCACAATACTCAAAATAAGAAGATTGGTGAGAAAAAAGGCCAACTAAAGGAAATTTTCCACTTCTTTTGTGATGAAAACATACTAACTAATGTGTCAACAACTCATATTTTTAGAGTGATGGTATGCCTTTAGAAATAATGTGAGATATGGGAAGAAAAATGTAGTTTTGCATCTATTAAGAGAAAATACGGATGGAAAAAGGATTAAAGCCCAATTCATCAACTTTGAACACATGAACACCATTACAACACTTCTTAAAATATAGTTTCAAGACTCTAATAACATGTATTTGAAAAAGAAAAATAAAAGTGAGAGTTGTGTTGTGGCTTACTTGAGGCTTGGTTGGTTAGTTAACAAGACCTTCTCTTTCTTTCTTTTCTTCTAGCAAGCTCACCCTCTTCCCCTCTCTTCCTCTCAGCCAGATGAAGTGTTTGTATGTGTGTTCTTGTATGTAAAATGCTAAGGGTGAGGTTTCTTTTATAGGAAAATTGGTGCAAAAGGTCTAAAGTGCCCATTGGTTAAAATTGGATTGGATATTTTAGATTTACTTGGAATCTAATGGAATGGTGAATGATTAGAGGCCTTAATTATACAATTAATCATGATCTAGTTAGGATTTGGTTAGGAGTGGACTTAGGGTGGAGGCATGGTTCCATGTTTTGGGGGTACTTGCCAATACTTTTCTTTGATTTCATGGATATGATTTGAAAAAGTTATATAATTTTCTATTCCCTAGGGTAGCTGGCCATGTGGGCTGATTTGAGGGAATTAATTTATTTTTTTCTTGTGTACAATTGTTGGAAATTGCAAAATATAGGTTTAAAGGTACAAGTGTATATATATATTAGTACTAGTTTGGGGTCAATTAGCGATTTAATAAAAATGTGAGGCTTTGGGTTTAATTCATGTATTGAAACATTTATTTAAGTGTAGTATTTAATTTAATTAGGATTTTGATCTTCAATTCGGTTAAAGTTTCTTTATTTCGAATTAAACGGCGAGTCGTAATGAGAACCGAAAGCCTAGGGTTTTTTTGTTCGGCAAATATAGTTAGGAAATTAATTTAATTATTATTGGGGCTTTGGTCATGATCCCTGAGTTCCCGGGTTCAATCAAGATTTGCGAGTTTTCGGTTGGCGCACGTTTTCGACTCTACAACTAAAATTGAAAATAAATAAAGGATCGATGGTCTATATTGAAATAGTTCAAAAGTAAGGGTCAAAATAAAATTACAAAGGTCAAGGGCCTTATAGTTAAATAATTAATATTAGTGTGTAAAAACGATTACTAAGCTATCGAGGTCGATTTGGATGCATCTTCAATTATAGGGTTAAATTTGTGAATAAACGAAGAACAAAGGGCTTTATTATAATAACTCAAAATTTAGGGATTTAATAGGGTTTACAAAAGTTAGGGGTCTCACACCCCAATAATGTAATATAGACCTAAGGGTAGGGTGAAGGGGGAAACAGACTCCTCCCTCGGCAATCGCCAACAGACAATGGTGTTTTCTTTAGTCCTCTCCATGTCAACTTTACCATCTCTGACTAGGGATAGTTGAACGTCGTCGAGGATGGAAAAATGACGAAAGGCAGCAACTCTATCTTCAGAAAGAAGAGCCTTTAGGTGATTCGCCATGGGAGGACTGGAGTAAAAGATAACAAAAAAGGAAATGCGAAGGACTGAAAGCACACAAATGAAAAAAGAAAAGAATAGAGCTTAGAAGACTTACAAACAAAAATGAAAGGGTGGCAAGAAAGAGGAAGAACAAGTAAGGTTGCAGAAGAGGTCTTGGAGTTAGAAGATCATATATCTTGAGCAACAATAAAGTCCCATATGAAACGAACAGATGGAAGGAGTTCAAATCGCATTTAATGTAGAAAAAGTACGAAGAGGTGGGAAACAATAATCATTCCTTTTCATTACATCTTTTCTGGCACGACAATAAAAAGGCGTGTCCGCCGCATTCCCAGACTCGAAAGTGCTTCAAAATGTCAAACTGACCCTTCGGTGATCGAATATGCCAACTGCACGAAACCATGCATAGCCGAATACTCGGAGGGCAATTGTGGGAGCTGAATTTACAGTAGCCCAAAGGACACGGGTCTTAGTAACTTAGCCCAACACAATTGGGCCCAATTTGAGATCAGCCCATTAGGCAGGACTATTGGGCCGAATTAGAGCCGACTAAGATTGGATAGAACAACCGCCGAATAACAGGCCTCAACATTTGATAGCTGAGCAGAGTAGCTCAGATAAGTCGGCGTCTCGTCTAGTTGTCGATTCCTCGCCATACAGTGCAATAGGGAAATGGGCCCCTATAGGAGATGCATAGTAGGAGATAAAAACCTGGAGGAGAAACTCTATAAAATGAAAGAGAGGGCTCATGAATGAGGTATGTTCTAAATAGTTTACTTAAGAAAAAAAAAGTAACCAATATATTTGGGAGGTGAAAACTAACTAGATTGTCGGAGTGCTAATTTCGGCACCCCCAACCGGAGTTGTTCTTTTGTTTCAAGTGACCATCAAAGGACTGCTCTAGGATCTGCTTGGATAAAGGAGTATCCCAAATCCACTCCCCCAAAGTGTTGTTAAATCTCTTTTTGTAGTCTCATTTTGAGTTTGCAATATTAAGACTTTTATTATATTGTTTTACTTATATATCTATATATATCTTTTGTAACCTAAGTTTATTTTTTGTCAACTTATGTAGACCTTGTGTTAATACATTGTTAAGATCTATAAAAAAGATAGCTCTACTAACTAGAGAGATTGGACTTATAAGGGAGACTATTTTGACTACTTCGATCTTTTCTGGGATCTTACTCGGTTATTGACCAAAGGACTTATAGTGATGTTTCCTAGACTTCAACCTTAGAGTAGATTTTAAGGCGTCACACTTGTAATCTTAAAAAAATCTTGTATTTATTTGTTAATATATTCTTTGATATTTTCTATTTTGGGGGGTCACAATTACCCAATTTCATAACATAAATGTGAATAAGAAATAAAATAAAATAATTTTATAAACCAAAACTCATCCATTTCTCATAAATTATTCGTCAGAGTACTTACATTAGATTATAATACATGGAAAAACAGAAAGAAAGAAGTGTACATAAAAAAAATGCTATAAGCGCTTACATCTGTTGGAGATTTCTTAAAAGATTGAAAACTTTATTTTTTATTTTTTATTTTATTTTATTTTTAGTTTTTGTATTTATTTATTATTCGTTTGAATCTTTTTAAACTTGTATTTGTTTTCAAAATGAATGGGTGTGTTTGTTCCCAACAGACATCAAAGAGTCTATTTAAAAGAGGACTTACTCAGGGAAAAAAAAAAACAACTTATTCTGATTACATTCTCTTTCTCTTCTTTGTTACTGATACAGACTTGGCAAATCCATTTGGTGTAACTGTGCAATGTGTCAGATTCCTGTGAATTCTTAGGTTGTATCTTGGAGTCGTTTGTGGTCATTAGAACCTGCACGGAGGGAGCACATAACGACTTTAGGACAACGTCTTTGACGTGCCTCTCTGAATCACACAGGCTATTTTTTGAATCTTCTTCTTCTTCTTCAGTATTTTGAATTATGTATATATATACATAATTTTTGAAATTGTATAAAACCTATTTTCAGAATCTATTTTATTCAATATCATTATTCTGTACGATCAATTTAGAGTAATTATTTTTCAATTCCCACAACAATCTAAAGTTGTTAAGTTTTTTTTTAAAAAAAAAATATTATTACATTTTCTATAAATGCAATTCTTACTGTTCTATACAAAACCCTATTTTCATTGACTTGCATAGTTTATTCCTTTTGTTAATCTTACTGGGCATAAACATAGTTGTTTTGAATAACTTTTATTGATTAATCCTAAGTGCCACTAACATATCATTAATGATAATTCTTTAACTTGTTGACTCTTATTTTTTTTTTACTTTCAGAAACCTCATAATTTTCTGAGAACAATCCGTGTAAAACTGTTGTATAAAACTATTTGTTGGTTGCATGAAATTCCGTGTAAACCTGTTTGTTTCTTTAATGTTTTTTATGATTTATGATATAATAAAATAAGAGGAAAATAATAATAAAACATTTATATTACAGGTTTAATTTGTATCAAGATTTTGTCTTTGTCATCTTTTATAAATATATATTATTGAGTTGTTGAATGTTAATTGTCAATTATAAATTTAATAACATTTGTGATTGTTTGATTGTTATCTCTCAGAGGTTTTATAATTGTTTGCTCTCTTGTACCTTAACTAATTTATTTTTATGGCTAATTTAGAAGAAAATGTTAGTGTGAAACCTGAAAATTTTAATGGTAACAATTTTGAAAGATGGCAAAAACAAACAAAATATTGGTTGACCGCGTTGGGTCTTATGTCTACCATAGAAGATCAGGATTTTGTTGGATCTTGGTTGTCACCCGAACAAATTGAATTTCATTATTATAACAGAATCCTTAGTGTTTTGTCTGACCATTTATATGATGTGTATCAGTTAACCACCTCAACTGCAAAAGAACTACAGAAAACCTTAGAGGTCGAATATGGAACTGTAGATGCTAGTATTGATAGGTTCATTATCTCTAATTTTAATGGGTATAAAATGAAAGATGACATACTTGTAGGAGACCAAATACATGAGTTTCAAGAATTACTTAGAAAAGTAGAAAAGAAAGGGACAAGTTTTAGTGAGGAGTTTAAAGTGTCTTGCCTATCGATAAATTCTCTCCATCTTAGAATGACTTTGGTAAGCGTCTTAGGCACAAACAAGGAGATTTGTCATTAACTCAACTAATCAATACACTTAGGGTGGAGGAGAAGCATAGGTCAAACCTAGAAACTGGAAAAGAGAAAACTCCTAAGGTAAATTTGGTGGAGAATGAGAATAAGAATAGTTCCAACAATAGGAATACCTTTCGACCTAAAGATAAAATTTTCAAGAACAACTTTAAGTTTAAATCTAGAGGTCAAAATGGAAAACACCATAATAACAACTACGAAGCCACTGTTAATAATTTTAAGGGATAAGGGAGTGGCAAAAGGTTGTGCTATGTATGTGGAAGAACCAATCATTATGCTAAGGATTGTTTTTTTAAGAAGACTAATGAGTATAAACCAATGTTCAACAATAAGCAAAGAAATCAAGGTCATAATGCTCAAATGAATGTGATTTTGGAGAAAGAAGTAATTGCCGAACCATCTTTTAGGTATAATCCTGAAATTAATTCTACTTTTGAATATCAAGATTGGTGGTTAGATTCTGGAGGAGAAGCTTATATAATTTTGGGTATGAAATTAGGGAAAACAACCAAAGGTATTACATTAAATCAATCTGGAATCCTAGAGAAAATGTTAAAAAAGTTTGATTATTATAATCTCAAACCTGTTTCAACTCCTTTTGATCCTAGCATGAATTTGAAGAAAAATAATGGTGTACCTGTATCTCAACTTAAATTCAAATTATTGGATCACTTCTCTATATTGCTAATAAGACTAGACTTGATATTGCCTATGCTGATTAAGTAGACGTATAATCCTAATAAAGATCATTGGATTGCTGTGGAAAGAGTTTTTAAATATCTAAGAGGAACTCTAGATTATTCACTTTGCTTTAGTGGTTTTCCTAATGTGGTAGAAGGTTATAGCAATGCTAATTGGATAACAGATAACTTAGATGTTAAGTCTACTACTGGGTATATATTTATGTTAGGTGGAGTAGCAATATCTTGGGGTTCTAAAAAACAAACCGTTATCTCTAGAAGTACAATAGAATCAAAACTTATAGCCTTAGATACTACCACTACAAGAAAATGCAGAAATGGCGACTAAAAAAATTATTTTCGTCGCTAAAAGTGCCATTTTCGGCGACTAAAATGGAATTAGTAGCCAAAAGTGAAGACTTTTGGCGACTAAAACAATTTAGTAGCCAAATGTATAGTTATTGGCGACTAAAAATCAATTTAGTCGCTGATTATATGGGTTTTACTGACTAAAGGTTTTTTAGTAGCCAAAAGTGACGGTTTTTGGCGACTAAAATAATTTAGTAGCCAAAAGTATAGGTTTTGGCGACTAAAAAACAGTTTGGTCGCCGATTATACGTGTTTTGGCGACTAAAAACAGTTTGGTCGCTGAAAGTGAAGCTTTTTGGCTACTAAAAAAAATTTAGTAGCTAAAAACAGGCAATTGGCGACTAAAATTCAGTTTAGTAGCCAAAAGGGGACGTTTTTGGCGACTAAAAACAAGTTTAGTCGCCAAAACTGTTTATTTTTAGGCGGAACTTATTTTTTTAGCGACTAAAAAATAATTAGTAGCCCAAAATTACAGAATTGGCGACTAAATTATTTAGTCGCCAAAAGTGGCCTCAATTTTTTTTAGTAAATAATTTATTTTTTACATAAATTATATTAAATAAAAATAATTATATTTATATATATAATTTTATATTAATACGGGTCAATATACTATATAAATAATATATATTGCATATATATTCATGTGGTCTTGTAGTGGCATAGTGGAGGGAGTGTGTTGCTAAAGGTTTAGAATGTGGGATAGGTTGGTGGTTCAAATCTCAAAAAAAGTTGGTATTTTTTTTTTTTCACGGAAGCACCTTTGGTGACTAAAATTATTAGTCGCCAAAAGTCTTTATTTTGGTGACTAAATGGTTTAGTCGGCAATTCAGTGAGTATTGGCGACTAAAGGATTAGTCGCTAAATGTATGATTTTCAAAAGTGTAAATCACTATTGGCGACTAAAACTTTGGTAGCTAAAGACCTGTTTTTTGCCGACTAAAAAAGTTTTAGTCGCCAATACCTCCGGCGACCATGTATTCGCGACAAAAGCGGCGACTAAAAATTTTAGTCGGGGAAACTAAAAAGTTGACTTTTGGCGACTAAAAATGGACTTTTGGCGACTAAAAATTTAGTCGCCAAAGGTGATTTTTCTTGTAGTGTACATGTACTGAAGCTGAGTGGATTAAAAATTTACTCATTGATATTTCATTTGTGAAAAATCCTATACCTGCTATTTTCATATATTGTGACAATAGAGCTGTAATAAAACGTGTGAGACAAGCACGTATTAATAAAAAGATGAATAGACATATGCAAGTGAGGTACAAATCTGTTAAAAGTTTGGTGAACAAAAAAGTTGTATCTTTGAATTATGTGAAATCTGAAAAGAATATTGTTGATCAGTTAACAAAATGTTTATACAAGAGTGTAATCTTAGATTTATCGAGGGGGACAGGTTGAAGCCCATAAGGAGTCAATTAAGGAAGTAACCCGACTTCTGTGATTAGAGACCCTATGAAGGAAGTTCAACGGATAGGAATAATCCTTATAGTGTGACTCGTATTCCAACACTTTAAAGAAGAAGACCTTATTAAATTTATTATTTATATTCTCCTGCTCATCCCTAAGATATCAGTGTTGATGTAAATGTGATGGTTAAGAAAGAGTATGTACTCTAAATAAATCCGAGGCCGGCATACTCTCGCAAGATAAACATCCTTCAGTTCTATCTTTGGAGGATTCACCTAAGTGAGAGCATCGTGACGCCACAACCATGGGAATAGGGCTATTTCCTAAAACTCTCATGAGAATCAAGATTGAGCACGTGGCTGCTAATAGTGCTAACCTGCGCCAAAGTTTTGTATCATACCATATGTGTGACATGTTGAATTATGGTAAAAAGGATTTAGTTCAAGACCTGATTCACTAAGATTCTTTCAGAATGAAACTGTTAACACTAAGTGAGGTTCAAGTTTAAAAAACACATACACCCATTGTATGGTCATAGTGTTGTTCATATTACCATTATTGTTTTTTGTATTTATTTGACGATTTTACAAAGTTTTGAATCTTGTGGGGGATTGTTGGAGATTTCCTAAAAACTTCAAAACTTTATTTTTTATTTTATTATTATTTTTTGTATTTATTTATTTCTTTTAATAGTCTTGTTTGTTTGAATTTTTTTAAACTTGTATTTGTTTTCAAAATGAATGGGTGTGCCTGTTCGCAACAAACATCAAAGAATCAATTTAAAAGAGGACTCTTACTCAGGATAAAAAACAACGTATTCTGATTGCATTCTCTTTCTCTTCTTTACTGTATTTTCTATATTTCTGGGCAACTAGTACAGACTTGGCAAATCCATCTGGTGCAACTGTGCATTGTGTCAGATTCTTGTGAATTCTTGGGTTGTATCTTGGAGCCGTTTGTGATCGTTAGACCTGCACGGAGGGAGCGCATAACGACTTTAGGACAGCGTCTTTGACGTGCCTCTCCGAATCACACAGGCTATTTTCTTTATCTTCTTCTTCTTCTTCTTCTTCTTTTGTATTTTGATATATATATATATATAATTTTTGAAATTGTATAAAACCTATTTTCAGAATCTATTTTATTCAATATCATTATTCTGTAAGATCAATTTAGAGTAATTATTTTTCAATTCCCACAACAACATCTTGCAAGACCAAGGGCCTTGATCACAACAAAATATAATCCTATTCCGACAAGTAAGCTCAATAGTTGTAAATAAAGAAATATCAAAAGAAGTTTCAATGCTCTATCTAGATCTCCACTTGTTTCTTAATGGGGTGGAGGTACATCATTATCACCTGGAATTTTTGAATATCCAGCTCATAAAAAGGAGTGAGCTTTTAAGTCTAGTAAGAACAATCTTAACAGTATATATAAATGTTTGTTATGATTATGACCATACAATGCATGTGTTATGTACAACACCCAGAACTTACTTCTTTTGAAAACCAATGCTCAATGTACAAGTTTAAAACCCATGTCTAATTCATTTTCACATTTACCGGCATCAAATACTGTTACGCCCCAATTTTAATTACTCGGAAACATTACCAAAGCCTTTAAATTAGGTCCATTTTTTTTTTTTTTTTACATAAACAAATATCTATTACACTTGAGTAATAGAAATACAATGAAACATGTTCTCTCTCTCAATGAATATTACAATGACAACAATACATGCCAATCTTTTACTGTGCTACAAATAAATAAATACAAATGCAAAATCCATTTTCTTTACATCTACTATAAAGTTATACAAAGGGACTCAAGAACTCCATAAATCTTCAATCAAATAATCCAAAATGTTCTTCATGTAAAAAGATAAAACAATAACAGGGTGAGCACTAATGCCCAGTAGGAATCTCATAGTTCTCAATCAATAGCAAACACACAGATATAAATGATCATGCATGCAGAGTGATACCATATAGTAGGGTGACATTTTATAATTTCAAAATATCTTAGGTAGAGTACCATTTTCTCAAAAACTATTTAAACACCTTTAAGAAAAACCTTTAGTCATTAAAAATTATCCTTTAACCTTAGAAAACCATAAATCCTTGTGAAACAAACATATTTAAGAAACTACATCATTTAAAAGTTATTAACCAATTCCCAAGATATTTCCCATTGAGTTTCCATTTTTAATATTCCTCCTTACCTTTCATTCTTCCTTTCTACTCATTATATTTATTTAGAACTTCATAAATTCAAGTTCAAGTTCCCTAATTCATTTACAGAACAACTCTCATAATTTACCTTTATAACCACAACTACTTCATTAAGTTCACTATAACCAATCCATAATCCAATTACCACTTCAATTTCCATTCTTTCAATTGATTTCATATCAAATACCGGATCCAATCACAAGTCATCTCCATGAGTCACACGCTTTACAGGCCACAAGCCGAAAGGAATGCGAACCTCACGCTTTACCGGTCACAAGCCGGAAGGAATGCGGAACCTCACGCTTTACCGGTCACAAGCCGGAAGGAACGCGGAACCTCAACATACCACACGCTTTACAGGGCGCTACTCCGGAAGAAGGCGGAACCTATCTCAAGCGCCACGCTTTGCCAGCTCAAATACGGCGGGAAACGGACTCCAAGATAACATCACAATCCATCATTACAATTAGTGGACAATGCTATCACATCTTCATTATTTCCGTAACACATTAATTCAATATACATTGACCATTTATTAAAATTACATTCACATAACAAGTACAAATATGTTCCACGACCTTCTTCATTATCCATTATTCGCACTCATCTTAACTCAACATAGACTTAATTTCATAAATTTAATGTTGATTGAAGTATCCTCATTTTCCAAAATAAAACTTCATAACTAGAGTTAAATATAAAGTTGGGCTTTTAGTTCTGAGGTATAAAATCACTTTCTAATTATACAATAAAATTTTTAAATCTTCACTTCATCATCTTATCACAAATTCTGTATCATCTTTCAACTCCCCCCCCCCCGGGTACCAACACAACACCACCCAACACAACTCATCTCAAACTCAACATTACCCAACACAACACAACTCAAACTCAACACACCCAACACAACTCAACTCAATACAATTCAACATGATTCAAACACAATTCATCATAGTCCAACACAATTCGGTTCAACATTATTCAACACAACTCAACATCATCAACACAATTCAACATACTCAACACTATTCAATATAAGCCAACACAACTTAATTCAACAACACTATTTACAATTCAACATAATTCAAGATAAATTCTTGAATTCCCTTTCAACATTCCATAACTAAGTTTATGTCCTCTATATCATTGATAAATCTTTTCCCCAATCTTCCTTTCACATTATAGCATGATTTACAATGCCCATAGCAAAGGTTCATTCGCTAATTTTTAACATAATTTTTCAAACATCTCCTAAATCCAATTAAACTTGTACATATATAATTCAACCTACCAATTTCATGATTCTACTTTCAATTTGAGCAAAATCATTGATTATCATCATGGATCAACCTAGGGTTTTCAAGAAAAATCAAGAACTTCAATAAAATTTCAAACTTCTTAAGCCATTACTTTTTATTCCAATTTCCCCATTGATTTCATACCTAAGGTTCATAATCCATCATCTTAACCCAACAATTGAACCCCCAACATCTCAAACCCTAAACCCCCAAATCTCATGATTTACTCTATATGCTCAAAAATAGAGATTTTGCATTTATATAATGAAAATACCACAAATCTATCTATTAATGTAAGTATTGAAGAGAACTAGAACCCCTACCTCAAGAATCAAGCAAGAAGAGCAATCTTTGAGAAGAATCCTTCACCAATCCGAATTCCAATCGGTTGAAAAGCGAGATATTCAAACCTTCTTCACGTTTTTGCAAGGGATCTTGGCCAAATCCTTGAGAAATTGGAAGTATTTGGGTCGAAATCTTTCAGGTTTTCGGACCTAGGGTGAGAGGGATGAAGAGAGGAGAGGAAAGTGTGATGAATGATCTAGAAAAGTCTCTTTAAACTTGCTGAATTCGCGCTGTCCGCTCGAGCGTCTCTTTTCCCGCTCGAGCGTACTTGCTTCCAGCACAGATTCCAAAACTTCAAATAGGTATAACTCTCTCATCTGGACTCCGTTCTAGGTCATTCTTGTGTCCAAATTGAAGCCCCGGAAACAAGCTTTCCAATGGTTCTAGCCTCATACCCAAATTCAAAGTGTGGAAAAAGAAAAGGGCAAATGAGTGACGACTGATCGTAGGCAAATTATTCGAATTAAAGTTTTTGGTCCAATCTTACTTTACCATCATGTTACCATCCCAATCAATACCCCAAAATAAAATAAGGAAGTTCCAAATACACTAATAAAAATTGTCAAGGGCAATCTTGCTTTCCACGCTCGAGCGTCACTTTCTACGCTCGAGCGCTCGCAGACCAACAAAGCTGTCCGCTCGAGTGACCACTCCCACGCTCGAGCAGGAATTCACAACTCACAGAATCTCAGGCCGTCTGCAAAAATGCTGGAAGCCTCACAAGTCCGCTTGAGCGTCAACTCCCCCGCTCGAGCGGAGGGAAAAATTTTAGATCCTTACAAGTACGAAGGGGCTATTGACACCCATTACATTTTCAAAACTATTTCCACATTTACTGGCCATTGAACATGGAGGGGCAATTGGACCCCCAACAATATATTCAACAATATCCCCCACATTTACCGGCACCAAGTACATAAGGGCAATTGGGCACCTTAACAATATTATGATAATATTCCCATATTTTCTAGCCTTCGAGCACAAAAGGGCAATTGGGCAACTCAACACACACAACGCATTTTCAAAACCACACAGACTTTTAAATAAATCGACACTTGATCCAAAACCATGAGAATGCAATGTAATGCATGAGTTTGCAAACGTTATGATTTGCCTAAGGTTTAATTTCATTCAACAATAAATCACATGATAACCTTCATCAATAGTCAAAACATTAACTTCTATCAAGACATTAAATAAATAACAACTTTGTCATCATCATTATCATCACCTACATCTCATCATTTCCAAACATATCTCAATTCATCAACATCCTCTTAATTCTTTGTCTTTGTTTTCATGTCATCCTCATTTCCATCATCTTTGAGTTATAAAAATTCATCTCTCATAACTAATATTGTATATAAACAAAATTATTATATTTTCATAACACAACAATTTCCATCATTATCAACAATTTAAATTAAATCAAATCTCTACGAAATTCCATATTCCCAAGTGTTTTTCAACATAAAATCAATCTTAATCTCACTATGAAACCTTGGTTAGTTTGCAAGTTCTCTTTTAAACAAATCTCAAACCTAGGGTTTTAGAGAAAATTGAGGGGTTATCCTCTTTTTCTACATCATCTCTTCCAAAATCAACAATTTAACACCACACACTCTAGATCTATACAAAACATTTCAAAGATTTGAGTGAAAACATCTTTTTATATGTAACGCCCCCAAAATATAACAATAGATAATCCCATAAGGTACACCAAATATGTGAAAAACTAATAAGATTTCAATCATTCATTAATTCTCTTGAAAACATTACAAAAGATGCCACATGCATTATACATTCATAAACTCTAAATTCTGAATATATAGCATGTGACACATGGCTATATATAGAAATGAAAGGAAATTCCAATAAGTTCATGCCTTAATGGCTACATATTTCCAAGACAAAAGTGAGTCATGCCCAAACAAACAAAAAAGCCCGAGGCTTGTACAAAAGATATTTACAGTAAAAGAATAACAAATGAGCCTTCAACTCCAAGATCCTCCTAAGCTAAGTCCTTGGCAGAGACATACCATCAGCACTTGAAAGTTGGTTCCCAAATAAGGTAAGTTAAAGCCTAGTAGAGAATACCTTAACATACTGTATGATACTTAATAAAGTCATATGGTGAATGCATATGAATGCTATTTACCAAAACATTACACTTTTTTCTTTCAAAACTATGCAATGCTATGATTATAAATCAATTCATAAAATAATACTTTTTAAAATCAGAAAACAGGGTAATGGATATACAACATTGGAAATCTCTAGGTACGTATCTACTAGTAGCTATACAAGTACTACCAAAGCCATTTTACCGGTACTAACCGAAAGGATCGGTTCCTAACCGTGCGGGTTTCTAGACTTTCACCAAGTACACACATGTCAACATAAATAATACCACAACCACAACCACATCCCCTAACCAAATTCACCAAGTATTCACCATTTTTCTCAAAACAATATATTTTCAATGCATAAATATGAAACAATGTTCAATGCAAGATGTATGAGCAATTGGTTTCAATCAACCTAATCCTTATGTAATTTCTATAACAATTAAAACTATCATCCACTGATTGCTCAAAACAGATATCTCTATGCAAAAGATAAATCTCCAAGTAACAGATATAATTTCATAATCTTAATATAAGAGTAATAACACATATTCAACTACACTCTCATCATTAACACGTATATTCATATTATTATTTCAAAAGCTTAACATCTTTCTCTTTTTCCTCAGTTCAAAACCAATAATTTTCAAGATTTCCAATAAAACATTTATTCATTTCAAAACACATTTAAATGAGAGATTTTCAAGATTTCAACCCAACTTATCAATATAACCATCTCCATAACATTTCCCATGAACCCATTTGAAAACCCATCTTTATACTCCCAAAACCAATCCAAATCAAACCCTAAATTAAACCTACAACTCCCAAATCTCCACTCTTTCAAGGAACACATAACAAGGCTAAGAATCATACAAAGAGATTGATGAAATCCCAATCTCAAGATTAGAAGAAGAGATGAACAAGACCCAAAGTTTGATGGAGCCGAAAACTAGAACTTTTCCGATTAGAATGTTCAACTCTATGAGCTCTACACTTTTTCCCAAAGCACTATGGTGGCAAGACCAACGGATTTGAGTGTATAAGGATGTTTAGACAAGAACTAAAGAGAATGTGTCGCGACCTGAACCCGCCCCTAGAGGTCTAGGTTATGGCCGACCAGTAATCATAGATTACTTACAGCCTCAATGACAAAATCAAATTGTTTAATAATAAATGAGGCTTAGCAGAAGCAATAACAATAAATAAACAAGTCCATTGAGCGGTGCTTACATGATAAAGTTCATCACTTATATAGATAATTAACATCTCAAATCACACTACAATATTTACATTGACTTTAAACTTCAACTCCAAACACATAAACATGCTCTTCAAATAGCAAAACAAAAGATTTCACAAAAGGTTTGACAAAAGCTTGTCTCTGCGAGAGAACAAGTAACACCCCATCACGGAGGCACTTCCCGATTGGTTTCTCAAAAAGGGTGGACTCCCAAAGCAACTTTAGGCTTGACGATCCACATGCTCATCTACATATATATAACGAAGAGGGGTGAGTTAGAGTTCAGTGAGTAATATCAAAATAAAGAAATTAAATGATGAAGTCCAACACATTACAAATCATATCTTGGATTTCCAAATAATTATATAACAAATTCAAATCGATCATTTATCATATCAAAAACCATTAATCATACATTATACGTGGTACATCCAATAGAGTAACAAAGAGGCCTGAAGGCCTAAATCAAAGGGACTCAAGGTCTAACAAAAGGACCATCAAGGTCTAAACAAAAGGGACCATAAAGGTTTAGCGAAGGGACCACTCGAGTCATTCATCAGATATCTTTGTAATCCAATAATCAAAGGGTCATGGTATTGTTTCCTTCATGTGAGGGCCTCACTAAAGGATGTCACGAATACTTTTCAAATAGAACATTCATTCATTCATATATATAAAAATAACATTTCATAGATATCATTCTTGAATCAATTCAAAATACATTTCAAACATATCTTTATAGAGATACTACTCACAGTGGGCTTGAACTAATGTAAGCTTCGGGTGACCAACGTACACAAAATACATAGCAAATATGCATTGAAACACGATGTCCAAACAACATTATATCTTAATTCAATTTCTTAAATAGGTTTCTAGGTTATTCTTTCCTTAATGATGCCTAAAAAATGCCCAAGAATTCCTAAAATAATAAGAGAATGAAATTATGCACATGAAAGTGTTGTTCAAAAGTTGCTGAAATAGGGTAGTTCGCTCGAGCGGTCCTTTGGTCGCTCCAGCGGTCTACATGGTCTGCAAAAGTGCTGAATGCTCGAAATCTAGGCTCGATGGTCGCTCAAGCCAAGTGTAATGAAAACTAAGTTCACTTGAGCGGACTCTTGGTCGCTTGAGTGATCGTGCAATGTTCTGCAAAAATACTAGATGATCTCTAAGTGCGCTTGAGCGAAGATTTCATTGCTCAAGCGACGTAGTCGAATTTTGGATTTTCAAAACAAAGTTTTGAGCTTCAAAATATAAGTTTCTAAGTGAAAAACTTCTATGGTTGATACAAACTCTTGAAAACACTTAGAAAAATAAACATAAATATAAAATCAATTTGAAACCATTAGCTAAAAACACCATGAATTGCCAAAGTTCAAATCAAAATCTCCATGCATATGGTGTTCCAAACTCTTTTCTTCAAAATTCTCAAAATATGAACTCAAACCTTCAAACTTCTCAAAATCAAAGAGATAAATACAATTTAACTTCAAATCAAACAAAAATGTTAGAATTCATGCTTAGGATAATGCATTATGATGAAATTATGCATGCATGTCCATTTTAAGCCAATTCTCACTATTTTCAAGTTAATTCTACAAATTCTCTTACAAAATCTTAATTCTCACATTGAATACACTTCTTAGTTAGATTAAACTCAAGAATTAGAAGTTAAATACACACATAGAGTTTGAATTTAGAGTTCTACTTCACCAATTCTTCAATTCCTCTTCTTCTCTTCACAAATTCTTCTTCTTTTTCTTTCTCTAGAGTTTGAACTCTCTCTCTCTCTCTCTCTCTCTCTCTCTCTCTATAATTTTAGCAAAATGTTGATTATGAACTCTTCCCTACTCTTATATCATATATATATATATATATATTAGATTAGTTCAAATTAATTAAGCTAGCTTAAGACTAATTAACCCCACTCAATTCTAATGATTTATTTTAAAAACTTTCCAAAAAGTTCTAAATATTCAAATTAGCCTATTTAACTCATCAATTTCTATTTCTGGATTCATTAAGGCATTCAATTTCAAATTCGAATATGATTTTTCAATAGATATTCCAAAAACAAACAGATATAAGAAAAAATTTAAGTACATAAACATGCAATTTCACATAATAATAATGCACTTAATGATATGCATGTCGGTGCCATCACAGAGAGAGTGAAAAAAAATCTGATAAAGAAACTTTCTAGAGAGAGAGAGAGATCAAAAGTAAAAGAAAATATCTTTTTTCCATATTGATATACGCATAGACCGCTCGAGCGATTGAAACACTGCTCGAGCATCAAAGACACGGAACCGTTCGAGCGACCAAATCATGGCTCGAGCGTACAATGACCCTCTCCCAATAGTTCAGACCTACAAAGATACCGCTCGGGCGAAAGAAATACTGCTCAAGTGGTAGACACAAAAAATCGCTCGAGTGACCAAACCATTGCTCGAGCGAAGAACACCCCATTTCCAAAAGCTCAGACTACAAATACAGATATTGAGAGGAACCAAAGATCGTTCGAGCGATCCCAAAAAGAACCCGACAAAATCCCTTTTAAGAAATAACTCCCAACCTATTTCAAACAATCTCACAACCATAATATCAACTCTCTAAACAACAATATAAGAAAAGAATAGGCATAGACAACCACAATGAACACCATATTCTGAATGCACGAGTATAAAGGGTCGGGTCTTAACTTGAGCCGCTATATTATACAATAGTACATTTATATCCAAAAATCTCTAAATAATACGAACCCATTACTACAAAAATAATACACAATCATACCAAATCATAGATATATAAAGTTAAGAGAACTCCTACCTTAAAGATGAGAGTGAATGGGTGAAGACCTAAACTTTGACGATGATGAAAATATGATCTACTAGGCTCAAAATGTTGATATCAATGCGTTCTACGTTTTTGCCTCAAGAACTAGGGGTAGATTTTAAGAAAAATAAGATGAAATCTATGCTTGAAAAGCTTGGTGGTTCGAAAATGGGAGAAGAAGAGAGAAGAGAAAGAGTGAAAGTGAAAAATGATAAGAAATCTAACCAAAAAGGTGATTTAAATGCGATGATTATGAACAAACCGCTCGAGTGGTCAAATCTGAGCTCGAACGGTGAATGAAGGCTTACAGTATCTCTACTTTTACGAACAGACCACTTGAGCGGTCAAATGTGTGCTTGAGAGGTGAATCAATACTTGTAGGATCTCTCTCAAATTTAAATTTCAGAGATGCCACAGTCTATAGACCACTCGAGCGGTCGAACTTGCGCTCGAGCGGACTATGCCCATAGCTCAAGTATGTAAATTTTGAATAGACATAACTCTCTCGTCCGAACTCTGTTTTGGGTCGTTCTTATATCTAATTTGAAGCCTCAGAAATAAGCTTTCCAATGGTTTTAGTCTCACATCAAAATTCAAAGTGTGAAGAGAGAAAATTGTAAAAGAGTGATGACTAATCAAAGGATGATTATCTGTATCAAGGTTTTTAGTTCAATTCTACCCTACCATCACAATACCACACCAATCAACACTCTGATGTCGATCAAGGAGGTTCTAATTAGAATAATAAGAGAATCAAAATAAATTTCATTAGCTTAAGGAGGACAAAGTGTTACGAATTCTTTCAAATTTGCAGGACTCATTGTATTTTTTTGAAACTTTAAGAGAGGTGAGTGTAATTTACCAAAAAAGTTAAGAAAGTCAAAAGAAAAAAACTTAAAATCAAAACGTCATCAAAATCTTTAAAAAAAAACTAAAAAAAAATAAGATATACACCTGAGTCATTCATGTTTTTTCATATAATTAAAAAAGTTATTTTCAAACAAATTCGTTTTATTTGATTTGATTTTTAGAATTAATTTTTGTAAATTTGTTTCAAAAAATTGAAAATTAATTTGATGTAAAAAAATATAAAATACTCATCATATTCACATGATTTTATCTTTTTTGGGACAAAAATTTCTAAAAAATTAAGAAATATCTTTTGATTGTTTATTTTTGTGAAACTAATTTGTATTTAAAAAAAAAAATCAAACAAAATCATTAATTATTTTTTTCACCTTATGAAAAAAATAAAAAATCACTTAAAAAAAGAAAAGAAAAGAAAAGAAAAGAGCCAAACCCCTAAACTACGTTAGAATCTCAAACAATAGTCATATCTTTTAGCCTTTGTTTGGTAAGATGGTGGAGACTAATTTATATACTAAAAGATAAAATAGGCAAAAAAGTCAATAAGATAAAATGTCACATTTCAAACCATAATCATTTCACTTTTTTTTTTCCCTAACAAAACTACAAAAAAATTAAAAGTTTATCCCAAACAAAATTTTTTTAGCCAGACTAAAATAGTCAAAAAGTCAGGCTAAAATAGATTTTCCTACATAAAGCCTTAAAAAGAGGGCTACTAACTGCCCAAACCTTTTTACTTTGGACCCTTCATTTTTTAATTTCATTTTATTACAATTTTGTCCTAACATCAAATTTCAATTTTGTCTCCATCCCCATCTTCCCAAGTCTAACCTTAACCCTAACATTACCACCACTTCCATTCCTACTGGCACCTTCCAGCGACCGACCCACTACCACTTCCACTTTCGCCAATTGCCTCTAAACTACCACTTTTACTTCCTATCGTCACGACGCCCACTCTCTATGACCCTGATTATCGCAATCTTTATCCTCACCAACAACCTAGATTCGAAACCAGATAGATGAGCAACCTTGATTAACTTTCTTTTGCAATCTTCATCTTCATTCTTTGGAACCTACTCTATTTTCTCTTTTTCGTGTGCGACTCTTTTTTTCTCTTCCTGTCGATTTCTCTTTTACCTCATAGTATGGTCGATTTCTCTTTGTTCAGTTACACAAAGTCGAACTTGTTAAATATGTTCGGTGCTCCACAACTAAACATATGCCTTTTGTTTGGATATACACTACTGAACATCAGGCTTTTGTTCAGAATTGATTTTTCAAGTGGCGGCGAGAGTGGTTGTGAAGGCAAAAAGAGGAGTTATGGTGCTTGCTAGAATGTGAGAGAAGTCCCAAAAGAGCGATGGTGGAAATCGGAAGGAAAAGTAGGGGGTTGTTCGTGATGGAGGGACGTTGGGAGAGGGTCGTTGGAGTGAGAGAGGAACAGTTAGAGGAGGGAAAAAGGAGTTGCAGGTGTAGGAGTGGTGTTCAGAGGGTATATTTGGGATTATGATAGGGTCCAAAAAAATAGAAAATAAAAATAAAAAGAGAAGCAATTTTGATGGTGGGGGGCCAAAGAATTGGAAAGTCCAAAATAAAAAGGTAGGAACATTTAGGTAACGTTTGGTAACATTTACGTTTTTGGTTTATATTTACAAAAATTTTATAAACTGATTTTTGTTTATTTTTAGAAAAATATAAACTATAAACGCGTTTGGTTTGAACAAAAAGTTTGAAAAATTTTAAAAACATAAACTAAAAAAATATGTTTGTTCAGGCCTAAAATATTTATATTTATTTTTTATTATTTATGACAATGAGATCATACACATTATAATTGGAAAAAAAAATAATTAGAAAAAAAACTTAATTGGAAAAAAAAATTTATTGAAAAGAAATTAATTGAAAAAAAAATAATTGGAAAAAATTATTTGAAAAAAAAATTTAATAAAAAAAACTTGTTAGTCAAAATTTTAAATTTCTATTTAAAAACTAACGTATGAGTTTACGTTTTTTTTTTCAAATTTATAAACTGAAACAATTATTTATAAATTAAAAAAATTATCAAATAAATTTTTATGACAATATTTTAAATTTTTATAAATATAAATTAAAAATTAAAAACGAAATAATGCCTTAAAAGGTCATCTTTAAAAATAAGCCAAACTGGTCCTTAAGTTTGCCCAGTTCCAATAGGCCCACAAATTTTCTCATCCCTCTAAAACCCTCGTCACTTCTTCAATCCAGAGAGAGAGAGAGAGAGCGAGAGTCAAACAAATTTGGAAATATCGGGATATAGATAGCGACTGGCACACGGACAGATAGAGGGAGAGATGGAAATCGAAACCCTAGGGACGCAAATCTATTGAATAAGGTTTGCTTTTACTCTGATTGAAGTTTATATCTTTCATGCATTTGGCTAAGTATCTATTCCTATACTATATATACATACCTATATCGTGCGTTTTCTTTGATTTTAGAGTCTGAATGCGATTGATTTGGTTTAACTTTGATTAACCGAGAAGTTTTGACATGGGATCGCTTAATATGTTGCTGTTTCTACTTTGATTTAGACTGGTCCGTCTATCCACTTGTTTGCTAAAAGTTCCAACTAGAAACCCAGAAATTTGAAGTGAAATTTTGGAGGAGAAAGAAAATGTGTTTTAGATATTTGACAAATTCAAGAAAAATTGAAAACTCAGGTTTTCGATTTGTCAACCCATACAATGGAATTGAAGAAGTTGTCATTTCCTACTTAAAGTGTGAAAGCAACCAAATTTCTTGCTCTTAGTGAAAGCCCAGTGAAATTTTGGAGGAGAAGGGAACTCTTTGGAGGAGAAGGGAACTCTTTCTTTCTTTCTTTCTGTTTTAGATTATTTGACAAATTCAGGAATAAAAGAAAATAAAAATAAGGTTTTGGATTTGTAAACCCATATGATGGAATTGAAGTTTTCATTTCCTACATGATTTGTGAAAGCAACCAAATTTCTCTCTCCAAGTCAAGGCCCAGAAATTTGAAGTGAATTTTTAGAGGGGAAAGGCCCAGAAATTGGATCTTGGATTTGTGGATCCATATGATGGAATTGAAGAAGTTATCATTTTTACTTAATTTGTGAAAGCAACCAAATTTCTTGCTCCACTTGCTTGGTCAAGGTTCAATGCGAAATTGTGTTTTAAAAATAATTCCTACACGTACACATTGAAAATTGCATGACCCCGATATATATTTTTGCTTACCCATATGCATTACATTCTGGTCCACTTCTTTTGTACTTAATACTTCACTGTTGTTTGAAATTACCATTTATGGGTCATACTTTTAAATATTGGTTTCTTTTTAAATATAAGTTTTTCTCCCATGCTTTTTTGGGGTGGGGAATAGGGAGTAGCTCTTAATATTTGACTTGAGCAAAACAACCATGAAAATCTTAGTACCTATGAGGATTAACACCATTCTAAGGTATTTCTCTTTTATGTCATAGTTACTTTCTATTCTACAATCCTTCAATGTTTTCATTGGTGGATGTCACACATCTGTATATTGTTTTTTCTTTTTTGCCTTTAGGTTCATTTAGCTGTCATTGTTATATTTTTAGTGACAAAATTAGATATTTATTGTTGAATTATACTATCCTTTTGGGACCAAAATTTTTGTGTCTGAAAGGAAACTTTTTTGGAATTAAATTGTTGCCCCCTAAAAGTGCATTTATTAGTGGCATTTTTAAAATTTTGTCGCTAAAAGTAGGGGTGCAAATGAACTGAACTGTTCACGAATAGGCTCGACTTGGCTTGTTAAGGGCTCGGTTCGGCTCGTTTAGTAAACGAACCGAGCTTGAGCTTGAATATTAGGCTTGTTTAGTAACCGAGCCAACCTCAAGCTTGAATAAGCTGGGTTGGTTTATTTTATTTAAATTATATAATAAATATATTATTTATATATTGAATAATATATAAATAATATGTTAAATAATATAAATATTAATTTTTATTTAAATAATATAGATAATATGTTAAAAAAAAATCTTATCGAACGATCCGAGCCCGAGTTCGAGTTCGAGTTCATTAATATTAACGAGTCGAGCTGAGCTGAGCTGAGCTCGAGCTCAATAAGCAAACGAGCCGACCTCGAGCTTGGCAAAGTTTGGCTCAGCTCGGCTTGGCTCGTTTGCAGCCCTAACTAAAAGTTTTTTTTTTTTTTAAAAAACTTTTGGGGACGACCTTTTAGGTACGACGCTTGTGATGACAGGAATTGTCCCTAAATGTTTCTTTTAGCAACATGTTTCACTTTTGGGGACAAACAAAATTTTGGTTCTTATATGTTGTGGTGAACAAAACAATCTTTAATATCTTTATAGCAAATAACAAACAAAAGGAATGAAGTTTTAATTCTGCAAATCAAAATTGCTAAGCTTTGCTAAGAGTCTTAATTATGACTATCAAAAGATATGTAATTAAAAAAAAAAAAAAATCTTACCACAAACAAAATATCACTTGTCTGAAAAGATTTTTGCCTATAAGTTGAATATACTCTCCATTCGTCATGGATAACCTTTTTTTGAGGGTTTTTGTATGGCCCCTCCGCTTCAGATTTCAACATTTGTCATTTTGTTGGTTTCTGTCTCTATATTTTATTTTATTATTTCATTTACAAATATTTTGTTGGCCTTTTTCTTTATTTGTGTTACTAAAAAACACTAATACTCTAAACCCTATAAGTTGAATATACTCTCCATTCATTATGGATAACCTTTTTTGAGGGTTTTTCTATGGCCCCTCCTCAGATTTTAACGCGTGTCATTTTGTTGGCTTTTGTCTCTATATTTTATTTTATTATTTTATTTATAAATATTTTGTTGGCCTTTTCCTTTACTTGTGTTATCGAAAAAACACTAATACCCTAACCAATTATGTATTGATACGTACGTTCTGAAACATGGTACATTTTCGTTCCAAAACGGTAAATTTAGTAATCCGAAGCGATCTCAAAAGTTCTTTTCAATATATTTCCTTAAATGTTTTTTTAAGAGGAAAAAAATCAAATATAATGAACTAAAATATAAGGTGAGTTAAGTTTTGACAAGATAAAACATAAAAAATGAGTCATAATGCTCGTAGAAATGTTTTGCTACATGAAAAAACAATTACATTTTATTGGATGCCTAATAGTTAAAAGAAAATTACTTTAGAAGTATCTTAAATTCTTAAATATAATATATACAAGTCTACCACTATCGTATCACGTTCCCGTTTCCATTCCACGAACCGGAACGACTCACGTTCCAGGTAACATATACTATTGTCAAATACAAACTTTCTACATGTCATGTCAAATTCAAAAGTGGCATTAAAAAATCAATTTTATGAGTGCTTAATTATATAAAAGGTTCAATTTATGATTGATTTTTGAAAAACGATGTAATGGTTGCTAGCAATTCAATCATGTGTTGTTTGCCTTGTTGGAGACCATTGACACTGTATATCGCATTATGGTCTATCATGTAGCGCCTTTTTTAGCGAACACTATTTTGTTGTGTATCTTAATTTGGCATTTGCTGTCTTGAAGGAGCCTACCAATATTTTTCTCATTAATTTTGGGTCAGTACAATATTTTCCTCATTAATTATAGTTAGTAGCCCACATTTTGAAGTAAATTGGCCCAAAATGAGCCAATTTCGAACTTATTTTCTCATTGTTAATAGCCAATTTCAAAGAAAACAAAAACTGTAAGGCTTTATTTGCTCAAAAACAAAAATTGTAACTTCAGCAGTATTCATCAATAACATTAAAAATTTAAAGCAATTACCTGAAGCTTAAATACCCAGAATTTGAAAATTCAATATACACAATTTGAAAATAACATTAAAAATGGCTAAATATCCTACCTGCCACAAAAAATAAGTTTTAACTACTTGCTAAAGATCCAGAATTCAAAAGCTAAATGTCCTAAATATCCAAAATTTAAAAGCTAAAGCAAGTTCCTAAAAGCCAAATTTCCTGAAGTGTAAGGTTGACTGGACTCTAGCAGCTGGTTAAGCAGTTGGCTAAGGCACGAGGCACTGAACAATACAACTTATCACAAAAATTAAAAAACATAGCCAACAACAGCCATAGTATCACTTGCCAGCCACAAAATAAAAAGTTAAAAAAAGAAAGCAACCCAAGTCTGTTATTGTTTAGTATTAGTTACATTAATCCATATGAGAAACTAGAATACTACTACTGGCTATACAAAGGACAAAAAAATGTTGTGCATTAAAAACCAGAAATCTGTGCTTCTACATGCTCTTGCTTTGTATAAGAAAGAAATTGAAATTCAATTTGAGATTCTAAATACAAAGGGAAAAGATACAAAAATGTAAGCAACATTTTATATAATTTCTTTATGAAGCCATTTTCAATGCTATAACCCCAAGGGTTGGCCAAGCGGTATAAAGACTTGAGGATAATATCCAAGGTCTCAAGTTTGAGTTACTTGGAGGTTTGCCTAATCGTTAACTTCAGGGCTCTAGGATTAGCGGTGCGCAAAAGCTGCCTTGGATACTCAGTTATCAAAAATAAAAAAAATGATAATAATAATAAAAATGCTAAACATTAATAGTACTTGTTGGGGTTGGGCTTGAGCTTGTGTTTGATCCTAGAAAAACCGAAAATAAGTAGTAGTCAATATTGATCGCAGAAATTTATAGAAAGTTAACTACACACTATTACCTGATTTCCACTATTATCAAATCGAGAATCGTATCTTTAATCAAAATCCTAACTTTGTGAATTGTGAATCAAATTCAATTGAGAATCGTTAAGATTCAATGCAAATTATAAAAAAATGATGTTACATAATCGTATATATGAAAATAATAAAATAAATTGATTTTGTTATGTTTTAGAATAGCAAGAAAAAGAAATTTATTTATTAATTAAAAAGATATGACAAAGGGAGGACAAGGTGTCCTCATACAAGAGAAAACAACAAAGACCAAAGAAGACAATAAATAAGTAAGCATTCCAAAAAACTAAAGATTGACAAATAGCTATCCAATCCTTGGAAATCATAAAAAGCGGAACTCCTTTAAATGGGGAGACAAATAAGCCCAAAAAGAAGCCAAGTGACATGCCTTCCCCCATAATGAATCCGAATCTGCCTCCTTGTCTTCAAAAATTCGTTCATCTCTCTCCAACCAAATAATCTAGAAGATAGCAAAGACAATGTAGGACCACAATGATTTGGCTTTTCTATTGCCACCAAGGCCCCAAAAATCAATTAAAAGCATATGCGTACAAACACTTGGAGGATTCTAGAAAGACTCTGACCTAGGATCTCCCCCCAATAGTAACCCCAAATACTTGAAAGGTAATTAATTCTCAATGGGACATCCTTAAATGTTTGCCACCTCTTGGACATAACCTTGCTTCAGATTAATACCAACAACTAGGGATGGCAACGGGGGGGTGGGTATGGGTTGGGGGACCCTTACTGCACCCCCACTCTTGTTTTGTGAACATTGTCTCATTCTCGACCCTACCCGACCTCTCTCCCACTCTCGTCCGACCCCCACTTAGTATAATCCCACCCTGCCCCTCCTGCTCAATATAACTTTACAACTTATATTTTTAGTATTGAATTTTAATTTTATAACTTTGGATGAAAAATTACTTATATATAACAATTGGTGTTGTTTGACATTGATTTTAGTGGAATTGTAGAATAAATGGAGAGAGAAAAGTGTGGTATCATCAAGAAAACTTAAAATAGAAGGAAAAAAATGATCCATAATTTTTTTATATCATTCAAAAATAATAAAAATATATAAAAAAATGAGACAGTTTTTTAATAATACATAATACATATAATTGAGTCGGGATTATCCTCCCCATACCTGACTCGAATCCTATCGGGTCTTTTATTCTCACCCCAAACCTGACCCTAGCCTATTGAGAAACTCCCAAACCCATTTTATTAGGGTTGGAGAGGGTCGGGGACCTGTTGGGTCGGGGTGTTTTGCCATCCTTACCAACAACACTACTCTTATGAAGATTGACCTTAAGACAAGACACAATTTTAATTAAAAATTCTTAAAAGTGCTAAAAGATCACCAACCTCACTTTACTCTCCCGGCGAAAAAAAAGATAGTATCATTCACAAACTATAAATGAGAAACACAAATCTTATCCCTTCCAACTACAAAACCCTCAACCACACCCTTTTCCCCAGCCTTATCAATCATTCTCCCAACACATCCACTACCAATATAAATAGAAAAGGGGACAGGGGGTTGCCCTACCTTAACCCCCTAGATGCCAGAAAAGTGTTCCATGCTCTCCCATTCACAATGATGGACATAAAATAGTTCTTGTCAAGGATATGATTATACTATCTAACTGGCCAGACACTGCCTTTATATCAAGAGACGTGGGTCCAAATCCAACCAACTGTATAATTATTCAAACCATATTATAATCTCTCTTGACATTCAAAAACTGAACTAGGAACCCTTATAGAGTATGATATGAAGAAAGAATTAAGTGAATTTTTTTTTATTTTGAAACTTAAAAACAATTTAAAAGGAGTGCGTGGTTATTATTCAAAAGAAGTTCATAGAAAAAAAAAAGTTTTGAAATCATTGGGTCCGATTGACCCGAATAATGTAATACTGGACAATATTTATTTCACTAAAATAGCAATAGATAATTTAACATTAGGTTTCTTCAGAAGATGTATTATGACTTTTTTTGGAGGAAAAAAAATGAGAAAAAAGGTAAAGGACATGTTGTGTTTAACTAGATTTGATTAAATTCTATTGAAAACTCTTTGATCACCAAAATAACAACAAATCAAGCATAAGTATTGGTTATTTTATACTAGACACTCTTAACAAGTTGTATTGTATATTATTTTCACCAAAAAGAAAGTAAAAAAGGGTTAGAATGTGTCAGATAATATAGTTTAAAAAATTGTATAAATCGTAAAAAGTGAATCAAATTGTGAATTGTTTGTAAATCATGCAATTCTCAATTGATTCTATCCCGAAATAGATTCACCCAAAAATTTGTATCTATTTTTGATAAATTGCAAATTGAATCGCGAATTGTAAGATTTTGATAATAGAGCCTGATTCATATTGATCAAATCGTTCAATGTCATCCATGCCTTGTGGCATCCTCCGTACTAAATGTTGACTCTGAAGCAGCAAATAGGCATGGCTAACACATCATGTGCCACTTGTGGCAACACTTGATATTTTGAGGAATTAGTTTTCCACCATCCCAATATATCAAACTTCTCATCTTTTGCACCTTAACAAAAGTTAGCTAAGTACATATCCACCTCAGACTTCCACAAGATAGAATATTCTGCTTCCAAATATGAATTGAATTGAGATGCTGTAAGTGAACGAGTTAAATAATCTTTCACTTAACCCGTCTTTTGATTTACCATTTTAGGCCCCATACAATTGGGAAAAGCAAACACACCAATTTTTTTTTTTTTTTGGGATCAAGAATCACCACAACAATACTAGAAGATATATTTTATCTCCCATTCCCTCAATACTTGTCAAATTTTGCTTTCATATATTTGACCATTAATGACAGCAATTCGTCCTCTTTTGAATATTTTTTAGCCAATTGCTCATGTTTGGATCACAAACATTTCATCAAAGAAACATTTTGAAGTAACATAAAGCAAGAGACCATCAACCATGACCATGTTACTATATATACAAGCAATAGAGCGTTAGATCTATGATTGCTACTAGATATACAAACAACATAGCATTAGGCATGCTACTGGATACATTGCTCTAATGTTGAAGTGTCTATTGTTTAGAACCAATGTAAATACAAGTAATCAAAATATTAGAGTACATGTGAAAAAAAGAAAGAAAGAAGGTCATGCTTAAAAAAGAGAAAAGAGTATGTGAACTAAAAAACCAAGAGACTAAGAGCGAAGCTAATTTAAAAAACATGTACAGGGAGCATGTGTGAAAATAAAAACTTTCAAAAAAAGAAACTAAGGCCTCGTTTGGAATAGACTATTTTAGTAACTTTTTGGCTTTTTGGTTAAAATATGAGGTAAAAAAAACTAGTATGTTTGGGGTTGCTTTTTGGCTTTTTACGAAAAGATGTGCAAAAAGTAGAGAGAAAAGGAAATCTTTGACTTTTTGGTATAGGTTATATTCTTTTTGGCTTTTTTAGTAATTTTTTGGCTTTTTGGCTAAAATGTTAACTTGCCAAACGAGACCTAAGCATGTTTAAAAAAAAAAAAAAATTCAGAGTATACATGGAAAAAACCCAAGAGGCAAGAGCATTAGAGCAAAGTTAATTAAAAAAAAAAAAAATTTGAACAGAGAACATGCTTAAATAAAAGAAGCAGAGACCGATTCAATAGATACTTAGACATTAGAACTGTCTTAATTATAGAGTATGCAGAGACCTAAATGAGAAAGAGAGAGTTGAGGGACAAAGGTTTTTGACCTCAGGCTATGAGAGGTGGTTGAAGCTGCTGAGCTGAGGGGATGCCAAAGTAAGGAGGGTCCTGCAATAACAATCAAATTTGACACCCAAAATTTGAAAAATAGAAGAAAACAAAATGGATACACATCAATGATCATACAACTTTTTGATGTAAGAACTAGTAACAAAAAGTTTCAAATAAAAATACAAAAACCTGACCTTGGGTTTATGTTAGTTTGAGATGAATGCACCACCGGAAACTCGATTTTGAGAGACTCACCTTCGGATTATGATCACAATGAGAGAGAGTATAACGTGATGACTGAGGGGAGTTTTGGACTGAGATCATTTTAGGGTTAGGGTTTTCTTAGAGAGAGAGAGACCAATGGTCTGTTGGAGAAGACTTCGACTTTTGAGTGATAGGGTTAGGTGAGATAATGTGTTATCTCTACTGTCAATAGGATTAAAACACATAGCATGGTAAATTTGATTGTAAATATAGCCGGTTTGGTCGGTTTTGACAAGTTCAAAATATCAATACCTGCCCCTTGAACTGAAACCTGGAAAACTTACTTCTTATGGACTGAGCCCAGCGAAGTGGTTTTGGAAACTGTTCGTATCTTGTTCGTGTCAAGTGGGTGGGTCGAGTTATGCCGTTCCCTGAACACCCCTAGTTACTAGAAAATAGTAACTCTTTAAGGGTGTTTTTCGTGATGTTTATGGTTACAGTTTTTTGTTTATATTTACAAAATTTCTGAAAATTGTAAATAAAAACTCGTTTGGTATCTATTTTCATTTTTTTAAACTTGTTAACAATTTACAAAATTTCTTAAACTGTTGTAATCATGAAATGAATTTTTTTGTTCTTTTTTTTTCTTCCACCTCCAAGCACCACCCATCTTTGGCCACCATCTCTTGCTTGAATCCATCTTTGGCCACCAGCTTCGGCTGCTGTCCACTATCTCTAACCATTGCAACCACCTTTGGCCATCTTCTCCAGTGACCAACAACCATCTCCGGCCACTTCCAACCACCTCTGGCGGTTGGAAACAACCCCTGATTATCACATCCATGCGGTCAATAATCACATCTGGCCATAATATGTGATTATCAATAACTACCTTCCGCTAACACCTCCTATTGGCAGCCCCTTCACTTTTTTTCAAAACAAAATTTTAAAACTTTTTTTTTTGGGTGAATAAATTTTAAAACTCAAGTGTACCAAAGTTGTTTTTTTTTTTTTTTTCATTTTTAGTAAAAATAAACATAATTTATTTAATGTTTCTGTAAACAAGAAATAAAAAACTGTAAACGTTACCAAACGTCAACTAAGTGTTTATGTTTTGGAAATTACATTTGAAACATTGTAAACTTACGTTCCACAATACTAAATTTTGTGATTCAAAGTGATCCAACCTTCTTTCCCTAATTTCCAAATTGAGAGAATTTATAGAGTGAAATTTGGTAGGAGAATAGCTACAAAAAAGGTTGCAATAACACATTGATAGCTCATATAGGATGCACGCAGATGTGTTTTTACACAACTAATTTTAATATTAGAAAACTTGAACATAAGTATAAAAATATGCATTTTTATATATTCTTATATGTGATCTATACGAGCCTCTGTTACTGTACCACATTCGATAGCAAGCCGTGTTACACATTATTGTTTCTGTTCTGCCTCACATTGTGTGGGATCATAACATTTCTCAATACCATGACATGAATTGTGCCGTTGGCACATTAAATTGAAACGACCAACCCTCCATTGTAGCAAATGTTTTTTTCTGGCTAGTCTTGTCTGGTACTTATGGAGGCTATACCTCTCAATATTTTTTTTTTCTGTATAACATTGGGAATGGTATGGTGGCAATTGGTCAGGTTGGGTTTTCAACATGTAGTAACACACGTTAGCTTGAATACAATATCCTGAAAGCAAGCCAAGCAGACTCCTCTAAGCAACTATCTCCTTGCCCAATAAGACTCCTATAGACAGAAGCCACTGTGAATCAGCCATTCAACTTCTAACCCAAACCAAAGAATACTTTGTCCTTGCTTGAATAGGACATCCTGAAAGCAAGCCAAGCAACTTTGCTCTGAATCCACCTCCCAGCCCTGTAAGGCCCTCCTAACTTCGAAGCCCATACTACACTTCCCTGATCCAAAGGCCAACACTCTTTAACAAAAGGCCCTTTATTCACAACAACTATATATATATATATATCAAGAAAGACTTCTCTTGAAGCACTATGTCCACACCAACTACCCTGTCAAAATCTCACCCAATAACAACACTGATAGATGTAAGTTTACGGTAATCATGCCATGCCTTCATATTGCCCTTTCAAATCCCCACCTCATAAGGCCCTCTAGGCTCTGCAGACCCTTATACCTATCACTCCTGTACTTCCCACCACCATCCTCCACAAAACTCTTCTCTCTTAAAAGGAAACCCCTATAACCATAAGCATAACCATTCCCCTATTGCCCAACCTACCTTCCTCTTTAGGCAAATGTATTACTTTTCAATCAACTAGATGATACTCGTGCTCTTCCCCCAATCTTCCTTTCAAAACACACAAAGGAAATCCCTCATCAATTTTTTCAACAGTTAATGATTAATGAAATACGTGGGCAAGTTGGACAATGTGCTCTTAATAAAAGACCCTACCACCGTTAGACAAGTACTGCCTCTTTCAATAAAGAACCTGTTCTCAAATCTTTCCACTGCCTTGGTTCCCAAATCGCCTTGGCTTTGAAGGAAGCCCCAAGCAGAAGACACAAATAAGAAGGTTGCCTACCTAACACCCCAATTTTATAGCCAAAGCATCCACACTACTCAGTGAGATAAGCTCACTATTGGCCAAGTTAAGCTAAAGTCTTGATATCACCTCAAAGCAAAGCAACATACACCTTGGAAGTCTCAGTTGTTCCCTGCAAGCTTCATAAAAAATCAGTGTCATCTCTATTCACCACACCCTTGCACTGCTGGAAGAATGCCATATTGAAATCAGAGCCTTGTCCCCATTAAGGCTGTTCAGAGCCTTAAGCACCTCATCCTCCATGAAAGTTCTCTCAAGCAAGTCCATCGCCTCCTCATCAATAGAAGAAAACTCCAAACCATCAATAAAAAAGGTCATCTCACCTTTGGCCATGCATACAACCTCTTATAAAAATTCACAATGTCACGAGAGACCACCTCCTCCATAGCTTGTTCCACCCCATCAATGCCAAGCCTCCCAATATGATCTCTCAATCTGAGTATTAGCCATCCTGTGGAAACTTTCGTATTTATATCCCCTTCTCTAAGACCAAGGGAACAAACTTGCAACCTATTGCCTTCTGTATCCACCCTTGTCACCTTTCTTTTAAGGAGAGCCTCTCTTTTTCTCCCTTGTCCAAAATGCTTTTTTCTTTGAGGAGCAATCGTCACTTCTACCTTTCTAACAATTCCTTATTTGAGGACTTCAAGTTCTCTTTAACATTCTTTGTCTTTCTAGTAAGGCAATGGGGATCCTACTTCCCTACACCCCTCCCACCATTATTTCTCCATATCCACAAACCCCTACTTCCGGAGTCACATATTCTCAATGTGAAAATGGCTTGGCCTGCTTGATAGGCCATTGCGATTAAGAAGAATAGGCACATGTTCCAACGTTGGCCTAGGTAGACAAGATTGGCTCACATCTATATAATGCTCTTCTTCCTCTGGAGACGATCAATCCTGGACAGGAATGATTGCTGCTCCAAGTATGCCTTGCTCCATCCAAAGGCAAATCAACCAAGGACTGTTGATGCATTCACATCCTAGGTTCTCATGAGGGAATCTCACGACATGGAAATCCCCTCTCACAGAAGACTTCTTCACTCTAGATAGCTTTTCCCATGTAATTTTGTCTGTATTCTCTATAGGACCATAGACACCTTGTAAGGCCCAAATGAGTCCATCCTCCACATTTATGTACAGACAGGGAATTGAATACTCTGCAACCTTATCATCCTTTTTCTCCAACACCCTAGAATTCCACATCACCTGGACCCCAGCTAGACCATTAGCCCCCCAAACAGACTCGCTCCACATTAGGGTTGGAAACAGGGCAGGGTGGGGTGCCGGTGGGGTCAGTTTTGACTAACCCCATCCTCAATCCCTAAATAAGATATTTTCTTGCCATCCCTAGTGGGATATATTTTCGTCCTACCATCCCCATCCCTAATGGTGGTTTTTCCCACCCAACTGTCTCCTGCCTGGGTCTGCAATCTGCTTGTTCTTATTGTTTTGAAACATTTAATTTTTATCCCAATTTTGATTTATATTCTATAACAATGTCATTAAGCTAGTACTGTTGACTGTTTTTGTCAATAATGCAATTATACAACAGTGGGCAGTAGACACAACAGATTCAAAGTTTCTTCAAGCACATGCTAATACTACTTTAAAACATAGCCACAACAAACATGAAATACGTAGCATCAGCTGGTAGTAATTAATATAGGTCCAAGACACGAGATTGTCTGTCAATACTCACTATGTCCATGGAAAAAAGAGAGACAACTCGGCAATCAAAACTACAGTCTGATAAACTAGTATTTCAATGTTCAAAATGACAATTCTAATCTAGTGTTCTAGACCAAAACAAAAATTTAAATAAAAACAACCAGCAGCCCCCAACAACAGCAAGCTCAACAACGTTAAGTTAGCCACTCACAGCTGCGAGCACAACGGAAGTAAATCAGCAACTTAACAGAAGCAAGCGCGGCGGCAGTAAGTCAGCAACTTAACAGTGGCTAGTCAGCAACTCCAGCTTTAATTCTTAAATCCAATTTCTGGCTTTCATGCTCTTGAAATAGAATAAAAAGAAAAGTAATAAGTTGTATTACTAATATACTTCAAGCCTATGATTACAATCAAATAACAAATGTATGTCATAATGTTAACACAACAATAAATGTAAGTTATGATGGCAATAACCGCATGAGTCATGCTCTGCTCCACTCGTCCAAGTCTATATCATCATATATTGTGGCATAGTCAAGTAATTCGATCATTGAATCACCTAAAAAGACAAATCACAAAATAAACATTGGAACTATTAAATGCAGGTAGAAAAAATGAAATTATTATATGTTGATTATCGTCAATCGTTGCAGCCTACAACCAACTTTGTGCACACATTAATGCTTCGAATGTCTGGGGATGAAGTCTACTCTGATGTGGATACACCAGCCTACTATTAGTGCTAAATCCAGACACAAAAGCAGTAGTGGATACAACTATTGTCACGCCCTGGGTCTGATGACCTGGATTTGTGAGCAATAATTTAATACTATGATGATGTACTTGACAAGACACTTGAGAGGTTAATTAAATGAGATTATTAATGAATAATGAGTTACCTTTTAATAAAAGAATTTGATTTGAATATATTTATGTAGTGCATTTTCTATGGCATGGTCTGGTGATTGTACATGCACCTTGTACGTTCATTCACAATATCATTCCCAACTAAAGCTTCTATAATCCAAAAATAGTCATACAAACAAAGAATCTTCTAAGGCTTACAACCCGAGCCTTACAAATAGATTTTAGAATTGCATTCCAATAACAAAAGAATCCGGATTTCTCATAATAGCTCCAAGTCTTGTAGTAGGGTACAGGGTGAAAATTTTATCTAAAATGAGTACCATTCCACGTCCCTTACTTTGCTCCAATCAATACGACAACCAAAATAATCTTAAGTGAAGAGAGTTCACTATTTATTGTTACATGCATAAATAGCCACAAGAGATCACAACGGTCCCTTGGGTTTGGGCTCAGCTCCTGAAAATTAAGGGGTGAGTTCACAAACCCAGTAGGAGATAATCTTCTACAGTTCTATATGCAATTATGGAGTACAATGGTGTAAGTGTACAGTTAAATCTATGGGATGTCAACATGTGTAAAACAATGGATGATGGTGCATGAGAATGAACTAGAACAAAAATTACAATTTAAATAAACAGGTGCAATCTGATAATCATACATTTTCTCCATAATGAGTTCAATGATTTGATTTATACTCGACTACACCATACAGACACTCAGTTTGCGTGACCCCACTTCCGTGCACTTCTAATTGGAGTTAGTCATGCAAAATTATTCAGTGTGTTTGGTTTGAGTTTTTTGGATTAAGTTTTTTGAAAACTGAGTTTTTTGGTTTTCGTGTTTTTTTGTTTTTTAGTGAATATTTTTAAAATTTTAGACATTTTTTTTACTTTTTAGATGCACCTTACTTAGATGTATTTAAAAAGTAAAAAATTTGCGAAAAAATATTTTAAAAAATTAATAAATATATAAAAATACAAAAAACGTATTGAATTATCGTATTTTTTTTTGTATTTTTGGTATTTAGTGAATTTTAAAAGGTTTTTTTCACAATGTTTTTACTTTTTAGGTATATTTATGTTAGTTATGTCTAAAAAGTAAAAAAAAATTGCTTAAAATATTAAAAAAAATTCAGTAAAAACAAAGAGACACGGAAAATAAGAAATTAGAATTTTTGAAAAGTGTTTTTGGAAAAGAGGAACCAAGCAAAGTGATTGCTTTTCCCGTTGTTAGCCGGAAGGATCCGTTATCCATTTGGCCAAGAATGAAGGATCTGGTCTTTCATTCTGGAGCCTCAAGCCGAACTTGCTAAATTTCACAAACCAGTACACAGAATATTCATACCACACGTGGTAGTGCCCAATATAAAAATCAATTCACCCGGTCTATACTCAATACACCCATGTGTGATTATTCAAGAGTGCAACAAAATAGATATCGTTTATGTCAATTTTGCTCCAATGAAATTCTAGGCATGCACATTTGTAATTTCAAGTATTTAATTTCTCAAATTTGGGGCTTTTTCTCCAAACTAGTCCAATACTCAAATTATCAATCAGTCATGCTAGAAATAACACAAATTACAACTTTAAGCAACAAAAACATCGGTAGATGCATAATGAATTAACAAATTTATTCAAGATGTAGCACATTGAGATGAAAACAAAGAAAATACATAATAACATATAGAAAAGTGAAAAGAATCCCTGCCTCAACCAAAGGAAGGAGAGGAAAGAAAACCTTAGGTGTGAAACCTTGGTGAAATGCAAATTTGGAAAGATGGAGGTGAAGCCCTCGGTGTGCTCCACAACTTTAATTCTTGGACCAAAAACGAACCCTCACTCTAACTTGATCAAACCCAAGCTTGAAGTTCTCAACAATGGTGGAAAGAGAGAAAGAGAAGAGAGAGATATAGAGAGAGTAACTGAGAAAATAGTGTAAAATCTAATGTAAAATCGTGTGTCAAAAAGTGGGAAAAGGTGTGTGGAGGAGAGGCTGCCACGTCGCTGTGAGAACCCAAACCCTTGACGTGCTGGTCATGCAGATCCCTTGGGCTTCTTGAGCGGATATTTACAGAGAAGACTGGCTCGCAAGGCCTCTATCTTTGCTCATGTGGAACCTTAAGATTGCTTGTGTGAATCTGCTGTACAAAATACGCTTGTGCTTTGACTCAATCTGCTCGTGCAACACTTTTCCACCACTCAAGCAATAACTTTAGATTTTGGTTTTAAATCTAAATTTTTCATTCCCAATCATTAAAATGAAATACAAATCAACAATATAATAAACAAGGTTCAATCAAATCCTTTCAACCTTGGGCACACTGAAAAGAAACAAATAAATGATTGACTCCATAAATCATGACAAGAAGGATTTGGATTCAAATAATCCCAAACTAGGTAATGTTCATTTAAAATAAGGTTTGGAAACCCAGAGTTTTACCGTTATAGTTAAAATATCCCTAGTTAGTACCTGTAAGATTGGATACTTCAGTACATTAGATTTCCACTGGCACCAACTTGAGACATCAAAGCTTGGGGTTCTTGGTAAGACATCGTCTAAATATTTGTCCAATTCTAATCTTACATTCTACATTTTATTACCCATTTTTTCCTCCTTACTAAGAAACAAATCATACTCATATAGTGTCTTAAAGTACTTAAAATTTGAATTGTTGGTAAAAGTATTCTTAAAGTGCAACAACAAAAGAGCTTTTAGTAGTCAAAGCGAAACACACTTACAAAAGTGTGCTTAGAGCACTAACTTTTTTTTTTTGCATTTTTTAATAAGTTCAACTTGCAATTTTTTTGGAGTAATCTTTTAAGTCGTAATCTTTAGATCATAATAGGATTGGATGGACCCTTAATTTTGTTTTTGATCGGTCGACAATTTTTTTTATTATTAAAAATGTGATTGTATGAAAGGGGTTCGGGAATGTCGTTTGAAAGTTCGAAGGTTGCCGGAAAGTTTGAAGGCTCCCTGGAATATTCGAAGCTCACTAGAAAACTCATGAATTCTCTAGAAATGGAAGGGTAAGGCTAAGATTCTTCAGTAGTAGCAATAACTCAAGAGAATGGAGATGATGGAGGATGAAAGATTTGGTGAAAAAGGCAAAGAGATTAGAGAGAGGATTGGCAATAGCTCCCATGGATCTCCTACTTTCACTCTCAAGGATCAATCAACTATGGAGATGACTCTAATTGTCCTCTCAAAGCTATGTGTGAGTGCCTATTTATAGACAACTCAAAAGCTACCCCTTCGAGGAGGTGGTAATCGATTAAGGTAACACATGGAAGCACATGGGGGGAATATTCTCTGTAAACAATTCGTCCGAGGAAGTGGTTTCCCAAGGATCTCTCATTTATTTCTCTAGTCTAGATAACTCTGAGAATGATAAAACCCCTGAGAATGACATCAACTTATCGGTGAATCCTTTTTCTTAGCCACACGAAACCAAAAAGAATGCAAATAATGTTTTTGGCTTATCTATGAATGAGGTAGAGCCATGTATATATAATGAAACGATATTACAAAAATAGGAAACGAAACTATAAAGGCACTAAATCCGTGATTTACACACAATCACCGATTTTATACACACTACTTTAATAACTGTTAGAATACTGAATTTTGTTCTTTTGTTCTATTGTTAATATTTACTTAAGTTGAGGGTACGATGGTCATATTGCTATGTTAGGGTTTTGTATATATATTTGACTGAGGCTAATGCTTATTTCAATATATAAAACTTCTTCTTATTCTTCCTCTTAAATCTCAATCCTAAATTCCTTCATTTTACATTCTAACTTGGTATCAGAGCAACCTATTTTTTATTAAAAAGGTTTCTACAGACTTTGGAAATCGATCTAAGGTGACCGAGACGTGCTGATGTCATCAGTCGTACGATGACGTCAGCATGATGTATGCACTGTACGGACGGGTACTTCACCCCTAGACTCGAAATTGCCTCCTGATATTTATGGTGATTTTTGTAGAATTTTTTGATCATCTCTAATCTGAGTTTTAGATTTTTGAAAGTATTTTCATGTTTTTGGGACTGTTTTTCAAATCTGCTGTTGGGATTGTTTTTTTCTATTTTTTCTTGCTGGAACCTCTTCCTTAGGAGCCAAAAATCATCACCCTAGGGTTTCTTGATCTTAATTTGAGCTTTTGCTATTGTTGGGTTGATGTTTTGTTCGATTATTGCCTATTTTGTGGTCCAGCAGCACTGTTTCTTCACTTCTACCTATTGAAGGTTCCTATAAGGGCTGAAATCCTTCTAGCAAGGGATATTTGTCCTCTAGTTCTTGATTTCTACTGTTGAGTTGGTGTGTTGGTCTAATTTGGGTCCAAATCTGGTGGCAGACCCGTGCTCTCCTCACTCTTGCCTATTTTTGTTGTGAATTTTTGTTTTTTTGAGCTAGTTCTGTGTCTATATTGGTGATTGATCATTATGGTTGAGATTGAGGCTAAGGCTATAACTACGGGTAAGGATGATGACATGCCTAAATCTATCACTACCAAGAAATTGAATGGTGCCAATTATTTGGCTTGGGCCCACGCCGTTAAGATTTTCTTACGTGGTGAGAAGAAGTCCCGCTTCATTAGCGAACTCCCGCCTCCTACTGATGATCTAGCTTATGATGATTGGTGTAGTGAGGATTCTTGTATTATGGGTTGGATTTGGCATAGTCTGGAACCACATGTTGCGACTACTGTGGAATTTTGTGATACCTCTAAGGACATTTGGGACTCCCTTACTGAGTCTTTTTCAAATCAAAGTAATGCCTCTCGGGTCTATGAGTTATATGAACAGATTTTTGCTATGCGCCAATCTGGACGGTCTCTCCCTGATTATTATAGTAGTCTCAAGACTTTGTGGGATCAATTACTGCAGCATCGACCGTTCACTACTGATGTGAACAAGCAGAAGCAACATTGGGAGGAGTTTATGATGGCTTCTTTACTTTCTGGCTTAGATCCTGACTTGCGAGGGTTCAAGGATAAGATTTTTGCAAGTGAGACTTTACCTTCAGCTGCCAATGCCTATTCAAGGCTGTTGCGCTCTTCATTGGGACAAGCACAATCCACTTCTAGGTCCTCTACTTTATCATCTTCTGCATTGGTTTCTAGTAGTGGTAATCATGGGTCTACTCGCGGGGGTTTTCATGGTTCATCTGGTTCCTGGGGCTCTTATTCTGGTGCACGGGGCTCTCGTGGAGGTGGACCTCATAGTGGTGGCTCACGTGGTGGCAGTAGTAGTGGATCTAGTTCTCGTACACGTGGTGATCGCAAGTGTACTCATTGTGGTTCCCAAGGTCATACTGAACCTTGGTGTTGACAGAAATATGGCAAATCTGATCATGTCCATCATGTTATGGATGTCCCATCCTCACAATCTTCCTTGTTGTCCACTGGCTCGGATGCTTCTCCGGTTAATTCTTGTGAGACACTCACCACTCAGATTAGTGAGCTTACTGCTCTTGTCCAGTCTTTCTGGCCTAGTCTACCTTCATCCTCTACTGCTACCATGGCTAGTTCAGGTAATATTGCATGTGTGGCTAAGTCCCCTCAGCCTTGGCTCCTAGACTCTGGTGCTAGTTTCCATGTCTCTGGTAATTCCTCTCTTTTTGATACTTTTAGACTTGTTGATCATACCATTATACTGGCTGATGGATCTTCTCGGCCTGTCTGTGGTCAAGGTCCACTCCATCCCTTTCTTTACCTTCTGGTCTTTATGTTCCTAAATTTTCATTTAATTTGCTTTCTGTTAGCCAATTAACTCAAGCTCTCCATTGTTCGATAACCTTTTCTCCTACTTCATGTGTTTTGCAGGACCTCCAAACCAAGAGGATGATTGGTTCGAGGCATGAGAAGGATGGCTTATACTTTTTCGACATTGAGACCTCTCTTCATCCTCCATTTGCTATGTTGAGTGCTAGTGTATCTCCCCTTCAGTGGCATTTTTGCTTGGGTCATCCCTCCTTGGCCAAGCTCAAGTTAGCTGTTCCGGGCTTGAGTCATGTTTCTCAGATTGAGTGCAAAGCCTGTCAATTTGGGAAGCATCATCGTAGTTCTTTTCCTAGTCGTAGTGTTAGTCGTGTGTCTGAGTCGTTTGCTCTTGTCCATACAGATATTTGGGGTCTTTCTAGAACTCCCACTGTTAATGGGTTCTTTTATTTTGTTATTTTTGTGGATGATTACTCTCGGATGACTTGGTTGTTTTTAATGAAACATAGATCTGATTTGCCTTCCATCATCTCTAAGTTTTATAATGAAATCTTTACTCAATTTGGCCAACTTATTAAGATATTTCAATATGATAATGCCTTAGAATATGCGCAATCTATTGTAACTACCTTTTGTGTTGAATGTAAATGTAAAAACTCCACCAACTCCACCAACTTCACCTACCACAAACTCCACCAACTCCACAAGCAAGTGCTCCACAAGCAAGTGCTCCATTTAGGTTAATGCTCCATTAATTTAGTTTAGTGCTCCATTTAGTTTAGTGCTTCATTAATTTGATTACTCCATTGTACCCATTCTCTCTATAAAAGAGAGTTCATTCTCTCCATTGTAAACACACAAAAAATATATATTGATATCAATCAATAATATCAATACATTAATTTTCTACATGGTATCAGAGCTATAAGATTTAGGCCTGTATTTCCTTCTCACCGGCGGGCAGCCGGTCAGCAACTTTGCCTTCGCTGCCCGTTGGAGTTGTATACCCATACCTTCACTCCGCTACAAGTGAGGTGTGAAGTATTGAAGCAATTGGACAAGCAATGCAGGTATTTAACAGTATGCCAGCGTGTGTCTGATCAGCACAGGTGCATAAAACCTGTGGTCCACTACCTGAAGGGCTCACACTCTTCATCAGGTTCTTTTCTCTTAAAACCAGTGCTTCGTTTCCAAGACTTCTGATGTGCAGCCACTGCTGCTACTGCAGCCAAACTGACAACTCCTTTTATCATCGATCTGCAAGAGGGCCACTCTTACTCAGATTGGCAGCTACTTGGTCTTCATCAACAGAAACAACGCTGCTGGCATGGGCATCGAAGCCACCAAGAACACCGGCCATGGCTGAACCAGTACGGTGCGTGTGCATGTTAAGCTCACCAAGAGCTGCCACGTTGGTCTTCAACACCTTCTTCACTACCTCTTCTTTGATGATTGCCTCACAAACACTGATTTTTTCCAACCCATCATCCACCACCATATCCACCAAATTTTGAAGATTTCACACCCACATTGATGAAGCATCGACTCGATTCTGTGCTGCCATTGTTGTCACTGCCTTAGAAGATTTACACAAGAATGGGGTTCTTTACAGAGGTGTATCTCCAGATGTTCTAATGTTTGACCAGACAGGACATCTACAGCTTGTGGACTTCAGATTTGGGAAGAAGTTATCAGGAGAAAGAACATTCACTATATGTGGGATGGCAGACTCTTTGGCTCCAGAGATAGTCCAAGGAAAAGGTCATGGTCTCCCTGCTGACTGGTGGGCATTGGGAGTCCTGATCTATTTCATGTTACTAGGTGAAATGCCGTTTGGATCATGGAGAGAAAGTGAGCTTGAAACATTTGTAAAGATTGCAAAAGGACAGCTAACTCTGCCCAGTTTGCCCCTGATCATGAGCTGTCCTTATCAGAGCTTGCTGCTCTCGACATGTGTCAGAAGAGAGCTATATTTAAGCCAATGACAGCTGATGAACGTCAATATTTGAAGGAAAGATGTGGGGGCTCATGGAAACTGGTCCTGAGATTCTTGCAGGCTGGAGAAGTGTGTTCAAGGCGAGAAAAATCGCAAGCAATAGCGGGGCCAGGTCACAGTATCGCTGTGACTTCTAATGGAGTTGTTTACTCATTTGGGTCTAACAGCTCGGGACAGCTTGGACATGGCACTACGGAAGAGGAGTGGCTGCCTCGTCAAATCAGATCACTTCAAGGTGTTCGTATTATTCAAGCAGCTGCTGGGGCTGGCCGGACAATGCTAATTAGTGATTCGGGGCAGGTATATGCCTTTGGGAAAGACTCGTTTGGGGAAGCAGAGTATGGGGCTCAAGGAAGTAAACTAGTTACTACCCCACAGCTTGTGGAGTCTTTGACAAAAAAAAAAAAATATTTGTGGTGCAAGCGGCAATTGGAAATTTCTTCACTGCTGTGTTGTCAAGAGAAGGAAGGGTTTATACGTTTTCTTGGGGAAATGAAAGAAATCTGGGTCATCCAAAAAAGAAAAAGCAATTGTAGTAATGTCACCAACCTTATTTTATTCATGCCGGGGATCAAACCCGATCACCATTTTACAAAAAAAAAAAAAAAAAAAAAAAAAAATCCCAACCCATAACCACCACAAACATCCGGCCTCACTTCTTCGCCTCTTCAGCTGTTCTCTTCTTCTTGCCTTTGTCTTGGGCGTCCCTTGCCGGTGCTGCCTCCGTGTTTCCCACGCCACCGAGCACGTTCACTTCCTGTTGCTCCTCTACCGTCACATATGGCGGACCTCCAAATCTGAGCATCACGGTGGCCTTCCGCTTCAGTTCCTTATTTTCTGCCTTCAGCACACATATCTCTGCTCGGGCATCCGTATACATGCGCTGGAGCAGAGCCAGTTGGGCTTTCACCTGCTGCACCTCAGTTGTTCTACTCTGAAGCCGGTGCGACAGGTTGTTGACCGCCGTCATTGTCTCACACAAGACCTCAATGTATAATAATTGGCCTCAATATCAGATTGAGCAGCCATTATCTGCTCAACTGCCACCATCGGATAGTTCAACGGCGCAAAACCAGGGGGGCTAGGCCCAGGGGCGCTTGGTTGAGGTTCAAGGGCCATATTCTGGGTTGTGGCCTCGTTGAGGTCAGGAAAGAGGGTAAGACCACGGGAAGAAGAGGCTATGTTCTGGGTAGCGGAACGGGAAGAAGAAGCCATTTTCTGGGCAGAAGTGTTACAGAGTAACTCTCTCAGCAAAAACGAAGAGGTTTTCAGAGTTTTTTAGCAAGTGATTTGTTCTGTCTAAGCCTCAGCCTCCGTCTTCGTTAAATAGCCACAACAGACACGCGTATCACGCGCCTCTCAACGCCAGACGACAAATCGGCGCGCCTTTTGATGGCTCGACTTTTGATGGCTGTCGGACACACCTTTTGATGGCACGCCTTTTGATGGCTCGACTTTTGATGGCTGTCGGGCACGCCTTTTGATGGCACATCTTTTGATGGCACGCCTTTTGATAAGATTGGGCACGCCTTTTGAGGGTCCGACAAGACTCGGTAAACTGTCCCGACTTTGATTCCAGTTAGCTTCTATATGGGTCCGACAAGACTCTGTAAACTGTCCCGACATTGATTCCGGTTAGCTCCTACATGGGTCCGACAAGACTCTGTAAACTGTCCCGACATTGATTCCGGTTAGCTCTTATATGGGTCCGACAAGACTCGGTAAACTGTCCCGACATTGATTCCGGTTAGCTCCTATATGGGTCCGACAAGACTCGATAAACTGTCCCGACATTGATTTCGGTTATCTTCTACAACGGTCCGACATGACTCCGAAAACTGTTTTCTACAACGGTCCGACATGACCCCATAAACTGTTTTCTACAACGGTCCGACATGACCCCGTAAACTGTTTTCTACAACGGTCCGACATAACCCCGTAAACTGTTTTCTACATCGGTCCGATATGACCCCATAAACTATCTTCTACAACGGTCCGACATGACCCCATAAACTGTCTTCTACCTTGGTCTGCCATAACCATACGGTCTTCTACAACGGTCTGACACGACCATACAGTGTCTCCTATCCACTTATTTTATTTGTCAGATTATTTTTTTCTTGTTTTGTTACTTTCTCCAAACTCAAGTTGGTTAGTTCCTAACCCCCTTGAGTTTGAGGGGGGCTGTTGAATGTAAATGTAAAAACTCCACCAACTCCACCAACTCCACCTACCACAAACTCCACCAACTCCACAAGTAAGTGCTCCACAAGCAAGTGCTCCATTTAGGTTAATGCTCCATTAATTTAGTTTAGTGCTCCATTTAGTTTAGTGCTCCATTATTTGATTACTCCATTGTACCCATTCTCTCTATAAAAGAGAGTTCATTCTCTCCATTGTAAACACACAAAAATATATATTGATATCAATCAATAATATCAATACATTAATTTTCTACATTTTGTGATACTTATGGTATTATCCATCAAACTAGTTGTTCTCATACATCTCAAAATGGTGTTGCAGAGCGGAAACACCACCATTTGTTAGATGTTGCTTGCACCATGATGTTTAATATGCATGTCCCCAAACATTTTTAGGGGCAATGCAGTTCTCACTGCTTGTTTGCTTATCAACCGCATGCCTTCTAGTGTTGTACACACATCTCCCTATTTTCTGTTATATCCCATAACATCTCATTTTCCCTTATCTCATCACATTTTTGGTTGTGTGGCTTTTGTCTATGTTCTTGACCTTGGTTTGGGTAAGTTATCTCCTCAGCACGCAAGTGTGTGTTCTTAGGCTATTCTCGCAGTTAGAAAGGGTATCGGTGTTATCATCTTGAATCACGTTGCTACTTTGTCAGTGTTGATGTTACCTTTTTTGAGTCTACTCCGTTTTTTTCTTCCGTTGGATAACAGTTATCTCTTGATCTTCTCTCTTCTCGTGAGGGGGAGCCAGCCTCTCTCACTCCTACTCTTCCTTCTTATACTCCTTTCATCTCCACTCCTATGTCCTCTCCATCTCCTCTCGCTTCTACCCCTCCTTTGTAGGTTTATCAACAGTCTCAGGCTCGTCACATTGTGGCTTATGGCCCGACTAGTTCATCACCTTCGTCTGAGGCCCCTGTTCCACTTGCTAATATGCCATCTGATGACCTTCCTATTGCACTCCGCAAAGGTAAACGAACTTGCACTCAACATCCTATTGCTCATTTCATTTCTTATGATCGCCTCTCTCTTGATCTTCACTTGTTTGCTTGTAGCTTGTCTAGTATTTCCATTCCCGCACCTATCAGTAGGCTATGTCCATCTCTGGTTGGAAGTATGCCATGGATGAGGAAATGCATGCTTTTCATCAAAATCAGACATGGGAACTTACCTCTCTGCCGTCTGGCAAATCTATTGTGGGTTGTCGTTGGATCTATACTGTTAAGTATCTTCCTGATGGAACTGTTGAGCGACTTAAGGCTCGCCTGGTAGCTAAAGGCTACACCCAGACCTATGGTGTTGATTACTTGGAGACATTCTCTCCTGTGGCTCGTCTTAATTATGTTTAGATTCTTCTCTCTGTTGTAGTTAATCAGTCTTGGCCTTTATATCAGCTTGATATCAAGAATGCCTTTCTCCATGGTGATCTCCAAGAGGAGGGTCTATATGGATCAACCCCCTGGCTATGTTGTTCTCGGCCAAGAGCATCTTGTTTGTCGATTGCGGAGGGCCTTGCATGGTTTTAAGTAGTCCCCCCGTGCCTGGTTTAATCGCTTCAGTGTTGTGGTGCTTGCTTATGGATTTCACCGTTCCACCTTTGATCACTCTGTTTTTGTTCGCCATGCGTCTACTGGGAGTATTGTTCTTATTGTCTATGTGGATGACATCATCATTTTAGGGAGTGACTCCATTGGTATTGTATTGCTGATTTGAAGCAGTATTTGGGACAACAATTTCACACCAAAGACTTGGGCCTTTTTCGGTATTTTCTTGGGATTAAAGTTGCTCGCTCTTCTCAGGGCTTGTTTCTTTCTTAACAGAAGTATGTTCTTGATCTTCTTACTGAGATTGGCCTCTTAGGCATTCGCCTCAGTGATACTCCTATGGATTCTAGTGTCAAGCTTGATGGTGACACTGGAGACTTATTGCCCGATATTGGTCGTTATCGTCGGTTGGTTAGGAAGTTAATCTATCTCACTGTCACTCGTCTTGATATTACCTATGCCGTGGGTGTGGTCAGTCAATTTATGCATGCTCCCTGTCAACCCCATTTTGTGGCTGTGTGTCGCATCTTGCAATACTTAAAGCGTGCTCCCGGTCGGGGTTTGCTCTATCGCCCCTCTTTCTCTTTGTCTGTTATTGGCTTCAGTGCTGCCTATTGGGCTGGTAATAAGATTGACCGCCGTTCCACCTCAAGCTATTGTACTTTTGTTGGTGGTAATCTTGTTACTTAGCGTAGCAAGAAACAGACTGTTGTTGCTCGTTCTAGTGCCGAAGCTGAATATCGTGCCATGGCTCATACTGCTTCTGAGATGCTCTGGGTTCAGTCTCTTCTCCAAGATTTTGGCTTTTCTGTTCCCACTCCTATGACCATGTCTTGTGACAATCAGGCTGCTATTTTCATTGCCAATAATCCTGTGTTTCATGAACGCACCAAACATATTGAAGTTGATTGCCATTTTATTCGTGATCTCTTACTCCGCAAACAACTTGTGACTCCTTCTGTTCGTTTTGAGGATCAATTGGGTGATATTCTAGCCAAGCCTTTGGCTCGGCCTTCGTTTTGTCGTTTATCCATCAAGCTGGGCATGTTCGATCTCTATGCTCCACTTTGAGGAGTGTTAGAATGCTGAATTTTGTTCTTTTGTTCTATTGTTAATATTTACTTAAGTTGAGGGTACGATGGTCATATTGCTATGTTAGGATTTTGTATATATATTTGACTGATGTAAAGTTAAGGCTAATGCTTATTTCAATATACAAAACTTCTTCTTCTTCTTCCTCTTCCTCCTAAATCCCAACCCTAAATTCCTTCATTTTACATTCTAACTATTACAATATTGTTATTTCCTAAATTCAACACTCTCCCTCAAGCTGGTCTCAAAATATTCAATAAATGCAGCTTGCTAATTGATGACTTGAGTAATGTCGGGCCTATAGACTTAGTGAACATGTCTGTTAACTGTTGAGAAGAAGAGAAAGGATGGACTCACAATACTAGTCTGAACCTTTTCTTGAATGAAATGTATATCAACCTCTATATGATTAGTATGCTCATGTAGGAGAGAATCAGAAGATAACATAATAGCAGACTTGTTGTCACAAAACGAAGAGGTAGGAGCAGTCTTCTCAAATCCCTACTTTGCTAGAATAGAATGAAGGCATAGAATCTCATATGTTCCTTGTGCCATAGCCCAATACTCGGCTTCTACAGAAGACTTAGAAACAATTGCCTGCTTCTTACTTTTCCATGATATAAGATGATCACCATAGAAAGTGCAAAAGTCAAAAGTAGAACGCCTATCAATTCTAGATCATGCTTAGTCAGCATCAATGAAACAAGAGAGTCCAGACTGAGGATCAGCTATGAAGAATAATCTCAAGCCAAGAGAGGTCTTCAAATATCTCAAAATGTGATGAATCGAATCAAGATATTATGTATGAGGTGCATGCATGAATTGACTAACAACACTAACCGCAAATGTCAAGTTAGGTTTAGTGTTGGTCAAATAAATGAGACGCCTAGCAAGACGCTGATACATGCTTGGGTCCATTAGCAACTCACCAGACTCTGATGTGAGCTTGACATTAGGATCTATAGGAGTAGAAGTTTACACCCTAGCATACCAGTATCCTGAAGTAGGTCAAGAGTGTACTTCCTCTGAGATAAGGAAATCCCTTGTCGTGAGCGAGTCACCTCAATCCCTAGAAAATACTTGAGGCTTCCATGATTCTGGTGTGTCGATTTTGGAAAGCTCCAAGCCCGCAAGTGTTCTGGGGCTCATTAACGAAGTAACTTTTAGATTGCTTTTGAATTCGTTCGAAGCCAAATGCTTCAGATCTCTAGGTGAGTCCGAGCTCAATAACTCTCTAGGTTCGTGGATTCAAACCATTTCGAGACAAAGCAATTATCTTGGAGAACGGATCTCCTCTGAGGGTTTTACCTCTTCTAAATGCAATGGTTAATTCTCTTGGATGTCCATATGATCTAGGCCTTCTTGGATGGACTTTCTTTAGAGATATGGGCTTGTTAGCTCCTCCTCAGCCCAATTTGTTTACTCTCTCTCGGGCCCATTTAATAGGATTCACTTGGGCTTATTGGTCGATGATTTCTGTGAGCCCATTGATTTTGGGCTTTTTTACTGGACTTCGATTGGGCGCACTTAATTCCATGTCTTGTGTTAACCCCTCTTACAGTGATCAAGTACTAGAAGAGGGAATAAGAAGTTCACCAAAATCAAGAAAGAAAAAAAAAACATTAATCCTCACTCTTTTCAAATTGCTCTCAAATCTCTAGAAGTTAAAAATAATGGATTCTCTTGACACAACCTCATCACTATTTTGGAGAGGTTAGCTAAAAGGTTAAATATATTGTTATTTGATTTTCTATAACTTTTTATTTATTTATTATGTATTATGAATCGTTTGTCATAATACATTATTTTTGAAAAATTTGATTTTATGTCAATCAGGCTTGACTTTGAACTTTGCATTTAGGGCCTAGGAGGTCTTTGTGCTTAAGTGTACCTCACACTTTTACCAACATTGATTTGAACTCGTAGTAGATTCACTACTAGCCTTGCTCCTCAAATTAATTATGTCTTGTTACTCATGCAACAAATCATAAAAAGTTGGTGAACTCTCTCAATTTCCCTTGCATCATTGTCTCCAATCAAAATAGAACTCCAATACACTCATTTTTTTACCTCGAATCAAGTACAACAACATTTCTTGTAATATCATGTATATTGCCCGATATTTATCAAATTTGACCACCATTTTTTATGCCATTGATTTAACTGGCTCAATAGAACAAGAGAGCTATTGAGACAATTCCACCCTAATCTCATATATATTTGGAAAACAAACATTGGTTATGGGATTTTTAGTTCTAGAAAACAACTCTCACATTATAAAATATTTTCAACCTTCCCCAAATTTCTCTTGCAAAACTCCCATTCATCCTCACTTGGCAAGGTGCTATGGTCTTATACTGGGTCTTTCTTTGTTTCATGTGGGAAAAGATATTCATATACATGAAGGCAGTTTGAAACATGAAATATGTTGAATTCTACCTAGTTGAACAATCAAGTCCTAATTTCTTAGCACTTGAAATATGTAATTGGCCGTTTGTTTCTTCAAAAGTTTCCTGTCTTTTAGGTGTTTCTCTCCAGTACACTAATCTCACCTGATTTTTCTTAACACCTCCTCTTTTCACATCTAATCCATCGTTGACAATCAAATTAAGAATACATGTTTGCAACAACGGATATGAAGCAAACTCCCACTCAATAAAAGGGAACTACCACTTAACTTAGCTAACAAAATTTTTCATGACTGACATCATTGGTGGAACAATTATCAACAACGATGGAAGTTTTTCTATTAATATTCCAATTCATCATAAAATAATTTAAGCTTCACAAAGAACATCTTTTGTATGTGGACATGACACATAAATAAACTTAAAATACAACATTAATGAATAATTATCAACAACATGCAAATGAAGCTAAATAAATTTAGAAAATATAAATGAGAAAAATTAAAAAAGATGCATCAAAATGTAGAGGGCCTATTTGGTGCACTTTATTGGTGCTACTTATAGTTTGTTTTTTTTTGGATGTGATTTTTTAATTTTGGAAATGTGTGCTAGTGTGTTTGATGCAACTTTTGCTTACGCTATGAGGCTAAAATGACATAAATTAAATTTAAAAAGGTTCTTATTGGAAAGTTGGGAATGTATGTTTTAGATTTTACTTTCTAATTATCAACTCCCTTCTATAAGCTCTTTGTAATGACTAAAAATCATCAATAAATTGTCGTGATAGACATGTACCTTTAATTTTGATCAGTAGAAGTCCACATATCATTTGTGATGCCCACTCTATTTTGATGGCTCTCCTCCAAACTCGTTGTCTACACTGTTTCATAGGCATAAATGTTCAAAAATATCATTCTTTATGTGGTTTGAAAGGGTATCTTAAACAAAGGTTGAAGTGGTGTTGAATATTTCCTAAAACCAAGATGCTTCACAATAGAGAGAGGGTATTCAGGCATCCAGCTCTCTTCTAGCAAATATCTGGATCAAATTTATATGAGTTGATTTCCAGGCTCATGGCTAAAATTGTTTGTTAAATATGAGAGCTTGAGCTAGCCCCTGTTCACTGCACGTGTTACTTGGTCTGAGACCTCCATCCTATAACAATTTCGTCACATCTTGCTTGTAACCTTCATAGGAAACTCCCAAGTATTTGAATAAACCTTTTCACTTTTTTGACGACCCAATCTAGGACCCACTTCTGGATTTCCATCCTCAGGAATTTGCATTAGACCACCTTGCACAACCTTTAAATCACCTCCCCTTTTTGGTCTACTAAATGTTATGGGGGTCCAATCGACAGGAACCATCACAGCACCCTTCTTTGGCATAGCCCCTGCCCTAGAAAACTACTCCCACTCACTTTTCCCGTCACCCACTCCATATTCCCTTACAACAGAATAATCATCAGCCTCCATTATGTCCCTCTCCTCGCTATCCATAAATCCCCAATTACTCCTTTATTGGCTATAATTCACCAGCTCATCATTGCCATTTGAGCAACCACCCACATGCCGATCATGTCAACCCCTTACGTTCCTCTCCTTTTCTCCTACATCTTTGTCTTGGCCACTAGAATGCACGTCCTTACCTCTGCACTAATGACTCATAATGGAAACACACGTTTTAGAGTGTAGCCCAAAAGAAGATGGATAACTCCGAATGCCAACCCTTTTTGATTAAGTTTGAAGACTTACTTGGCGTGCTGGACCTTCCTTTTTTGGGCAGTCTACAGATACACCGTTCTCTAATCCACTAGTCTTGCTCATCTCCTCTTTTGGATTGGTCTCCAACTCATCTCGCAACTAATAAAAGAAGTTGAGCCTTGCCTTTAACAACAATTGCTGAACTCCTCCAATGCCCTAACCACACTACCCCACTCTTTCACCTCCTATGCTCTAGGAAGATGAGCACTTACTCTTCCTCTTATCCCCCACAACTTCCACAACAACATCTATGCTCCCCCTATCAATTGTAATGGTTCATACACAACACCTCCTTGTTCAGCCCTATGCTTCCCTGAAAGCCTTTCCCCAATCCTTTTCACAACAGCCCTCATCATTTCACATACCCACCCAGGCTCCTTGCCAAGTAGATGAACCAAGCGGCGAACTCTTTTCCCTTGTTTCACCACCTACATTCTTTCCCCAAACATGTCGCCATTGTAATATCAATGGTCTTTCAATCAATTTGTAGTCAATGTTGGTAAAACGCACTTAAAACACACTAGCAAAGCGCTTTTAGTAGTTAAAAGAAGTTCTTTTATATATATTTTTCGTTTTGAAAAAATATATAATTTATTTATTATAACCTTTATATGAATAGGCCGTTGAATTTTTATTTTTATTTTTATTTTTTTGGACAAATATGAATAGGCCGTTGATTTGTTATACAAATACCAATATTATGTTATGATACAATACCAGTATTATGATATGATAACAAACACCATTCTAGTGCTTTTTGGTCTTTGCATTTTGGGTATATTTTGATTTATCATGTACTTTATTTGATTATGGCTATCAAATATCATGGTTGTGAATATTTTGTAAACAAGAGAAACTATTTAAAAGCTATGTTATATGATCACACTGGTCTTGATTTTCATATTATCCATTAATAATTGTTATCAAATTTATATAGATTTTTAAAAAATTGAACAAGCCAATGTAAAATTTGCACCTACAACCTTTGTACAATTACATAAAACCAACAATTTTAGTTGTAAGGATAAATATATTTGCTAATTGATTTTTAAAACTTTTTTATGGTGATACACTATTTTTTTTTAAAATGTGTGCTTTCTGCAATCATGTGTGCGCTTATGCTTTGTGCCTAGGCTCCAGGAGGTCTTAGCACTTAAATGCACCTCACGCTTTCACTAACATTGTTCATAATATTCTCCTTTTCATAATATTATGCTTTATCAGAGTAGAATTTGTTTAAAGGTCTTCCGTGTCCTGACCTAATATTCTATACATGAAAGCATTATTGTCAAATTTTGAATTTAATCATGAATCGTTTAGTGTAAAAAAAAAAAAAAAAAAAAAAAAAATTGTGAATCGTTTTGTTAGGATAGTGAATCGTAAGATTCATTTCATTTAATATGATATATAATTCTATATATTTATATACATATAAAAATACATTCAACGTTTAAAATAAAGTAAATTATCAATATGACTCAATTATATATATGTATATACATATAAAATCATGTATATCAATATAACTAATTAATCTCTTCTATATATTTTCATAGTTTGGCGAAAACAACGTTCTTTCATGCATTATGTAAACAAAAATAGAAATATATTTGAATCGTGTGAATCGTAATGAATCAATCATAGTGAATCACAATGAATAGTAAATTGAATCGCACGATTCACTCAATTTTCGATTCAACAGCATGATTGAAATTGTTTTTGTTGAAACTCATATTGAATCATATGAATTGAATTGTGAATCATATGATTCTAACCACCATGCATGAAAGCATTAAATTTGAAGTAAATAGTCTATGAAAGCAAAATGTTACGAGTATCAGTGTTTTATTAATAGTATGCTAGACAATGAGTCCAGAGGTCCAAGAGGATCAGTTTGAAACTTTGGCACCTTTCATGTTTATATTGATGGATCAAACCCCCAACTTGAAGTGTGAAAATACTTGGTGGGCTGCCTCGTTCAGTGTAAAACTACCACCTGAAGGGAATGGAATATTTAGGTGCTAGTTAGCTAATTTACAGTGCAGTTTGTTGTTGCTTGGCACCAAAAAAGAAGGGCGGGGAGAGGGGACGGGGAAGAAGTATCAGTTGTTTGTATGGAATCTGTGTGGAAGATGTAATTTGTCGTCGTTATTTCTTATAAAAGTTTTAGCTATATTTCTTATATGCGCAATACTTTACAACATTTGATGTCTGTGGAAGAAATAAATGAGACTAGACAAACAACATTGTTGTAAGATAGGTTTAGGAAATTTTGATGAAGGCTGTCTATGGTTGATTTCATTGATGGGTTTAAGTTTTTTAGGTCTAGAGTTCTAATAAATAGGTAGAAGAAAGTTTTTAGGGTTTATAGACAAATTGGTTGGAGATTGGGTTGGGTTATTGAAAGGACTTCCTGGATTTGCAGAGAAGAGGCTGGAATTCTCCCGAAAAACAGCTAGTTTAGATGGTTTGTTTTTAAATCACAGGTCAAAGTGCAGGGAAAAGGTTTGGGAATGACAGGGGCTTGATTTGGTAGAGTTCTATTCCTGAGCTTGGGGCTCTTCTTCGGTTATTAACGGTAAATGTTGAGTGTTACTCAACCAAAAGGGAATTGTTTGTTGGGATTTATAGATGGCGAGGAAACAAGAGAATCCAGTGTTATAATTGTAGGAGTAACATCGAGTTCGGTTTCTTTGACGAAAGGTGTTGGATTTTGGGGACAACTTATGTAGTTATTGAGCACTTACCCAAATACCAACATGCCCCCAATAGTTGATGGAAATAAAGTATGATTTTTTCCAAATGATGAAGTTAAGAGTCATGTTTTGAAACCCGGGTGAAGTCGTGAAGATAATCTTCAACCTGAAAGACCTATAGAGGACCCATCAGCTAAGTTATTTTCATGAGCAGCAATTTCTGTTGATTATTTTATTTACTAACAAACATTAGAAAAAGGTTGTCAGTTTAGGTTCATGGGGTAAATTTTAATTTGTACTACCCAAATATAAACATGATCAAGATCTTATTCACATTATAAAATTTTTATTAGTCGATGGAAGAAAAAATATTAGCCTTTGCAAAAAAGATTGTAAGTAATTCCAGCACAGTGGTAACTTCTTCTATAGCTGTGTGATAGTCAAATTTTTGTTTAGTTGCCATTGATTGGTGGTGATATTCTTTTTACAGGTTTCGGGTCATCCGTTAACCTAGATCGGCATGGTTGCTTGTAGCTGATGGCAGGGATTTTATTTTGAATATATGCGGCATGAGAAACAAGAGAATGTGATGTTTCCAGGAGATGTGGCATGAGAAACAAGAGAATGTAATGTTACCTGGTCAGACTTGCCCTCCTCAAAGGTTTCAGGGTGATCACATGGAGAACAGTATACTTAGACCTCCCTCTGGGAATTTTGATGTAGATTCTCTTGGTGGATCATCAAGAAAAAGGAAATCAACACTCATGGATCAGCCAGGTGCCATATCTGAATCAAATTTTCAATATTGCAGTCCTTGGGAGTCAAATGCACAACAGGCTAATTTGCTTTCAGGGGCACAAGTAGAAGAGAATACTCATGGTTTGTGTTTAAACCAAACAAAGGCAATTGAACCAACAACTTCCAGGCATCAATTTGAGAACGATCATTTTCATCATCAGAATTGCTATTCAGGTTCTTGGATGACTAGTAATGAGAATTTCCATGGAAATGGATCAAAAAATATGAGCAATGCTTTTTCACATGTCCCTCCTCATCCTTTAGAATACAAAGGATCTTTTGACTCATTCAATATGCAGGCTGGGGAGTCTGTTGTGGTATCAAATTGGCAACCTCAGGCACATAATATGTTAGGCCCAAGTGAAGGTTATACATCCTTTCCCTTTTCAAAACCATATGATGCACATACCGGAAAAGTTCAAGGTGCTTCTCATTTTGAGGAGCTAATGAGCTCTGGGATCAAGAATCATGTCACAGACCAAATGGCACTGGGAATGTGCAATACACCATCAAAAAGTGTGAGTGCGGAAATCTTGCAACAGAGTTTTCTTAAGCCCAGGGGACATTCTGATGATATGGATAGAAGAACATGTTCTCAGGAAAACAAAGAGTCTGAAATCTCTTATGAATTGAGACAAAGTAGTCACTGTACAAACAATGGGGGAATTAATTATGTCCCGACCATAGAAGCAGCCGCTTTGGGATCTTCACTTTGCATTGAACAAAATCGAAACATTAGTTTGTTGCAAAATGAAGTGCAATTTGGCAGCAGTGGGTCTTTGGGTGCTTGTCTAGGAAAAAATTTTGAAACTGAAGAACAAAGCCTTGGGGATGGCTCTGTCAAAATAAAGGAGAAGACAGAAGCATCAGATATGATGAATTTGAAGCATCCCTTGCCGGAGGAGTCTTCATCTAAAACTGCTAGTCCTGCTAACATTGTTGAGAATGGTCAGAAGAGTGGACCAGATGAAAAGAGTAAATCACATCTTGGAAAAGCAGCTTCAGTTGTTTCTGAAAAGCTCTGGGATGGGCCTCTTCAATTAAATTCTTCTGTGACCGTGTCTGCTGTTGCTTTCTTTAAAAGGTTTATTCGACTACTTTATTATGCAATTTCTATTTTTATACCCAATTCTTAATTGATCACATTATTTTTCTTGTACATGAATTGTTAATGATTTGAATGCAACCATTCTGAAATTTATTCAATTTTTTTCTTATTGTTATTATTCTTTGTTTGTTTTGATATGGGAGATTAAGAAATCTGTAGAAACAAAGTTCCAATGAGTAACAAAAGAAAAGAAAAGAAAAGAAAAGAAAAGAAAAGTAAACTGTTACGAGTTTTTTTTATTTTTTTATAATTGTTTAGTTGAGTTTTCTTGTCTGGCTTTGTAACAAGCACTATGTTTTAGCACAAGTATAACCTTTCTTTTCCTTTTGGTTGTGGAATCTTTGGCATTATTCCAAAGCATCCAATTTAACTTTAACTCAACAGAGTTTTATAACCTTCACTTTCTCGTTTCCCCCCTCTATTTGTTAGAGAAATTTCAGGCTGCACTACATTAGTTTGATGAGGCTATATCAATGTGTTTGGTAAGAGGATGAGTAAAACTAATCCCAAACTTCCATAATAATATGAAGGAAACTGGTTTAGTTTATTTGCAGCCAAATCTGTTGGTTTTTGCTTTCACAACAATCTCATTTGAAGTAAATTAATATTCAGAAATCATTTTCCTTACTTCTCATGTCTAGCAAATGAATATGAATATCGCATGATTCCAATTTTTTCGCCTTTGGCTTTCAAATGGTTGAAAATTATTGGAATGGAATATCTACTGTCTTGAGGGGTATCCCAAATGCAAATTTAAATCTGTTAAACTAAATTTGACAGAGCCTTGTAGCCTTCACTTTTATGCTTAACTTCTCTTTTGTGGGAGAAGTTTCAGGCAGCAGTAAACTGCAACACATTGATCTATTAGGTTATGGCCCATAAGTTCCTCTTACCATACAGGTGGATCATATCCCTAGCTGAATGTCCCAAATTTTCTTGACAATCTGCTCTTTGGCTAGTCTGCCAGTATATTGGAATTTGGTTACATTCCCAGGCCTAATAATGTTCTGGCAATTTTTTTCATGGAACAAATCTATCTGTTTAATCTGTTTTGCTTCATGGATACAATAGCATATAATTATGGATCTCCTACTATTATCAAGTATCTCTCCTACTATTATCAAGTATCTTATATTTCCATTTGGTCAGTAGAAGAGTATTCTGTAGGACATTAGCCATTGCAATTGGGGCTGACCTAATGGGGTAATCAGGAGGAGCCTGGCAAGTTTGTGGTTGAGTTGCTCAAATTGTGCTGCATGCCTTTTAAGATTATTCCTTCTTTTGAAACTTTTGAAACTTAATGTGGCCAATTGAAGCGAGGTGGTTGATGCTAATATATTGAATGTAGTCAGTTTGAGGCTCCAACAACTACAAAAGAAGGTAGAGCCAACTAAAACTTGAATCAGATCGAAAACTATGCAAAAATCAAATTTTAGGACTGCTATCTGCAATTTTTAGCAATGTTTGAATTCCATAAGCTCTGGGGATCAAAATTAAGCCTTAGAAGTTATGGAAATAGGATATTTGCTAACCTTAACCTGAAATTTTATTATCTGCAAACCGTATTTTCTTGGGAGGTAGTATAATTTTATATATAGGCTACATAAAGAGGTTACTTCATAATGAATGACTTGGTAATAAAGAAACCTACAAGCAGGAGATAAGCAGCTTATAAGCTGTCACTTCAATAACAAGCAAGTGAAAAGTGAGTTACAACATGACAAACGACTTCCAATCAATCACTTAAATGACTAGTGGTTTATAAGCCTGTTATCAGAATTTTATGATTCGCGATTCAATTAATAATTTTTTCAAAATCGATACGGATCTATGGGTGAATTTATTTTGGAAGTGAATCTATAGTGAATCGCACGATTCGCAATCGATTCACGATTCGATTCACTTTTTACGATTCATGTAATTTTTGAAACTATTGTGTCCGATATATTTTTGACTATTTTTTTCTCTGCCTTTATCGTGAAAATGACATAATACAACTTTTAATAGCGCTTAGTACCAAAATAACCAATACATATATATGATTTGTTGTCATTTTAGTGATCATGGAGTTTTTAATAGGACCCAATCAGATTTAGTCAGACCCAACATGTTTTTAACCCTTCTTCTCTTTTTTTTTTCCCCGTTAAAAATCATAATATATCCGCTTTAAGATTAATAAAGCAACTTACACCAAGAATTATCTACTACTATTTTATTAACCTAAGTATAGTTGAATATTACATGGGTGATGTCACTTATACTTTTTTAAATGTTTTAACCTTTTAAAATAAAAGATGCTAAATAATTCTGTTATTTTGGTCATTGTTACTTAGAAAAGTATGTATGCTTATTGTCTAAATATCAATATTATTGTTACTTTGGAAATTGAGACTTTGTTTTTGTTTACTATCTTTATTAAGAATGGTTGATAAGAAATATCAAAAAAAGGGGAAAAGGTAAGATGGTGATCTCTCATAGGGACCTTTGTTAATTTCTTACCTATTAAACTATGTGACCATCATTAAAAACAACATTTTCATTGATTTAAGTCTAAATATTTCATATTTATAAGATATATTTAACATCCAAGAGTGTAGATATATTTTTCTAAGTAACACAGAAAAAGTGACCGAATCTTTACGATTCACGATTCGATTCGCGATTCGGTACGAAGCCATTTTGATTCACAATTCGAATCCCGATTTGATAACTATGTTTGTAAGTATTACCTCTTAAGACTTGTGCTAGTGTCCTAACTAATGGAAACCACTTATATTTGACAGTAGTACGTCTATGAAGCACAGATGTCTCTAAGCGTGCCCCCACTGTGTCTGATGAAAAAAAAAGGGATAAAAGAATGGACATGCCATTAGGTGTGTCGATATATGTCCCCTCTGTGTCCATATCCCATAGGTGGCTAACAGGGCTTTAGGGATTGTTAGAAGCTAGTTTCTCAACTTTGCAATTTTGGTTAGATCGGTGTTGTATTGTGAATGATTTGATATGAGTTATATAAATATTATTTTTTTTTTAAATTCAGTCCATATGTTTTCAAATATTATGATATGACCCTCTAAATTAGCTTTGGAAAATTAAAACTGAGACCTTGACATGTCTCGAAGTGTGCCCCCAGTGTCTAGTGAAAAAAAAAAGATTTAAAAAATGGACACACCATTAGGTGTGTCAGACATGTGTCCCCTCTGTGTTCATATCCCATAGGTTTCCGATATGGCTACAACACCAATTTTGAAGTGTCCGTGCTTTTCATAGTTAATTCCTCAACTACATTAAAAGAGATCTAGCTTTTTAAATCCTATTTTCGTTTCCTTCTTGCAAGAAATTACAATAAATCACATATCCTGCACAAAGTAGCCTTGGATCTTGATCACATTAATCCCCACACAATCTCAAACTTTATGGTGAAATCTCTTACTTTGCATCTTAGGAGTAGATTTTGCACTGTCCATTTGATTTTGCCTTCTTTGTCGAAAGAAAAAATGATGATATCTTTGCTTGCATGTAAACAGCTAAATACACTTTCAATGATGAAATTTAGATGGGGGACTAGTTGTAATTTTGCAGTACCTTTATTTTGGTTTGGCAGACAAAAATTACCCCACTTGCATCTATAACTCTGATATCCTTGAGTTTAGTATTGTGTTCATCTTTTTAAATTTTTTTTGAATACTATTGCATCAACCACTATTGATGTTTTTTTCAATATCATTTTTATTTTTTCACATGTTTCGATAGCTTCAGGTGACATTCTCTTTGAAAGAGTTGGCTGCCAAATCTTTAATTCATTGCAAACAAACATTTTTATCTATTCTTTCCATGAGTTTCCAGTCTCAGTCTTCAGATTATCAGCAGTGTGTCCAACATTTTCAATCTTTATACTATGAGCTTAATTATTTTTCATCATGTTCCATGTTAGCTATGTTGAAGAAGAAAATTGCAAACTTTGGTTGTAAGTACTAGAAAATAATGTTCTCAGTTGAAGGCTCAAATGAATAGAATTGAAGGCTTATCCTAATAAAACTCAGATAGATGAAGTCTGAAAATATGGGAAAAATTAGATTTTACTTTGTAATTTCCAGCAAGGAAGGCTTGATTCATAACCAGGCTAATATGGAAATATGATTGGAAGAAAATACATTGATTGGAAACATTGTTATTGAAAGATTATGTTTCATATGATGGAGTGCAACGTTATACGTGGACTACATAAAAGAGGTTCCTGCATGATAAAGAATTTAGAAATAAGGAAAGCTGCAAGCATGTGATAAGCAGCATAAGTTGGCCTATCAATGATAAGTGACAAGTGACTTGCATCACATCAATGACAAGTTGCTTATAAGCAGCCACCTCAATAGAACTGGTTTATAAGTAACCAGCTACTAAGAAGGCTGCCTTAGGGCTGACAAGACTTACAACGGTACCCTTACTGACAAAACACATGCAATACATTGCAACTTGAATGTATTAATTTCACTTTGTCACTAAACTAAATTAAAAGGAAACCAGTTCCTTTAATTCTATTATTCTTCATTATTGAAAAGCACAATAAACTTCCATCTCACCCAACATATCCTCATACGTGTTTTTCCTTTCCTACCCTTCTTATTGATCTGATGAAGATTATCATTTTCCTTTTGGAAATGAGCTCGATTTCTACACAGAGTTGCTGGAGCAGATTGGCAATTTTTGACATTCCATAGGATTTATTGCAACTTGCCTGGAGCTGTTCACTATTTTTCTGTCAACAATAGAATCATAAAACAAAGCATTCATGTTAAAAGAAACTAAATGTTCTTATTGATCCCCATAGGTGGTGTGTATCTTGACATCAAATTTAAACATTTTATTTTTATTGATTGGGATTGGGGTGTTCGGATCAAAGCCCAACTAATTCTCAGGATTGCACAGGCCCTCGACAAGGAGTTTTCTGCAAGTACACTACGGTTAATTTAAAGGTTTTCCCTCCAGTTTGATGGCCCCAAGGAATTATTAACACCTAAGAGGTTTCAATCCCTGAACCTTGGAAGAAGGACACCCCCAAGACCCAAGGCCTTGCCACTAGGCCAACCCCTTGGGGTTATCAAATTTAAACATTTAACTGCATATGCAAGGTGCAAAAGTTGTGAATTCCTCCTTTGGAGGACCATATATTGAAGAGTGACCTTATTTTTTCAATAGGTAGAAGACTTTCATGAAAGGTGCCAAGAGGGTAGGCAGGCTTTGTATACTAGGAGCCTGCAACGTCAAGATGAAAAATAATCAACCAATATTAAACTCTCCCGTAAAATCTAAGAGAGCCCCGTCAAGCAAAAAAGATGAACTACGCAGTAATATCTTCAATCTATGTATCACCATTTCTACGTCTGCCAAAGTATGCTGATACCCATTTTATTGAGAATTAACTAGGAAAAAGCTTGGACTCTAGAGGAGCTTGGATAATATGGTTCATGCAAAATAATATATATACTGTGGTGCAATTAGTTAACTAATTGCAAACCTTACGGCCTTGTTTGGTTTGTGTTTCTGAAAAATTTTTGGGAAAAATTCTCTACAAACAAATTTTCAAGAGTAATCAAACCAAACAAATTTTTTCAAAAAAAATCTTAAAATTTTGTTTGGTTACCTACTTTCCAAAATCACTCTCTCTCATATACATCAAATCAATCACTTTTTTTAAAATTCTCTCTCCAAAATAATTTTCTAAAACCATTTCTGAAAAAAGGCAAACAAAACAAGTTTTCGTACTTTTTATCTAAAAAACTACTCTACAAACACAAACCAAACAAGGCCTACATCTTTTATGAAATAACAAGGAGAATGGTAATTCAGGCCAATCAATGTTTTTTTCCCTTGTATTTTTGTTTTCTTCTTTTACGTTTATATTTTTGGCTCAATTTTCTACATAGTGTGACCTGCTGTTATCATCAGGTATATTACAAGCACTGGTGATGAAGTTGCCCCCACCGACATTTGGAAATTACCTTCTTAGTTGTAGTTTGTAAATTGTTTTTCAAAATTTCTCCAGTTAGTGTTTGGAAAATACTAAATTCCTACACTTTTGTTTTAAAAATTGTTTTGAATTTGCCTCTCCACTGCTTTTTTATTGTCCTTGATTTTTATTTCCTCTCTCTCTCTCTCTCTTTCTCTCTCTCTCTCTCTCTCATCAAATAGTAAATATTTTGTGTATTAATTGAACTGGCCCAAACACTTGGTTATCAAAAAAAATTTAAAAAAGGGTAAAATTCGTGCATAATTTTGCCTCCTTTGTTGCTTGATGTACCTTTTCATATCTATATTTTATTTTCTTCCACAGATATGTAGTTTCAAGTTTTTAATAGAGTTAATTTTATTTTATTTTCTTCCCCTATGAATGCCAAATTCCTTGTTGAAATCCTAAATATGGTAAACATTTTTAAATTTTATATGAGAACTTAATATTTGTGGACATCTGTGGTGGTGCTTTCATGTTGACCAACCCTATCATTCTAGCCTGAATTTAATGAGGTTGGAGAGACACTTCTGGTCCAAAATCAATGACATTTTATGATGTTCAGAGTTCAAATCTTGTTCTAGGTAGCTAGTTCCTGGTAAATGTTCGCTGAATTCTAAACTTGCATGTTACGTCTAGTTTGGAAAAATGGTAGTTGAGGCTCTTGATAGTCCACCAGCTTGCCAGTGTTGATGCACAATGGCCGTATAATCTATAGAGATGGGGTGTCCAATTCTTGTTCTGAACCCCAGAAAATTTAAATCAGCATGCCAGTATGGCTTTCTTAGCATTACTTCAAAATCTGAGATTCATATGGGCTTTATATGGCAGGAAATGACATTTTTGTTCATTGTTCGACACAAACCCATTCTTATACCCCTTAGATGTAACATGCTATACCATTGGCAGTTTCATAAGGGTTTGCCCAACATAACCCTGGATTCTTTCGGTTCAGCTGCCTGCTTTTATTTTTAATCCGTTAAATTTGATTAATGAACAGGAAACAAATGATGGCTTGTGTGATATTAAATCTATAAACTGGTGAATGGTGGTCTTTTGATGATTCTCTTCCTTAACATCTACAAATAGGAAAAACTAAAGGACACTTGTTTGCATAGTTGTCAAATTGTGAATTGTATCGTGAATCAAAATCCTAATTTTTTGAATTGTGAATCGAATCGAATCGAGAATCACTGAGATTTAGTACAAAATATAGAAAGTAATGAACAATCGTATATTTGAAAGAAAACACAAGTATTTTGGCCCATGTTATAAAATAATTCTTATATCACACCATCTAATTATGAAGACGTAAGGAGATGTAGGTCCCAAATCCCACCAACTATAAAATTATTCAAAAATCATAATATAATCTCTTGACATTCAAAACATTGACCTAGGAATGCTATACATCATATAATCATAAGAAGAAAGAATTAAGCAGAATGTTTTATAAGAAGAAAGAATTTAGCAGAATGTTTTATATTAAAACCCAAAGCACTTTAGAAGGTGCATTTGTTTATTATTCAAAAAAAGTTGAAGGAAATTTTTTTGTGTGGAACTAGTGGTTTTAAGTTCCCTGATCCATGTAAAATTAAACAATCTGAACTATATTTATTTCACTAAAATAACAATAGACAATTCATGTGAGCAAGTTACTTAAATTTTAGAAGACATATTATGATAATTTTTTTAGTGAAAAAAGAAAAGTTAAGAACATGTTGGATCTGACTAGATGTGATTGAATCCTATGAAAAACCCTTTGATCACTAAAATAACAACGAATCATGCATAGATATTGGTTATTTTCGTACTAAACACTCTTAGAAGTTGTATTATGTCATTTTCACTAAAATAAAGAGAAAAAAAAGGTTGAAGTCTATCAAACATGACAGTTTTAAAGAATTGTATAAATCTTACAAAGTGAATCAAATCATGATTCAATTGTGAATCGTGCGATTCACCATAGATTTTATTCAAAAATAGACTCACCTATAGATTTGTATCGATTCATGCGTGAATCACGAATCGAATTGTGAACTGAATCGTTAATCATAAGATTTTGATACAAGAGCTTGTTTGTTATTGATAGTATACCCGAGCATGGCGATTTCTTCATTCGCAAGATATCTTACTAGAGAACTATTTCTTGTTATTTATAGTGCTTAATTATTACCTCGCATCAGCTCGAAATGATGAGGTTATCATGCGATAATATGTTATATCAATAGCATTAAGACTCAAGACTGAAAAAGTAATTGGGAAGACCTAATTCCTTTTTGTTTGATGATGGAGGGTCTTCGTTGGGGTCGGATGAGGTCGCTTCGGAGGTGGGGTTGGGTGGGTCTTTAGTGTTACAGCCTTTGGCAGTGAAGAACGCTGGTTTCAGGGAGGATGGTGGCGAAGTTCATTTCGAGAATTCTGTACCTTCACCACAGAAGGTGTCAGATTGGGTTTTGTTTCGTATTAGCGAGGTTAGCCGGGTGTTGGGGGTGTCTTTTGAAGGTCATGAGACAGAGGCTTTCAGTCTGTTTTCAGCTATAGAGGCCTCTTGGTGTAGTAGTGTTCTGTCAAAGGAGGTTCAACATCAGAAAGGTAATGGGGAATTGCAGAATCTGGAATGTTCTATTAATTATGATAAGAGGGTTGGAAAAGAGGTGTGGGAGGTCAGAGGGGGGCGACATAATCAATTGGTTACAAAATGAGATTGAAGATTTTATCCTGGAATGTGTGGGAGTTGAATGATTCGGAAAACATGATGTGGTTCGGGTTGCGGTGCATGGTGCTAAGGCGAATGTGGTGTGTCTTTAAGTGACTAAAATGATTTTCGTTAGTAGGGTGGTGGTGAAGGAGGAGGAAGAGGAGGTACGAGCTTTTTCAGTGTCTTGTTTGTTTAGATGTGTGGAGGATGATTTCTGGTAGGTTTTCACAGGGGTGCATGGGACAGTTTGTAGAGCAGAGAGGCGTTTCTTTTGGGAGGAGTTGGAGAGTATTGCATTTCAATGGGCGGTTCCTTGGTGTGTGGAGGGTGATTTTAATGTGGTACATTGGCCGCTTGAGCTGTCTGGTGGTGGTCGGATCACGGGAGCTATGAGGGTGTTCTCTTCTTTTATTGATGAGTTGCTATTGGTGGACTTGCCAATGTAGGGTGGGGTTTATACTTGGTCTGGGGGTCAAGCTTTATCTCGTATTGATCATTTCTTGGTGTTAGGAATCATTTTTTGGGGGTGACTTAGCGTCGTTTACACTACCCAGTGTTTGATCATTGGCTTATTTTGCTTGACAATGGGGGTATTCGTAGTGGTCCTACTCTGTTCCGTTTTGAGAATATGTGGTTGCGATCTGAGGGTTTTGTGGAGAGGTAAGTGGCTGGTGGTCGAACTATTTGGTTTCTGGTTCTCCTAGTTGCTGATTAGCTCACTGAAGGCATATTTGAAATCTTGGAATAAGGAGGTTTTTGGGCTATTGGTGGGGTAGAAGACGGCGGTGTTAGTTCAATTGTGGGAATCGGATAGTATTGAGGCTGATGGTGATTTGTCTTCGGAGGATGTTGTTCGGCAGGAAGTAGTTAGAGTGAGTATGCTCGTATTGCAAGATTGGAGGAGATTAGTTTTCGGCAGAAATCTAGATGTTTGTGGTTGAAGGAAGGGGACCGTAATGCTCATCTGCAGCGGAATCAGATTAGGAAGATTCGAGTGAATGGGGTGGAGTTGTCCTTTGAGGAGAAGGTGGGATTGTTGGTTTCTGTCAGAACTTATTCAGATCAGTTAGGGAGGAGTGGCAGCTGGGGGTTGAGGGTTTGGAGTTTAGTGTGCTTTCTGGTAGAGGCTACGATTTTGGAGTTGCTGTTTTCTGAAAAACGAGGTGTTAGAGGCTTTGAAGGGGAAGAGAGGTAATAAGGCTCCTAGTTCGAATGGCTTTTCGTTGGCTTTCCTTCAGCATTGTTGGGAGATAGTGAAGGTTGACGTGATGGTTTCGATGGAGCAGTTCTACCAGTTGGGTCAATTTAAGAAAAGTTTTAATGCGACTTTTCTTGCTTTGATTCCTAAAGTGGCAGGAGCTGAGGATATTTGCCAGTTCAGGCCTATTAGTTTGTTGGGGAGTGTATACGAGATTTTGACTAGGGTTTTAGCCAATTGGCTTCGGGTGGTGTTGGGGTTTGTGAGCTCAGAATGCTTTTGTTGGGGGTCGTCAGATTTTAGATGTTGTTTTGATGGCTAATGAGTGTTGATTCCTGTATCTGGCAGGGGAGCCGGGGTTGATTTGCAAGTTGGACATTGAGACAGCCTATGATAATGTTAGTTGGGGGTTCTTGTTGTCTATAATGGAGCATATGGGTTTTGGAGCTATGTGGAGGAGATGGATTTATTTCTGTATTTCGACGGTGAGGATGTCGGTGCTCATTAATGGCACGCTAGCAAATTTTTGCCAGACTTTCCGTGGTTTGCGACAAGGTGGCCAGCTATCCCTGCTTCTTTTCATTCTGGTTATGGGGGCATTTAGCAGACTGGTGTCTAGGGCGGTGGATTGTTGGAGGGTTTCTAGGTAGGTGTTGCAGGTGTTGAGCCGTTGGTTGTTTCTCATCTCTTGTATGCAGATGATGTCTTGATTTTTTGTGGGGCGGAGTTGGAGCAGTTGGGTTATCTTCGTTGTGTTCTATTATGTTTTGAGGCAACTTTTTGGTCTGAAAGTGAATCTTGGGAAGTCGGAATTGATTTTGATTGGAGAGGTGGATCAACTTCAATCTTTAGCGGTTGTTTTGGATTATAGAGTGTTAGCTTTGCCAGTGAATTATTTGGGGTTGCCTTTGGGGGCTTCTTTTAAGGCTAAGGTGGTGTGGGATTGTGTGTTGGAAAGAGTTTAATGTTAGCTGGCGGGTTGGAAGTGGTGGCAGTATTTGTCTAAGGATGGGAGATTGACTCTGATTAGGAGTGTGCTAGGAAGTATTCCGACTTATTTAAAGTTAGTGCATGTCATTTCGGTGTTGGTGGCTCGTTGTTTGGAAAAGTTGCAATGGGACTTTTTGTGGGGAAGTGGTGCGTGTTAGTTTAGATATCATCTAGTGTGTTGGGATGGGATTTTTCATCCAAAGGTGGTGGCGGGTTTGGGGGTAAGGAGATTATAAGTTAATTTGGCTTCGTTGGGAAAGTGGTTGTGGTTGTGGTTGTGGCAGGTTGCTTGGGATAGTGATCGATTATGGCGTAGGGTGGTAGTTGTGAAGTACAGGTTGGGTAAAGGGGAGTGGTGCTATGTTACCAGAAAACTCTAATACCTAGTGAATTACGTATTGGTACGCACATTCCGAAACATGGTACACTTTTGTTCCAAAACGGTAAATTTAGTGATCCAAAACGATCCCAAAAAGTTTTTTCCAATATATTTCTTTAAATATTAACTTGGGGGAAAAACAAAAAATCAAATATTTGAATTAAAATCTAAGGTGAGTGTAGTTTTTGATAAGACAAAAATATAAAATGGGTCATAATTTTCATAGAAATGATTTGCTACATGAAAATATATATATTGGATACCTAATATTTAAAAGAAAATTACTTTAGAAATACCTTAAAATCTTAAGTATAATATATATGTAAGTCTACTCCTATTGTATTATATTTTAGAGCATGTGGCGTACCGCGTTCCCGTTCCCGTTCCATGTATCGGAATGATCCATGTTCTAGGTAACATAGGAGTGGTGTACAAGGATGGGTGGGTCTCACGGTTGTGTTTTGTGGAAGGGTATCTGGCTTGGTCGAGGAGAGTTTTGGGAACATATCCGGTTCTGGGTGGGTTTGGGAAATAGGGTGACATTTTGGAAGGACCGTTGGTGATGTGAAGTGACTTTAGACATTCAGTACCCGTTGATTTTTCAACTTGCTGTGGATCCAGATGCTATGGTGGCTTCTTATTTGGGAAGAAGTGGCGTTGGAAATGGGGTGGTATCGGATCTTCGACTGCATCTGCTGGTCCAAGATTGGTAGTTGGGCCAATTGTTGGATATTATGTGTTTTCTTCATGGGTTGCATGTATAGGGGAGGGGAGAGGATGGTTTGGTTTGGGGGGGTTTGGGTTATAAAGGCGTTTTTTCGGTGTTCGCTTTTTATGGACTTTATGCGGAGGGGTGGGAGAGTTTCCTTGGGGGCGAGTTTGGATTATTGGTGTTCCTTTTAAGGTGGCTTTCTTCGTGTGGTCAGCAGCTTTTGGTTGGATCCTTACAATTGATAATCTGGTTCGACGTGGGCATATTTTGGTTAATTGGTGTTGTCTATGTTGTGGTGATGCTGAATTGGTGAATCATTTGTTGATTCATTGTTCGGTAGCTCACCGTTTCTGGTCGCTTGTTTTTTCTACTTCTGGAGTTTTGTGGGTGCAACAGAAAGGGGTGATGGAGATGCTTTGGAGTTGGAGTGGGGCCGAGTTGGGAAGCGGCGTTGTAAGGCTTGGGCTTTGGCCCCTCTGTGTTTAATGTGGTTGCTGTGGTTGGAGTGAAATCAGCGTGTTTTTCAAGAAGTTGCTTGTTCTGTTTCTTGAAGTTAGGTTTTTGCGAGTCTTGTGTGGTTGGGTGTCAAGTCGTGTGGATCTTGATTTGTTTTCATTTTTAGATTTCTTGATGATGTAATTGGTTAGGTTGTGTTTTTTCTGGTGACACTTTTTTGTATTCTTTAGCATCTTCTTGATGTTTTTCTTCAATAATATTTTATTTATCAAAAAAAAGAAGGGGCAACTGGGAAGAGGAATGAGCTGTATATTAAGCAAATCAATAGCATTGCTTGTGGCATTATACCATGTGAAAAGAAAATGTTTGTATGAACTGGGTGAATACCAAAATAATTGCGGATGGAAAATAATGAGCCTTAATCTGAAATGTAGTATAATGGTGACTAGAGACATATTTTCTAGTAAGGAATGTAGTTTTTGAGAGAAAAAACGTAGAACATGAGGAAGAAGGATGTAAGATTGTTCTGCAATGTTAAAAGTGATAAGGAAGAAAGAAACAAAGAATACTAGAGTAGCCCCTCAACAATGAAATGAGCCTCTTAGGGTCCTCAAGGGTAAAATTGATGTCATAATACTGTGTTTGGTTGGGGGATTTGGGAAGGGATTTGGAAATGGAAAGGAAAAGGGGAAAGAGAAAGGGAAAAGGTATGTGAAACTAGGTGAAATGTAAGTATTTTTTTCACATTTCATTAACTTTTTCCCTTCCCCTTCCCCTTCCCCTTCCCCAATCCCCTAACCAAACACAATGCAAGTGATTAAAAAAATAGCTACCTTAACATGCACCAATCTAGGAAACCATGCAATAACTGCTGCTTCTATGGAGTTTGCTATAGGAGCAAGGACCACAAGTTCTCTATATTCTGCACACTACATTATAATTAGAGTTACCTTAAATTAGAAATATGTTAAAACCTCTAATCACCCCTCGCCCCTCTAATCAAGGGGTATTTGTGGTTTAACTACTTATTCCATAAAGAGGACAGTATCCGGCATGAAGGCTTTGTTAGTCCTAGCTTGGTAATTTTCATTAGTATTAAACTTTTTGGGAGATATTGGCCTCAGGAGAGCCTTAACTTCTGGGTTGCATAGTTTTCAATATTGAAAAAAGTACCACTATTATGTGGTGCCCCAAGTCCTTTTAAAACAACTTGAGTATATTTATCTATAATTTCTATCTTCTTTTGAGTCTGGTGTTGTTATCTATTCTTCCTTGTGATTATTTGTGTATGTATATTTTAGTGTGTCTCGAGATGTCATCTTGTACTTTTGGGAGTTGGAGTGAAATTGGGAAGGTGGGAATGTTTAAGGTGGTTCTGTCTCACTTTCAAGTTGAGACTGCTTGAGCGGTCTTTTATAGGGGGGTAGGGAGATTTTGGGAGTTGGTATTCTTCGCTCGAGCGGTCCTCAAATTTGAATTGCTCGCTCGAGCGCAAGTTTGGTCGCTCGAGCGGTCTATCTGCAGTCTGCTCCGAAAAATGTGTCCGATCACTCAAAAGTTAAGCCCTTACACTTTTCATTCACTTTTCACTTCTGTCTCTATCTCTGTCTCTCTACATTAACTCTCACTTTCTTTTCTCTCATCTCTCTCTAGAAATCCTCCACTTACTTCATTTAATTCTTTAATCTCTCTTCATCCATTGAGATTTCGACCATAGTGCCTTCTTTAATTTTGGAGAGATCGTCGAGGACTACATTGTGTATAGTGGAGATTGGATTTTGACGCTGTTGGTTTCGAAGCTTTTCATCTTTTCTTCTCAAAGTCGTGAGGTAGGGAGTTCTTTGAGTTATATATATGATTTTAGCATGTCTAGTTCTTCCCTTTTAAAATTTCGATAGTGGCGTGGATTTTTGTAATGTGGGTTTGTAATTGTTGATGAAAATGACTTTCCTTGTAAGAATGTTCAAATTAGAGATGTTTTATGAACTTATAAAACCCTTGGAAAACATTGTGTGAGAAGAATTTATGAAGGAATGAAAGAAAAACCTTTTTGGGACAAGCCCTAGTTTTGAAGAAATTTGAGAAAAAATGGATTTTATGAAATATCTACGAAATTAGTGTTACATTTCTCAAGAAATTGATAGAAATTTCCTTATATTGATTGTGAAATTTGGACATTCATTGATGAATAATTGTTGTTGTTGGAAAATGTTATTGGCCTTGAAATGGTATACATTGAAATATGAATGGAATAGTGATTGTGAACATAAAAAGGTATAAATGTCACATGGATTATATTTGTTATGCTTTCTTTTGAGAATCATTGAATGGAAGTTTGCTTTGAACAAATGTTGAGATTTATGGTGGTGTTGTACTAATGAGATACTTATATGTAATCACCTCTCATTTCATGCATTTGCATTGTTTTAAATATTGTTCAATTGTGGCTATGCCTTAGAAATAAATTTATTGTTTTGAGAAAATAACAGTTGTTATGGTAACATTTGGGGTAAATACGTTTGGTAAGTCTGGATAGGGGGTCTAGTTGATGTTGTTTAAGTTGGCTTGAGTGTCCAGGGTGAATGACCAAAAACATGCGCGGAGAAGGTACCACGTGCCTTCCGGTTAGGAGCCGGTAAAGCAGGGATTTGGTAGTGCTTGTTATGCTGTTTGCAGACACCAGCCTAGGGATTACTTGAGTCGTATTTATCACTCCTTATTATTATTTGAATCTTATGAAGAAAAATGAACTTTTGGAAGAAACATAACGTGTGTTTTAGATGAAATGGAGAATTTTGATATTTGAACATGTCATGGCATCGCATTTATATATACGAGACTGCTTAAACATATATACTTTGTTAAGATATCTCTACTAGACTTTGTGCTCACCCCTAGCGGATTTGTGCTAGAAAAGATATGGTGATCCCGCCTAGTTGAAGGCGTAGAGTATATTGAGGGCCAAAGGCTCTCCCTTTTGTGTGAAATTTTGGCAAGCCAAGGGCTAAATGTGTTGGGTTTGATAACCTTTTTGTGTGTAACTAGGCTTAAGCCTTGAAGTTGTAGTCTTTGGGCATGCGTTTTGTTGTTATTTTATTTACTTGTAATTGTTGCACATGCTATAGATTCACCCTTTTAGGAGACTGAATATAAATTGCATGTGAACGCTTTTGTTTACCTCTCATACAAAATGAAATGCTATTTGTGGGAAACTGATTTATCAAGGTAGAATTGTGTATTGGATGGAATCATTATGTCTAGTTTATGTCTTTCTTTTATGGGGGTGTTACAATTATCTGAACTCTAGCATCTCTCAGCTGGGGAGGCAAAGGAAATGTGTTCTTTTAAAGAAGTAGAAGTAAATATCTCATCAATTCCCAGTGGTTGAGGTTTTAAAGAAGTTGAAATTTTGTGAGGTAAAATAACTAGAATGAATCATGAACTCCATAGTGGGAGCCTTCTGAATTTGAGAAATTCTATGGATTTCTGAGTTTATATAAATGCTTCTTCGCACCACCACTTCTCCTAGAATTGGAACCTCTACCTTTGTTGATGATGTATTTAGTTTGAGGGAAAAATTGAACTTAGATGACCTTTTAGGGATGTGTTCCTTTGTAAGTAAGTTATCTGCTGTTGTTATTTGACTTGACAACTTTGATGTGATCAAGTGCCTTGTTATTTGGCCAAGGGTAGAGTGGAGAGTAAGTGTGGAATATAACTGAAACAAGTGGGATGGTAATTCATAACAAAACAGTATCATGGTTCATTTTTGAGGTAGATGTACAAAGTTGACACTAGGTCACTATGCATTCATATTAAGGTTGTGTTTGGATTGATAAATTTGAAATTAAGTGATTTGGGGTTCAAATTCATGGCATGTTAACAGCTTGACATATTTCTAGTAAGTTTAATGTAGGACAGATTAGAAAATAGGGTTTAAGGCTTCCTACAGTAGGAGTTGTGGTGGATTTTGGTTATGGAAAGCCTTTAGAGTAAGGGTTCTACAAGGTAAAAGAAGAATTCTAGGATTTCTAGATGGAAAACTGTGAGTTTTGAGTTGATTTCTCAAGTTGAAGGTTGCTGGAACTACAATATTGAGCCCAAAACTGATATGTTGCAGCAGAAAAGTAAGCTCTCGTGGCTGATTTTAAATTGGTTTTTGTGGCTGAAAGTTAGTAAAAATATAGGGGTTTTAAGGGTTTTGTATGGTGTAACAAAGGGTAGGGTTTGGAGGATGAAAACACAAGGAATGAGGGGTTGTTTGGGTGCTGTTTTGGGAATTGTGAACAGTACTTTGATTTATTTATTTATTTTTTTTGGCAAGCTAGCATGCTAAGGTTAGAGAACTATGATGCTTGAAGGTTGAATAGCAGAAAATACAGATTTGGTGTTGTGGTTTTAGAGGAGTAGAAAAATTAAAAAGAGGAAGAAAAAGTCTATGCATCTTGATTCCATTGGCATCACAGTGAGGGTTAGAATTACATTTCGCAATCTCAAAGAATCTTCAAAAGCTCTACAAATACTCTATATAGATTCTGGAAACTCCTTGTCCTAAAAGGATTTGACTTCCTATTTGAAACTGCCTTTGACTTCAAAAATGTATTTAATCCCGAATAAAACTTATAAATAAAGACTCAGTTACATAACTTGATCTGTATGACGCCTTATAGGCAGTCCTACAGTCTATATCCAAAAAATACTGAAATTGCTATACTACCGCTAACTCAGAAAGATAATAGAAACTCTTTGCAACATATTAAACCTGAAAGCTATATATTGATAATACTCCCCTACAACCCATGACCAAAAAATACTAAAATTACCTAAAACTATACATACTCGTACTAATACTAACACTCAACTTAGTGAAGGGTCAATGGTGCAATTTGTTACATGGACTCTTAAAAATAAATCAAATACCCGTGTCAGACATTTGACACTCAGATAAGGATATGTGATATGTATCAGATACTTTTTAACGGATATTTCTTATATAATTGTATATACACTAATATTATATGTAAATATTGTTGAATAATTGCTATAAGTTACATATAGCACCATTTTATCTCACATACTTGATTAAAAATATGAAAATATGACCTTTTTTTGCCAAGTTTGCGTACCCTTAAATTTATAGTTTGATGTGTCCGACATCTACATACCAGCACCCGAAACTGATACCTGAGTCCATATAATATAGGCTGCAATAACTGATCCCACAAGATCTTCAGACTATAATAATCGGGAAGGGATCGGCCAGATTGGCGCATAGTAAAGATCTGCTCATATAACTCATAGATCCGATAGACATTACTTTGATTCGAAAAAGATTTAGCAAGAGAGTCTCAAATTTCCTTAGAAGTATCACAAAATTCCATAGTAGTAGTAACATGTGGTTCCAAACTATGCCAAATCCTACCCATAATACAGGAATCCTCACTTCAGCAATCATCATAAGCTTTATCATCAGTGGCAGGAGGGAGCTTGCTAAGGAAGTGGGACTTCTTCTTGCCACGTAAGAAACAGCATGAGCTCAAGCTAAATAATTGGCACAAATCAATTTCTTGATAGTGATAGATTTAGGCATGTCATCATCTTTACCCACATCCATAGCCATAGCCATAGCCATAGCCTCAATCTCAGCCATGACGATCAATCACACAAAATACTCAACAAAAGAACACGAATGTAGCAAAATACTTGCAAATAGTCCATACCCACAACAGCACCCACAACAACCAATATAGACAACAGAATTAGCTAAAAAAACCAAGAATCCAAAATAGGCATGAGTGAGGAAAACACAGATCTACCAAACAGATTTAGACCCAAATTAAACCAGCACAAGCAGCCACCAGCATGAATCAACAACTGAAGAGCAAATATCTCTTGCTAGAAGGATTTTAGCTCCTATATAGTAAATTCCAATAGGTAGAAATGAAAAACTGAGTCTGCCGAACCAGATTGAGTCACAAAATTGAACCAAATACTAATCCAACAGCAGCAAAACAACAAATTAATACCAAATATCACTAGAGAGATAATTTTCGGCTCCTATATGTCTGCTTTCAGCAAGAAGAACTAGCAAAAACAAGGCCCAAATCTAGATTCAAAGAGGCACCAAAAAACACGAAAAACATTTGAAAATGGAAAACTCACATCAGGGATGATAAAAAAATTCCACAAAAATCACCATAAATCTCAGGAGAGAATTTCAAGTCTAGGGTTGTGGGTTTTGTCCATACAGTGCTTGCGTTATGTTGACATCATCGTACAGCTGATGACATCAGCACGTCTCGGTCACCTCAGCTCAATCTCCAGAACCTGTAGAACACTTTCTAATGAATAATAGATTGCTTTGATACAAAGTTAGAATGCAAAATGAAGAAATTTAGGGTTAGAATTTAAGAGGAAGAAGAAGAGATAAGAGAAGAGAAAGAACTTTTATATATATTGAGAATTGTGTACTCAACTCTACATTAGCAAAATATATATACAAACCTTAACATTGCAATATGACCATTGTATCCTCAACTTAAGTAAATATTAACAGAATAACATGAGAACAGAAAATAACTATTCTCTCATCTGCTATATTTGTTCTAGTTAGCAATAGATTTAGATGATTCTTTGTATTGCTTTTCATTTGTTTGTGTTGGACCCTATATTTTGTATAGTGTCGTGTTAGTTTTTTCTGTGTCGTTTCTTGTAGGCATCCTCGTCTTAAGTTGTTGTGGTTGGAAGAAAATGATTTTGTTTTTAATCTAAGAGTACCACCTGAGCTAATCTGTTGACATTTTATTCATATGATATAACATTTTCTACTTACTTTGATGGGTGTTTTTTTTATTGTGTTTGCCTTGGTTCTTATAACTTGATTGCATTGATGCACTTAAACTTAGCCACCCAGTTTATTGGGCACCCAATTCAATGATCTTTTTCTAGTAGAATTTTGTAGAACATTTTTTGCAATGATAAGCTGTGGCTGAACAAGCTATATTATGTATTCTTTAAGGTTGAATGCTCATTTGGTAACCTTGTCAATGATAATTTGTGTAGTGGTGAGAAGTTGCTTGATACCAACTGGGGTGAATCTGTAGAAGTTAAAGGGAAAGTAAGATTAGAGGCTTTCGAAAAATATATCCAAGATCTTCCTCGCTCACGCAATAGGGGATTGATGGTAAGATATTGTTATCATTTTGTGTAATTAGGAAATAAGCTGCTTAAATTATGATGAATGCATGATTCACCTTTACAAAAGATATCTTCAGCATCTTCCTCCCTTATGCAACAGAAAACTGAAGTTGGGAAAAACAATTACTGTAGAGGCAATTAGAATTGGTCTTGTAGAGTTGCATTTGCCTGCTTGAAGAATTGGAACAAATAAATGACGGTCTGTTAGTGACGAAAAGCAATAGCTCCTTTCTAACTTCTTCTACTGCGTCACCACTGACTTATGCGAATTTTTTACAACCTATACGATCCTTATTTCTCTTGGAATTTTCAGTATTCATTCAAATATGTTTATTTTTCACATGAGATTTAGTAATTGGAATCTATTCACAAATATAATATAATACTCTTGTGGTTGTTTTTGCATGTGGATTACATATTTATATTTGAGAAGAAAATTTGTTCATTAAAAGATACCAGGAGAAAGAATCTCCATTGCAGGATGCCTCGTCTGTTTGGCTTATTGACCATCTAGGTTGATTTTAAGCTTTTTTGAGATGCCTTGCTTTTATTCATAGTTCTTTTTTTAGAGGAAGGAAATAGATAAATAAATAAAAACATGGATGACCTTGGATTCACAAAATCTCAAGGCTAGTTTGGTCACTAATGATTGTGTGGCACATCAACAAAATAGGCAGTTACTTTATTATGGCAAAGGCGTAAACTTTAAGAAAATTATGGAACTTCCTTCACTGTTATCTGGCGTCCTATGATGTGTGACCTGCTTATTGTGAACCTTTGCTGTTCTGTGTGCATCTGAAGAATGACTGAGTTAATTGATCATGGTTCAAAATGTTGTTTTGGAGATGAGTGCCATCAATTCATAATACATGAGGCAAAAAGAGAGAAATTTATCCAGAAATATTCTGGAACTCAAGGAAAAAACATATAAATTCTCAGTTATAAAATTATTGTAAACTTCAGAGACAACAGTTGAAGTGATGATACTTATAGGCATACTAATAAGTCCCCTTGCTTGAGATCGGTTAGACTACCATTCATGTGAATGACGGTTCTGCAGTCGCTGCCCCTCTTTGTTTTCTTTGCTTCTCTTTTATTTTGATTTGGTTTGTTCAGAAGTAAAATAAATTCTTTCTGCACAAATAAAAACATCAAGGGGGCATGGCATATGTACATAGGACAAATACAAGAGAAGACTAGAGCCTTTATCCAATTCAACCTTATATATGACGTACAAAGTCCAAAAATTGATTTAATGGATGTATAACTGTCCTAACAATTCAAAAATATACTACAGAAGAAAAGCACACAATATTTAACATGGTTTGGTAGAATTTGTTCTATAGTAATGGTATCTAGAAGATGAGAGGAACAGTACTTGAAAAACATCTAAAAACCTGAGTTGAGAAATAATCCCCGTCTTTGCTTACAGATATCCTCTTAAAGTAATCTTCACTTCCATGCTCACTTCTGGTGGTTGAGCCCAAAACAATCTGTTTTTTCTACCCATTAGTATTATTCTTGTCTGTTTGTTTCACATCTCTGCAATTGTTGATCCAACAATTTCATTAGTCCCTTTCTCTCAGTCTCAGTTAAATACGTAATTTTATATTTATATCTTGTAGAGTTCCCAAAATCCACGTCCTTGATAAGGAATAACAACTAAGTTTTTTCACTACTAGAACAGGACCAACAGGTTATAGAAATGCTTTCTCCATGGCATTCATGGCCTTTTCTGTCCTACGGGTTTTGTTTTTTTAATCACATCAAATATTTCTTGTAATAATACGTAACATATATGTACATTTTTTTTTTCCTCAACATGATTTGCTTTTCTTATTACAATATTCACTTTAGTTTTTTCTTAATTATTCCCAATAGTTTCCCTACTAGCATCAACATTATTCTATTGCTGAACAGTTTCTGTAGAAACCACTGTGGTACTTGGGGGCGGTTCCAGGACTTTTATCCTGTGAGGGGCTACTTAGAAGTGTAGAACTATGTCTTTTTTTTGTTTTTTGTTTTTTTTAATTGGCAATCAAAATAAGCAAATATTTTGAATAATAAAAATGAAAACAAAGTCGTTTTGATGTCCCAGTGGTTGGGACGCTTTAATACCCCACTTATTGGCTGGTTTGATCCAGCAACCCATCTCCCTTAGGCTAGAACTATAATATGATGTTCTTGTACTCTTAAAAAATTAAAATGAAAAACCAATTCATATAACATAAACACAAATCGGCAAATAAGTAAATTTAATAGTTCAATAATATAATTTCACAGAACTAAACTGAAAAGTGAGTAGAAAAGATTGTATATTGTGCATTTTGAGAGAACATGAAAAGACAGGTTGGCCTTTACAAGAGCAAATGGTATTGTTAGGAAACAAGAGAGGAAATAGAGAGAGACAAAAGGAAAGAGAAATAAGGGAAGAAAATAAAGCACAATTTTTTTTTACATTTCACTTTTAGCCTCTCATACTCCCCTTTAAGAGGCCAAAAGATTTAAAAAAAAGAGGAGTGTGAGAGGCTTAAAGTTGAGTTTAAATCAGCAATTTCAAGAACTTTATTAAAAAATTGACAAATAAAACCTTAGGGGGAAAATTAAAACCACTTTTAAAAATCATGTAAAAACATAAATTTTGAGTTGCTCCCAATAGCCCTTAGTTAATAGCTCTGCCCATGAGGCCATGGTGGTACTTTCACTTTACCTTGTTGCCATGTTTTTTCCATGCCGTGGCTCTTTTACATTTGATGGATGCCTAAGAAGCTAAGTTCTGCTACTAACTTTACTATGGTTAACCATTTTTGAAAATCCGTTACTAAACAAAATCCTCCAACTAACTTGACTGGTCAATTATTGTTGAAATTCATTAGTAGTACTTATGTTGGATTTTTGTCATTTTACATTTTTCTTCGCTGGGAAGTAATAATAGAAAACCGTTATTCACAACTCAAGGGTAATATTATATCAGAGCTAGTGGAAGTACACGAAGGTATGCAATATAGGGATGGCAACAGGGGTGAGGGAGGACGGGGACATGTTTATAGTGTGCGGCCCCAAACCATATTGGGTTGGGGGGGGGGGGGGGGGGGGGGCTTGTTAATTTTGCAACCTTAGGGAATAGCAGTACTAATAAAGTGAGATGATATGTTATATGACGGATAATGATTGGTAAGTGATGAGAGTTAAAAAATGTAAGATGAGAGATAAATTAGTGAAAATGAGTGTTCAATATTTTGGTATTTTAGTCTTATTATATTTAAGAAAATTAAATTATATATTACATACAAAGAGATTTAATAAATATAATTGAGTCGGGGGAAAGAAAACCCATCCTGTCTCTATTCTTTATCAGGGTGGGAAAAACCTATGGGAGGTGGGGTGAGGGATGTGTCCTCGGATCGAGGCAGGGGCAAATTGCTATCCTTGCCGATTTCTCTTCCTTCACACACACCACATCAAATATGAAGGTGCCACCATCCACCCCTTTTTCACCTTCTTCACACAACACCCCCAACACTCCTAAAACTGGAGGACAGATTTTGGTATGACCCGCTGTATGCTAAAAATAGAAATGAGCAAATACCAAAAATATCTCAAACCACCTCACAATGAAGGAGAAGATGATCCATGGACAACTCAGCCATCCTATGCATGCAGCTACGGATTGTTCCGGTATGAGGAACGGGAATGAAAATGAGGTTTTCTACATGCTCTAACATGTGGTACGATATGGGTAGTGTTGTATAGATCACACTATTCGAATTTAAGATACTATATAAATATATAATAGCAATTATATTTTAATAGTTAGACATCCATAAAGTATTGTTAAAAAATAATCATGTAAAAACACAATTTTATGGTCCATTTGTTTTATATTTGGTTGTGCAAAAACTCCATTTTTTCTCTCTAGATTTTAGTTCATTATATTTGTTTCTTTTCCTCCTATAATAAATTTTTTAGAATATATAATGGACAAATTTTGGAATCACTTTAGATCGCTAAATTCTCCTTTTTGGAACGAAATTGTACACCATGTTTTGGAACATATCAACATTTTCAGCACCAAAGACGTTATTTGTTTTTCATGTCTCCCTTCTTTAATTGGAAAATATAAACATCTGGTTCTCATTCTACTTAAATCATAGTCTTGCCATTTTGTTAATTGTTTAAATGATTTATTGACTTAGAAGTTAGTAGCCTTCCTTGCTATATTAGTTCTGTCACTTCATATGGAGTGCATTACAAAATGGTTGTAAACTTCACCTTCATGTTACACTGTAATTCATTCTAAAAGCAGTGGGTGAGAGAAGCTGCTTGTTCAGTTTAGAACCAAAGAATGAGCCTTAACTATACAAGGTTTTCAACTTTAACTATACAAGGTTTTCAACTTTATCATTAAACTAAGTTAAGCCACTTCGGAAATTGCATCCATCTGACTCTTATTGAAATTAATGTTCTAGTCATGTTTCCTAGATTGTCAATCATGACCAACCATCACTTAAAACTAGTAGTCTATCTCCTTTAGGAGAGGAACAAAATCCTGGAAAATGGAATAACTTTCATGCACAATAATTGAATCTCATAAATTATGTTTGTCGCTTAATTATTATGCTTCACTCTATTTGGCATGAAGAGTGCCCTTGTTTTCCACTAGCTTCCTTTTAAATCAGCAATACCACATTTCTTTGGCAGTTTACCACCCATTTAGCAAACATCACCAAAATTGAATGCTTAAGCCATACCCATGAGATTAGGTTCTAACATCCTAAGAATTAGATATGAATCCATAGCTTAATTATAAAACTTCATTATTAATACTTGGCTGGCTAGCATAACTCAAATGTGCATGCTTAAAAATCTATTAAACCAACCACCAGCTTATGAAGGAAACAAAATGACTTATGAAGAAAAGGACCAGAAAGACTACTTACTATGCCTTTCCTTGACCTTGCAAATTGGAGGGATCATCTTGTAATACAAAAAAAGTGTAATATAAAATACCATGAACCGGAGTTTTAGCTATTTTGGGTGTAGACATGTAAGGCTGCAAGCAAGACAAGGTCCTCGGCTTGGCTTGGATCGGTGAAATTTTGTCAAGTTCAAGCTCGAGTTGAGCTCAAGCTTGGCTCGTTTGATACTTTAGCAGTTTCAGCTTGTGTCAATTTAGCTCGTTTACAAATGATGGAGTTTGAGCTTATGCTCGAACACACAATGGAATCAAACTATGAACAATAAAAGACCAGACAATCCATAGAGCTCAAAGACTTAAACATAACATCCTAATGCAGAAGCAAATCAAAAGGAGGACAAGCATAGTATAAACAATCTCAGAAAAATAAGGAAAATCAATCACAAAACAAAGTGAATTAATCTGAACAAAACATAAAACAACATATTCCAACTTCAATTGCATTAACATCTAGCAAATATATATATAACTACACATGGTCAACAAAAAACTTGAACGTAAGTTGTGCAAAATAGAAAGTCAAGCACTCAAATATATATATATATATATATATATATTTTAAAGCAAAAGAGTTTCTAAGGTCCATCTTAATAAGAAATTAAGATCAATTAAAATGTCTGCTAATGTCTCCAAATTGGTACATGCATAAACTTGCAATTCTCCAAAATGAGTCCCATTTGATAGATTAATTTTAGCTTAAAGCATTTAAAATAATAAATATGAACAACTCATTAATTCAATGAAAGAAATACAAATAAAAAATTCCTCTCAAGGATGTCCAACCAATGTTTTAAAAACCAGACCGGTGAGTGAACTGGAAAAATGATCGGGTGGACGGGTCACTGGTTCGACCGTCGGGTTGAACCGGAATCGAATTGTGACGTCATAAATATATTAAAATTATATTTAAATAAAAATATAAGTAATAAAATTATAAATTAAAAAAATTAAATAATCTTAAATATTTCTCCTAATACTTCTTTTACTAAAAAATATAAAGATATAATTTAAAATATTATTAATTTTAATTTTGAAAGAAGAAATCAAATATTCAATATTCCCTCCATATGATTTTAATTCAAATAATTTGATTGAAAGAAGAGCAAAAATTTTGGAGGGATGTCAAAATTTTAAGTTTCCCTCCAATAAATTTGATTGATCCCATATAGATTTCTTGAGTTTTTTGGAAGAATTTTTTTCTTATAAATAGGTAGAGGCTTTCACAATAATTTCAAGCTCTCAATGGGGTTCCTCACAAGAGGAGACCTTAAAAGAGAGTTTCCAATTTAAATTTTCTTATATATATATAATATATATATATATATATATATAAAAATAAGAAAGAAAGAAAGAAAGAAAAGAAATAAAGAAAGAATAATAAAAAAAAAGAAAAAAATTCAATTTTATTGACCTAGTGAACCGCATCCGGGTCGACCGGTTCGGCGGTTCAACCACCGGTTTTTCCGGTTCTCACAAAATAGGCCTGTTTTTTGTTTCGAACGGTTTAGTGGGTGTATCCGGACCGGAACCCCGACCGGTCGATGGTTCAACCGGTCGAACCGGCCGGTCCGGTTTTTAAGACCTTGGTCCAACTACAAGAAGGCTCATTGTATTGGCCATGAAGGCAGTAAAATCTCCTTGATATATGGTTCTGTAGTCTATTAAAAAATGAAAATTTTTTCATTTTAATAGATATATATTTTCACGTAAACTGATTATTATGGGCTTTTTCATTGTATAGAACAAAAGATTATACTTACATCCGATGGCTTCTTCAGTCAAGTAATGCACGTACGCTGTCAGCTCCGCAGAGTAATATTTGAATTGTTTTTACTGACAATGTTGCATGATAAGGATCAATAACTTTACCTCTAGCATTGAATGTGTATTTTGAAGCGATGGAGGTGGGAACTGACAATATGTCACATGCCATGTTGGATAATATATGATTATGACTCTAATGCATCACAATAGATTTTTGAACCTTCATTACAAATATAAAAATTTTCGAAATAAATTTCCAAGTCAAATTTCGCAGGCTAAATGGTGTTGACTTTTCTAACAAAATATTCTACTTTGCATTTTCCCATCACAACAGTTTTTCCATTACCATGCATAGAACTATTAGAAGAATCAACTTCCTGTGCATTTAGTGAAGTATGAATAGAAAAATACTCATCGTAGAGTTCACATAGAACCTGACAAACCATAGAAATATTTCTAAAAGCTTCAGCCTCCGGGTAGTTCTCTAGTAAATAAAACTCAACAAGCATCATTTTGTATCTTGGATCCAAGAAAACAATCAACAAATTGCGTTGACCCTAATATTTGTCAAGCTTTATCTTCATCTTCAAAGCCATTGCTTGAATGTACTCATTGTCTTCCACTGACTTTCTTTCATCCTCTAAACCTCTGTGATTCACTTCAAGAAATTATATTTGTGAACAAAAATTGACACACATTTTCAACTTTTACCCAATTTTCAAGGCTAGGCACGTAAACAAAACCCAAATCCCTTTCATACTAGGGAAGATATCTTTACACTCCACAGCAATAACCCTCCATTCTATAGTGTAGGACAATCCAAAAAATTTATTTTTGAAGGTGATTGCAACTGCTTAGCAATCTACTTGAATTGAATAAGGTATGCTTCTGATGCAGCCAAATACTTTACACCTTCCTGAACACCATCAACAATATCTCCAATTTCACCAAGGTGATGATATTGTATGCACAACACATGGAAAAGTTCGCGGCCTAAAGCTAATTTCTTATTCCATGCAAAGTATTCTTTTAAGACCCTCAAAGCATTGTCTACTCAGTAGCCACCTTGTTTTCAAAGCCCCATTCAACTAAACATTTGTGAAGGGCACCAACAATGATAACACTAGTATGTGGAGGTGGTACATTGCAAAAGTTGAATGCTTTTGTAATTGCCAATCATCGTTAATAAAATGAGTTATAATTACCATATAGCGGATATTTTGCCCTGATTTCCACAAATCTGTTGTGATACTCTTTCTGTTGACTCTTCATCAATGTTTTCAACATCTTCTTCTGGGTCTCATAGGTTGACACACGACCACTTTTTCGTTGACACATGACAACTTTGTCGTTGACACACGATCACTTTGTCGTTGTATGACCACGTGAAGAGCAATGGAGACCCCTTTTTTCTCCAGAGGAATTTCACTAAAACATTATAGTACCAGGAAACCTCCTTAGATTTCTTCTAAAAAGTTGAAATTGACTATTCAACTAATATTATTCATACATTTATCACTACTTTTTTTATTTTTTATTTTTAGAGGAAACATCTGATACAAGGCCTGTTTCTCCAATTAATCTAATCAACTTCCTCTCGGATTGAGAAAGACAAGTGTTTGATGAAGGAAAATAACTAAACAGTCAAGAATTATTGTGTTTAGACTCAAACCTTGAAGATGAGATTATTGTGTTAACAATGTCTGCTTTAAGGCTGTGTATCGGTCAAGGATTTGTGGAGGGAAAGAAAAAAGGAAGGGAAATGTGAATGAAATATAAGCTTTTTATATATTTTTTATTTTTTATTCCCATCTCTTTTCGCTTCTCTTTTTCTTTCCCTCCACAAATTCCCACTCAAACCTTGATCCAAACACAGCTTGAGGATCGCAGGCATTATACCAAAATTTTAAGCTTAAAACAAATTTATGTTTCTCTTGAAAGAAAAAGATACACTGTCTGATCCACTTAAATTTTTTTCATATTACAGGACATATATCTGAAATGATTGAATGCAATGTAAAAATTAATGATATGATTCTTTGCAAATTGTAAAGAAGCACATATTGTTTTCGAGAGTACCAGTAACCAGAGAAAACAGATGGGAGCAACTTAGTCAATTGTCCACTGTTTTCTGACAATAATAAATATAAATTACCTAATCCTATGTACAACAATTCCATTAAATCTCAGTAACTTTTACTCACAACTGGAGTTATTTCATTTGTTGTAATTCTCCAAGTTTGACACTGAAATCCTTCTCTCTTCTGGCATTTTGATCATTGGGTGGCTGTTAAAAGATGGGGAATTAATCATGAATTCAATTATGGAGCTAAACAATCCTGTATTAAATAGTGTCCTAAAGAGGTACTTGAAATTTGAATAGCCTCCAATTATTTCTAATGTATTTAACTGTGTGGTGTTTGGTAACCATTGACTTTGGAAAAATATGAAAGTATGTATCATAAACTTTGCATGTGGCTAAGCAGGGAAAAACCAAAAAAAAAAGGAAAAAGCAAAGACAAAAAAGATGAATGAATATGCCCATTGTTTGATCTTTCTGAACTCTGGAAATTACATTATTTTAATGCCAATTGTGCAGTTAATTTATTCATGAATTTGCAAGAGGGTGTTAATGATGGATGATTTGGATATTGACTTTATTATGGAGATGTGGAAAGCATAGGGAACCCAGTCTAGCAAACTCTCTGGAGAGGTTTAAGTTCTCTTGAGATCCTGATGATTCAGTGCTATTTGTGTATACTGTCGTCTCCTTGCCAAACACAATTCTAGTCTTAGGTTCTTGCGAGATCATTTTTCTTAGTGAAAATAATGATGCAATGATACCGACACTTCGATGGCTGAACCTGTGACAGACTGCATAGAACAATTTATTGAAAATCGAGAAGGAAGAAACCACTTTTTTTTTTTTTAAAAAAAAAAGGAAATATTTTAGCTATGCATGGTTATTTTGTAATACCGGCCAGTTTTGTTGGCCAAGCTATGAACCTAGGAGCTTAGGCTGTTTAGTTCAGTGGATGTTTATTTCAGACTGCTCATTTCTAATATAGTTTTATGTTGGATGAGGGTTCTCTATTATGTCGAACTTGCTAGATCTTTTAGAATACAAGCATGACCTTCTGTGTGTTGCAAAGATTCAATTTGTTACAAAATAAAAACCTGCATATCTACCTACTTTCTCTTTTAAGGTGAAATGCTAAAAGGAGTAATTCATTTTTCTTAGGTAATTTCACTTTGCTGGAAGGAAGGATCTTCTGAAACCGGTCTCAAAGGCATGAAAGAGGTGCGTGTAAATTATTTCAAAATTTACAGCATTCTGAATCTACATAGCATTATTGTTTCTCTGTTAATTGGATAATATTTTATTCTTTCTTGTCATTCTCATTATCAGATTGCAAAAGGATACAAGAAAGGGGAGAGAGTTGGGTTTGCAAAGCTCTCACCAGGGATCGATCTTTACATCTGTCCTCGCAGTGACGCCATAATAACAATTCTTGCAAAATATGGTTTCTTCAAGGGCATGGCAGCAGTTGAAGACAACCGGGACTCAATGATAGGTTGCGTAGTGTGGCGGAGAAACAAAACATCTTCAAATTCTGTTGTGAAGAAACCAGAGAGTAAGAGCAACTCTTCACAGCCTCTAAACTCTCCTTCTGACTCTCCAATGCTTCAAGCTGCAGAAAAACATTTGTCCGTCACGAAACCAACTCAAGCATCTAGTGAGGGTGTGGGGAAAAGTGGTTGTGAAAGCAAGAATGTCAATAACTCCAGCAAAATCCCGATTGAGATCAGTAATTCGTTCTTGGGTCCTAATTCTTTGCTCACTACTTCTTCAGTCCCAGGTGATTCAACATCCACTCCAGTGGGACTTCGAAAACCTGTGGTTGAAACTCATCTAACCTGCTGCTCAGGATCAGAGCAACCCAAAGCATCTGAATTACTGAAAGAAATCACATCTTTGTCTGATGATGATGATCTTCCTGAATATGACTTCACAACTGCGTGTGGAATTTCTCAAACCAATATGAGCAAGCCTTCAGGTACTGTGTTGTTGGACAAGATACCTCTAACTGAAGGAATTAGAAATACTGGTAGGTCAGTGCTGCCAGGAACACCTAATGTATTGGATCATTCGATGCTTCCCAGGCCTCCTTTGAAAAAAATTTGTGAGGGTGAACCCCAGATCCCGGTTTTCCCCAGTAGGGAAGAAAGACAAAGCATTCAAAACAAAGTTACAACTACTCTGGTTGGTGCAGCTACTGTGTTTGCCCCTCCTAAGAATCTTTTTGATGACGATGATGACATGCCTGAATGGTGCCCCCCCGAGCTACGGAGGCAATCATTGGTAGAAACAGTTAGGGCATCAACTACTATGTCCTCTGAACTTCCAAACCCAACTTTCCGAACTTCAGCTCAAGGCCCTCCACGGCCTGGATTCCCTTCTGCTACCTATCAATTGTTTTCTTCCCAAGCTTTCCATCCTACATTTCATTGCCCAACCAAGGGACCACCACCACCACCGGCCAGGCCTCCTGAAAGGGGTCTGAGTTCTTCAATGGGGTTCAACGCTACCTCAATTCTCGGGCCTCCACCCAACTCTGGTGTTAGACTTCCGTTCCATCCAGTTGATAAACGACGTCGGAGGACTTGATATTAAGAACTCTCTCTTTGACCGGGAAGTTCAACTTGTAAATATTCAGGAAGTTCATTGCAGTTTGATGCTTTAGCGGAGTCTCCAAGTGCTCTGATCTTCAATGGTTGTTAAAGTTGTTGCTACATATATGCTGTTCAAGGTGAAACTAAGTTCTTGTTTATCTTTGACCTTTGTGTATAAGGTAACTCTTTGCTGTCACTAGGCCATACAGTTACTGCAGCATGATACAATTGTAAAGATCTAAGATCTTGTAGTTTGTTAGTTGTTTTATTGATCAGAAACGTAGTAATGTTCAATCTTTAGGCTTCCTTGTTCATCTATCCTGAATGCTCTCATCTTATATTCCAAATCAGTTATGCTTCGAATATGGAAGATTTTCACAGAATAAGATATAGATGTTTGACAAAGGTATGGGTCTTAGATAAGTGGGGTCTATTTTTTATCTCATATATGTATCTCATTCTGTGATTATTTTATACTTGTGTCCCATTCGATGAAAATCTTTTATGCACTTGGACTTTCTCATTCCAAATGCATGTGGTCAAACATCTTTCTACATTTACCCTATGTTTGGGTTGATGATTTGAAGAGGGATTTGTTGAAAAGAGAAGGCAAAATCAATGAAGTTTAAGGCATCGTTTGGGAATAGGCTTTTTTAGTAATTTTTTGACTTTTTGGCTAAAATGTGATGTAAAAAAAACTAGTATGTTTAGGATGATTTTTTGACTTTTTATGAAAAGATGTGCAAAAAGTAGAGAGAAAAATGAATCTTTTACTTTTTAGTATGAATTGTTAGCTTTTTAATTTTTTTAGTAACTTTTTGACTTTTTGGCTAAAAGGGATACTTGCCAAACGAGGCCTAAGTTTATTTCTTTTATTCTATTCCCCACAAATCTTCCTTCAAATTAATGTTTTGCACCCTTATTTCTTATCCCATGTACAGAAGTTACGGTTTTCAAGTTTGGTACTGAACAAATGCTTTGGATTGTTAGACATTGGGGTGTGGTCTAATGGTCTAATAGTTACACTTTCAGATGTAGTGAGTGAGAGATCAATGGTTCGAATTAATGTAGCAATGAACCCTTTAGTTGTAATCTAATTATACTAAATATATTAACGTTATCTTCGACAAAACAATAAAATAAAAAAATTGCTTTGGGTTGTTTAAAAGTCTTCTCCTTTTGTAATATATGTATATATTCATATAATTTATCATTTATTACGGAGTGTTTCAAAATGTATAAATGCAGACTATATATATATATATATATGTATGTATGTGTATACTGTGAGGCCAATAAGAGGTGAACCTTTGAGTTGAGAGTCCAATTAAGGTGATCTGATAAAATTAAATAGTGAATTTTGTAATAATTTGTTGGATAAAAAATTTAATGTTGAACTAAAATAAGTTGTTTGATAAATGAAAAATGCAATTTGAAAATTATATTTTTAAATTTTTTACTATAATTTTTATATTGTGGTGGTGAGGTGATGGTGGTGGTTATGGTGTCAATGGAGATGATGGTGATGGTGGTGGAGAGAGAGTGGTTGTTGACGGGTGTTGGTGTGGTGTGGTGTGGTAGTGAAATGATGGGGTTACCCGTGACAACGATAGCGGTGGTGGTGGTGGTAACAGTAGTCATGGTGGCAGTAAAAATGACAACAGTGGTGGTTGGTGTTGTAAGATTCTGAATAAACTTGTATATTCAATTGTTCTAATACAAAGATTACAACCAATATATATAGCAATCCTAACCCTAATCTGAAATAGGAAATACAATTAATCTAATATTCACAATCAATTTAAAATACATTTCTATAATTAACATAATATGCTTACACCCCCACTCAAACCCAAGGTGTTTTAGCAGAAAACACTGAGAGTTTGTCAAGAAGAAACTGAAAGCGAACAGTGGTGTGAGTCTTCCTAAAGAAATTAGCAAGTTAGAATGCCGAAGAGATGAAAGGAAGCGAGATGGAGTCAGACTGCAGATGTTGACGTACAAAATGACAATCAATCTCAATATGCTTCGTTCGCTCATGAAAGATGGTGTTATGTGAAATCTAAATAGCACTACGGTTGTTACAGTAAAAGGAGGTTGGAGAAGACTGAAGGACACCCAACTCAGTCAATAGACAACGAAGCCAAACAATCTCAGCAATGGCATGAGCCATAGCACGGTACTTAGCCTTGGGCTACCAAGTCCAAAGAGGAAGTAGAAGACAATAGTAAACCCTGAAATATAGTGCCCCAGAGATAGCGAAGAATCTTGTCACACCCTAAACTTGCCCCTAAAAGTTTGGGCATGACCTATTCAGAAACGGACATTTTACCTGGTATACATAACATACGGGGCCTTATCGGAAGCACTAACTATGAAAACAACAATGAGACAAACAACTCCATTGAGCTACTAATACCATGCCAGGATCACATACATCAGAATAAGCAGATAAAGTCTAAAAAAAAAATATCCCTTAGCTGTAGTTATACACATACACATATACAATCCCAGCCCTAAAATCGGGCGTATACAAAACCATTGAAGTTATATACATTCAACCTTAGATGGGCAACCAAAAAGTAGGCCAATCATCTTAACAAACTTCACAAAATAAATGGCCTCGTAAAGTGCCTGGACACACGAAGGTTGACAAAAGAAAACGGGTGTCATGGCTAGGACTGACCACCTGGTTAGTTACCTACAGAAACAGACATAACACAGAGTAAGCCAGGCTCAGTGAATAGTAATACTTAAATAAAACAATACTTAACTTGAAACATAATAGATCAATGCGTATGAAAGTGCACACATAGTTAGTCTGATTCTGTACTAATTTCATAACGGCCTTAGGCCTAGTCTTGAAACATAATAGCTTGAAACATAATATCTTGAAACATAATGGCTGTAAGCCCTTGAATAGAGTGGCATAAAGCCCATGAACATTGTGGCGCGAAGCCCTTAAACATGGTGGCACGAAGCCCTTAAATAGATTGGCATTACGCCCTTAGATAAACTCGTATGAACTCAAGAGGTGCCTCATACGGATTTTAGAGGTGACTCACATTGTAGCACTTAGTTCCGTGTAGCACTTTGTTTCATACCATAACAACTTATACGGAATGGCCATAGGCCCCGAGTCTTACAAACACTTAGAGTCACGTGAAAGTATTTCATTCTTTCCTTTATTTCTTTTCATGCTTGGCTTCATTCACATAGTTACATACATAATAGTCATGCGTTAATAGAATGCTAATGACAATCATTAGCTATATGTGAAGCGTACTACTACTCACAGTGTTGTGATGACGTGCTTGTTCCTCCCGGAGTGTGCCCTGCACACATTCAAAACTTACATTTTAGTTTATCTTTCATATCAAATTACTTTCTGTTTCGCTTTACTTCGAAGGAATTTATAAATATCGAAAAGGCATCAAATATATATTCCGACAACATTAGAGGGTCCTATACACAAAACGGAGCAACCCATGTTTTTCAGCATGGGCCGCACGTGCGGCTGTGAGCCCCGCACGTGCGGCAAACTCCCCCACACGTGCGGCAAAATTCCCCGCACGTGCCTTTTAAGCAGAACCAAACCCTCAAAATTCAGCATTTGCCGCACGTGCGGCAGTGACTCCCGCACGTGCGGCGATTGCCCTGTTTTGGCCTGAAAATTGCAGCAAACCTCATTCTTTTGGAAGTGTTTGCAAGGCTCCAAGATGGATCTTTTCATTGCTAATTCATGGTTAAAAAAGCATGTAATTCAAAGTACAACATATAACAATCTAACTTGAATTAAATCCATGAACACAACTCAATTTGATTGACCAAAAGTTGAAACTCATAAACACAATTCCATTTCTTGAGGTTCTTAACTTCACATGCACATAACATAACATAGATACACAAAGTCATGATCATAAGAATGAATACCAACTTGATAATGAAGGAGACACATAAATGATAGGATTATCATACCAAAACTTCAACACACACATCTAAGATTTTCATCACACTCTAGATCACACCAAAACAAAAACTTTTTATTTCAAATTGAGGAAGAGGATTGGACTAGGGAAATTAAACTTACCTTAGCTTCAATCTCTCTCAATTCTTCCTTGTTCCTATCCTCTCTTCACTTTTCTCCCAGGGAATATTTTATGAGAAAGTTCCTAAGTCTTGAGCTCAATGAGGATCTTATAGACATACATATATATAGATTGAACAAGGACAAAAATCAATCGTTTAAACATCCAAAATTGAAATTTCCTAGAAATGCTTAATATTACCTAAAAATTATGCTGATCACATATATAAAATCAATTTCAGATAATTAAGCCCCTAAGGCTTCCAATTTCTGATCCAAACATTCTAATGTAACAGATACTTTTCTTGTTAAACAGATAGACATCCTTAAACATGGGGTTCACTTACTTAACCTTAATTTCTCGTAGGATTTCACAATAAACATTCAAAAACACAAAATACGGTCCGAAAATATATCAGAAAACATGTACGAGGGTCGGGTTATTACAAATCTGAACCAAAGCAGCCCAATGGGTAGAGCGAGGAGCAGAGAGACAAATTGACTAACCACATGAACAACATAGGCAAGATTAGGACGAGTAATCGTCAGATAGACTAAGCAACCCACGAGCTCTTGATAGAAAGTAGGATTATCCAGAAGAACACCATCAGTAGTGTTAAGCTTTACATTAAGCTCAATGGGGTTATCACAAATCTTAGTGTCAGTAAGATCAACACGATGAATAACCTCATTGGCATACTTGGCCTGAGATAGAAAGTAGCCATTGGGAGAAGAAGCTACCTCAATACCAAGAAAATACTGCAATTCGCCCAAATCCTTCATTTCAAAGGTGCGGAAAAGATGTTGCTTGACCTCAGATATAGTAAAAAAGTCAGAACTAGTGTTGATCATATCATTCACATATAGTAATAATGCAACAAATCTAGCAGAGGTGTGGAGAAGAAATAAAGCAGAGTCCGAGGCACAATGATGAAACCTAAGCTCGGTAACAGTAGTCTAAAAACGATCATACCAAGCACGAGGAGACTACTTTAGACCATACAAAGCACGCCAAAGGCGACAAACCTGTCCAGAGGAATGGTAAAGGCTGGAAGGAGGACTTATGTAAACCTCCTCAGTGAGATGGCCATTAAGAAAAGCATTCTTAACATCTATCTGATAAAGAGGCCAAGAACAAACAGCAGCAATAGAGATCAAAGCACGAACAGTAGTCATCTTGGCAACAGGAGCAAAGGTTTCCTCATAATCAATACCATACTCCTGTAAGAAACCTTTGGCAACTAGACGAGCTTTGTAGCGCTCAAGAGAACAACTAGAATGAGTCTTGACTTTGTAAACCCATTTGTAACCAACCAAATTCTTACCAGCAGGCAAAGTAACCAACTCCCAAGCACTAGTTTTTTGTAAAGCAAACAACTCATCCTCTATAGCTTGAATCCAATGAGGATCCTGACAGGCCTCCTTGTAAGACTGAGGTTCTGCAAAAGAGTGAATAGCAGACAAAAAAGTACGATAGGAAGCAGAAAAACATGTATTAGACCAACCTAACCTGTTTGGAGGACATCGTGCTTGAGTAAGATATTGGTGTGTAGTAGGATTAGAGTCGTCAGAAGCAAGATGATCAGCAGCAGAGGTAGAGACAACCGGTGGAGGAGAAGCCTTGCGACGAGAATAGACTAACAACGGAGGAGGAAAAGTGGTCAAAGGTGAAGTAGGAATAGCCTTGGGGAAGTCAGTGCAAAGATACTCAATAGAAGGGTTGGAAGGTGGAGAAGATGAAATAAGCTCAGGAGAAATAGTAGAGATGTACTCATCAGATGGTACCTTAGAAGGAAATGGGTCAATGTGAACCAAATCCTCTTTGGAAATTGGAGCAGTGACAGGAGGAAGCTGAAAGTAAGGTAGACGTTCAAGAAAAAAAACATGACGGGAGACATAAAGATGATGGAAAATAGGGTCGTGACACTGATAGCCTTTTTGAGTAGGACTATAACCCAAAAAGACATATTGGACAAACCGGGCACTAAGTTTGGTTTGATCTTTATCGAGAAGAAGGACAAAACAAGTAGACCCAAACACATGAAGGAGGAAGTAATTGGAAAGTTGAGAGACCAGAGCCTCATAAGGAGACCAACCAAAAAAAAGGGGAGTAAGCATATGGTTGACAAGAAAAACAGTAGTAAGAACTGCTTCTCCCCAAAACGAAGCTGGGACTGAGGCAGAGAGAAGAAGAGACCTAGCTATCTAAAGGAGATGACGGTATTTACGTTCGGCTCAACCAGTTAAGGCAAGTGTATCAGTACAGGAAGTTTGGTGAATGGTACCCAAATTGGCCAAATACTCACAGAACTCATTTTTTAAATATTCCCCACCCAAGTCAAACCGTAACACTTTAATTGTAGACCCAAATTGAGTAATGATCATAGACTGAAATGTACGGTATATCTGATAGAAGTCAGACTTATGAGTCATAAGATAAACCCAAGTGCAACGGGTGCAGTCATCAACAAATGACACATAGTATGCAGAATCCCCTTTGGTGAGAACAGGAGAACGGCCCCAAATATCAGTATGAACTAAAGAAAACGGTATATCAGATAAGGAAGTACTTTTACGAAAATGTAAGGTTGTCATTTTGGCAAGTTTACACCTCCGACACTCAGTAAGTTCACTAGGAGAAACTTTACCCAATACACCAGACTGAGCTAAAGACCGTAAATGGTTAGTAGACAAGTGCCCTAATCTAGAATGCCACAAGTAGAAAGGACTAGACAGAGAATCTAACTGAAAAAAGGAAAAGGCAGTCGAAGAGGGTGCCATAGGCAGATGTAGGCTCTTCATCACATAGAGGTCTCTAACTCTACGGCCAGTCCTAATCTGCTGCTTGGATATTCGATCTTGCACAAAATAGATAGAAGAAAAGAAGATAACATCAAAATCGGAGGAATCAAGCTGACTGATAGATAATAAACTGACAGATAACTGAGGAACATAAAGAACAGATGGAATAGAGACAACAGACATAGCAGATGGTAAGACAGACCCAACAGATATAATAGACATACCAGACCCATTAGCGGCATTAACAGTAATAGGAGAGGGAGGGGGAGTACAATTTTGAAGTAAGAAGAGATTGTGAGTCATATAATGAGAAACACCAGAGTAAAAATTCAGACAGACGAAGAGATACCTGAAGAAGTCTCAAGCAAACTTGAATGAAGAGATGAAACAATAGGGGTAGACAGGGAGGGCTGAGAGGTAGACAATGTATGCTGAAGCTGATTAATCTAAGCTCTCAAGGAAGCCAAGTCAGGATCAGGAGTTGGAACAGATACAGTAGAACCGACAAAAGCCTGAAAATTACTCGGAGAAGAAGGGCAAAACTGGATCTGAGATTGCTGAGAAGATGAGCCAAACAGACATCCCTTTTTGGGACAATGATACTTCCAATGGCCCCTCTGATAGCAGAAGACACACTTATCTAATGCCAATGGCTCTTTCTTGGGCTTTGCAGAATGCTGAAGCTGATGGGTATCCAGCATCATAATGAACCAAAACAAAAGAGATAACTGATGGAACAAAGTGTAAAAGCGAAATACTGGATAAGGCAAACTGTAATAAGCCAAACAGATGTGACCAAACCAATCACGAAGTAGAGAAGAACTCCAAGCCAAACAGATTAGAGAAAGAGAGTGAGAAACGAGCCCTCGTAATCGCGATCGCGATTAAGCCCAGATCATAGAGTCACAGATGATGGTGCGATTTCAGCAAGAAAACGTGATTCTGAACCAGAGTCTGTCGGTGATAGCAACCGAGAGAGAGAGAGAGAGAGAGAGAGAGAGAGAGAGAGAGAGAGAGAAAATGTGATTCCGAACCAGAGCTTGTCGGCGACGACAAGCAAGAGAGAGAGATGCAAACCAAAGCTCCAACTCGACTTTGACTTTCAGCTTCAAAGGCGAAATCGAAGAGCAGAAGCTGATGGAGAACCAAATCGGTCGTCGAGCCAGTCGACGACTTCAAGCCAACTGAAACACCAAACGGAGAGACCAAATTGTGTGAAACCCTAGCCACTATGAGATCAACGATCGTGTTGCTCTGATACCATGTAAGATTCTGAATAAACTTGTATATTCAATTGTTCTAATATAAAGATTATAACCAATATATATAGTGATCCTAACCCTAATCTAAAATAGGAAATACAATCAATCTAATATTCACAATCAATCTAAAATACATTTCCATGATTAACATAATATGCTCACAGGTGTGAAGGTGATGGTGGTGATTGCAAAGTGGTGTAGTCATAATGGTGCATATCTATAAGTAGTTATAAATTCAATCAGTATAAATTAAGTATTTTTCTACTTAGTTTGTCAGGGGAAAAAAAAAAAACTCTTAGAATTTGACTCTTTTAACAAAATAAAATATGAGTTTTTAATTTTGTCAATTTAAATTCTAATTTTTTAATTTATTTTTAATCTAAACCATTTGTTTATTTTGTTAAGTAAAATTGATAGAAAAATAGTATTTTAGTCATTTTATGTATATTTACATTCAGTTTAATGAAAAAAAAAAAAAAATTCATCAGTTTTACTTAATGAAAGTAGATGAATGGTTTAGATTGAAAGCGAATTAAAATATTAGGATTTAAATTGACAAAATTAAAAACTCAAGATTTATTTTGTTACAAGGGTCAAATTTTGAGATTTTATTTTATAATTTTTCCTATTTCTTAAAAAAAAAAAAAAAAAAACCCCTAGGTTTGATTCTTTGTAACAAAATAAATCCTAATTTTTTAATTTTGTCAATTTAAATCATAATCTTTGATTTGTTTACAATTTAAATCATTAGCTTATTTTTGTTAAGTAAAATCGATAAAAATGAGTATTTTAGCTATTAAACTCAATGTATGTGTCTATAAAATATTTAAAATACCATTTCCATTGAATTTAATGACGAAAATATTATTTTTTGATAAGTTTTACTTAACGAAAATAGGCAAATTGTTTAAATTTAAAAAATATATATATCTTAAGATGTGAATTGATGAAATGAAAATTTTCAGAATTTATATTGTTACAAAAGTCCTACCTTAAGATTTTTATTTTTATTTTTATAATTTCTCTAAATTTTTAGATGATACTAATTATAATTATCAAAGGAACTTAATTGTTTTCTTACTTTAATATATTGAATTAGGTTATGAAATACCAAATAAGTATCCTGCTACATAATGGTTAATAAATATGGCTGTGATGTGGACTAAAAACTGTAGTTGCCCTTATGTTGACCGGAATTAGTGAATCAACCAAATATATTTACGTCAGATTTCAAATCATATTTGAGAGGGGAATTACAAGTTAAGATTTAAATAGTTTCATAGGTCCTTTTTATAGATTTTTAAGACTATAGATCCACAGGTCTTTTTGTTTGAGTCCATAGGACACGCTTGGGTCCATAAAGACTCTGTACAAATTGTGCCCAAAGCTCTCAAAACCCACCTCAATCTTCGGACTCCAATATGGGTAGTGATTGGAATCTTCATTGGAGCAATCTTCTTCCTCGTCTTCGTCTTCTTCTTCTTCTCTCTCTGCCTTACCTCTCGCCACTATAAATCTAACCTCTTCTCTATTGGAGACCTCACTCTGGCAATCTCGAAGGAAATTCAGGAGATCGTCCATGAATCTACACCAATCACCGCTTATGATGTCCCGGGTTGTTGACCTGACTTGGTTTTACTTTTTTGGACTATTTGTTTTACTTTCGAGCCTTGAGCATCGAGTGACGCGTTATTGTTTGTGCTTTTAGCCTTGCCCAACTTTACATATTGTTTTGCGAGTTATTTTTATTTACTTATTTATTATTATTATTTTGAGTTTTGGGCATAGAGACGAAACAGAGAAGTGTGGAAATGCCTTAGAGAAAAATTTTGGACCATCAGGTATTCTTGCACGTGTGGCAGGGGAGCTCACATGTACGGTTTAGTGCAAGGGAGAGAATCACCTTGCTTGTTTCCATTTTTCAAAAAATACTTTTTAAAAAATTCTACTTTCTTATTTTTTGTGTTTTTTTGTTTTTACTGAATGTTTTAAATATTTTAAGCAATTTTTTTACTTTTTAGACACATCTAACATAAATACACCTAAAAAGTAAAAAAATTGTAAAAAAAATATTTTAAAAATTCACTAAATACCAAAAATATTAAAAAAAAATACAACAATTCAGTACATATTTTGTATTTTTATGTATTTATTAATTTTTTAAAATATTTTTTCACAATTTTTTTACTTTTTAGATACATCTAAGTAAGGTGCATCTAAAAAAGTAAAAAAAATGTTTAAAATTTTAAAAATATTCACTAAAAACAAAAAAATACGAAAACCAAAAACTCAATTTTCAAAAAACTTAATCCAAAAAACTCAAACCAAACACACTGGGATTCTAGGTTGGGGCCTGCAAGTGCGGCAGATTTGAATTTCAACCCAAAACTTGCTGCAGCAAACCGCACGTACGGAGGGGGGTTCTTGCATATGCAACGAGGGTTTCCACACATGCGGCCTTTTGTGTTTTCTGTCTCAAATTTTGTGTCAAACTCCTCAAATCTGATCCTACCCTTCTCATTTCCCTCACTGTTCCCATTTCTCTCTCTCTCTCTCTCAACCCTTTTTCCTCTTTTCTCTCAACCAACACAGCCAAACTCACACATTTTCTCTAATCCATTAACATCCATCAAGTTTTAGACCCTAGTTTTTTTAGGCCAAAACGATGAGTATTTCGAGGGCTAGGTTTTGACTGGAGAAGATAATGTTGGAAATTAGGGCTTTTGCTTCACTTCACTTCACTTCTCTTCTCTTCTAGTTATTGAGGTTGGAATTTTCTTAACGTTGTGTATGTTATTTAGTTTTATTATGTGCTATTTTGATAGTTAGTAATGTTTGGAGAATTAGGGTTTGATATATTAATGTAATGCATAAAAAGTGGGGAATATCTATTTTGGCTATCAATTCTTCAAATTGTTTCACTCAAAATACTTCATGGCTTGCTAATTTGAAAAATCTTCACTTAAATAAAGAAATCCCCAAATTTTCCTCCAAACCCCTAGAATTGTGAAATATTGAGAATGTGTTGAGAATTGAGAATCTATGAGATTCATGGGAAAATTAAAAGCTTTAGTTATGTATTGAAAGATGATAATATTACGAAAATTTTGAGGATTGGTATTCTATTTTGGAATTGTGGGAATTAATAAATTAAGCTCTATATATTGCCTATTTTGGAATACTGAATTAGAGATAATTGTTTTGGCAATCGGTGGAGGATTGCACTGATGTATTGTAGAAATTGCATGTGAATTAGGAAAATCGAAACACTTACAAAGACATACAAATCATTGAGCATCACATGATTTTATGACTTCAATTTTATCGTATTTTGAGAAAAGCATTGTGATTCAATTCATTGTGAACTTTTGAAAATTGTTGAGAACAATTGAAATGTGAAAATGGGGTAAATATCTTGGTGAATCCGGTTAGGGGGTGTAGTTTGTTGAGAATTAAGTTGGCTTTAGGTCTATGGTGAAAGTCCTTAAATACACACGGAGTAGGTTCCAATTTCCTTCTTGTTAAGAGCTGGTAAAGTGGATTCGGTCGTGCTCTTTGAGACTACTAGTAGACACATACCTAAGGATTGCCAGAGTCATATTTACCGCCTCGTATTTTGTTAAAAAGAAAGAATGATTGGTTTATTGATTTCATGTTCTTGGGAGGAAAGAGGAATTTGAAAATAATGTCTTTGTTAATAAGGATGGTAGAAATTCCTTCATTGGTAATGGTAAATGGAGCTATCATAGTGAGGAATGAGGTTTCTAATATAATAAATTGTGACATATTTTTGACAAGAAGGAATTCAGTATTTAAACAAATACCTTGGTTGCAAATTTGAGCATGAGAAATTTTGTAATTGATTTCCATAGAGCCACCATTGGTGGTGCTTAAAGACTGATCTATCTTTTCAAAATATTTGAAAGGTACTAAGCCTTCACAAATACAATTGAGATCGGCACTAGAATCAACTAATGCCTTAGTAGTTAGAATAAAGTCATAGATTACTACCTTGATTTCAATGTACCACTTTTGGAACGAGATGCTGTTGATGAGTAAGTTAATAGAATCATTAATTACAAGTGGTTGTTTGTTAGGGTTCTTGGTTGAAGATTCTTGAAGGTGGGGTTCATAATTAAGATTGTGAATTTCATTTTGTAAATCTTGTATTGTTGGTGTATTAAGTGGAGTAGTAACTTTATTTACTCTATCAAGAACATCTTTGAAATTGTAAGTATTATATTTTAATTTTTGTGTAATGTTTGAAGATTAAGCAGGTTGTTTTTGGAAATAGAATATTTGAACATAGCTTGCTGTTTCTTTTCGGATCATCAATATTATCAATAAATTCAAGGATCATTTTTTCTTATGCAGTTAAAACATTGATACTAAGACTGTGGGAGCCGAATAAATGGCTAAATCGGAAGGGGCATATTTTAGTAGATTGACATTAACCGGCTGCATCCTGCAGACATTAACCGGCTGCATCCTGCAAGACTAGGATGAGCCGAATACAATACATAAGCCGATTAAGAAAGGATCTTTGAGGCCGAATAGAAGAACGGGTAATGATTGAAAAGTAGGCCCAGGCCCCGAGGCCTCAGAAGGAACATATATAAATAAAGAAGCAGCGTTCTTGGAAAGGTATGTAAGAATCACTTCACTAAACTTAATAAACAAGCTTTTTTGAGTATAAGAACTGACTTGCCCGTCGGAGTGCTAACCCCGGCACCCCCGACCGGAGTATTTGTCCTTGCAGGTGACTAGCTGAGGATCAAGATCGTCTCCCAGGATCTGAAGAGTATTTCCAAAACCACTTCTCCACAATTGGCGCCGTCTGTAGGAATACTCAAGTACATCCATGGAAGGCGTAATGCAAGATCCTCCGATAGCCACCGACGAGACTACACAGAGAGACGACATCACTCCGGCAAATATGCTCGGGAAGGAAACCATCGCTACGAGACGCGCCTTGAATTTTGACTCGCCAACGACTTCAGCGCAGGAGACGATGCAAGCCATCATAGAACAAGCTAAGCAGAATGAACAAAGGCTGGAAAATATGATCGCAGAAAACGAACGCCTCCGTCAAGATTTGGCCCTGGAAGTAGCAAAATCCAAAGAAGCCGCGCGCCAAGACCCCGAACGACCTCTGAGGGCAGGTAGACAACGACCTCGAGCCCGACCAAGGGAAACCGATAGCGACTCCAACTCATTATCCACGGAGCATAACAAGGGACGCTCAGACACTTCCAACTCCTCTGAAAAAAGTCCACACACAAGGAACAAGCGCAGAAGAAGCAGTTCAGACGAAGAGGACCGGCATGATCCTTTTATCCGACGAATTGCGAGGGCGGCCCTGCCCAAGAAGTTCAAAGCTCCATCATTTACTCTCTACGACGGAAAATCAGACCCCACTGATCATTACGTCACTACAAGCAGGCCATGACGTTGCATGCAGACAATGAAGCCCTCATGTGCCGAATATTCCCCAGCAGCTTGGGGCCATTAGCTGTCAGATGGTATTACAAGCTGGAGCCGGCTTCGATCAAAGTTTCTATCAATTACAAAAATCCTTCAGGGCCAGGTTCATCACCAACGAGGTACAGCCGAAACAGGCCGACTCTCTCTGGGCTATGCAAATCCAACCAGGAGAAATGCTGAGAGCATATTCGGCGCGATATTGGGAGTGCTTCAATCTCGTTGACGACGTTTGCAACGACTCCATGGCCGTCACCGCCTTCAAAATGGGACTACATCCTGACAGTGCTCTTCGCAACTCCCTGACCAGAAGACCCCCCAAAACAGTCTGGGCGTTGATGAAGAAAGTCAAAGAGTATTGCAAAGTGAAGAGTATTGCAAAGTGGAAGACGATGCCTTGAGGATTAAAGCCAGACAAGTGTCCACCAAACCAGTACCTCCTGAAATTGCTCAACCGATAAGTTCCGTACCACCTCTGAGCCCTGAGCCGCGACAACGTGCTAAACGAGACAAAAGGCGGGACTCTCGCCGATCGAGTGATCAATGCCCCCATCCAACGAATGAACAATTGCAAGTCGACAGTAGACGCTCAAGGCGTGCCGACAAAAAGTACACGGAACTGTCAGAGCCAATCACCGCGGTAATGACCAAAATCCAACACCTTCCATTCTTCAAATGGCCGTCAAAGATGGTAGGGCCACCCGATACACGACGAAGGGACCGGAGGTGCGAATATCACAAAGATCACGGCCACGAAACAGAGAGTTGCTACGCATTAAAAGATCACCTGGAAGAACTGGTGCAAGACGTCGACTGCAGCAGTATGTGAAACAGGGAAAGCCAACCAAGGCATTAGCATTGAGGCAGGACTCTCCCCCACTTGGCGTGATCCATGTAATTTACAGCCTGCCTACACCCCCAGCTGTGCACACAATTCGATCGCATCCAGCTCCGACAATTGCCTTCAACGACTCCGACCTCAATGACGCAACGGCTTCCCACATTGATCCGTTGATCATTGGATTACGCATAAACCGGTTCATCATTGAACGAATTCTCATAGGCCCAGGGAGTAGTTCAGAAGTCATGTACTACCAAACTTTCATCAAGCTCGGCCTCAACGAGTTGGATCTATCTCCGGCGCCTCACCCACTGTTTGGCTTTAATACGAATCCCGAATATCCATTGGGCAAGGTCACATTACCTGTTCGAGCGGGTTCCAGAACGGTCGAAGCGGAATTCCTGGTCGTGAAGCTCCCCTCGCCGTATAATGCCATCATGGGAAGAACCTGGCTACATATCATGAAGGCCGTCCCAGCACCTACCATCAGATCCTGCATTTCCCAACAGCCCACGGCATTGAAGAAATACGTGGTTCCCCCCAATCGGCACAAGCAGAGTTCTGATGAAAACCCTATCATTGACCCGATCTGTGGGCTCTGATACCTGTAAATATATTTCGCCTCTATAATACGAACTATTTTTCCTCGTCGCTCAAAATCATATGTCAATTCCCAGTGGGCCACTCGCCAGGATTGCCAAATTAAGTCTCCGGATTCGGAGCGCCCTTCGTGGATATCACGATTGGCCAAATCAAGTCTCCGGATTCGGAGCCCCCTTTGGCGCATGACGCCTTAGGGCCGATTAAGTCTCCGGATTCGGAGCGCCCTTCGTGGATATCACAATTGGCCAAATCAAGTCTCCGGATTCGGAGCGCCCTTCGTGGATATCACGATCGGCCAAATCAAGTCTCCAGATTTGGAGCCCCCTTTGGCAGATGACGCCTTAGGGCCGATTAAGTCTCCGGATTCGGAGCGCCCTTCGCGGATATCACGATTGGCCAAATCAAGTCTCCAGATTCGGAGCGCCCTTCGTGGATATCACGATCGGCCAAATCAAGTCTCCGGATTCGGAGCCCCCTTTGGCGGATGACGCCTTAGGGCCGATTAAGTCTCCGGATTCGGAGCGCCCTTCGTGGATATCACGATCGGCCAAATCAAGTCTTCGGATTCGGAGCCCCCTTTGGCGCATGACGCCTTAGGGCCGATTAAGTCTCCGGATTCGGAGCGCCCTTCGTGGATATCACGATCGGCCAAATCAAGTCTCCGGATTCGGAGCCCTCTTTGGCGCATGACGCCTTAGGGCCGATTAAGTCTCCGGATTCGGAGCGCCCTTCGCGGATATCACGATTGGCCAAATCAAGTCTCCGGATTCGGAGCGCCCTTCGTGGATATCATGATCGGCCAAATCAAGTCTCCGGATTCAGAGCCCCCTTTGGCGGATGACGCCTTAGGGCCGATTAAGTCTCCGGATTCGGAGCGCCCTTCGTGGATATCACGATCGGCCAAATCAAGTCTCCGGATTCGGAGCCCTCTTTGGCGCATGACGCCTTAGGGCCGATTAAGTCTCCGGATTCGGAGCGCCCTTCGTGGGTATCACGATCGGCCAAATCAAGTCTCCGGATTCGGAGCGCCCTTCGTGGATATCACGATCGGCCAAATCAAGTCTCCGGATTCGGAGCCCCCTTTGGCGCATGACGCCTTAGGGCCGATTAAGTCTCCGGATTCGGAGCGCCCTTCGTGGATATCACGATCGGCCAAATCAAGTCTCCGGATTCGAAGCGCCCTTCGTGGGTATCACGATCGGCCAAATCAAGTCTCCGGATTCGAACCCCCCTTTTTGCGCATGACGCCTTAGGTCCGATTAAGTCTCCGGATTCGGAGCGCCCTTCGTGGATATCACGGTTGGCCAAGTCGAGTCTCCGGATTCGGAGCCCCCTTTGGCGCATGACGCCTTAGGTTCGATTAAGACTTCGGATTCGAGCCGATTAAGCTCCTTAGGGCCGAATGGGCCCTGGGTTCAAGCCTCCAAATACGGAGCCCGCTTTAGTGCTTCAGAGGATTATTGCATTAATCCGTTCGGCCATACTAATCGGTCTACAGTGCTAAGTGCTAATTACGTCTCCGAATCCGGAGCAAACGTTGGCACGAACAAAAGATATTGATAATTGATCCTATGTAACACACTAGAACATATCATACATTCGAAGTAATGTGCTTTAGTACACAAACATTCAGAATACCATGTAAATAGATTTAAAATAAAACCATTTATTTGATTAAACAGTTGTTACATAAACACAACCCGTATTTGAGCATTACAATATCGAAAGCAAAAAAGGAACAAGACGCGCCGGTAAAGCAGCATCGCCGGATCGACGACCGTCGCCCTAAACTCCTCCACGGCGTGCAATATCTTGAACCAGCTATGCTTAAGCCCACGACTTGCATAGCGCCAAACTTCCCCTGATACCATTGACAATGTCAAGGCAAAGATCCAGGACAAAGAAGAATGAACTTGACAGTTGTTGACTCTCCTTTCGGGGTGATCTGCTTCGACGACTTGGAGACTCACAGATCTCAAGCTCTTTGGATGACCTAACTCCTTCACGGGTAGGTTTTCTGCTGCAAACCATCTCAACACCAAACTTGACCGAAGTTTGAGCCTCTGTAACCAAAATCACCATCCACACAAGGAATGATGAGTCAAGTGGGATTATTGGCGCGAAGCGCCTACTCCTTTTATTCTCAGCAACGACCACGATCTCGAGGTCCCAATCCCAAGAAAATTTTATTAACGCCAAAAAACGCATTGGCTGAATAAGACAAGCGTCGATTGACATTCGCCACGACCGCCATCCCGACGGCTGGCCGAAACGCGCACTGGCTGGGCCAAAGCGAAATAGATTTATTAAACCGGTCAGCCAAGTCTTCACATGCCGATCACCCTCGACCAGCCCACTAATCCAACTGGCCAAGCATCAATGCGCTGACCCAAGTCAAAGATAAATGGCCGTTGAAATAGCCTCAATAAAACCTTAACGGTCGTCGCGAATGTGCCGATCCTGTCCATGTGCAGATCCTGCCGATAAGCCCGCGTATCGCCGGACAGTTAACAGCTACCTGGGTCGGACAATATTTAGACATTCATTCAAACATTTAAGCAACACGAAATACACATATCCCGAATAACGAAGCATTTATAATGAAACGTTCTTTATTCAATAAAACAATAAGTTACATAGTTTCAAACGCGCTCTGCGTTCCAATCTTACAACTATTAAACTCATACGGCGTCACCCTCATCCTCACTCTTCTCAACTTCAAAAGCAGAAAACGGAAAATCTTTACTCCTGTAGCGTGGTGATGCCAAATCAATTCCCGACGCTTGAAGAGCTTCTGCGGCTTGAGATGCCTTATCCAACCGTGCCTAAACCCACGGTTTTCACATCGGCACACTTCTTCGGCCAATTTTTCCCTGGTTTTCTCGATTCCCACTTTTCGGCCCTCATGGAAACCTTTCTCATAGGCCCTCCCCTTCGCGCTCTCTTTGCGAACATACTTGCCGTCTCTCGATCGGCAAGTGCGGAGCTAAAAGCCGACTAGTAACCCTCTCTTCCACAATTGGGTTCGCGTGCGCGGTGGATTGTGCCTGAGCCGCCTTGGTCTTCCTTAGTTCCCGCTCGGCCGCCTCCACGCGGGCCTCCAAACTTCGAATACGTTCTTCCTTCTTCTCCATCTCTTGACGGGCAGCGCGCAGTCGCATGCCGACTTCGTAAGCAGTGTAAAGCCCCTTCATCGTGCCGTGAATGCCCTCGCGAAACACCTCGTAGTCCTGTCGACCCAGCATTGATTGCTGAACCTCAGGAGGAAATATTTGTCGGGCAAAGTCGACCGCTACGTCTGGGTCTCGAATGATCGAGTCCGCCTCCGTCATGGGTCTATTCTTCACAAATACCGCAAAGCTTAATGGGCACGGATTCGCGTCAGACCTCCTCTCGACTCGGGACTGTGGAGATTTACCCTGCGACTGCTTGTCTCGCCTGGGCGATCTACTGCGACGTCAGGGAGACTGACGCCTCTATTGACCCTTGGAACTCCTACTCCCTGTACGCGAGGGTTCACCACCTCGATTCATATCTCCACCCAGCTCAGCTAGGGTCTTCGTTTCCCCTTTACTATTAAAGAAGAGTCGGTTCGACATTCGCGCAATCAGTCTTCCTCCAGGAGCTCGAGTCAATTGTCTACCAAGCTCATAAAGGATGTACCCTTGTTCATTTATCCTTCACAGAGGCAGCACGATCGAGGCAATCTCATTAATTGGAGATCCTGAATCGCCCGACGCCGGCTGAGTCGACGGCAGGGGTACGATTTTACCATCTATTCGAATATCGCGAACCGCCTGGGGCAAGGGTAGATTCATCAATATATTCGGCTCAGGTACCCCAGCCGGCTCACAAATCGATTCTTCTAACCTCTGCAGGAACCGCCTGGGGCAAGGGCAGATTCATCAATCTATTCTGCTCAAGTACCCCAGCCGGCTCCCGAATCGATCCTAACTTCTGCAGGAACCGCCTGGGGCAAGGGCAGATTCATCAATATATTCGGCTCAGTACCCCAGCCGGCTCACCAATCGATTCTTCAAACCTCTGCAGGAACCGCCTGGGGCAAGGGCAGATTCATTAATCTATTCGGCTCAAGTACCCAGCCGGCTCCCGAATTGATTTTAACCTCTGCAGGAACCGCCTGGGGCAAGGGCAGATTCATCATATCTATCGGCTCAAGTACCCCAGCCGGCTCCCGAATCGATTCTAACCTCTACAGGAACCACCTGGGGCAAGGGCAGATTCATCAATATATTCGGCTCAGGTACCCCAGCCGGCTCACAATCGATTCTTCAAACCTCTGCAGGAACCGCCTGGGGCAAGGGCAGATTCATCAATCTATTCGGCTCAAGTACCCTAGCCGGCTCCCGTATCGATTCTAACCTCTGCAGGAACCGCCTGGGGCAAGGGCAGATTCATCAATCTATTCGGCTCAATTCATAATTCGAATCCAGTCGGCATGAGAAAGACGAATCAATATTGCCACAGGATATTCAATCTCTAAAGACGAATCAATAATGTTTCATTAACATAACCACACAAATTGTGTATGAGTAGTAATGAAACTACAAGGAAATTTTCATTAATAAATTGCGCACAAGATAGTAACCAATTTATACATGAAAACCACCCTGAACCAACAAAACTCTACCAAACAAAAATCAAAATCAAAAAACTAAATGAATTAGGAAACGCCTCCCAGATCACTCCTCGGTGTCGGATTCAAGGGGCTCAACATCCACTTGCTCGTAAGGAATTGGCAAATCCAATGTAATCCCAGCGGCAGCAAGGGCTTTGAGCCACCCGTGTTTGAATCCCCGATTCTCAAATTTGGGAACTTCATCAACGTATTCCGTGAAGGCGGCTCTTTTTCCCGCCTCAAAAGCCTCAGATTCGGCTTTCTCCTGGGCCGCCTTGAGCTCCTCCAACTGACTCTTCGCCTCGGCAAGTTCGTCTTTGGAGAGCTTGAGTGATTCCTCACTCGCACTCACTCTGGCCTCAGCGTCAGAACGAAGCTGTTCGGCAGTGCGAGCCCTCTCCTTCTCCGCTTCGGCTCGTGCGCTCTCCATTGTGGCTCTCATCTTCTCAAACTCGACCCTACTCTCCTGCCGACGATCTGCAAAGAACAAGCGATCGTTAGATACCTCTATAAAAATAGATTTAAGGGAATTTGAAATCACCTACCAAAAGTGCCGACTGTGCAAACAGAGCTACGACCATAATATCCGGCACGGCGCAAAAGGTTGCATTGTCAGCCGGCAAGGAAATTGAAGCCGCTAGGCTCAATGCAATGGCCGGATCCTCTATGGCCGAAGCATTGGAAGGAATCGGCGTATCTCTGATCTTGGGCTGAATAACAAAAGGAGCAACCACGTCCGATTCTTCGAGGCGAGGCCGTTTGTCAATGGGACTAATTTCTGAACTAGCCTCCTCCTCGGCGCTACGTTTTTGGCCGCGTCCCTCCGGAATCAGCCGTTCTTCACCAACCTGCTGTTCAACCACTTTTTCCGTTTCGACCGGCGTAACCTGAGCCGTTCCTTCAATAATGGATACAAAGGCCTTAGTCAAGCTGGGATCGGATTCGGCGGCCTCGGCCTTTTTTCGAGCAGCCATCCGCTCGGCATTTCGCTTACGCGCCATTTGCGTAAGGCTTTCCTTTGCCATACCTCCGAAGAAATCGCCGGGTAGATCTCCTAAGTTCGCGAAAATATCCCCGGAAGAAAACTCTGCCCGACCCGAAGCGGATGGTGAGGAAGGCTGGTTGAGTCCGGCAGCCTCGAACGCCGAACGCACGGCCTCGTCAACCTCTTCGCCCTCCTCAGTGAATTCTCTGGCCGGATCGGCAACTACCTCTATCACCGGCTCTGCGTCTTGCCCCGAATCAGAAGCTTCGAGACCAATCTGCCGAGAATGTGATGTTGTCCGCAGCCGAGATAAGAGCCGAGAGGTGCTGATCGCCGGATGGAATTGGGATGTTGTCCGCAGCTGAGAATGTGGTATAAGTGGGTTCGTACCGGAGTAAAATATGGGCGGCTCTCCCCTGTTTTTGCACGTTTGGGTGACCGAAGTAGTCGAGTGCAGTCTTAATGTCCCTAAGGACCGCGTCGTCAACTGAAGTCAGAATCTTCTTCAATTTGTTACCTACAAAAGATAAGGAGAGCTTAAGGAAAGAGAGCCGATTAAAAGACAGATCGACAAACATAAGATACTACGTGGCAACCTGGATCACCCTTATGTCTGGGAATGGGGTCTAGGCGATCTTCGCCTTCAGCGAACTCCCAATTACCTCGGACATTGACCATTACATCGTCAACCCTCTTACCAGAACTGGCAAGCATAGTCACCAAATGATGGTCAGTATCCTTGGCCTGAGAAAGTACCGCCCCAGCCGACCAGAGGATTTGGCTAAAGCATAGCAGTGCCGAATGGCCGGAATTCCGAGATTGATCCTAAGGCGTCGATTCAACTCTATAACCCCCATAATGATTCGAAAGAAATTTACATTGGGTTGAGAAGGAATCAGACTCCAATAGCGAAGAACGGCCCTAAGCAGTGGATGCAAGGGGAAACGAACTCCGCCCTCCGCAATGGACAGGAAGGGGAATACGATCGTATTCTGATCCTCTCTCTCCATATCTAGAGTGTTGTCCGTTACGAGAGACAAATGGACATCATCGGGAATAGAAAAATGCCGCCGGAATCCGAAAATGCGACTCTCAGAAAGGAGGTCTTTCAAGTGTTTAGCCATTCCAACAGGGACCCAAGGATTCGCCGAAAGTAAAAACGATAAACAGAGAATAGGATTACAAAGAAAAGGGAAGAAGACTTACGAAGAGCAGATGAGGCAAAGGCAGACGGACGAAAGTTGCAGAAAATGTGAGTGAGAGGAGAGATGCGCGCTGGCGGTCCAAACGTATCAGATGATCGACGAAATGTGCACCCAAAAGGACTGAAGTTTCAAATCGCAATAAATGCGAGAGACACATGAATGGCGCGGGAAAGTGTAATGATAAACAAAAAGGTGTGCGCCTTCTGACATCCTCTGACGTCTTGGGGAACGCGAAGCCGCCTAATCTATGCTAAGCTTTTCGAATTCTAGACCAAACATGCCGATTAACTACCGTTAATAGGGAGTTCGGGGGGCAATTGTGGGAGCCGAATAAATGGCTAAATTGGAAGAGGCATATTTTAGTAGATTGACATTAACCGGCTGCATCCTGCAGACATTAACCGGCTGCATCCTGCAAGACTAGGATGAGCCGAATACAATACGTAAGCCGATTAAGAAAGGATCTTTGAGGCCGAATAGAAGAACGGGTAATGATTGAAAAGTAGGCCCAGGCCCCGAGGCCTTAGAAGGAACAGATATAAATAAAGAAGCAACGTTCTTGGAAAGGTATGTAAGAATCACTTCACTAAACTTAGTAAACAAGCTTTCTTGAGTATAAGAACTGACTTGCCCGTCGGAGTGCTAACCCCGGCACCCCCGAGCAGAGTGTTTGTCCCTGCAGGTGACTAGCTGAGGATCAAGAGCGTCTCCCAGGATCTGAAGAGTATTTCCAAAACCACTTCCCCACAAAGACCATTCATTTCAAAAATAGCTTTATAATAATCATTTGAGGATTGGCATAGACAGTCATGAAGAGGTGCATGTTGATCTTCTTCGGGGCACTTCATCAGAAGACAAGGGAATATCATTATCGATTGCATTATTTTGGAATTCATCATTGGAGTTGTCATCAGAATATTCGATATCAGATTCAGGCTCTTTGTCTAAGAGGAGGATGGATTTTAATTGATTTTTGAATTCATTAGAAACATCAAGTTCGTGGATTTGCTCTTTTGTTAAACAATTGTTTACATAATGACCAGCTTTGCCACATTTCCAGCAAGTTGTTCTTTTCTTTGAAGTACTTGGCTTAGCTTTTGAAGGATTATAGGATTTAGAATTATTGAACCTTCTATAATAAGGTTTCTTCTTATAAGTTTGAAATTTTTGATAAGAATATTTTTTTATTTGAATACCTTCGAGATTTGCGAATAGGAGTTCTTCGAGAAAAGAAGATCCTATAAGAGGTGGTAAAATGGAATTGGAACCAAATTGGTAACAAAATTGTCCTAGTTCGGTGTGGCTAGTTTTGCATTCTTTTTTAAGTTGATTTTTAAGTTTAATATCATTACCGAGAGATAGACCTTTAGCACATATTTTGGATATCAATTCGCCAAAGGTATATTGATTGTAAGGAATTTGTCCATTATGTTTTGCACGAATTCTAGTCTTAACTTTTTCTGTAAAGAGTGTTGGGAGTCTAGCAATAAATCGTTCTTTCCAAAAATCTTGATTAGCATCATGACACTGGTATAGCTTTGAGATGAAGATATCCTTATACCATTGGAAATGGGTAAGGGTTGGACAACGTAAATTGATTAGGAGTTCTTTGGAATGTTCAAGAACAATTTGCAATTTTCGATAAAATGTTGAGTTATCGTGGCCACAAAAGTGGTGACTACATCACTGATTGGTTGATGAGTTGTCGAATTTAAGATTAGAGTATCCGTTTAATCTCGTTTGGCAGCGGTTAAAATTGCTTGTCTTTGTTTAGTATTATGATAATTATCCCACCAGCCTTTTCATTGGCTAGTGAAACCTGAGATAAGCATGCGAGCGATGGTTACATCGCTATTTGTAGAGGGATGTTTGGCAAGAGTAGCATTGGCAGCCATTGCCATATGTTGGCCAAGATTGAGGATTTGATAATCAGATTTGCCGTCCAAATTCAAATTCAATTCTCGAAGATCACTACCAGAATAAGAAAAGGGCGTATCAAAATGTCGTTCTTCGAGCTAAAGATCGACGGTGTCGGTTGTGGGTAATAATTCTGCATTGGTGGTTGGGAGGATATCATAGAGGTTTCATTGATTTAGATAGGAGAATTTGATGTAAATTGTTCATATAAATTGTGTAAAAGGGCATCATCTTGAAAAACATTTACTGTACCACTTATGTTCTATTTTTTATTTTCCTTCTCTTTTTGGAGTAGAAGGAGTAATGGTGTCGACAGTAGGATATGTTATAGGATCTTTGCTATCAAGGACTTTTGTTAGAACGACTTTTCATTTGTTTAGTTCGGCAAGGAATTCATCAGAAGGACTGGTAAAAGAACATGCAAGGTAAGGTAAATTTTGGATTAGAAGAGGTTGGCGGATTTCATCAAGAGGTACATAAATATATAATTTATCAACTCATTCTTTTGTTCATGTAGTTTGTTCACCAATGGTTTGGAGATGAATATTGGTAAAATTTAGTTGTTCATAAACTTGTCCGACATCGAAACTAGTAGACGGTGTGGTTTTGGATGATTGAGTGCCTTTCGTAGGGGGTCGATTGTATGGTTTAGCATAAAAAGTAAATCCAGCACCTCGTAAAGTGCAAGTTTTACAAGGAGGATGGATAGATTGGATAGTTTCACCCCTAAAGAATAGGCCAATTCTTTTGTATGACATTTAAATGTTCATTAAGCAAGGTGATTGGGACTTGAATATGGTGATTAGAACAATAGGTATAGAAATACCAATTGAAAAATGGCACATGTGTTTGCATTGTTTGTAAAGTAAGAAAGTATTCAAACCTAATTGTTTGTTGTTGTGACAAGTTGTGTTCTTGTTTAAAATAGATTCTATTTTGTAAATTATAAGGAGCATTATATTCTTTGGAAATGAGTTTATGGTTTATGGTAAAATTGTTTTGGATGACATCGATGGATAAGGAGTCTATATCAAAATCAATATCTTGATTAAATCGGCTAAAATCTTCATAATTTGTATGAGGAATCTGATTTGGTTGTTGTCAGGTAGAGTGTAAAGGTATATCGATAGAATGTCGAGGAAAATATTGTGGTATTTGAAGAGGTGTTTGAAACTGAGTAGAGTTAGAGTGTAAGGATTGAGATTGTGATCTATCAGATGTTTGAGATCTAACAGATCTGGATATTTGAAACCGAAGGACTACAGATCCATTTGAATTTTGCATAATTGTTTCAAGATTAGTTTGATGTTGTGTAGTTAAAACAGGTACGGCATTTGGAATGACCCAAGTATCTTCATCATCTTTCGCATCAGCTTGCATGACTTCTTTCTAGGTTATGACCTTAGGAATCATGACTTCAGTATGTTCTTGGTGTGATTGGAAAAGTATTGTTGATTCTTTTGGGTTATTTAAAGCTAGGACAAGATGTAGTCATAGCTTTGAGGTAAATTCGATAGCAAACCATGATGTAAAAGGAAGAAGAATCCATTTTGTATCATTTTGTTTGAACATTTAAAGTAAGTTTTGAGAATGGTTGGATCAAGTAAGGATACTTCAAAATTAGGAAATCATTCAAAATATATGGGTCCATGAGCTAAACTGGATTTGATTACTCCTAATAAGGAGTCATCATAGTCATGATGGTGCATGTAATGGAGAGTACATAATACAAATTTGTTGAGATGCATACAGGTCATGGGTTTGATTCCTACTTGGACTAAACAAAGATGTAAAAAGTTGAATCTTTTTTGAAATTTGAGAATAGTGTTATGGTCTAACAATTGGAAATTTTGATTATCTTGGGTTATGGGTAAAATTTGTTCAACAATTTTGATTTTATACGTTTGTTTGAGTTCAATTTTTTTTATCATAAAGACAATCTATATCTTTTGTAGGTAATTTCCAATCTTTAGTCTTTCCTCAATTTGTTCGATTTCTAAATCACTTTGATTAATAATAATTGGTTTCTTAGGGGAACATCTCACTGACTTCATGCACTTCATTAATATTATCTTTGCAAGGCTTTATGCTCATCTCTGTGTGGAAAACCGTTTTTAGGTATTGACGGCATGTCTTCACTAAGGTAATGACTTGGGAGAATTTTGGTGTGTGAAGTTTGTTTTTCTTTTGTTATAGTTTGTAAAGTCAAGGACTTATTTGTATTGGGTTTGAAACCCACTTTTGATGTAATCGGTAAGGCCTTGGAATTTGTAGCCTTTGCAACATAAACTTGTATTCATTTTCACTTTAAATTATTGTAATCACATCCTGTAAATTCAAGTCTTAGGAATTATGAATGTACTAATGCATGTGATTCTTTTTTTTGTAAATCTCAAATGAAAGCTATGAATGAAATACAAAGATTGAGAATAACATTTATTAATGTATTGTCTAGAATATTTATTGTTTCTGCACACGAATTATGTTTATATGAGAATCTAGTCTTGAATGTGAAATATATCCAATAAATTAGGTTTCAATATTTTGGGGGCGTTACACCGCCTAATTGCAGTTCTGGATATCCAAATCGACATGGGGAAGGTTGAGCACAGAAATGTGTTCTCCGATAGGGTTTCATGTGAGAGAGCTTTGACTCACAACATTCATTACACATCCATTCATATACATATATACATATTGATACGTTCTTGTCTTTTTTGTGCACACACAAAACCAACTGTAGTTGTCAATTGAGAACATCTTACTTTTGGCATCATTTTTGTATCTCTCTCTCTCTCTGTCTCTCTGAATCTTTAATCTGTTTTGATTCAACTTTTACAAGTCCGAGTCTGCTCGGTGATTTCATGTTGTTTGAAGATAATTTATTTTAGAACTTTTCTTTGTTATCTTTAATTGTCAGATTATATTAGAGAATTGTGGATTTTCTTGATTTGGGAGTTTCTTTAACTATATCTGGGCTTTGAAGTCATATTACATGTAAAAATGATTTTGTTTTCAACAGATAAGAGGAAATAGGCTTGCTGGATTTCAACAGATAGGAAAAATAGACTTGGTGAAATTCAACAGATAGAAAAATAGACTTGGTGAATTTCAACAAATATGAAAAATAGGCTTGGTGAATTTCAACAAATAGGGCAAATGGACTTGGTAAATTTCAACGACTAGGTTGTTTGGTGAATTTCGGCAGATACGAAAAAATAGGCATAGTGAATTTCAACATATGAGAAAATAAGCTTCGTGAATTTCAACAGATAGAGAAAATAGGCTCGGTGACCATGACCAACAAATATCCTTTTGACCAACAAATGCCCTTATCTACCCTTGTCCTTAATGACTTATAAGGGGTGAGAATATGGATTTATCACCAATTTTCTCTTTATTTATTATTTATTTTTTTTATAGATGGGGGATCATCAAAACACACTACAACCACACGATTGTCCAAAATGTTTGAGCTATAACATTTTTCATCTGACGTTGAGGTATTATTCTTAAGGATAGATTTAGAAGGGGTTAAGAAGGGACGATCACTCCCCTTATGATTTCAAAACACTCCTTTATATACTAGTATTTTCTATTAGTTATTTTCATTTTATATAGATTCACCCCTCTTGTTTAAAAAGAAAAAGAAAAAAAAAGGTAGTTGCACGAATGACACTTATGCATCTCAAAACCCTTTTCTCACTGTTCTCTGCACGTACACCTCTCTATTCTTTAATCTCTCTTCTTTTTCATCCCTCCCCAGGTTTGGCTAATGGACAAGCTGAAAGTAGTGGACTCTTGCCCTGCATACTCAGCTCTAGCGTACTTCTTCCGCCAACAGCTAGTGGATTTCCCCTATGAGGGGTGGTGGTGCCAATGGATATGCAACAGGTCTGCTGCTAACATAGTTTGGCATTGCCCCTGGCCTAATCTGACCGAGATGAGCTACAGCATAGCCTGGCATTCAGCTAATCAGCCTCACACACACTGTGTTCTACTTCCCGTTCACGTTCAAACGTCAGTTTGGACACGATCAGATCTGCCCAGAGGAGGGGGTAGAGTACCCGATTTCATTCCCCATCCGAGGTCCACACTTGGCTAGATACCTCACCGCTTGGAGGACGAAGGAGCTTCTGGCCCTTGCCCCTAGTTTCAGTTGCGCCCTTTCTGGAAAATGCTTGGCTTGGCTTGATGAGGAGGCACAAACCGGGCCCACTTTAGCTTCAGAAGCTTCTACCAGCACGAGTGGAGGAAGCAGGAGCACCTACTTGTCTATGCCCCTAGTTTATTGCTTTGATCTTTCTTTTCAAGTTTTTTGAATGTAATAAAAGCAACTTTGATTTGTATCGAGAGTCAGAGAACTTTGTATTGAAATCAATGAAATTAAAAGTTGTGAGCACTGAAATTTTTCCCTTTTGGTCCAAAAATGGTCTAAGTTGTAAAAGGCAAAATTTGAACAAAATCAACTTTTATTAAAATTTTTCAAAACCATTTTTGAAAAGGATCACCACTTGACAAGCACAGAATCAATCCTCGAAATGTACAACCTCGAATCAAAAAGTGACAAATTGCCCCTTGTTTGAACACCACTGCTCTGCATTGTAACTAGCTCTTCTCTCAAAGTGAAGATCACAGCTGAACTCTTAGGTAAAGAACATACAAAGATGACCTGATCAGACACATCGACAGGACAGTTGATTTGGAGGTGTTTACGACTGAACTTTAGGATAAAGTTGCCTACGTATCCCGAAGATAGGAATCAGGCTTTACGTAGTTCGGATCAGGTTCACTCGAGTATTAACTCTCTCCTTTTGCGCTCTAAGTTTTGCCAAGGCCACCCTTTAGGGTTTTCAACCTTGCGAGCTCAGTTTTTTTTATTTCTAATTTTTCATGCTCTAACTTTTGCCTAGGTCGCCCTTTCAGGTTTTTGGCCTAGCAAGCCTCTCAGGGATAGTATTTCTTCAACTTGTCCATGTTGATCAGTTGGGAAAATTCTAGGCCATCCAGGTCCATGAGAATAACAGCTCCACCCTACCAGATAGTTTTGATGATGTAAGGACCAGTCCAATTTGGTCTGAACTTGCCCCTAGGGTCATGAATGCGAGCTCGGTTGTCTTTCAGCACCAAATCCCCCTCTTTGAGATTCTGAGACTTAACCTTCTTATTAAAAGCCCTAGCAATCCTGCGTTGATAACCCTGAACATGGTACAATGCTTTCATCCTTCTCTCATCAAACAACATCAGTTCTTTAAACCTGCTCTGCTGCCAGTCCGCCTCTGCTATTTGACACTCAGCCATAACCCGTAGCGATGAGACTTCTATTTTGATTGGTAGAATAGCTTCCATCCCATAGACAAGAGAATAAGGAGTTACCCCTGTAGATGTCCAGATTGAAGTTCTATAGCCCCAGAGTGCGAATGAAAATTTATCTGGCCAGTCCCTGTAAGTCTTAACCATCTTCTGCAAAATATACTTGATGTTCTTGTTGGCGGCCTCAACAGCTCCGTTGGTTTACAGCCGGTATGTAGATGACTTATAAAAATCCATATTGTATATCTCCAACAAATTTATAACTTCTTTCTTAAAATGGGAGCCATTATCTGAAATGATCTCGTTTGGGACCCCATATCGGCAAATGATGTTGTTTCTGATGAACTTAGCCACATACGCTGCTTTTAACACTGCGTAAGACTGAGCTTCCACCCATTTCGTGAAGTAATCAATTGCCACCAGAATATATTCATGCCCATTCGACCCTTTTGGTGTAACTGCCCCAATGACGTCAATTCTCCAAATCGAGAAAGGCCATAGAGAAGTCATGTTGTACAGTTTTGACGGCGGGATGTTCATGCGATTAGCATGAATTTGGCATTTGTGGCATTGCCCAAAAAAACCAATACAATCCTCCGCCATAGTGGACCAATAGTAACCTTGCCTGAGAATCATCTGCGCTAACATTACTCCGTTCATGTGCGCTCTACACTCTCCTCCGTGGATGGCGTCCATCAGGCGCTTTGACTCCTCTTCTTCAACACACAACTTGTGCATTCCTAGATGTCCTTTCTTGTACAGTTTTCCTCCACAGATGATAAATTGAATGGCCATCTGCCGTATCGCCCTTTTGTTCTTGGCATTTGCCCTTGGTGGATACATCTCCTTTTCCAAGAACTTCTAGATATCGTAGTACTAAGGGTTTAATCTTGCGCTTCATCTATTACGGTGATAGTTTCATAGGCTGGCGTGTATCTCTGCTCAATGATGATCGGACGCATCCGGACTCCAAGTGGGATGTCTATCATAGAAGGTAGAGTTGATAAGGCATCAGTGAACCTATTATTCTCTCTCTGTAGATGCGTGAAAATCAGCTTTTCAAACCTAGGAATCAAACGTCCAGGGTTTGGTGGTAAATCTTCATCTTTTTTTTTTTTTTGACCTTCCAATCTCCATTTGCTTGAAAAATAACTAGGTTCGAGTCTCCAATGATGTGCAACATTTTTGCCCCTAATTCCAGGACAGCTTCCAAACCAGTGATACACGCTTCATATTCTGCTTCGTTACACCTAGAAAATCCATCCATAAATGAGAGCAATGCATGGCCCGCGGTGAAATCCACCAATTCATCAATATGTGGCAGGGAAAAATCATCCTTTAGGCTAGCCTTATTCAGATCCCTGAAGTCGACACAGACTCTGATTCTGCCATTCTTCTTTGGGACTAGAACAATATTTGCCAACCACGTTGGATACTCAAGCACAAGCACGAACCCTGCCTCAATCTGTTTAGTAACTTCTTCCTTAATCTTCAAAGCCCAATCCGGACGTATTCTTCGCAACTTCTACTTGATGGGCTGGGCCTCGGGGTCAAGAGTGATCCGATGCTGTACAATCTCAGGATCGATTCCAGGCATGTCCTCGTAGGACCATGCGAAAACATCTTTGAAATCTTTTAAGAAATGGACTAAGCGCTTGCGCTCCTCTGAAGACAACGTGGACCTGATCTAGACCAGACGTGGATCCTTCTCAGTAACCACATTAAAAGCAATGATTTCATCAGCTAGGGCTTTTGCAAACCTCTCCTCCTCTCGATTAATCAAACTTTTCAAAGCCAGAGGAATTCCTTCCTTATCATTTTCATTAAAATTTTGATAATCCTAATCAATGCAATAAATAAGCGGCACAGAGAAATACTCAGAATCAGCAGTGGCATTCTCATTCATAAAGTCCAGCTCATCTAGCTCTTTGGTTACAACCGACTCAAAAGCAAAAGAAAAAGAGGACCTGGACAAGACCTTGGCATCCAGGTTATCACCGCCAGGAATATCGGACTCAGACTCAGAAGAACCAAAATCTGATTCCGACTCAGCTTAATGGATAATGTTTTTTTTTTGTTTTGCTTTCGCTTCAGGCCCTGATATTATTTAAATAGTTTGAAATTTTGTTTTTGAGGCCGTAGGTAATCTATGATTATTGGCCGGTCACCACTCTAACCTCTAAGGACGGGTTGGGGTCGTGACAATTAAGCTAGACTTGGATGGCTTTGGGGTGCAAAGAATTCTAGTAGATGAAGAAGGTGCAATTGAGATCATGTACTACAAACTTTTCCAGAGTCTGGAGTAGACATCTCATTTTGACTGACACTAAGACTGCGGGCACTTGTAGGCCACCCGATGATGAAACGCTAACTACTTCGTGTTTGGAATGTTTAAAGGTTGTTTGGAGTTGCTGTATAAACATGTTTTAGCCAAAAATTAACTTTTTATGAAAATGACTATTTTACCCCTAGACCCATTTTTAGCCAAAAAATAACTTTTTAACCCCAAGAAAGAGAGGAAAGCCCAGTTATGCTCAAATCGAAGACACTTTCTAAAATTAGTGGCTGATTTTATCAAAAACATATATTAGAAAGAAATTTGGGATTACTTGGACCACAAACAAGCCAAGGGTATGGAACCCCTCCTTTGTGCATGCATGGATGGCATGTATACCAAGGCAGGTTGTGCATACGCACGTAGATTGTGTGTGCGCACTTCTATGTGTGGCATAGCCAATTTTGGTAACACAATCTTGGTGCAATATTAGAGGGAGACGACAAGAATAAATTATGGAAACTCTAGGGAGGCCTCCAAAAGCTTCCCTCTTCCTATAAAAGGAGCCCCTCCCCCTCCTTTTCAAAGGGTTAGACTCTTGAGAGCCTTTTGTGAGTTTGAGAGTAAAGACAACCATCCTCTTCCCCCGCATTGCCTTAACTCCAAAAATAACCCTCCAAAACAGTAACTCTAAGCACTGAAAATCATCCAAAGATTTGAAAGACTTGAACTATAATCATAATCTTTGCTTGAGGGAGGCTTGCAAGTAAGAAACTTGAGTTTCTTTGTGTTTTTCTTCGGTTAAATCAAGCTAGTAGGTAAACCCTCTCACTTTTTGTATTTCAATACTTCTTTTGATCTTTATTTTAATAGTTAATCATAGTTAGGATATCCATTTATCATCTCATCATGTAGTTTGTTGGTTTTACTCACTTTCTTGCCTCTTTTTGCATGTTTTATTCATTTTCCTTAGAACATCATATTTAGGACCATGTAATCATATAGAAATCATGTATTAGGCTCGGTTTGAATCATCATATAGTTTTTGCATTTTTCTCTCTTTATTTGTTATTTGCTCTTTTGTGCATATTTATCATTTTAGTAGCCTCAAACTGGGCCTAGGATCATCTTTTGTATGATTAGTTGCATATTGGGTCATATTTATTTTATTTATGGCATGAAAGACACTAAAAGAGAGCGCCCAAGTAAGTCCTCTTAATCTTCATAGTATGTGCTTGCTATTTGCATTGTCTTTTAAATAATCCAAATTGAATACTCTTTCTATACAAAATTGTTTGTTTTGAATGTTTTTGTGAATATTATTTATTTTAGGTAAGATTTATAGTCATGGATTGATAAAATCCACCTTTTATTGGAAAATCATTAATTTTGGAAAATATGACTTTATTCCTTAAATCTAAAATAAATGATGTTCATTTTATTCAAATCACATAGTTTTAGGGTAGTTAAGGGTTTTAGGCTTAAAATGAATTTGAATAAATAATTAACCACTAGAATTATAAAATAGAAAGTTAGTAAAGGCCAATCTTTGGATTGGGCAAAAGTGAGTTTTATTATTCAATGACCTTTCCCTTTTGTACCTAAACTCCTGAACCTAGAATTTTCTGATTGTGACGGATTGGTCCTTACTTAGTTTTCATTATTAAAGGTTTTTTAATTCCCCTTTAAAAATTATGTGGTGACTCTTTGTTGTTAAGGCGAGTTGGTACAACATTTGTGTGGAAACATGCCTTAGACTCGAAAGAAGCACGGCGCCCACAGTTGGCAACTCTGTTGGGGAATTAAGTTAGCTTGACTTGAAAATTTTCTATTTTATGATATTAATGGTAAATTATTAAATTGCATTGCATCATTGTGGGCTCAGAAAACCTAGCTTTGTTGCTTAATATCCTAGACAGTATTCGCAAGCTATGTTAATGTCAACAAGCAAGTGTCAAAATTTGTTATTAGTACCATTTGATCATCCCTTGCACTCTAAAGTGGCATGAGAGGTATATTAATAGTCAGCCGATGTACCCTTCTTGACTAAACCTACCTTTGCATATGGAAAGCTGTAGCACCTTCCAAACTAGGACATGATACTTCTCTTTCTAGGATTGTATGATTGTCTTTTTGTGTGATTTAGTGAATCTTAGATCCTATGTCTAAATTAGGGCAGGGAAACCCAACCCTTAAATAGGCACGAATCCAAATTTCATGCTTATGTGGTATCTTGTATTGAATGAAAATGATTTTATTTGATTCGAGATTAACAATTAGAAAATCAATTCAAGGGGTCTGATTAGGCAGTGATTTGATTCTGGAAAATTTGAGATTATTCTGGACAATGATTTGGTTCCAAAATCTGGGGTTTCAATTTAGGCAGCAATTCGATCCTAATTATGATTTTGATAATAAGTGGTGAATTACGGGGTTGTTTCCCAATTTAAAGGGTTTGAGTTTTGAATTTGAATTCCTACCTTAGTGATTAATTAAAAAATGATTGCCTTTCTAAAATCTAAGTAAGAATCCTCAAGAAAATATATGATCAAAGAATAACTTCTAAAAAAAAAATCCTCATCTTAAGTAGAGTCTTGGAAATTATGGAAAGCTTTCGATTGAATGAAAATTTTTAAGTTATTAACTTTGGAGAATTTCGATTTTATGGAAAAAAAAAAATGGTAAATAAGGAAGTGGTGACCAAGCCTTCCATTTTGAATAAAATTTCAATTTCCCTAAAAGGTATTTGACTAGAAGATATTTATTGGATTGAATATTTGGAATAAAATCCAAGACTCCTTGGGGAGAATTTTTTTTAACAAAAAAACCTGAGTTGAATTTTGGAAATTATGAAAAGTTTTTGATTGGACGAAAATCTTTGAGTTATTGACTTTGAAGGGAATTTTGATTTTATGGAAAAGTGTTAGACAAGGAAGTGATGACCAAGTTTTTCACTTTGAATAAAATTTTGAATTTTCTTAGAAGGTATTTGACTAGAAGATAATTGTCTGATTAATTTCTTGGAATAAAATTCGAAGTTCCTTGGAAAATTTTGAAACAAAATTTTGCATAGAGTTTGGAAAATGTGGAAAGTGTTTTAATGGAATGAAAATCTTGGGCTGCTGACTTTGGAGGAATCTCAATTGTATTGGAAAAATGTTAGACAAGGAAGTGGTGATCGAGTCTTCCATCTTGAAATAAAATTATGATTCCTTTATGAGATATTTGGCTAAGAGGTGATTGTTTGATTGATCCCTTGGAATAAAATCTGAACTCCTCAAAAAAATTTAAGAAAAACTTTATTTGAAAAATAATTTTGAAAAAAAAGAAAAATGGAAGTTGTAATTTGATCGTGTACTTTTGCATAAAATGGGTATTCTTTTGGGTAAGTAATAATGAATGGAAAGGCAATTGTTTGGTTGATCACTTTGATAAGAATTATGAAAATTCCTCAAAAATTCCTTGGTTGGGAAACTATCACCTAATTGGTGATGATGTTAGTTTTGAAATCCTATGGTAAGTTCCAAATAGAATTTGACTGGGTCCATCAGCCTATTCGTAGGTTTATTTGCAACCATCGCTCCTAGAAAGGAAGTTCCCCAAGCTAAGTGGGCTAGACTCAATCGGTTGTCTCGTACTCAAGATATAGCTGACGGAAAGCCTGTGTTAGTCTCACTCAAGCCACCAGAAAGGAAGATTCGCAAGCCCAAACCCAAGCCCATTTGAACAATTTAGCCAAACTCAAAGTTAGTAGATACACAATAGGCTAGCTCGCGTTTGTCATCTTCTTCTAGCCCAAAACACTTCAGGTTTCGAAGCCCAGAACCAGAGATCTCGATGGCCCAATATCAAGAATTGACTGATCTGATCTGCGCACTCCAGAGGTCTGTGGACATCCTATCTGTAATTGTGGATGCTTAGGCCTAAACTTTGAACCAGCTGCAAACCTAAGCGACCGCACCACCACCACTACCAGAGTCGTAGCAAGTTCTAAGGGAGGAAGTGTTGGTTGTCCTCATACCACCCCTAGATCAGCCAAAAGATAAGCCAAAGATTGAAATGCTGAACCTTGTCCGGAGTGGCAACCAACTAGTATGCCAAGATTAACAATGAAATCAAGTGGAAGTGAGATAAACTAACTAAAGCATTTGTTGCCCAGTACTCCTATAACACTCAGCTAGAGGTAACCATGAGGGAACTTGAAATCACCAAGAAAGAACCCAATGAAACCTTCAGTGACTTTGTCACAAGATGGAGAGTTGAGGCTGCTAGAATGACCAACTAGGCTGATCAAAAAGATCAAGTGAGAACCATTGTGAAGAACTTGCATCTGCCTCTGATAGGCATCATATTGCCTTTGCCATTATTTAGCTTCTGGGAAATGTTCGACACTGGAAACCAAATACAAGATGGGATCAACCAGGGCATCATCAAAGTGGAAGTTATCGCACTACCTCAAAAGAAGCCTTTCACCAGAAATGCACTAACCACATCTTCCAATAACAAACCCATTGAAGTTCATGCCATAAGAACCCAAGCCGTGTCCGATCCTTTTGTTGGAACCACCCAAACTGCCCAATCCACTTGCACCCAAAGAACCTTCTACCCACTCCACATGTCCTTGTCCAAAGCCATGCAAATCCTTATAAACAAGGGGCACCTTAAACCTATTGATCCTAGACCTCTCTTAGATCCCCTATCGGTTAACCATGACCTTACCAAATATTGTGCCTTCCACTAACAAGCCGGCCATGAAACCGACCGATGTGTCCACTTCCATAATAAGATTTAAGATCTCATCGACGACAAAGTCATAGCACCACCACAAAAGCCAAATGTTACCGCCAACCTTTTACCTGAGCACATCAAAACCGTTCCTTCTCCACCCAATGTCAATACCATACAAACCACCCTACCAACCTTAGACCCTAGCCAATATATTGTGTCAGCCAACCTACCCAAACTAGTAGTACCTATACCTGATGAGGTAGAAGTGGATATCATCCAAAAAGAACCACAAATGAATGACCTTGATCCAATAGCGGCTTTCATTGCCCAAATGGAAGAACTAATTGTAATAATAAAGGTTTTGAAATAGTCGGGGCTACAAAAAGAAGGTGAAGGTTTTACAGAAGATGAATGGCTAGACTTCGTGTTTGGCAAAGTAGAACTAGCTGAAGAGGTGCCAGTAATCTCCACAATGAATTAGCAAGACCAGTCTATGGAGGCGTACGATCCTAGCAAGTACATTGTGCTTGCTGATGAACCTAAGCCGGAAGTGGTACTACCTGAATCCATGGACATCGATTTCTTGGGAGTGAACATCATCAAGGAGAGCCTTCCAACTTTCGGTGACCCTAGCATTCTAGGCCACCTTAATGATTTTGATGGTTTCCAACATGTGGAGAACCAAGGATGGGGAAGTAAGTTCGAAGATGAAGAAGCCAACAATGAAAAGGGGTAAAGAAAGGAGTGGGCAAAACAAATGGACATGGGCTTACTTTGAAACTGGCTTGAGTATTGACACTAACCACATTAGCTTGGAAAACTTACATTATGTGATGATGTTAGGAATAGGAGCATTGGAAAAGGATGTCACCAAGAACGCAATGGATGTAATGAAATGCCAATCAACAAACCAGGTAATTGAAAAATATTTTGTTCATGGATCTAGTAGTGAATCTAATAAAGTGAGTCAGGTGAGTCAGAATCTGGCCTGTCGGATTCTGACGCATTAGTCATTTCAAGTAATAAGTTGAGTCTGTTCTTTTGCTTTATTTTGTTTTGATTTGTTTTTACCTCTTTTGAGTTTGAGTCAGATGTTAGTGCTTCTTTTTATCATTGATATAGCTAGTGATTTGAATACTTCACGGTGCCAATAGTTGATTGCATTAATCCTAATGTTTCAACAAAAAAAAAAAAGAAATAAATTATGATTCTCCAAAGCATAGGTCTCTCCTCATGTGTCTCGACCCACCGTATCTCGTGCTTAAGCCACTAAATAAATGCCTGCGATAGTCTGCAACTGAAGCCTTCTTCGGCAATCATGAGAACTCTATTTTGCCAGGCCTTGGCATTTGCCTTCAAGTGAGAAGCTTGGAAAGCAAAGGAAGGAGGGTATGAAGGAGAACCCAAATGAACCACTTGCTCACATCCAAATTGCCGAAGAATCCGATAAGGAAAATAATGGACCATATGGGTCAGACCGACCACCTCTACACCTGGGAATGGGGGCGTCTCTCGAGTCATGATAGGAAGTGCTAACCAAGAGGAACTTTAAGCTATTCTCTGTGAGTTTGAGAGCTCAACCAGCCATACCACTCTTTAACAGGGTCCATCTCCACCAACTGGGTCTAAGTATGGCACGAGATCGCCGAGTAATGGGTAGAAGTTGTCTGCCCTTTCAATTTATCCATCAACCATATATGGGGAAAAGAGAGAAAAGAAAATAGAGACAAAAGAATAAAGAGGTAGATGAGTGGAAAAAGTGAGATGGGGTGTGCTAAAAACAGAAAAGAGAGATAAAAGAATAGAGAGGTGTGAGATAAGAAACTAGGTGAGATGGGTGGTACCTATAGTATTGACCAAGATAGGACTGGCTACCCTATTGCTCGGCACCACCAAGAATTGCGCAAGTAGAAAGATGCACAAGGCAACCCGTCTATGATCTTGGAACTTCCAGATCCTTCTTGCTGGTGAACCTATCAATCAAAGTAGTGACTAACAACCCACCATTCCTTATACAAGCCTTAGCCTCACCGGGAAGAAACCCACAATTTCACCAAGCAATTTGGGATAGCTTGTCAAAGAAATTAGTCATACTAGGTTAGCCCTTGGAGGACATTTTAGTATGACGTCAAATTCTTTGAAGGTGGGGCAAAGCTCCTGATGTCCAAACCGGAAGACATGGACATGAGGATCCTAGAACCGAACCACGACATTGAGGAAAGGAAAGTCAATCTCCAACTTGCTAAGCGCAAGTGTGGAATTCAGACCATAGCTGCGAAAGTTGACACGTTCGACGCCATCTATACTGTCCACCCAGGGCGACAGACTGTCTTGAGAATACATAACTCTAAATTAGAGATGTGGAATGACTGTTAGGATCGGGGGTAGAGTAAAAGGGCTTGAATGGAGAAACCTTTGTGCAAGGTAAAGTATTTATAAGCTAAAATAGAGTAATGGCAGTCTAAGAGACGAAACCCAAATACCCTGGCAATTTGTGCATGTGTGCACGACTTGTACATGTGCACATTCTCAGAACGTGCGCACAAGTATAGCACGTGCGCACATAGCATATAAGCAAAAGAATTGGGCCTATTCAAGAGTATGGCGTGCCAAAGGTAGTGGGGGCATTTCGGCATGTCCGTTTAAGTCATTTTAGGTTGGTTAGGTTGTTTGTTCAATATTTTTTAGTAGTAATCTTGTTTCTACTTATTTATATTTTTAGTTTTATTTAAAAGAGTATCTAACAGAACCCTGAAATAAACACAAAAGGCTAAGCATTCAAGAAAAAAAGATACTCAATTTTGACAAAAATAATTGGATTTCATTACATCATCATGTGAAATATACAAAGGATTTTACAAAAATATGGGGCATCCCTCCATGGCATCCTATACAATGTTTCTAAAAGAAAAAAAGAAAACAAAATACAAAAGGAAAAGAAAAAAAGGTGTGCAGACTCAGTCAACACCCTCAAGGACACTTCAAAGCACCTTGAGAGGGACCCTTCTCCTCCTCCTCCTCATCATCATCATCATCATCACTCTCCTCGCTGCTAGAATCAGCGTAACCCTCATCAAAATCACTTCCTCCAGTAACACCTTGCCAAGAATCAGAAAAGGCTCATAATTAGAAAGAAATGTGCTAGACTTTCAGAATGATTAAAATCACTAGAACGAAGGATACCTAACTCTGGACATGAGTGCCACTCTTGTATCCCCGCACCATCTCCACTAGGCTCATGATGGTCTGATAGAAAGTCTCTATATATGCGCAGGGAACCTGTGCTAGAAAGAGGAACAAGGATAAGTACTAATGAAAGACAAATGCAAGGGCAAGGAAAATAAATTGAAAAGGCAAAAAGATACCTGCTCAACTATTGGAGGGAGATGGTAAGGTCCTATGGCCGACTTTGGGATGGGCAGTGCAATTGTGCCCTCTGTATCATCACTGAGACAGTAGAAGGCATCACTAGAAAGCCCTTCACCGCTAAATACCCACACCTCCAGCCCATATTGCACCAGGAGTCGGAGCAAGATCGTCCTCGACCTCAACTAGCTGGAAAAAGGCATAAGACCCAAGGCAACTGTAGACTGCCCGAACTTCTCCGCGCGCCCCCCTTTCGGAGAGGGCATGGATTTGGGTTCATAGCTACTACAGTTCGGACTCCTGTCACGATTCTGAATCTAATCTCACAAAGTGCAATGTAAGACTGATAAATCACCAAAGAGTCAAAATCCGGCAAATCGTTTTGGAAAATCGACTTTAATCAAAAGCGCCAAACATGGACTACTTTGCTAGATTTCAGAGTCGCCACCTAAATATTTTGTTTTGGGAAATTTAGGAAACCCTGACTCATGCCTAAGGCCACGTGTCCGTCATCACCAAAGTTGCCTCGGCTTGGGAACTTGGGTACGAGAAGGGAAGGTCCTGAAATGAGCACCCCCGCTCGCCCGATCAAAGGTCGGCCTCTACTAACATGATATGTTGTTTTTGAAAACACGTGTTCTTATTTGATTATTAGCTAACTTACTATGTGATGCATACAACATACAAGTATAGACTAAATCACTCGATTCGGAACAAAACATCTCATGTTTGTTTTTGGAAAATGGTTTGAAGTTGCTACCCTCAAGTAGGCTAAAGTGCAGATTTACCACCCTCAAGTGGGCTTAAAACATGATGATTTGCCACTCCAAGTGGACTTAAAACTCACATTTTGATAAATTGTTCCAATTCAAGTAATAAAGCCTTTATCCATAGGCATTCAAGCAGTTTATCAATTAAGCAAATAGCCTCATGGCAAGCATGCTATCATGGCAGTCACTTACACACATGCAAGGATGCTAAAGCAAAAACACTTACAGTGTACTCCGAGCCAAAATAAAAAACTAGTTAGAAATCAATGCATGATCCTAGCTATGTTAAGATGCCTAATGCAACACATGCAAAATGCAACTAAGTAGGCTTAGCTACCTAATCATGACATATGAATGCGACATTTGATACATGTATTCAAATAGGTATTGAAATACAGCGTAGTTTGAATGATGCGTCGAGCCCGGTACATACAAGACAAATGAATGATACAAACATGCATAGCATAAGGTATGCTAATCAAAATATGCCCTAAACTAACCATCAAAAGCTTATAAGTAAAAGGGAGAAAGAAGTGGAGGTTAGAAGACATACACACACACACGCACCCTTATTACAACAATACGCCCTCTCGAAGGAGGGTCCGAATGAGTAAGAGCTAAGCTAAGCTACTTATTACAAAACAACTAATTAACTAACTCTAGTTAATTAATTACAAACCGAATTCAAGCTAGCTATTCTAAGCTAATTAGAATATTACAAAAATGAATTGAATTAGCTAAACACGTTGACTAATTAATTACAGAAAATCGACAAATTAACTAACTAAGTAAAGCAGTTAAAATGGCCTCGAGGGGAGGGAAACATGCATGCTCGGTTTGCTTCGCCCGGAAATGCATTGCTTTGCCATGAGTTGTCTCTGTTTGCACTCACGGTGACCTCAGAGCATTGAACACACTTTCAGGCTGCATCTGCCCCAAAACAAGAGCATTTTGGAAAATTTTGTTGCAAGTGGCCGGCCGGCCACTTCCCTTTCCAGAATCCCAACTTTGCTGCAACAGAGATCAACAAAGGCACAACAATGCATTTACAAGGAAATGTGTGTGCAACTACTCTCATTATCATTTCCCAAGCTCAAAGGAGTGTAGTACTCAACTCTCAAGCCACCAATCACGCATCTCAATGCACGATGGCCAAAGAGCCAAGCTCGCACAATGTTAGTGAATGCACAATCAACACATAAGAGCCTCCACCTCTATCATGCATGATCAAGAGGGTTGGCGACCAAGAAATGCAACACGTTTCATCACTTTGAGTATAAAACGTGCCACATTCCTCGTGTTTGGATTAACGTCCGATCCAAACACAATGCAATGCAAACAACATGCTCATCTTTCAATGCTAAAGTGGCATGCACACAACTCTATCATGTAAGCAATGCATGCAAGACATGTTAAGGGCCAAGAGCACTAAAGCTAGTGAAGTGTATTACACATGAGGCATGCACTATCAATCTCAAATGGTCAAACTAGCTATGGACAGACCTTATGCATGCCAAAACAGTGGCCAAAATGCTCTAAAATGATAGCATGGAAGGCAAGAAAATGATGTGCATGCATTGGCTTATTAACAAGGCATGAAGCACAACTCTTAAACACAATTAAAGAGCGATATACATGAGAGCATGATGGAGGTATAAGCACTGAAATTACCTGTCAAATGATGACATATCATGCGAACATCACAAGTATAGCATGCTAGAGGGCTTAAAGCATTAAAGCTAGCGAAGTACACAACACTAGGGCTATGCAATACAGTGCTCAATGGACTAAACCATCCCTAAACAGACCTCATGCATGCCAAGACAAAGGCTAAAACATGCTGAAACGGTAGCCCAAAAGCTTAGACAAGCAGGCATACGTATTGGCTCATAAGCAAGGCACAAAGGCACAACTCTCAAAGCCATAAAGGAGTGGAATATGTGAGAGTGTGACTACACTATATGCTCTGAAATCATGTATAAAATGATGCCAAAACATGCAAACATCGCATGCACAACATGTTAAATGCCCCAAAACTCAAAGCTAGTCAAGGCCCTTTACACTACAACCATACTAAAAAATGCTCAAATGACCTTAACCATTCAAAACAGACCTGAGGCAGGTCGAAATAGCAACAAAAACATGCCGGACTTGTAGCATAGATGGCAAGAACAATATGCTCAAGTATTGGCTCACAAACAAGGCATAATGCTCAACTTCTCAAAAGCATTGAAAGAGTGATTTAAGTGGAAGTATGGCAAAGATATAAGCTCTGAAATTACATATTAAATGATGCCAAATCATGCAAACATCACAAATAAGGCATGCTAGGGGTCTCAAAACACAAGACTAGCAAAGCCAACTATGCCATAGCTATACAAAGCAAGCCCCAAGAGGTGAAGACCACTCAAAACAGTCCTAAAGCATGTCAAAACAATGCCAAAAACATGCTGGAGTGGAGCATACACATGCTAGAATGAGAGGCATGAAGCATGTTAGGCCAATAAGTAGGATTGCACTACAAGTACAAAAACCAAGCAAGAGGTGACCCCACCAACCAAAATCAGAGCTAAAGCATGCTAAAACTAGAGTAAAAGCATGTGAGAGCATAGCCAAAATAAGCTAGAATTATGGGCCAAAGTAGCAAGCATGCAAGGTTAAATAGCAAGATTACACTACAAGTGTAAGAAGCATGTATAAGGTAACTCAACCAAGCCAAAATAGAGTTATGCCATGCTGAAATAAGTCCAAAAATAAGCTGAGAACAAGCCAACACATGCTAGAAAAACATGCTCAATAATTAGGCCAACAAGACAAACAAGCAAGACAAGAGGAGAGGGGACCACCCTCTCCTATTTGGGGTCTCAAAACCACCTTTCCACCACTGAAATTCCTCTGGAATTCAGTGGTTAAAAGGCCAAGAAAAGGTGATCTCAAACGCTTTAAAAGATAGCTCAAAGCAAAGCAAAACAAGCCACAAAAGGGGGTAGACCACCCCTAACTCAAACAAGGCCTCAAACGACCATTTTAAACACTTAAAAACAAAGGTTTTATTAGTTGACAACTAGGCCAAAACTGTCACGACCCGCTCCCCGTACCCAAGGGTTAGACATCGTGATGGCCAGTAACCGAGGTTACCTCCGGCCAAATCTTTAAACAAATTAATAAACACAAGCGGAAGAAATATTTAAATAAGGGTACTAAAATAATCATTGGAGTTTCTATTTTTTTTATTACAAAATGTATTGACCAAAAAGCCAATATTTACATATAAAGAATACATCAATAAAAGTGCATTGTGCCTACCCCACACGCTGGTCCCGACATGTCACCTGAAAGTGGTAAAAAACTATAAGCTCATGGCAGAGTGAGAAATATTATACTAAGAGTATAAGGCATAAAATTTACCATGGATCGTTATTGGCTAAAAGAGCTTGATACATAATATATAATATGGAAATCATTTGACATATAACATGTAATACGGAAATCACTATACAACCATAACCACGGTACATCACTAAGTGCCAAGCACTACACTGGTCAATGGATCCACGACAATCACTGGACCACAGAGTGGTCAATCACTAAGCCAATGGTTATTTAAGTCCCCCAAGGCATGGGACTCCCGTGGTGGTATTCACAAAACATATTTTCATATAAGGTCATAGCCAAATATTCTTTAAAAGTAAAATAAACATATCCATGGGTTTCCTTTTAAGCAAATAGGGTTCAGAAATAAAACCACGTAGCTGAAATCTTTATAAAATATAACTTTTATTAATCAAGCATAACTTGTATAAAATAGATTTTGGTCAGTCAAAACATAAGTAAAATACTTTTTGGTAACTCAAGGTATAATATAACTCACCTTAACTTTAATACCTTACTCTTCTTTTCCACTATCAAAGACCCTCTTAGCTTCCACTACGTTTCCTTTCCTTTCTCCTTTCCTTTCCTCTCTTTCTTTTCTTTCTTTCTCTTTTATTTTCTTCTTTCTTTCTTCTTTCTTTTCTTCTTTTTCCACAGGGTCAACTACTCCTTCCCCAATATATAGAAAAGGCAGCCGTGGGCACCAAGCCACGACTGCCACGTGCCACACTCCAATTCGTTCTTTAATTTAAGTTTATCCATATTAAGTCAAGTTTGTCAAACTTAGTTATTTTATACTTTGACTAATAAATTATATTATTTTACAAAATAATAATATATAATAAATTATATATTTTTCGAACTGAGGTTAAATAATATTAGTATAAATTTTACAGAATAATTAAAAATCTGGGTTATTACAAAAACAAGCATGCAAAGGTGGCCAAACACTTGATCAAGATAAAGCTTAAAGAGGGAAGACACTCACCCTTGAAGCACAACTTTAACACAGCAACTTCTCTGAGCTAAAACCAGTCTTTTGAGTCCAAACAAGACCCTCAAGTACCTCAGCAACAAGATAATGGTGATTCACTAGGTGTTGTAGTGCAAATGTGTGAAGAAAACACACTTTAAGACACAATATAGAGAAAGAGAGCAAGAATTCTAGAGGGAGGGAGAGAGAGAGTTCAGCTCTGAGATTTTTGTGAACCCCAAACAAGGGGGAGGGACCTCCCCTTATATAGAGGAAGCAAGCAAAAGCTTGTTTCAATCCCTCCATACACGTGTATGGAGGATGAATTCAGTGAGCCACAGCTGGCTCAAAAGATCTGAAAATATCTAAAAAGGAGAAAAAGTGACTGCCAGCCAGTTAAGGTGGCCGGCCGGCCACTTCCCCTAGCCGGCCTACCAGTTCAAGTGGCCTACAATAGAGAAAAGTGGCCGGTAGATGCCAAAAGTGGCCGACAACCCTTCCCCTCCCTCAGGCAAAGGGGCAACAAGGTTTCGCCCAAAAACCAAGGCCAAACACAAAGTGTTAAGAGGCTCAAAGACAAGGCACTCAGCCGAGACCTTCGGGCGCTCGAAACAAGCACAAACATGCGCAATCATCGCGTGTACAAACGATGACGTCTGAGTCTTAAAGTCGGTCAAAAATGGGGTGTCTACGGCAACTTCCACCAACCGTCCTTCCAAATGGGCCCAGACGTACTTTATGTAGTCCTCTTCCACTAGTAACCCTTCAACATCGGTGCCGCCGTGGACAAGGAGGAGCTCCTCCTCTGTGAAAGAGTCCCCTACCCTTATGTTAACCGGGGCGTGGGAGGGAGGAACATAGATGGCTGGATCAATGGGAAGGAACTGTTTAGCCATAAGATAATCTGACACAAGCAACACAATGAGAAGCAGGGCAAAAGATGAAAAAAAAAAAAAACAGTGAGATATGGTGCAAAGATGGCATAAATGGTGAAAAAGTGCAGAAAAATGGACAAAAAGCTCAAGTGTTCGCGTGTTTATGGACTATACGAGGCAATGATGGAAATGAGATGAGTTGCATGGATAAATATTCACAGACACAAAGGCAACATGTGGAAAACTCTTGGCATTCATCAATTAATCAGAAAATCATCCAAAAAGGTCGTATAAAGCCGTAAAAACATGCAACAGTGGAGAAAAGCTGGAAAGGGTAGAGAAGAAGTAAAAATACCGAGAAATGAGCAAGACGTGGCTAAAACTTGAAATCGTTCGGTAAAAACGAAGGCCACGGAGTGAGAAATCTAAAAGGACAAGTGAAAACTCGAACCGTTGAGTGATAAAGAAGCACTAAGGTCTGAAAATGAGAAGCTAGGGAGGAAAATAGATGTTTTTTGATGGAGGAGTAAAGGAAATGAGGGGTTTTGAACAATTTAAACCCTCTAGGTCATAATAGTGTCGTGTACCACAGCCGAGTGTGCACACATTGTTTGTATGCACACACAATTATCGTACGCGCACACATTGGCTAGATATGCACGAGCATATTTGTGCTGGCCCACATGCAACCCTCATGCATGGCCAACCTATGGCACTCTCTGGATATCCTCAAGGTACAGGTATATTCTAAACTCAAGCTTACACATTGGCACGCCTTTCGAGGCACATTATTTTGTCAAGCTCAGGCATCGGTATGCCTTTTAAGGCACAATATCTTATCATCCTGCACATTGGCATGCCCTTTAAGTCACATCCCTGGCACGTCATAAACTCAAAATTAGGCATGGGCACGCCTTTAAAGGCACATCATTTTATCATCATCTCAGACATCAGCATGCTTTTCGAGGCACCAACATTGGCACGTCTTTCAAGGCACAATTATCTTATCATTCACGACATTGGCACTAGCACACAAATCACTTGGCTTGGCAAAAGTATTCCTCAATACCACATTTGGCATCATGACATAATGAATTGGCAAATTCTGCCACTCACTTGGCAAACACTTGGTAAAACCTAATACATTTTGGCGAATACTTGGCACCACTTAATACATCTTAACAAAATTTGAACTATTTGGTATCACTTGACACCCTAATAAACCTCCATATCTTGTTAATGCGAGCTTGGAAAGGAACCACTTGGCATTTAAATTCTCACATCTTGCCAATACGAGCATCGAATAGCATTTCAACCCCTATGTCATGCTGATGCGAGCATGGAAAAGGCACCAGTTGGCATTTAAATTGCCACGTCTTGCCGATGCGAGTGTGGAATAGCATGTAAACCTCCATGTCTTGTCGATGCGAGCATGGAAAAGGCACCACTTGGCATTTAAATCCCCATGTCTTGTCGATGTGAGCATGGAAATGGCATTAAATAAACCCCCATGTGTTGCCGATGGGAGTATGGAAAAGGCACCACTTGGCATTTAAACCTCCATACCTTATCGATGCGAGCGTAGAAATGGCATAAAAAAAACCCCTATGTCTTGCCGATACAAGCATAGAAAAGCACCACTTGGCATTTAAACCCCCACGTATTGCCGATGCGAGCTTGGAATGACATCAAATAAACCCCCATGACCTGGCGATGTGAGCATGGAAAATGCACCACTTGGCATTTAAACCTCCACGTCTTGCCGATGCAATCATGGAAATGGCATCAAATAAACCCCCATGTCTTGCCGATGCGAGCATGGAAAGGCACCACTTGGCATTTAAACCCTCACGTCTTGCCAATGCAAGAGTGGAAGTAGCATCATTTAAACCCTATGTCTTGCCGATGCGAGCATGGAAAAGGCACTACTTGGCATTTAAACCTCCACATCTTGCCGATGCAAGTGTGAAAACGGTATCAAATAAACCCCTACATCTTGCCGATGCGAGTGCGAGAATGCTATCAGACAAACCTTCATGTCTTGACAATGCGAGCACAGCACGACACCTAATAAACTCCTTGTCTTGCTGATGCAAGGGTGGAATGGAATCCATTAAACCCCATGACTCGCCGATACGAGTACGAGGATGGCACTGCTTGGCATTTCAATACCTCCATGACTCGTCGATACGGGTATGAGAAATCACCATTTGGCTCTTAATGAAACCAAGACTCGTCGATACGAGCAAAGAATGGCATACATTGGTATCATTGGTATCATAATGGCATCATTCAAACCACATTGCGGTGTGCTTTATTATTTGGCATAGTTTTCTCTAGAATTTTTTTTTTTTTTTTTTTTTTTTTTTGCAGGATTGGCATAAATCTAGAAAGGAACTTGGCATAGGTACAACAAGGTGAGTATAGTAGGTATCACCTACTCTCCTCCCTTTAGAATGCATGCTTGGACGAATGCTTAAGTGCTTGTTGCACACACTCACTCATGTATATTGTTGCACAATTGCCCCTGAACTACATTGATTTGATTTTTTGCAATCAAGGATATGTAGGCAACCATCAGGTTTGATCACTTGAATGAATGTATGGCACTGCCTTAAGCCTTAGGGTCATGTCAATTGGGATGGTCTCGAATATTTGACATTCACTTCTCATCACTTCATGATTGTTTAAACTCTGTCAAAGAGGGACAACTGTAGATACCCCATCATTTTGACAAACCCTAAGACTTCAGGCACTTGCAAGCTTCTCGATGATGAAATGGTACTTATTTTATCCTTAGAATGTTTAAATGTTGCTTAGAGTTGCTACACAAACCTGTTTTGGCCAAAAAACAACTTTTTGCAAAAATGACCATTTTACACATGGACCTCTTTTTAACCAAAAATCATCTTCTTAACTCCGGAAAGCCCAATTGTGCTTTGATTGATTATATTTTCCAAAATTAGTTACTCGTTTTATCAAAAACATTGATCAAATGCAATTTGGGCTTACTTGTGCCACAAGCAGGCCAAGAGCATAGGGTCACATACTTGTGCACGCATGCATGGCATGTTAGATGTGAGTGTGCATGTTGTTTGTATGTGTGCACCATCATTACGCGTGTGCACATGGTCTGTACATGCACACATTGAAGTATCACAAACTTATTTTTGGGAACTCAATTTTGGTGCAAAATTGGTGGCAACGGCGGAGGGGAAGCAATGAAACCCTAGAAGGGCTCCAAAAGCTTTCCACAGCTCTATAAATAGAGCCCCTCTACCTCTCTTTGAAGGGGTTAAGAACTTGAAGCATTTTGAGAGCTTTTGAGAACCAAACAACCTTTCTCTCTCCCTCTCTGGCCTTAGCTCTGAAATACACACCACCCACAGAATCTCTAAACACTGAAAAACACCTAAGGGCCAAAGAACTTCAACCCAAACTCGGATTCCAAGCCTGAGGGAGGCTTACAAGCAAATAACTTGGTGTTTCTCGCTATTTTCTTAGTGTGCTCTTAGGTTTCTTAAAACTAGAAGGTAAAACACTCTTCTTTTGTTAATTTCAATACCTATTCTTGTTTATTTTCAGTTGTCAATCATGCTTAGGGTTTCAGTTGATTCTTATGTCATGTAGTTAGGCCATTTTATTAAGTTTCTCATCTTTTCTTGCATATTCTTTTCATCTTTAATAGAACAACATGTTTAGGGCTATGTAATCTGTCACGACCCGAACCCGCCCCCGTGGGTTAAGGACGTAACCGGCCAGTAATCGTGAGATTACCTACGGCCTCAAACCAAACCAAACGTATTTTAACAGAGTTCATGGGGGCCAAACGGAAGCAATTTAAAACTTTGTCCATAGAGCTGTGCTTACATGGCACGTCATGGCAAACCCTACTGATACATGTTAATAACTCACTTCAAAATATGTACTAACACAAAGCTCCGTACATACAGGATCATAATAGTCTAAGTCACCCCGTCAAAGCTATATACAACAGATATAAAGTCTTCGCCAACATGACAGAATATAAATACAAAACAGAAGGGCGAAGACGGGTCTCGTACGTGAAACGCAGGGGTTGACTCTCAAGGACTTGGTTGTTCCACACTGGCTTCACAGGGGCTCGGTCTGGACCTCTCATAGCTCACCTACAAACACACGAATGAGCGTGAGCGAAAGCCCAGTGAATAATATCAAATAAGAAGATACAACAATATGTAGAACAACATATTCCGAACGGCCTTGGGCCCAATTCATATTTCTGATTAACATATATATACACAATGTAAGTCAAGTGACTGTGGTTCTAAACATACTGGCCTTTTGGCCTCTTTATCTTTCATTTATGTCAAAACGGCCTCCGGCCCACTCATTCGTTCTTGTCAAAACGGCCTTTGGCCCAATCACACTTTCGTGTCGAAACGGCGCTTAGGCCCAAATACACTTTCGTGTCAAAACGGCGCTTAGGCCCAAATACACTTTCGTGTCAAAACGGCCTTCGGCCCACATTTTATCAATCGGCCTTCGGCCCACATTTATATCAAACGGCCTTCGGCCCACATTTTATCAATCGGCCTTCGGCCCACATTTATATCAAACGGCCTTCGGCCCACATTTTATCAATCGGCCTTCGGCCCACATTTTATCAATCGGCCTTCGGCCCACATTTTATCAATCGGCCTTCGGCCCATATTTATATCAAACGGCCTTCGGCCCACATTTTATCAATCGGCCTTCGGCCCATATTTATATCAAACGGGCTCATAGACCTTCCATTTCAAACTGGCTCATAGGCCTTTATATCAAACTGGCACATAGGCCTTTATATCAAACTGGCACTTAGGCCCTTATATCAAACTGGCACTTAGGCCTTTATATCAAACTGGCACATAGGCCTTTATATCAAACTGGCACTTAGGCCCTTATATCAAACTGGCACATAGGCCCTTGTATCAAACTTGTCCACCATTCAAATTAATGAACTTTACAAAACTTACATAAGAGTAAGCAAATGGGACAATAACATAATTTAGATATTACTCACAGTGGTCGGCATGTAGATTTGCCCTGGAGCTTGACCCTACATATCACATATGGGTCACAAATAGTTCAATCCGTTCTTTAATTCACATATTCCTCTTTAGGCTTTATTCTTACCTCTTTAATTCAATCACAATGCTCAATGCATGCCTAAGAGTGTTTAGAAGTGAAAGGGAACGGAAAACAGAACACAGAATGCATTTTCAAAATTTCAGAAAACAGGGTCCCCGCTCGAGCGTGGACTTCCCCGCTCGAGCGGACCCTTAAGCCTGCAAAAGTGCTGGTTACCTCAAATTCCCGCTCGAGCGTGAACTCGGACGCTCGAGCGGACTGCCTATCTACATAGCTCCCCGCTCGAGCGTGAGATATCCCGCTCGAGCGCACATCCAACTCTGCAAAAAGTGCTGGGAGCACGATTTTCCCGCTCGAGCGGACCTCAAAATTCTGGAAAACCCAGAACTGTGTTCTTGAGCTTCATTTCGACTTTCCAGCCACAATATTTGCATGCAATGACTCAAATCCCAATATAATCATACTAACATGGCACCAATGCAAGATTATAACATTATGGAGCTCAATTTCTTGATTTATCTACATGCATGTTCCAAAATGTGTTAAACTCAACACCAACATAACAAACTCATGCATTCAAAGTTTCCATTTTTAATAAACAACATGCATGCCCAATTTGACTTTCATTTTCACTTCTAATAATGCAATTAGTGCTCATTCCCATGAAACTCAACAAAAACATGCTTGCATGTATGATTCAACTCACAATCTTTCATAATTCATATATTACATGCTAGATTAGGTGATTTCATAGGAATCCTTTACATACATGCTCATATCAACTTAAATCTTACTTAATCCATGGCCCAACTCACTAATTAATCTTCAATTCACAAAATTACAACTCAAACCCATGAACCAAAGGTTAATTACTCACCTAGGAGCTTAATCTTTCCAATTTATGGTAAATTCTTGAGTGTGCCTTCAAGATCACCAGGCCTTCTAGCCAAATCTCTACTTGGAGCCTTCCCTCTCTCTAAATTCGGCTCCTCCCTCTCTCTAGAACATAATCTCAGATGTTTGAGCTTCCCAAGAACAAAAGTGAGAGTGTAGTGGCCCTCATAAAAGCTCCCTAGGTCACATTATTTTATTATAAAATAATTGAGCACTAATTCACTAATTAAATCAATTTAATCTGATCCGAATCAATTTCCAATTAAATTTCACCGTAGGCTCTAAAAATTATGCCAATCACATTGGCGTAGTCAATTTCGAGTTTTATGGCCGATAAGGCCCTCAATTTAATTTCCAAGGCAAATTATTCAAACAGATATTCCTACGGTGAACAGATAGGACCTCAAAATCACATAATGGCACATAAAATCATGCTAAACACATCATCATACTCAAATTAAGGACCAATTAGCTAATTACGGAACAGGGGTATCACAGTCTTCCCCCCTTTAGGAAGTTTGGTCCTCCAAACTTAATTTACCTTTAGTCAGGCACAATTCGGAACACTTTTCATTCAATGGTTCCAATCCTTTATTGATAGCCATTTACTTTAGTCTCAAAATCAAGCGACACTCTGTTCTCAATCGGTCAGAGACTTACATTTTCCTCCATACAAGGCTTGTATGGTGTCGCACCAAAACTAGAGTGTGAGCTGTTATTGCAAACAAAGTTTGTCAACGATGGATAGATCTTTCCAATTCCCGAAAATCTAACGCACACATTTGGAGCATTTCTCCCATGATCTAAAAAGTTCTTCCTGATAGTTCATCAATTCGGATGGAAAATAGCGCCAAATCATAATTCAGTCCCCATTGCCTCTTGAAGGCTTGTCAGAATCCGAACACATTTTAGAATTTCTGTCTAAACAATAGACACTGGGACCCCATACAAACAAGCAACCTTATTGATGTAAACAGTGGCTAGTCTACTAGCATCATACGAAAATGTCACAGGGAGGAAACGAGCAAATTCAGTAATTCCACATACAACAACCCAAATGGGATTTACACCTTGAGTGCTCAAGGTAGCCCCACAACAAAATTCGTAGTCACATATTCCCATTTCCATTCCAAAATAGAGAGATTGAAGTAGTTCCGCCACTATCTGATATTCGGCTTCGACCTGTTGGCCCCGAAAAATACTTAGACACACATTCACCAATTACCCTCTTCAAAGCAGGTCACCAACATATTTATTTCAAATGTCAGCTAACTTGTCACAGAAGTTGGTCTATTCCCTTGTCACAAAAGTTCAATTCATTCTTTAATAGTTCCACAATTCACAATCCGATTCAGTATTTAGTCCAGTGACTCATCACAGTTATCCAAGGTCAATCAAAAGTCTTCAGAAATTCAAAGTGGATCCAGACACCGATTCCCTAACCAACAAAGGTAGTATCGAGGCAATTACCCATACAACGCATATAGTCCGTATATCTCCATAGTACCAATTGTAAAACACAACAACACTGAGGCAGTCGACTTCTAATAGGATACACGTATTCTCAGTTCATTCAACAGTTTACAGTTTGCAATTCACAATTTAGTTCAGTATTCAATTCTCTGTTCCATCGAGTCTTTCTACTTTATCTGATAGTCGTCAAAACGGAAGGCAATTCATATACTAATCCCCATGGCGTCAAAGGTAATACTAAAACAATCAATCACATGTTAAACACAAATTAGACATCCTCAAAGCCCCAATCACAGAATATGACGACACTGAGCAGTTATTCACAAGCGTACTGAATTCACGCACTTACGGACAATCAGGGTTTTTCAAAGTTTCTTGGATGTTTAAACATCTACAAATTACAAAAGGATGACATTCCGGACAAAACAAAAGAATAATCGTCTCGGAATCGAAGCACACCCGTTCACGACCGTCGGTGGCCGACTCGAGATCGATTAGTCAAACCTACCCGTACAAAACCGTCGGTGGCAAAGGAGATTTCTCAACAAGGGTGCTACATAGGCTTAACGTCCCCTAGCACAAAAGGACGTCTCAAGAATGTCATCAAAACAAACAGAATACCACTCACTATAACCTGATTTCCCGAAATCCGATAACATTGAAGCAAACACATGAAACAAATTCTGATTAACGGAGGATAAATATTCGGTACGGTTTACAATCAAGTCAATCTGTTGTCATCGGTTTCCGTAGCGTCAAACAAGCAAGAATATGACAACACACCACCCAATCACGGGATTTGTACAATTCTATTCCTTTATAACACATATGTCTCAATAGTTGGAGGTCGGTTCTCAATGGTGTTCATGGTTAGATCAATCTATTGATAGCCCACAAAAGGTCTTTCAAATAAGTCAAGTATTCCAAACGGATTCAAGTTTTGGGTCTGTCAGTTTTTCTGCCAAGAATAATCTGGCTATTTACTTACAAGCAATTCTTAATCCCCTTTTTACAACACCAATCAATTAGAAATTCTTATCAAATCAACCCAAACGAAGGTCTTATCGGATTAAATCACACAAAGGTTCCATCAAATTATATCCAATGAGGGTTCTATCAGGCCAAATCAGACAAAGGTTCTATCGGACCGAATCAGATAAAAGTTTTCTCAAATGGGGTACATTCGGTTCTGTAAGGCTCACTTCATTTGTTTAGGCACATGGCTGATAGTTTCACAACTGTCCCAAGTTTATCAGTTCTCAAAGTCATATCAGGATTATTCATCACAACTGTTCACATCAAGGCATTTCAAGTTATGTACAATATGGCATTGACTACATAAATTCGGGGTATATAAACATGCAGTTACTCAAATCAGGAGGTATGTACCATAATTAATGCAGCAATCCCCAAACAAGTCTTATATGCAGGCACATGGTGCACAGTAACACATTAAACAGAGTTCCTCGGTTATACATAAGATAAGGTCTGTTACGCAAGGGTTCCAAATTAGTCACAAATCATAGGTCTGCGAGTTAAGCCCAATTAATTTTTTACCAATCAGAATACATGGTCTCCCAATTATAAAGTCCATCACTTGGGGTGCTCAACTCAATTATACAATCACAAAGTCACAATTCCAGTGGTTTAGTCATTGAAGACAGTAACATAGCAATCAACCTGAGCATAGGTGTAGATATATATGTGCATGTGCAAAGTCAATCAATATCCCAAAACGTATTTCACAAATTTCCCAAACGGGGCATATACTTCCAATGAATACAGTCTCGATCATGTGGGTCTAACCAATCTAGATACACATGCAGCAGATATGAAAAATATGCCGATCTGGATCAAATAATATCCCAAGCGAAGATGTACAAACGTACTAATTCATAATCAATCAACACATAAACATTCATTTGTAAACAATATAGATACCTGGGATAACGTTCGCAATATTTTGAGCGTTTTCTGGAGATGCAATTACTCTATCCTGAGTAGCAATTCCTACCACTGGTACGAATCTAGCTGTGGCAGAATACTTATTCCCATTTGTTCAGTTCGGGGACAGTTCCTTACCATATGATCTATTTTACCACATCTAAAACAAGCCTCAGAAATCTGGTAACAAACTCCTCGATGTTTCTTACACTGGTGGTGCCGTAGCAGCAATTGACGCTGTTGTCTCAAGATCTTTGCCAATTCTTGTACTACTATTTCCGGACTATCAAGTCGGGCTGTGGAAGAACCTTCCAACCCGTATGCCCTTAATTTGCCCATACTCTACACAAATTCTTATCAAACTTTACCAAATACTGGGAATGCCCAATTAAAAAAAATCACATTCGTACATAAGCACGTCTTTATATTCTCATTTCACATATCGTACGCAATTAATCACATACGTAACAGATAATTGCATACTTATCAGATATCGCATGCTGAACATTTACTAAGTAATTGTATACTCAAATCATGTTCATACTTCACATAGACATCCGTAGGCAGAATTGAATGCACATAAACAACTTTTCATGGTTCATATATTCATGTACGTGCATTATAACAAAACAAACTTGTTGTATACATTAGTGTAACAATTCATATCTCACATTCAAATCATGTGTGGTACTCCCTTTAGTGTAACATATCATGTTGGTCAAGCATATCAAGTTCCATAACGGAACCTCTGGTACCGGGTAACATATCTCATACATAGGCCACGGTATTGTTTCCCCCGGGCAAAGGCCTGCCACGGTATTATTTCCCACGGGCTAGGGCCTCATGACCATAAGCCACAGTATTATGTCCCCTGGGCGAGGGCCTCTGCTAAGGATACCATAATTACGTTCAAGGAAAATTTGGGCAATCATTCATTCATGCAAAAATAGCATTTCAGGGAACTCGTCATTTCATATCGTCAGAAAATATTTAAAATTCACCATCTGACTAAACTTGCATCATACTTTATACAAAAGATACACAAGTGTGTATATACTAGAAAGCATGCATATTCGGACAATTTCAATGCAAGAAATTCACAATTTATAGCACATAATCATTCGTAACAAAAAGTTAAGCATATTATCGATGCTTCCAAATTCATACTTATGAATGCATCCTAGATCTTTTCTAGACGCTTATTGCTCATTTGGACAAGTGTGTGAGTTATTAACTCGTGCTCTGATACCACTCTGTCACGACCCGAACCCACCCCCGTGGGTTAAGAACGTAACCGGCCAGTAATCGTGAGATTACCTACGGCCTCAAACCAAACCAAACGTATTTTAACAGAGTTCATGGGGGCCAAACGGAAGCAATTTAAAACTTTGTCCATAGAGCTGTGCTTACATGGCACGTCATGGCAAACCCTACTGATACATGTTAATAACTCACTTCAAAATATGTACTAACACAAAGCTCCGTACATACAGGATCATAATAGTCTAAGTCACCCCGTCAAAACTATATACAACAGATACAAAGTCTTCGCCAACATGACAGAATATAAATACAAAACAGAAGGGCGAAGACGGGTCTCGTACATGAAACGCAGGGGTTGACTCTCAAGGACTTGGTTGTTCCACACTGGCTTCACAGGGGCTCGGTCTGGACCTTTCATAGCTCACCTACAAACACACGAATGAGCGTGAGCGAAAGCCAGTGAATAATATCAAATAAGAAGATACAACAATATGTAGAACAACATATTCCGAACGGCCTTGGGCTCAATTCATATTTCTGATTAATATATATATACACAATGTAAGTCAAATGACTGTGGTTCTAAACATACTGGCCTTTTGGCCTCTTTATCTTTCATTTATGTCAAAACGGCCTCCGGCCCACTCATTCGTTCTTGTCAAAACGGCCTTTGGCCCAATCACACTTTCGTTCTTGTCAAAACGGCCTTTGGCCCAATCACACTTTCGTGTCGAAACGGCGCTTAGGCCCAAATACACTTTCGTGTCAAAACGGCGCTTAGGCCCAAATACACTTTCGTGTCAAACGGCTCTTAGGCCCAAATACACTTTCGTGTCAAAACGGCCTTTGGCCCACATTTTATCAATCGGCCTTCGGCCCACATTTATATCAAACGGCCTTCGGCCCACATTTTATCAATCGGCCTTCGGCCCATATTTATATCAAACGGGCTCATAAGCCTTCCATTTCAAACTAGCTCATAGGCCTTTCATATCAAACTGGCACATAGGCCTTTATATCAAACTGGCACTTAGGCCCTTATATCAAACTGGCACTTAGGCCTTTATATCAAACTGGCACATAGGCCTTTATATCAAACTGGCACTTAGGCCCTTATATCAAACTGGCACATAGGCCCTTGTATCAAACTTGTCCACCATTCAAATTAATGAACTTTACAAAACTTACATAAGAGTAAGCAAATGGGACAATAACATAATTTAGATATTACTCATAGTGGTCGGCATGTGGATTTGCCTTGGAGCTTGACCCTACATATCACATAACACATATGGGTCACAAATAGTTCAATCCGTTCTTTAATTCACATATTCCTCTTTAGGCTTTATTCTTACCTCTTTAATTCAATCACAATGCTCAATGCATGCCTAAGAGTGTTTAGAAGTGAAAGGGAACGGAAAACAGAACACAGAATGCATTTTCAAAATTTCAGAAAACAGGGTCCCCGCTCGAGCGTGGACTTCCCCACTCGAGCGAACCCTTAAGCCTGCAAAAGTGTTGGTTACCTCAAATTCCCGCTCGAGCGTGAACTCGGACGCTCGAGCGGACTGCCTGTCTACATAGCTCCCTACTCGAGCGTGAGATATCCCGCTCGAGCGCACATCCAACTCTGCAAAAAGTGCTAGGAGCACGATTTTCCCGCTCGAGCGCCATGTTCCCCGCTCGAGCGGACCTCAAAATTCTGGAAAACCCATAACTGTGTTCTTGAGCTTCATTTCGACTTTCCAGCCACAATATTTGCATGCAATGACTCAAATCCCAATATAATCATACTAACATGGCACCAATGCAAGATTATAACATTATGGAGCTCAATTTCTTGATTTATCTACATGCATGTTTCAAAATATGTTAAACTCAACACCAACATAACAAACTCATGCATTCAAAGTTTCCATTTTTAATAAACAACATGCATGCCCAATTTGACTTTCATTTTCACTTCTAATAATGCAATTAGTGCTCATTCCCATGAAACTTAACAAAAACATGCTTGCATGTATGATTCAACTCACAATCTTTCATAATTCATATATTACATGCTAGATTAGGTGATTTCATAGGAATCCTTTACATGCATGCTCATATCAACTTAAATCTTACTTAATCCATGGCCCAACTCACTAATTAATCTTCAATTCACAAAATTACAACTCAAACCCATGAACCAAAGGTTGATTACTCACCTAGGAGCTTAATCTTTCTAATTTATGGTAAATTCTTGAGTGTGCCTTCAAGATCACCAAGCCTTCTAGCCAAATCTCTACTTGGAGCCTTCCCTCTCTCTAAATTCGGCTCCTCCCTCTCTCTAGAACATAATCTCAGATGTTTGAGCTTCCCAAGAACAAAAGTGAGAGTGTAGTGGCCCTTATAAAAGCTCCCTAGGTCACATTATTTTATTATAAAATAATTGAGCACTAATTCACTAATTAAATCAATTTAATCTGATCCGAATCAATTTCTAATTAAATTTCACCGTAGGCTCTAAAAATTATGCCAATCACATTGGCGTAGTCAATTTCGAGTTTTATGGCCGATAAGGCCCTCAATTTAATTTCCAAGGCAAATTATTCAAACAGATATTCCTACGGTGAACAGATAGGACCTCAAAATCACATAATGGCACATAAAATCATGCTAAACACATCATCATACTCAAATTAAGGACCAATTAGCTAATTACGGAACAGGGGTATCACATAATCACATAGTAATCATGTATTAGGCCCAATTTGAATCACCATATAAATAGCTTGTATGATTGCTTCTCCTATTGTTATGTGTTATTTGCTCTTCTATGCATAAGCATTTAGTAGCCTCAAACCAGGCCTAGGTTCATGTCTTGTATGATTAGTTGCATGTCTAGGTCATATTTATTTTATGTATTGCATGAAAGACGCGTGAAATAGGCTACCAAGTGAGTTCTCCTTTCTTATTTGGCATGTAGGTGTCTTTGCATTGTTCTTTTCAATAATCCAAGTTAAATGCTCATTTTATGTAAAATTGGTTGTTTTGTATGTTTTTCATGAATATTATTCATTTTTGGTTGAGTTTATAGCCATGGATTCATAAGATTCGTTTTTATTTAAAAATCATCATTTTTGAAAAATATGGCTTTATTCTCTCAATCTAAAATGAATGATGTTCATTTTTCTCCAAATAACATAGCTTTGGTTTAAGATTTTAGGTCTAAAATAAATTTTTGTAAACAATTAACCACTAAAATCATAAAATAGAGAGTGAGTAGAGGCTAATCTTTGGATTGGGTAAAAGGGGGTGCTTCCATGAAAATGGCCTTCCCCTTTTATACCTAAGCTCCAGAACTTGGAATTTTCTTGGTTTTGACGGACTAGGCCTTAACTTAGTTTTCATTGTTAAAGGTTTCTTAATTCTGCTTTAAAAATTAAGTGGCGACTCTATGTCAATAAAGTAAGTCGATGTGGGAAGCAATGCCTTAGACTCGAAAAAGGCACGACGCCCACAGTTGCCCTCTTTTTCTATTACTTTTATTATTTCAAGCTTTGTGCAAGAAAGACCGGTATTTTCAGCCCACTTTCAAAATTCTAGAAAAACTCACAAAAATTCTCTTGAACTCATTTTTATATCAAAACCTTCCTTAAAGTGTTAGATTTCAAGGGGAAAAAATGGTTTTATTGAAAAAGAGTGAGTGGTTTGAGAGAAAATCTCATTTTCGTAACAGTCGACGGATCTGGATAGCGTTGGAATATTTCTTAAATAATTAGAAAATCTAGGAAAGCTATCCCATTTCCAAAATATAATCTAGAATCTAGATAAAATTCTCTACAAACCATAGAAAGGTCGAGTTCGGGAAAAGTCTAGAAATGTCTATTAGATTGTGATCTTTAAGGTATATCTAATTTGGAAATTTATGTTTATCTAATCTGGAAATTTATGTTTATTGATGATTTCATGTTTTTTATTTCATGAATGTGCTTCTGATCACTTGTTTGGGCCTTAATATGGTTTTTACATTGTTATGTCTATATTTCTTTACCATGTGCTTTGATGATGCTCATATGTGTATAAAAATTATTGTCTCAATAGCTTGTTCTAACCTTAACTTAAGACATCTAACTCAAAGGGAAACTAAATGGGGTGGTATTGGGTTTTTGATCACTTGAATAATGATGGGATGATAATGTGTTAACTTCAAGTATAGATTGATAGGACGTGTTTCTTAATTGAAGGTTAAGTCTTGCGCAACTGGTTGTTTCAAAACCCTAGAATAGATCTATTGTATTCGGACCCTAGGTATTTATGATGGATAAGGTTGAAGGAGGTTATGGGTGAGGCCCTTATTTTTATAGTCTCTTTTGAGGTCCTCAGTTGGCTTTACGCAGTATGTAACCATTGTAGGTATTCAAGATAAGGTCTACAAAGCAGTAAAAGATGGGGCATACTGAATAATCCGAGTTTAATTTTTTCTGTTGGGAGGATGAAATCTCTTTGGGGGATTTCTAGATTACTAACATCTAACTTTATAACCCTTTGCTTGTTTACTTAAATATCATGCTTCATTACTTGTTTGTTGTAGTTGTAATTGTAATTGTATTGGATTAAGAAAAACGAACAAGGTGTGCGTGCATTTATTGGGCATTCCTAGCTCATGGCATTTCATGCCAGGTGTTGATGAAATTTACGTGGACGACGGCAAAGCAAAAACATTTGAAGACATATGGCTATCCTAGGAGAATTAGGAATTGCTAATCATGTTTTGGGATTATTATTGTTAAAACTCTTGTCGTAATTAAGATATGATCTTGTAACTATTATTTTTCTTATATAATTATAATTATCCTTTGTAATCTGATCCTCATTTTCCATCAACTTATGTAGACCTTGTGTTAATACCTAGTTAAGATCTATCAAAAAGGTAGCTTTGTTATCTAAGGAGATTGGACTTAAAAGGGAGTATATTTTGACTCCTCTGACCTTTCCTATGATCTTACTTAGTTATTGACCAAATGATTCATTAGTGACATTTCCCACACTTGTAACCTTGGGAAAACCTTGTATTTACTTGTTAATATATTATTTGATGTTCCCAATTTTTGGGGAATCACAATATTGTTTTGTGCGTTGGGACGGGTCTCTTTTCTCCTTACCTTTACTCTCCACTCTTTTACTTTTTGATCACTTGAACTTGACTTTACTGTCATCATGATCCCATGATTAGTGTAGAAACATGCATTCAGGCTTGGGCATCATTTTAGATTAAATTATGTGTTTATATGCTTTGTTGATATCCATGTCATCTTGATAGTGTCCAAAGCCCCTTAGGATTCATTGTGTGCGAATTTTACATTAGATATCGCATCTAGGATCATGCATTTCCTATTTTAGCCTATTTTTCATTTTTGCTTGGCTAGAGTACTTGGTGATCATTTCTATCCTCTTTCTTTGTATATCATTTAGTTTGGCATATTGGATCATGCATTACTTTCTAATCCTTTACGCTTTTGGCATGGTGCGAAGACGTACTAGGTGAGCCTCTTTCATCTTTGCATCATGCTTGTGATTGCTTCTTATTATGTCTAGCATGCTACCATGAGGCTACATGCTTACTTGATATATCTCTTATTGCTAATTGTATGGAGGTCTCATTGCTTAAGTTGGAATGGTTCCGATCTCTTCGTGGGCAGATGTCTCAATTTTTCATGAGATTCATGCCTTTCTAACCCTTCTTTACAAAAATAAATAAATAAAATAACGAAAGATTAGAACATTCCAAAATAGGTGATTTGGTTTATATTTGTTTGCTCCACATAGTAAAGATAGTGTAATAACCCTCACCACTGATTACTGATTGACCACTAACTACTGCTAATTTGAGACTGATTATGATTGGTAATTGAATTGATTGAAATACTGAACTGATTGAATGAAATCTGAAACTGATTGATTGAGTATATTGTTAAATTGTATGTCTATCTGTTCGTTTGGTCAATTATCTGTTCAGGTTTTATGTTTAAATTGCGAATTGAAGGCCTTATCGGCGGCCGAACCTGAAATTAATTGATATTTTATGATCATTAGAATTTATGTGAATTTATGGTGTATTTATCTGAAATTCGATTTGGTATGATTAAATTAGACTAAATAAGCTCATTTACTAGAGTTGGACTTATTTACTTAAATGCCACACTAGTGGCTCACTACCTAAATATATTTGAGCCTTCTTACGCTTCAACAAAACATTTCCTCAGCCAAATCCTTCTTATTGTCGACTAGAGAGAGAGATAAGGAGTTGGAGTGAATTCATCTTGTATTGCTTGGAAATTGAGAAGATTGGAAGAGCTTGTAATCAATTGAGCTTCTAGACTTGGATTTGAGAACTTAGGTAAGGAGTTCATCCTTTTAATTGTGAATTTAAGTTAGTCCTTGCATGTTTCATGCTAATTTGAAGAGTTGAGCCTAGAATTGGTTTAAATTGTTGCATTAGAGCTTGTATCATGCATGCATGTGTGCATTGTTGAGTTTGGAGGTTTGATTCCATGGAAATCTTGCATTCATGTTCATGTTTATGTTAAAGTTCATGATTTCATCTTGTTTTTGAAAGAATTGGCTCAATGGAGCATGAATTCGAGGCTTGAAAATTGTTTAAAGTTATGCATGTCCATTTGAAGTCATGTTCATGAAATTGGTTTGAGATTGGATTTAATTGAACTACCCTTGGGCTTTGATTTCCTAAATTGATCTTTGAAACATGTAATATTATGGGTTTTGAAGTGTTTTCCAGAAAATTAGCCCAAGAGGATCGAAATTTGTGCATTGAAACTTGATTTTGAGCTTGAAGTTCAAATCTGGAAATTCCAGATTTTGAACTCACGCTCGAGCGGGGTGACTGGCGCTCGAGCGTGAAAATCGTGCTCCCAGCATTTTGTGGTGTTTTCAGTCCGCTCGAGCGGGGTAATTTACGCTCGAGCGGGACATTGTGTCTTACACTCGAGCGGGTGTCGAGCGCCCAATCGAGCATGATTTTCGCACATCCAGTACTTTTGCCATGTTTTGCAGTCCGCTCGAGCGTGGAAGTGACGCTCGAGCGGGAACCTTTATCTGCATATCCGCTCGAGCGGGGAACTCCACGCTCGAGCGGGACCCCTGTTTTCTGGAAATTCTGAAAATGCTTTTAAAGTGCATCTTTGCATCCTCATTCCATCCTAGGCATTCTTAGGCCTAGTTTAAGGCATCTTAATGAGGATATAGATGTAGAACCACACCGAGTCTAAGTAGGGACTAAGTCTTTGATTCCCGAATGTGTAACTTAGTGTGCGTTCGTTCTGTCACTGTTTAGGGTTGGCTTTCGGAGACGCGCTCTAGCTGCTTATAACCCAGAACTCTGTGAGTAACAATTGTGTAAAGATATGTTCAAATGTGACTGTTTAAACTGTACTGTTTCTGAACTGATACTGTTTACTGATTGAATGTTTGTCCTCTATTCTGAACTGTATTGTGGCATCCATAGCAACTACTGTTTACTGTTATTGTTACTGTTATAGAGATCTCTGTCAGTTCCTATCTTGGAACTTCTGTTTACTGTTATGATGGCCATCATTGACTGTTCGGTCTTTTAAGACCTATTGTTTACTGTACTGCTATGCTAATGGATGTACCACATATGACTGTTATGACTGAATGACTGATATGCTGAATCAATTGACTATTTTCAATACTGAAAGGACATTCATTCTTAACCTCTTTACGCATTATGTTATTCACTGGGCTTTAGCTCACTGCTTATATATATATGTAGGTGTTCAGGCACCAGACCGTTGCTAGAAGCGTCGGGGTAGCTCCAGTTTTGTCAAGCCAACCACTGTGCCTCACTGCGAGGTTCCGAGCCTGCCAAGCTATGGCTTAGGGGTGTTTTAGTTTTCCCCCGTATGTTTCTGTATCTGTTTTGTAACTGTTACTGTACTATTTCAATAGGGATTAAGTCCCTGTTCTGAATGATTGTAAATGTTGTACATACTGTTTTGCACTGATTGTATCTATGTATGAAAAGTCTTTTTGCATATAGACTGTCACAGCTCATTGGACATTGTTTATTTACTGTTTTGGCTTCCGCCAGCCCCTATACTCTGTTTTACTATTCTACTGTTAAGCAGGCCTCCGGTAATCACGGATTACTGGCCGGTTACGGTGCTAAACCCATAGGGGCGGGTTTGGGTTGTGACAGATAGCAATAATAATTGGGTTATATGATCATGTCGTATTAATATTTCCCATATCATGAAGTACCAGAGGCTGATCTTTGATCGGGTGAGCGGGGGTGCTCAATTCATGACCTTTCCCCCTCATACCTAAGTTCCCCAGTCGAGACACTTTGGTTATGATGGATCATGGCCTTTGGGAATGAGTCATGGATTTTCTAATTTTTTCCAAAAGATTAGATGGCGACTCTAAGTCTAGTGATGTAGTCATTTTTGGCATTTCTTGTGATTAGTGGATTTTCTATAGAATTGCCAGATTTGGACTCTCATTCCATTTCACATTGCACTCATAAAACCAAACTGAGGGCTCAAACTATCGGATACACTCAGAATCCCTGTCCGAGATATCCCACACATTCCCAACTGCACAAGAGCCCAGGTGTGGCTGTACGTGTGTATGCATGGCAGCACGTGTGTTCGGTTATGACAAACTCCTATTTCATTTGATCGATTGTAATGGCACCACGAGAAAGAGATGAGGCAACCATAGAACGCCTAGGTTTGACCTATAGGGTTGCTCATGCCTATATTGCCCCTACTCTTTTTGGGGGATTCCAAGAGTTAATGTTGAAAAGAGAGTGTGAGTTAAACTAGAAGAGTGAGACTTCACCCCTAGCCTTCAAATTTGAGATTCTAACCCTAGATATAGCAGCAAAGCATCTTCAAAAAGTAGATCCAATGTTGAATAAAGTTGATCAAACCACATCCAAAGCTTGATGGAAGCATTCGAGCAAGTTTCTCGTCTCTTTCTCATATTCTTCGGTTTGATATTCAAACCCCACGTACTATTCTTATTCTTTGAGTTCTTACTCTTTGATAATTTCAGTACATCTTAATCATGTTTTTTATATTTGATAATGGTTAGCTAGTTTGCATGTTTTCATAACATCATGTAAGTTAGATTTAGTTTAGTTTTGTTAGGTTTAATTTATGATTATTGTTGTATATCATATTAGTTAGGTTGACCATGTTTCATGCATACTAACCAAATTAGATCATTCATGTTAGTTTTGTTTTGTTTAATATTTTATGTGTTAAGAGTTAGTTTTGATGCATATTCATCATGTTAGTCAGCTATCCGGGTTATATGTTCATATTGCATGCATTAGTTGCCATGTTAGGATCATTGTATATTGTTACCTATTTTATTTGGCATGGTATTAAGGAGTACTAGGTGAGTCATCTTCTTCACAGCATGTTGCTTGTTTAATGCATTGTTTTTCAATAATGCAAGTTTAAGTACTTTATGTGGTTCAATTATGTGTTTTGAATGTTTTGGGATATTGCTTGAGTGGAATCATGTTTATAGCCATGTTTGTTCAAGCTGTGCTTTTGTATAGGACAATCAATTATTTTATGAAAATCCTTGACAAATATGGTTTTATTCATGTGCCCAATTTAGACGATATTGTTTTTATGTCAATTATGTAGTTGATAGTTTGGTAAATAATTTAGGATTAATAATTGAGTTGATGAGAGTCAATTGAGTCATAAAATCTCATAAAATAAATAATGAGTAGAGGTCAATCAATTGATTGGATAAGAGGGATACTCACTTAATGACCTTCCGCTTTCATACCAAAATTCATGAGCCGAGATTCTTGGTTATGACAGATTAATGCCTATATGTTGGTTTCATAGTCAAACTGGTCTCTTAGATACCTAGAAAAGACTAAATAGTGGCTCTTGTTCGCAAATCGATTTTGGTAACTTTTAGGATAAACGATTGTGTGATAAATGATTTGTTACCACTGTGGACGTCGTGTCTTTTCAGGTATAAGGCTCGTTTCCACACTCTTGTGTTGTATCAACTCACTTTCCAACATCGATAGAGTTGCCACTTAATTTTAAGGGGAATTTAAAAAACCTTTAATAATGAAAACTAAGTACAAGACCTAATCCACCACAACCAGAGAATTCAAAGTTTGGGAACTAATGTACAAAAAGGGAAGATCATTGAATAATGCACCCCCTTTTGTCCAATCAAATGATTGGCCTCTACTAATATTCTATTTTATGATTTTAATTATTAATTATTTTATAAAAAATCCATTATTTACCCTAAAACATTTACTAATCTTAAAACTAGGTGATTTGAATAAAATAAACATCATTTATTTTAAATTCAAAAGAATAAAAACATGTTTTCCATAAAATAATGATTTTCTAATGAAAAAGAGTTTTTATTACTACATGGCGGTCATACACTTTATATAAAATAAACAATATTTATGAGAAACATCAAAAACATCCAATTTTGCATAGAAAAGCATATAACTTGATCTATTAAAAAACAATGCAAATAATCAAGCATATGCTATGAAGATTGGGGAAACTTACCCGGATGCCACATGTAGGATGCCTTTTCGGGATTACTGAGCGTGCCCAACAGTTCAGACTCCTGATCTCCTAATCTAGTCTCATGAGTGCAATGTGAAACATAAATAAGAGTCCAAATTCAACAATTTGTACAGAAACTCCATTTTATTGCAAAATCTTTGTCAGAAATAGACTACATCACTAGATTTCCAAGTCAGAAACTGTAGCTTGACTTTTCGTGCCCCCTTTCGAAAGATGAATAAGCCCTACAGTATCGGACTCCTATTGTTCTAAATCTAATCTCACAAGTGCAATGTGAAATAGATAAACACCAAAGAGTCCAAATCCGATAAATCTTTTGGAAAATCGATTTTGAATCAAAATGCCAAAAAATGGACTGCTTTGCCAAATACAGAGTTGCCACCTAAATATTTTTAAGAAATTTAGGAAATCTATGACTCGTGCGAAAGGCCACATGTTCGTCATCACCAAACATTGTCTTGACTCAGAAACTTAGGTACGAGAAGGGAAGGTCATGAACTGAGCACTCCCACTCGCTCGATCAAAGATCGGCCTCTACTAATCATTATGTACATTATATGCTCTTGTTCCGATTATTAGGCTTGCATTACTATGTGATGCGCATACACAAAAGTATAGACTAATTTGCAAAAATTGGAACATTTGCTTTCATGTTTATTTTTTAAAAGAGTTTACGAATGTGCCACTTGAAAAAGTGGGCTCAAATGTTCATGAATCAAACTATCCCAATTCAAGTAATTAGCCTTCATCCACAGGCATTCAAATAGTTTATTATTTAAGCAATTAGCCTTATGTCAAGTATGCTAGACATGACAACAATCACATTCGTGTAATATGCTAAAGCACAAAAGAGCTCACCTCGTACACCAAACCAAAAAGATGAAAGAGTTAGGAAAAATGTGTGATCCTAACTATGCAATGTGACTAATGCAACGCCTGCGATATGCAATCTAAATAGGCTCGGCTACTTAACATAACATGTGAATCAATTTGATAACATGCTGTCTAAGCACGTTTTTAAAGAAGCATTAAATTAACAGTGCAAGTTAGAATGATGAACCGAGCCTTAATGTATGCAATACAAGTGGATGCATGGCATGAGAGATGCTAAACAAAACATAATGCCCTAAACTAACCAACTTAAGCAGTTAAATAAAAGGGAGAAAGACATGGGGTTAGAAGACATACACGTTATTACAAGTTTGCACCCTTATGTAAGAGGGTCCGAATAAACTAACTAGCTACGCTAATTACTACGAGTTAACTAACTATTACAAAACGAATTAAACTATGCTAGCTTAATTATTACAACAACAAATTAAATAACTAGTCTAGGAATAATTAAAACACAAAACTAACTAAATATTTACAAAATAATTAACTAGCTACAACTAATTAATTACAACAAATAACTAAGTTAAGTAATTAGGTTAAACAGCCCCGGGAAGCGAGGAGTGCTCATGCATGTGCGCGGATTTCCACCTGAAAAAGCCACTGTTCTGCTGCTAGGAAGCCTCTATTGCACAGTTTAGAACACTTGCACTGTTTTTCACCTCAAAACCAACCCTGTTCTGTTTCAAAAGGGCATTGCTCAATTTGACAAAAGTGTTCAATAGGCTAGAAGTGGTGGCCTGCCGGCCACAAAATCCTAATTCCTTCTACTGCAACAGAGAGCAAACAGAGTACAACCAAGGTATTTTCAAGGATTGTTTGTACAACTTACCCCTCCTTATCATTAAACAGCTCAAAGGAGTAGTAAATTTGATTCACAAACCATCAATTGATGCAATTTCATTGCATGATGGCCTATGAACCAAAGTGTACAAGTTCAATAAATGCAACAAATAAAGACTCTCAAACCTCCTCCCTATCATGGATTGTTCAAGGGAAGTTGTTGACATAGACTGTTGAACCGTTTACATCACTGGCAAGTATGAAATGACTCAAGACTCAATGGGTTCAATTAACGTCCGATTGAACCCAAGTTGATTTTATTATCTTGCATCACTTTTAGTCTCAATTTTATTACTCCATTTTAATTACCAACCATTCCTTAGTAAATTAAGTCCAAAGGTGAGCTTTAAGTCCTCTAATGGAAAGAAGCATCAAACCAATAGTTGTTTTAGGCATGAGAGAAGTGTCATGCCGTTGGTAATGAACCCCCAAAGGGATTAAACCATTAAGCACAAGACCTCAATCTCATGCTTTAAACAAGCAACTAGTTTGAACCAACTTTCAAAGCAAAGCAAAAGCCAAGAAAGGAGGAGGTTGCAGAAGTGATTAGGGGTGAAAACAAGTATGGAAAGCCATAAACAAATGCTATCAACTCAAATAGGTTGGTGGCTAAAGCCTAAACCACCAACCTAGGAGGACTATTACACTACAAGCATGCAATACAAGGCTCAAATACAATAAATAGCTACAAACAATCCTAAAAAAGTGCTAAATCAGTCCTAAAACATGCTGGAATTAAGACAAAAATAGCTAGAACAATAAGTTAAAATATGGAGCTACGTAAGCTAGTAAGCAAGCACAAGGGGGGGAGGCTACCCCCTCCATTTTTGGACCTCAAAACATGGTTTTTGCCACTGAAAAGCCTCTGAAAATCAGTATTTAAAAGCTCAGAAAAAGTGGACAAAGAGGTGGGAAACACAAGGGCAAAAGCCTAAGAAATAAGATCCAAGGAAGGGTAATCCACCGCTCCACCCCTAATGGCCTTAAACCACAAGTTTCAGCCCAAAATTTCAGAGTTTAGACAGCCCAAAAATAGTAGGCAAAATAGTAATTAAAGAAAAACAATAAACTAAGACTTATACCTCTTGAAGAGGAGAACACTTTACAAGCAACAAATCAACACTTACACATCCTCAAGAGCTCAAAGTAGGCTCAAAAGTACCTCAGCTCAAAGATCACAAGTTTTAGTTTAGAGTGTATAGGCAAAGGCTCAAGAAATTTGCAAAAGAGAGAAAATATTTTGCTCCAAAATTTTCCAACCTTAAAGATGGAAGGGGAAATCTCCTATATATAGAAAAATATCAAACTCCCTCAGAAATATCAATACATACACGTGTAGGTAGATGCAAGCACCTGTGGAAACAGCTGGCACAGCTGGCATAAATATCTGCCAAAACACATTTGTGGCCGGCAGGTCCCAAGGTTTTTTAGACTTTAAGAACTGTGGTTGTGATCCAAAACAAGGCAAGAGGCGTATAGGGTTTGAAGGCTCAAAGTTGTGGCATTCTGCTGAGGACTTCGAGCACTTGACAAGCATATATACATTCATCATTGGGTGTGCAAGTGGTGATGTCCAAGTCGTAAGGCAGTAAAAAATGGGGTGTCTACACCACCTAATCTTTTGGGAAAACTAGGAAACCCATGACTCGTGCCAAAGGCCACTGTCCATCATAACCAAAGTGTCTTAGCTCGGGAACTTAGGTATGAGGGAGGAAGGTCATGAATTGAGTACCCCCACTCACCTGATCAAAAGATCGGCCTATACTAAGTCATGATGTAATTTTTATAGTCTCCATATATCCATGTTCTAGTTTTAATAATGCTAACATTACTCTCTGAGGCAAACAAATATAGATCATGTCACTTGTTCTAGTTATGTTGTGATTTCATGTAAAGAACTCGGCAGCCAAAGACTCAACGACATTCCATCACAAGCAACACAACCTCCATCAGTTGGCATCCGTACAGATATTTCACTTAAGCATCTAGCCTCATGGTATGACACTAGATATGATAGATAGCATGGACATACAGTGTGCTAAAATCAAAAATGCTCACCTAGTACTCCATGGTAAATTGAAAAGAATGTATTAGAAATATATGCGTAATCCTATATACAAATAGCTAATGCAATATATACACAAAATGCATCTAGAGATTCTGCTACTAACATATGACATGTATATCATCTCAAGGCATGAGGCAATGCACATGATCAGCTTAGAAAATGATGAATTCCACAAATGCCAATGAGCCGAACCCAAATGAATGAAAAATATATACAAATCATGAATATGATGAATATGACGTGATGCTATATACAAAAAGTATGTAAATAAAATAGATAGAAAGACATGGGACTGGAAGTTATTACAACAACTTGAATGAATAAGAAAGAGAGATGGGAGAAAGAGATTATTACAACCATTGAATGAATAAGACGTGGGGTTGGAGGAGAAGGAATTATTACAATAATGAATTGATTCAGTCAAACTACTACTGAATCTAATAAATCATATTAAATAAATAAGGAATTAACACAGCAGCTCCAAAGTGCCCAAGATAACACTCTCTAGAATCTATCTTGTTCTGCTCTAAGACACTATGTAGCCGTACATAAACTCATCAAGTCAACTAAAAAAATGTCTGGTTGGGCATATTCTTCTGGGAAAAACTATGTTTGGTGCAGAAGGTCCAGGACAGAAACAAAGCACATTTTCCAAGGGTGTTCATCCTTTCTACATCTCCATTTTATAGATAACATTTAAGGATGAGGTAGATATGCCTCAATCCTCAACAATCACACAAATAACTATGTACAATAGATATTCTACAGCAATTCATCAAATTAAATGAATTTAAACAATAAGAAATTCAAGCTTAAGAAATAGATAGGAACCTACAATCATTTCTTTGTGAATAAGGGCATGTTAGTACCCAAATTCATGTTATCAATTGGAGAGAGCGGGTTAATGCCTATCCTTTCTTAGTGGAAGCTTTGCCTTTAAAGCAAGAGATTCATTAAAGGCTATTGAATACTCCTCTTCTATTCTTTTCCATGTTCGCAAATGATTGGGAAGAGAGTTTTCAACAATTTTGACCCAAGACCTCTTACTTTACTTCCAAGAGAAATTAATGAATATGAAAAATAACAACTTTATCAACATCAAATCTCAAAGATCATCCATCTAGCCCCACAAAACAACCACCTCTACTAATTTAGATTGAGCATCGGTTGAAACATATGGACCAATATACTAGAATGATGAGATATGTGATGATAAAGTAAAAAATAAAAGAATTTACTGTACATAATTAAACTTGTGGATGAGTGGCTATTATCTACTTCCCAACCACATAATGTTCCAATATACAACAATGGATTATATCTCTAGAAAGCAAGAAAATAGAGCAAAGCTATACAAAAAGTAATGAAAACTATCAATCAATGGATAAGTGATTACTTTCTATCCCCAACCACATCCATGCAGACTTATCACATGATTACAACAAGTCAACAATGAAATTCAAAGCTTAGAAATGAAGAACAAGAGAGAGAAAGTGATACAAAAGTTCAAAAGTTTCACCTCTTAAAAAGGATGAGCTTTTTGGTTCCAAACTCTTTATTGGTACCCTCAAGGTCCACTAGATGTAGCTTAGAGTGTTTAAGATCTCAGCAAGAAGCTTAGAGTGAAGCTTCAATGGAGTTTTGATGATTGAAGTTATGAAAAGTGGAGGTTGAAGATGAAGTGTGGGAATGGAGCCCTCAAACTTCTCTCTAAGCCTTGGGCAAATTTTCTAACCTAATGAAATGAGGTTTCGTCCTCTATTTATAGAGTTTCAGGCATAAATATCTCAAATACTTGTGGAAACCTCGAAGAAAAGACCGAAATTCCCTAAAATACTCTGTTCCGGACAATTCAGTCGTACCATTATATATCCAGCCGACTGTATTTTCATCCGGCTATGAATTGTTGACTGGCCAGATGAAACATACATCCTTGGATTAATAAAGTAAAGTTAGCATGATTTGAAAGGAGAAACATGTATTTCAGAGGATTTTATCCATTCCATTCATTCATACTATATCCTTTGCTCAATCTATTGAAAGAAGACAATGTTTTGAGTTTTGAAAAGGTGAGCCTCGGGACATGGTGGAAAAGTCTGGAGCTACGCAACCAAATAGAGTTTGAAAAAGGTTTTCAATTGGCAAAAAAACATTTTGGCCAAAATAGGTGCAAAGTTGGGATTTAAGGCTTAACTCTCGGGTTTCCTACTGAGGAACTCATAAGATTAGCACATCTTAGTTTTCATCATTGGGTAACCAGAAAAGAGCGCCCAAGTCATAAGGCCAGTCAAAATAGGGGTGTCTACACCACACCATGTGTCCTACATGTATTATATAAAATAAATATGATCCTGAATATACAACTAATCATACAAATATGAACCTAAGCCCGTTTTGAGGCTACTAACATGATTTTTATGCACAAAAGGTAATGAACAAATAAAAAGAGAAAAATATGATAAAACTATATGATGATCGAACTAGGCTCAACGCATTATTACATGAATATTGAACTACCCTAAACACACTATTTTAATAAACTAAACAAAACATGTGAAAACAAAGCGAAAAACTAACAAAATAGCTAAACTACATGATGGTCATGCCATGCTAACAACCTAGCTATGATTACATATTGAAAATATGATTAAATAAGTGCTGAAATTAAACAAAAAGGAGTACTCACTCACTGGTTTGCAATAACCAAAGAAAACGCGAAGAAAAGCCAAGCTTTCTTGCTTGTAAGATTCCCTCAAGTTTAGGTTATGATTAAGTTCAAGTTCTTCAAACCTTAGATGATCTTTAAGTTGTTAAACTTGATGTAAAGTGGTGTGATTTTCAGAATTAGGGTTTAGGGTGAAAGGAGGCAAGTGTTTTTCACTCAAAAACTTACTAAAATTGCCTAAAGTTCGAATCCTTTCAAGGGAGGGGGCTAGGGGTTGCTTTTATAGGCAATAGGGAGCCTTAGGGGTCAAGAAAGGTCATCCTAGGGTTCCCACATTGCTAACTTGCAATGCCTCATTCTCAATTCGCAACACAGCCCGTGCAAAACGAAAGTATGGGTCTATCGGAGGAATGTGCGTTTGCAAGAGGTATATGCAAGCATACTAGGAATGTGCGATCGCACAAGAAGAAAATGTACATGCGGCTGCCGTCATGGTGATGTGCGACCGTACAAGGATGTATGGGTGCATATCTGATAGGTTTTCGTATTTTAGGTATATCTTTCTCATCTGACATCGGATTGAGGAGAATCAAGCGGCCTTGGAAAAATAATTCCAAGGGATACAATTTTGTATGAAATAGACATTTTCAAATTCCAACTATTTCTAGGTGAAAATAGGACCTCAAAACGAATAATAAAAAACCATAATTTTGGCTAAAAATAATTTTTGGAACGAAAATAGCAACGCAACAACTCTAACAACTTCAAGCATCTCTTTTTATCACTGGGAAACATTTCAAGGCCTAAGTCTTAATGGTCAGTCAAAATGGGGTGTGTACAACTACTATAGACTATTATGATTCACATTCGATGTACGATATAGATGAAAAGCTTGAGTTAGGAACGACGTGTGAGTGCGCCCAAAAAGGCATGTTATCGGAAGTGGGTAAGGTTAGGAATGAGATTCTGCAAAGCATGGGTGGAGTGAGGGTGTGAGAGAGGTGCAATAAGTAAGGTCGGGTATGAGATAATGTTCACTAAATGGGAGTGAAGGTAGGGTAAAGGTTCCCTGACCCATATCTGTCTTGTTGCCATCTCTATTGATACCATTGATAACCAAAACCACATCAGTTACTCCAATGGCTCTATATAACATCATGGGTTTGTTAACAAATTTTATCACAAGTCTCACCGAATATTGAAGGCTTCAAGGCTCTATTTGACTAGTAGGATTAAGGATGAAGGGATTATTATATCCATGAGATTAATATTACATCGTTTATCCAGCTAGATTGTTGGAATAAATAAACTCTGCTTGTCCATGTTTATTTTGCAATGGATGTGAAAATATATAATCCTAATAATATATTTATTTTGTATTATTCATTGTATAATTAAAAAATTCACCAATTTTGTTACATAGAATGTTCATCAAAATCTAATTCAGAAAATAAAAATTACAACCAAATATTGAAATCTCAATCTTATAATATAATTTGCCTAATCAACCAAGCCCTAAATGCATTCCAAATCCTTCAACATGAATTATTGCCTTCATAGTCTTGAATGGATACTATTTGTCAAAATATATATGTTTGACACTTAGCAAACCAGAAAGATATCAGTGTGTCAACATGGTGAGCGGGGGGTAAAAGGAGAAGGAAGAAGGTGGCAGTGTGCCTTTGGCAGAGCTTAATTACAGCTTATTTCAGCTTTCAGCTTAATTTAAGCTATTTTGATGTGTTTGGTTTAGCTTATAGCTTATACCTTATAGATTTTTGGAAGTCAGAAATTAGCTTATTCTTTGAGTGGGGCATGAGATGGTTTAAGAATAAGCTGAAAATCAGCTTAAGCTGAAAGTTATAAGCTATAAGCTGTTTAGGCATAAGCTATAAGCACTTTCCTACAGCTCTCTCAAACAGGGCCACTGTATGGTTTGTGACAAATGTGAATTGTCAAAGAAGAGAGAGATGAGTAGTTGCAGTGAATTTTCCACTTTGTGCTTAGAAATAAGTTACATGAGGCACACATGACTGAGGTCTATTTTGGGAAGTGGGTTATAATCTACTTTTCAGATTATAACCCATTTCCTCTCTCACAAAAAAACTGTTTATAAGTTACTTATAAACAGTTTTTCACTAAAAAACTGATTATATAATCATCTTTTCAAAATAGTCTTGAATTTTTTTTTTTTTTTGGGTCACAAAGTTTAACGCTGGTTATTGATTGGACTAAATTAATATGCAATTAAAAATTTATTACCACAATTTTCAATAGCCAATTTCAGTGATAGGAACTAAATTGCTACAACGAATGAAGTACATAAACTACATAAATTGCCCTTTGAGTTCAAATTAATAAAAGGGTTAATTACACTAATAGTCCCTATAGTTTGGGACTTGTGTCACTTTGGTCCCTAACTTTTCAAATGTGGCACATTTGACCCTGAAGTTTGAATCTTGTTCCAAATAAGGACAATTGAAAATATTATTAGATTTTTCAAGGGTAAAATCGTCAATTTGATAAAATATAAACTAATTTGACAAAAATAAATGTCAAAAAAATATTTTTAATTTTTTTAAAATTATTTTATCCACCAATGATAAAATTATTTAAAATTAATAAAAATTACATGATTAATTTTTTTAAATTAATTTTACATGATCATCATCCAAACACATAATAAAAATTAATTTGGTAAAAATAAATAAATAAATATCCAAAAGATTTATCAATTTTACATAATTTTATTTTTAGTAGGTAGAAATAATTTTTAAAAATTTAAAAATATTTGCTTGACATTTTTTTTTGTCAAATTAGTTTATATTTTATCAAATTGACAATTTTACCATTGAAAAATCTAATTATATATTCAATTGTCCTTATTTGAAACAAGATTCAAAATTCAGGGTCAAATGTGTCACAATTGAAAAGTCAGGGACCAAAGTGACACAAGTCCCAAACTATAGGGACTATTTGTGTAATTTGCCCTTAATAAAAATACCATGCATTCCCGGGTGCATCCCATGACAATTTTTTGTCAATTTTTTTATTTTATTTTATTTTAAATAGACATTGGTTATTGTGTCAAGTTGAGTTTTACATACTTTAAGGGTTAGTTTGACAAGTATTTTTTTAACAATTTTCTTCATTTTAGTAAATAGTTTTAATTTTAAAAATAATAATAATAACTTTTAAGTTATATTAAATTAGAAGATCCAAATTTTTTATAGAAATAGAAATTGTGTTTTAAAAAAGCCAATGAAAAACAATAAAATTATATTTTTTTGGAGGGGCTTTTTTTGGGTTTATTAATTTTAAGCCTCGTTTGGCATAACTTATTTTAGTTCATCTTTTTATCTTTTTTGAGTTATATCAATCAACATCTTTTCTCTATTTTTTTATATATATTTTTATAAAAAGTCGAAAAGTATATTTATTTAGAATATCTCAAACCACCCCTTAACTTTATAGATTATCCTAGAATATAATTACTTAAAAGAAAAAACATTTGACATAAATCTAAAAAAAATCACAAAATACAAAAAAAAATTAAAATAGATGTGAATATTTCAACCTTTGCCAAACAGAACATACAGACCAAATTGGACAAAAAAATAAAATAAAATAAATTGTAAGGGTCAAATTGAAAATTGGCTAATATTTTAGGGACAGTGTGTAATTTATCCAACTACGAAAGCAAAACTATGACACTTGTTATCGCGGGAGATTCAAAAAGCAGCTTGCTCGACCACCACTTTCTCTCTCTTAAAGCATTTATGTCTGTATATCTGTCTGTATATCTATCTGTATAGAGAGAGAAAACAAAACAAAACAAAACCAACCCAAGCCAAAATCCTCGCTCTTGAAATCATTTCATTCACAACATTTGGAAATGGGGCGTAAACTGCAAGCACCACCACCGCCGCCGCCACCACCACCTCCACCATCGGCGTCACCGGAATCCACCTACCCAGCACCGCCGCCGTCTTCATCCGCCATGTCCGGCGAAGAACGAGTCTCGGTGGATCGGCGTACGGACTACTCGGTGGTGTGCAAATGGACGATCCCGAACTTGGAAAGAACGAAATCAAAGGCAGTGTATAGTCCTTACTTGGAAGTCGGAACATCAGGTATCGATTGTCGTCTTGTGGTGTACCCTAGAGGCCATTCTGATGCTCTACCTGGTTCTCTCTCTCTCTACCTTCATCTTATCGACCCTCCTCGCACTTCCAAATTGGGTTGTTTCACTTATTACAAACTCTCTATTCTCAACTCTCTCGATGAATCCAAGTCTCTGCATAGAGATTCCTACTATCGATTCACTTCTAAGAGGAAGTCTCATGGTTGGTCTGACTTCACTCTCTCTTCAACGGTCCTCGATCCCCAATTAGGGTTTATCTCCAACAATTTTCTCTTCATTCTCGCTGATATTCGAGTTTTGAACGAATCAACCTCGTTTGTACCGGATACCAATGAATCAAAGTTGGCATCCTCGAGTTTAAGTGTTAGTAGTGGGCAATTCACTTGGACTATAAAGAATTTTAGTTTGTTTAGGGAAATGATTAAGACTCATAGGCTATTGAGCCCTTCGTTCCGGACTGAGGAATGTAATCTTCGGATTTCTGTTCATCGGTATGTGGCCGATAAGGTTGAGTATTTGTATCTTTGTTTAGATAGTAAAGAGATGGAGAATTTGACTGGTTTTGAATATAGGAGCTGTTGGTGCATGTTTAGAATGTCAGTGTTGAATCATAAATCAGGTTCCAAGAGCATTCATAGGGACTTACATGGGCGGTTTGGCACAGACGTCAATTTGGGGGACACTACATATATTGGTTGGTGTAATTATATGAAAATGTCAAAGTTTATTGGGTTGGACAACGGTTTTCTTGTTGACGATACTGCTGTGTTCAGTGTGTCATTCCAAGCGATTAAGGAATCTAGTGGATGCCTTAAGATTACCAGGACTCCTGTAGTTAAAAATTCTATTATGCCTAATAAACCTGATTGGTATCAGGGAGGGTTTGTTTGGAAAATTAAGAATTTCACAAGGTTGAAGGATCTTATGAAGAAGAGGAAGATCGTGGGTCTAGCTGTTAACAGCAGGAGGTTTCAGATTGGAAATCAGGATTTTCATCTGGGGGTTTATCCTAGAGGTAATAATTAATAAATAAAATGTAACTTAATTTGTATATTGCCCTATTTCTAATGGAATCTTGGAATACATTATTGTAATACTTGCTTGATAAGGTGGAAAGATTTTGAAATGAATTTGATCGGTGTAAAAAGCAATACATGTTAGAAGGAAGAAACGGATGTTGTCATTCTACCTCTATCATGAATGGCTTGGAATCAATCAAAGAACATGATAATTACTTGCAATATGTTGGACATTCTTGAATTATGTACAAACTATTAAATCATTTAAGTTAGACTTATTGAATCATAGAGGATGTAATTTAAATACTTTTGCTATAGGAATTGCATATATATCATCAGTTATCTGAATGATTAGAGTATTTTGTCAGAGTCAACACTATTGTTTGATACTGGTTTTAATTGGAACCTGTGGTGTGTTTTAATATTTAAGACTTTTAAACTGCAAGAGAACTGATGGGATTTCATGCTTATGCTTGATTGCACACCAGGGTTATCTCAACCGCCAAGTCACTTTTCATTTTATCTCCAAGTTGATAACCAGAATAGTTCCCCTGACTGGAGTTGTTTTGTATCTTATCGGTTGTCTGTCAAGAACCAGAGGAGCATGGATAAATCTGTTAGTAAGGACTCACTGGACCGTTTCTCCAATGCTACAAAAGAATTGGGCTGGTGTGAATTTTTGACTCTGAATAGTCTCTTCGATCAAGACTCCGGGTTTGTTGTTGGCGATACAATTCACTTTTGTGCAGAGGTTCTTCTTTTAAAAGAGACATTTTTAAAGGGTAACACAGAGTTGAGGAATGCTGGTTTTCCAGTTGATCATCTATCAGGGGAAGGCGAATTTGTCCTATGGATGATGCATAACTTCATGTCTTTCATTGACATATTAGAAACCAGGAAAATAGTTAGTCCAACTTTTGAAGTAGGTGGATTTCAGCTTCAGATTGGTGAGTTAATGGGTGGTTAGATTATTTAAGTTGTTTTTGACTTTCTCATTTATTTGATGGTTTTCTCACTATGAGCCCTTTTTTTTTTTCTTTTTTTTCTTGTTACGTGATAATAATGCAGGGGTCTGCAAGTCATTAGACAGCATATGTGCATTTCTGGAGTGTAATCCATCAGTCACAAGTGACTCTGATAAGAACTTTTTGGTTAGTTACAAGATGTCTTTGGCAAATCAAAAGAACTATGCCAAAAGTACGTGGAAGGAGACTACTTTCTGTACAAAGTCAAATAATAATTCTGTTATCCAGTTCATGAAAGTTTCAGACATGGTGGACGCAGATGCTGGATATCTTGCTCATGAATCGGTTGCTATCTTGTGTCAGATTCTTGATCATTGCCCGTCGCTTGAGTTTTCAGAACCAGGGGTTAGTATGCTTGATGTTTTCTATGTCTTTGAATATTTCACGCATTTGAAATTTATCAGTAATTGGTCTTCTGTGCATGCTATTTATGATAATTCATTGACAAAACCCAATGCCATGCATCATTTGTATTGAGTTATAAAGTCACACTGTAAACTCTGTCTTGCTTTGCCATCTACTGAAGCATCAAAATTTCATTTATTTAGGGTGTTTTGGATAGCTTAGAAATGAATTTATTCTGGAAACTTAAGGAAAGCAATAATTTTTTAGATATGTACGGAAATGTTTGGAAACAAAAACTAAAGCATATGCAAATGTCTATACAAGTTCGTTAATCAAGGGTAAGTTACATTTTAACCCAACGGTCACTCAGTATCATTTTTCACCTCTCAACTAGAAAGTGCTACACTTTGCCACCTTAAACTATCAATTTGTACCAATGTGAACCTTTCAGTAAGGATCCATTACATAAATGGATGGAAAATTGACATATGACTTGCACATGACAATGCAGATTTTATATAGAAGAATGACTTGTGAAAGCCACCACAATGTGTTGTTGCCTGAAGTGGACTGAACTGAAGGTTGATTGTAAAGGAATATTTAGTCAAAAGTCCTTTGACATAATTGTGTAGTGTTAAAAGGACAAGTGAATATTTTTTAATGTATATAGTCTTTTAAAATTTATTTCTCATGGAGACAGAAAAAACATATGTTTTTTTTTAAATTTATTTGAGATGATTTTGCCCTTTTTATCTTTCAATACTTCTCTTTTGCCATTTCTATCATCAACGTGATAAACTAACTCTCTCTCTCTCTCTCTCTCTCTCTCCATATATATTTTTATTAGGGGTGTTCAAAAAACCGAATCACCCGATGAAACTGACCAATCAAAACCGAACCGAATGGTTGTGGTCGGTTTCAAAAACACTCCACGGTCGGCTCGGATTCCGTAGACAAGATTTATCAATGTTACGATTGGTGGACGGTTCTAATCCTTTGGAAACTGAATAAACCCAAACCGTCCGAAATAATAGTCAAATAGCAATTAAACTTCTTGGCGCTTCGTGTGATAATAGCATTAAAACTCTGAGTCTGTACCAATCACAAAGAAGGTAGCACAAGGCTCAAAAATAATTGTCAGACTTTCATTCACCCTTTTTTTCAGATTTCAAATGCAAGTAAACACTCCAATAATTGCTTCACCAATAGGACAATACTAAAGTGCCTAACCCTACCCTATAATACACAATCATTTAGGTTTGATATTTTCTATGCATTGATACATGTGATTAATAAGTACGTTTACATACACATAATATAATATGTTACATGATTATAAATATATCATCATACATACATGACATATGTTATGATATGCATGATGTTTGGGTTATATATATACTAATATACAGAGGTTTATGTATGCTAACTCTTCTTTTCTTTTGGTGGAACTTTGAAGTTCCTCTCTCCTTTTGCCAAACCCTCTCTCTCCCTCAACCCCTCTTCAATCCTCATGGTTTATTGCATCTACATCTATTTGGTTATCAACAAGCACCATCCAGATCTCTCTACTTTGATGCTCTTGGGTTAGATCCAATAGTTATGCATGTCAACACCACAGCACAATAGTCTTCTCAGTTTCTTTAGCTCTCTCAAATCTGTTTGTATATGTGTTTGTGTGAGATACGAAAATGAGTTGCTGATGGGAATCGAGAACTTGACCGAATCCGACAGGCAAACCATGAGGCCCAATGCATGCAATTTCGAACTTCCTATTGGTCGAAATTGGATGTGCAATTCTTCTACCTGTAATGATTGGTTTGGGTGACGGATTAATAGTAGAACCGGTCCGAACCAACTGGTGAACACCCCTAATATTTATATATATCGTCTTCAACGTTCTAAGTAGAAAATTTCTACAAGATTGCAAGAGATGGTTACACAATTGAGTCGTAGAATTTTAATGATTACTGTATTTCAAACCTTTTTTGCTTTATTTCGACGACTGTTTGGATTGAAGCTTGCGATTGAGCCGTATAAGGGATGTGCATTTCGTTTGTTTGGATGAAAGAGTGAATAATTATTGAATGTTTTTTAAAATGAGATTGAAGATTGAACAATATGTATTTCATTTGTTATGATTGTTTTTTATTGAATCTGATTGAATAATGGTGTTTTTGTTTGTTGTTAGATTTACTTTACTTTGGTGTTTACTCTTGTAATATGTGATTTATGTTTTGTTTGCTGATGCTCTGTTTGAAAGTGACAGTAAAATTTTACTTCGGTTTGCTATAATAATATGTAATTTGTCTTTTGTTTGTTGATACTCCGTTTTAAATTAAGAATAAAATTTTACTCTATTTGTATTATCATTTCAATATTTTAATAGATTTTTTTATTTAATATTTCCACTTGGGGCAATAATAAATATAGTGATTATGGTATTTAGTGATAATGATGGTATTTCACTATTTTAAATGCTAAAATTTCACCTTTAAATTTACTATGAATCAGAGTAAATTTTTACTATGAAATAGAGTAAAATTTTACTGTTGAATCAGAGTAAAAGAATTTCATGAGTAACATGGATCTTGTTTGATAGAACGAGAGGCTTCTAAAAAACTTATTTTATTAAAAACCGACATTAAGATCAAAAGTTATATTATTTTAAAGTTTGAAATATGAAATTAGTTACTAAGGATATTTTGGTAATAGTCATATGTGTTGTCATTTTCAAGGCAAAATTTTTGTGCTTGTCCTTAATATATGAAAGTTTTGTTATAAGGGAGTTTTGACCAAATTCCCCAATTGTAAATACTGTTCCACGACAAATGAATTTCTCTTTAGAACTTCAATTGGATCTTTTGAATGAAAAAAGCAAGTTGCATAATGTACAAAGCTAAAAGAATAGAAAGAAATGCCATATGTTTGGAAGCGAACACAATATTGCTTTTGTGTATTTCCTTATATTAAAAGGTGTGCTTATGTAGTCTATGTGTTTCATCTTGGTCTTATGAGATGTGTAGGAAATTAATGTATTGATTTATTGATTCATATCAATATACACATTTATGAAGACCATATTACACTCCTTATATAGGAGAAGACAAGAGCTACTATTTGTGCCACTAAGAGCCACTATTACCACTAAGAGCCACTATCACCACTAAGAGCCACTACTATCACCACTAAGAGCCACTATCTATATCCTTACATATTATAGACATCCACTACATCCACTATCTAGATCACTAACTACATCCACTATCTAGATCACTAACAATACATTACATATAATATACTAACAGCCCCCCTCAAACTCAAGGAGGATAGAGACTAGCCAACTTGAGTTTGGAGAGAGTAACAAAACAGGAAAATAAACTGAAAATAAAATAAAAGTGGATAGGAGACACTGTATGGTCGTGTCAGACCGTTGTAGAAGATAGTTTATGGGGTCATATCGGACCGATGTAGAAAACAGTTTACGGGGTCATGTCGGACCGTTGTAGAAAACAGTTTACGGGGTCATGTTGGACCGTTGTAGAAAACAGTTTACGAGGTCATGTCGGACCGTTGTAGAAGACACTATACGGCTGTGTCGAACCGTTGTAGCTGAGAACCGAAATCAATGTCGGAACAGTTTACCGAGTCTTGTCGGACCCATATAGGAGCTAACCGGAATCAATGTCGGGACAGTTTACCGAGTCTTGTCGGACCCATATAAGAAGCTAACCGGAATCAATGTCGGGACAGTTTACAGAGTCTTGTCGGACCCATATAGAAGCTAACCGGAATCAAAGTCGGGACAGTTTACAGAGTCTTGTCGGACCCATATAGAAGCTAACCGGAATCAAAGTCGGGACAGTTTACAGAGTCTTGTCGGACCCATATAGGAGCTAACCGGAATCAATGTCGGGACAATTTACAGAGTCTTGTCAGACCCATATAGAAGCTAACCGGAATCAATGTCGGGACAGTTTACAGAGTCTTGTCGGACCCTCAAAAGTCGCACCCTCAAAAGGCGTGCCCATTCTTATCAAAAGGCGTGCCATCAAAAGGCGTGCCATCAAAAAGCGTGCCATCAAAAAGTGTGTCCGACAGCCATCAAAAGGCGAGCCATCAAAAGGCGCGCCGATTTGTCGTCTGGCGTTGAGAGGCGCGTAAGGCGCGTATCTGCCTTGCCTATTTAAACCAAGGCGAGGCTGCCGCTGATGCATAACAAACCAGCTGAAAAACTTCTGAAAAAACAACTCGTCGTTCTCTGAGAGCTGTTATCTCTGAAACACTCTACAACCAACCCTGAATATGGCCTCTTCTTCCCGTTCAGCTACCCAGAACATAGCCTCTTCGTCCCGTGGTCTCACTCTCTTTCCCGACCTCAACGAGGCCACAAGAGAGATAGCCGGGGCAGTTGCCCTTGAACCTCAACCAAGTGCCCCTGGACCAAGCGTCCCTGGTTTTACGCCGTTGAACTTCCCAATGTTGTCAGTTGAGCAGATAATGGCTGCTCAATCTGATATTGAGGCCAATTATTATACTCTGAAGTCATGTGTTGAGACAATGACGGCGGTCAACAACCTGTCGCACCGGCTTCAGAGTAGAACAAATGAGGTGCAGCAGGTAAAAGCCCAACTGGCTCTGATCCAGAGCATGTATACGGATGCCCGAGCAGAGATATGTGTGCTGAAGGCAGAAAATAAGGAACTGAAGCGGAAGGCCACCGTGATGCTCAGATTTGGAGGTCCGCCATATGTGACGGTTGAGGAGCAACGGGAAGTGAACGTGCTCGGCGGCGTGGGAAACACGGAGGCAGTGCCGGCAAGGGACGCCCAAGACAAAGGCAAAAAGAAGAGAACAGCTGAAGAGGTGAAAAAATAAGGCCGGTTGATGTGGTGGTTGTAGGTTGGAGATTGTTTGGTTTTTTTTTTTTTTTTTTGATGTAAAATGGTGATCGAGTTTGATCCCTGGCATGAATAAAATAAAGTTGGTGTGTAAATCTGAATGGTATGAATTTGATTTGAAAAAGATTAAAAATAATGTGAAAGAAAATATATTGAGAAATCAAAAACGAAAGGTGGAGAGTGGTTGACATGGTTTTGGGGCCCACGGTTTTGGTCCACGGACGGCCCACTCCAATTAACATTGACCATTACCCAGAAAATATCACCATTCCACAAAATTTAAAGTGAATAGCGCTGGTGGGTATACCGGTCCCAGCCCATGAGGTGGGGCAAAGCAAAACTGAAAGCTGTGCGCATCACTGCAAACTCAGCAGTAGTGACAAGAACTGAAAAGCGGTCATTGGTTTTTTAGAATATTGTTGACAACACTCAGTGAAATAAAGTAGCCATTATCATTTGGCTTAACTGATAAGGTCTTCCTCACCTGTCCTGCATTGCTTGATAACATTGAAGGATCATGAAAGAATTCACAAGAATCTTTAGAGCCCAAACTTATCAAAGATCCAACCTCCGTCGCAGACAAGGCAAACAACTGCCTCTTTTCCCAGTCATACTTGCGTTCTCCAATAGCAGGCCAAAATTTCAACATAATACTGCCACGGCGATCAACTTTAAGACTTCCAGAACCAAGTTTACTGAATGTTGGCAGAACAGGGGTAGCAGAAAATGCAGCTTTGCCCTTGTAAATAGAATAGGGTGCAATTATTCGGTCAGCGAATTTTCCATCAGCGGAAAAAGTTTCTCTAGCAGTAGAAATGAATGCCCGGGACATAAAACCTTGCAACGGTAAAGCATCTCTCACATCTTTTGCAGATAAGTTTCTTTGAGACAACTGATTCCTGAAGTGGAAGAGGGACGATGAAAGCTTCGACATCGCTCCAAGGTTCGTCAATGGAGCCTCGAATCCAGGAGAGGGGTAGAGAATTCGCACTGCACTAGTCCAGGAGTTTTTGAAGAAAAATTGCAGAATCTGAGAGCAATATATTTGATGAGCAGTAGCTGCAGCAGCCATAAGAAGGGACTGTTGCTGTGCTAACATGGCAAGTTGCTGTTGATGAGCAGTAGCTGCAGCAGCCACAACAAGATCAAGATCAAGATCAAGATCAAGAAGAATAATTTGTGGCAGCGGAGTGAAGATATGTGTAGAAAATTCCAGCGGGCAGCGAAGGCAAAGTTACCGGCCGGCTGCCCGCCGGTGAGAAAGAAAAATACAGGCCTAAATCTTATAGCTCTGATACCATGTAGGAAATTAATGTATTGATTTATTGATTCATATCAATATACACATTTATGAAGACCATATTACACTCCTTATATAGGAGAAGACAAGAGCTACTATTTGTGCCACTAAGAGCCACTATTACCACTAAGAGCCACTATCACCACTAAGAGCCACTACTATCACCACTAAGAGCCACTATCTATATCCTTACATATTATAGACATCCACTACATCCACTATCTAGATCACTAACAATACATTACATATAATATACTAACAAGATGTCTCACCTCTACCTTTTTATTACTGCATTCTTGAAGATTACATACTCGTCAAAATTAGATCAACTAAAAAGTTTTGGAATTTCTGTATGATTTCCAATATTTGTCTTTTGTTTCCTATGATATGTACATGACTGCTACTTTTTTCTTTTGTGTACATACTTTTTTCTTTTATGTGTACATAATTTGCTTTTCATTTGATCTTAGGCCTAGTTAGTTTTGCATTTTTAAAAGGGTCGTCCTTTTACTCCAAATATGTAGTAGAGCTCCATTCTAACTTGGCATACCTTCTCTGAGGCAAAGCTGATATCTTGATAAATGGCTCTAGAAAAGATGATTGTCAAGATGTTGCACATACTATACCATCCACCACGTGCTATTTTTAGTTTAATTATTATTTATTTGGTCCACCTAAAGCTCTCTAGGACTTTATCTGAACTTAATTAATCCTACACCTTGTGTCAACAAGAGCTACATTTTTTGGGAAATGACATACATGTCTATGGATAATATGGAGAAATCCATTGCTAATACGCATGCACAATAGAAACAAATTTGAGTGGTTTCAACGGGTTATATAGATCTAAGAAGTATGGACACTTTTAAGAAGGTGGTGTGTTGTGTTAGACATAGACACGCCACTCTTTGGACATTTCCCACCACCTATTGGACACACATCCAAACGTGTGTTACTATTTTTAAAAATTTTCTAGACTCATACATGCTTTAAACACTGAGGATCATAGGTCTATTGCTTAGGTAAACTTGAAGTTAGAATGTAGAGTATGTAAAAACTAGGGTTAGGGTTAGAGTGGAAGAGAGAAGAGAAAGAGAACAAAAGAGATTATTACAAAGAAATAATGTCTTAACTAACCATTTTGGTTTTAATATTTAATTTACAACTTTTAAGTTTTCAAAGAGCTTGTCCAGAGTAGAAAACTTTAAATTTTGGTAGTTGATGTAATGGGGAGTATGATTAATTCTAGGGAGAAGGGTGTAGTTGAGGGTTTTGTATTTGGGAGGGATAGATTTGTGTTTCTCATTAACAGTTTGCAGATGACACTATCTTTTTCTTGTCTAGGGAGGAAATTGAGAATTTTAATCTTTTAGCAATTCTGAGGAGTTTTGAAATTGTGTCTAGGCTTAAGGTGAATATTTATAAAAGTGGTGTGGTTGGTATTAATTTGTAACAAGATCAAGTACAGAGGATGGAAGACATTTTGGGCTGCCCCATTGAGAGATTACCCTTCAAGTATATGGGATTGCCATTGGGGGGCAGATCCTAGATTGGAGTCTTTCTGGGGTCTGGTTCTTGAGAAGGTTGGTAAAAGATAAGAGAGCCTTATTATCTAGAGGGGGAGACTAACTTTGGTCAAGTTTGCATTGAGTTGTATCTCCATTTACTTGTCTTTGTTCAAGGTTGTAGACACAAATTTTAAAACATGAAGTGTTTCAACACATTTCAAAATTTATGTTACAAATGTCCACTGTTTAGTTTTTAGACTAAACAGTGTTGATTATTTGAATAGCAGGTTCTTATTTCCGATCTGTATTTCAGATCGTTAATTACACATTTTATACAAATGGAACCTCCGATTAATGAAGAACAAAATAAACAACAAAAGACAATTTAAGAAAAAAATAAATATTTTATTAAAATTGTTATGGGTTTTGAACCCTCGAATACAAAATACAATTCTGGGTTTGGAACCCTTTACCTATTCATCGCCATTAGCGTAGGCTCTTCAGTTCTCTAGCTTCTCTTCTTCTTTCTTGTAACGATTTCTTTAGCTCTCAATTTCTTTCTCTCTCTCTGATCTTTTCACTTCTGATTTCTTCCGATCTTTTTCTTCATCTTGTGTGATGATCCTCATATTTATGGAGGGCCATCAAGTGATAGGAATGCTTCATCTTCAATTTGAATTTCAAATTGAATGATAGCGCCATTTGCATTTTGAATAATAACGCTATCTGATCAATCGTATATTTGATTAGCCATTTGAATTTTGAATAATAGCACTATCTGGTTAATCGTATATTTGATTAACCGGATTGATCTTTGGGATTTCATCCTGTATGGTGTCCTTGCTGTAGGCTCTACAGGTGTCATCTTTCGTAGGCTCCACGTGTCATTGTTGAGATACAACGTCGTTTTGTTTATGTACTTCAACGGATCATATTGATCTTTTTTAGGAAGTGATTACCTGCAACCTTCCTATCATATGCTCCATACGTGTCATAAATTTAGTTAAAATTTATGTGCCAACAAAGGTTATGGTAAGGATTACTTAGAAAATTGAAAAGTTAATGAGGGATTTTCTTTGGGAAGGTAGGAATGAGTGAAAGAAGCATCACTTAGTGAATTGGGAGAGAAGATAGTTTCCCTTCCTAGAAGGAAAGGGGACGTTGCCATAAGAAACATTGTGATGCAGAATATAAGAAGCTCAACGAAGGCTAAATTCAGAAAAATGATGATATTTGGACATTGCAATGATTTCAAAGAGAAATTGATTGGAATCTTATATAATTATGTTTATATATTATTAGTCTTATTTTATGATTATTTTTTTTTATGTTTTTTAGGTCTTTTGGATTAGGAGTATTTTAGTCATTTGCAAAATTTCCTAATATGGGTTGTGTGGGTCGACCTGTTAGAATATAGAATATATAGAATATAATAAATTTGTGTTATTGAGTTAGAATTAGAGTCCTATTAGAGGCATGATTGTGTTATTGAGTTAGAGTCCTGTTAGAGACATAATTGTATTTGTATTTTCCTTTTTGGTTTAGGATTTAGAGCTATATAATCTAAGATCTGATTGTAATATTTAACACATTGAATATATGAGATACAGAAAGCTGTTCAGAAATCTTACATGGTATCAGAGCCTTGTTTGAAACCCTAAGCCCACGCCTGTTGTTCGAAGTTGTCGCCGATTGTTCGAAGTCGTCTCTGTTCTTTGGTCTTCTTCACAGTCGCGACTTAGGGTTCGTGGGTCTCTCTGGTTCGTGAGTCGCTGCCATTGCTAGACTCGCGAGGTTCGTGCGTCGCTGTCTTCTTTCTCTGTTTCGACTGCGGATTGATTCGCGACTTCGCGGAAGGAGGTGGATCGATCTGAAGAACCGGTTGCTCGTTGTGGTTCGGTATCTAAAGGAAGGGGCTTATTCGACCGTCGCTCTGCTTTGCCAGATTTGATTGATTCCTTGACGATCGGTGGTGTACATACAGTCTCTTCAACGATTTGTTTTCTCATCAGAGGCATAGATTGTAATTTGAAGATATTGTGTATTTGCAGGAGTCTACGCGTTGGTTTGATATTTTTTGAGTTATTGAAAAGCTAGCCGAAAAAAAAAAAAAAAAATGGAATCTTCTTTCGCCACTCAGTTATCTGTTATTGCATTTTAACCCTACAAAATTTTTCTAGTTATTATGATGTCTCTGGCTTCGGATGAATGTGCCTACTGCCATCAAAGAGGTCATTGGAAGTATCATTGTCCTAATCAGGGATGTTTGTCTGCTTTGTCTGTGTTTGCCTCGTCTTCTCAGCAATTGCCGATTAAGTTCTGCGCTCCTCCTCTGAGTACCGTTCGGCCTCCCACTAATTCTACTGTATCTGCTCCGGCTCTTGATCTTGACTTGGCTTCCTTGACTGCTCAGATTAGTCAACTTCAGCATCTTTGGTCCACCTCTCAGTCATCTTCCTCCACTTCTGCTCTCACCTCTTCTCATTCAGGTTTGCTTAGGTCCTCTTCAGGATCGGGTATCCAAGAAGCAGATTGGGACCGGCCGTAGAGTTGGAGATCTCTATGTGGTGGAACGCCTGCATCTTCCTCAGTCTACCTCCCCCGTTGCACTTTCATCTTTTCAGTTAGATTCTCAGTCGAGTCAGTTATATCTGTTGGGTCTGTCATACCGTCTGCTGTGTCTGCAGTCTCTATTCCGTCCGTTTTATATGTTTCTCAGTTATCTGTCAGTTTATTATCTATTAGTCAACTGGATGCCTTCTGAGATTGAATCTGAATCCGAATTTGTCTCTGACTCTGAAACTGATGTTCTGGATGCCTTCTGAGATTGAATCTGCATTTGAATCTGTATCTGAATCTGAAACTGATGTTCTGAGATTGAATCTGTTAATTTTAGAAGAGAAAAAGATTAGGGTATGAGTGGTTAATCATACCCTTTTCTATTAAATCATAAACATAAGTTAAGGCCTAAATAAAGGCCCATTACAGCAGATAAAGAGACTGAATGAATAAAAATGGGAAATATCCTAACACATTCTAACACTCCCCCTCAAGCTAGTGCAAAAATATCTCTCATGCCCAGCTTGTCAAGAATGTCACGGAACGGTTTAATCCCTAATCCTTTGGCAAGAACATCAGCCAATTGATCCCCAGACCGCACAAAAGGCATACATATAGCGCCACTAGTAAGCTTTTCCTTGATAAAATGCCGATCAATCTCCACATGCTTGGTCTGATCATGCTGAACTGGATTGTAGGCTATATTAATGGCAGCCTTATTGTCACAATATAGCCTCATAGAATCTGTCTGATGAATCCCCAAATCCCGCAATAATAATCGAATCCATAAAAGCTCATACACACCTTGAGCCATAGCTCTGAATTCGGCCTCTGCACTAGACCGCGCAACAACATTTTGTTTCTTGCTTCTCCAAGTAACTAGATTTCCGCCAACGAAGGTACAATAGCCAGAGGTGGATCTTCTATCAGTTACTGAGCCAGCCCAATCAGCTACTGAGCCAGCCCAATCAGCATCTGTATATGCCTCCACACTGAGATGACTATGCTTTAAGAAATAAAGACCCTTACCCGGAGAAGATTTTAAGTATCTCAAAATCCGCATAACTGCCTCTAAGTGAGTTGCACGTGGAGCATGCATAAACTGGCTAACCATACTCACTGCAATAGCAATATCAGGCCGCGAATGGGATAAGTAAATGAGCTTACCCACTAGTCTCTGGTATCTCCCCCTGTCTACAGGCTCGCCTCCTTCATCCTCACTAAGCTTTAGTCCGGGTTCTAATGGTGTATCACATGCTTTACTTCCAAGCATTCCAGTTTCTTTTAGCAAATCAAGCACATACTTTCGTTGACATATGAAGATACCATCTTTGGACCGAGCAACCTCAATGCCTAGAAAGTACTTCAGTTTGCCTAAATCTTTGATTTCAAACTCATTAGCCAAATACTCCTTTAACCGAGGAATCTCCTCAACATCATCTCCTGTGAGTACAATATCATCCACATAGACAATGAGGGCTGTCGTTTTACCATGTGAGGAGTGTTTCACAAACAAAGTATGATCAGCTTGACTTTGTTTGAAACCATATCTCAGCATGGCCTGAGTAAACCTCTCAAACCAAGCCCTAGGAGACTGCTTAAGGCCATAAAGTGACTTGCGTAACCGACACACCTTTCCTGTGGTTTTAACATCCTCAAAGCCAGGGGGAATGTCCATGTACACTTCTTCTGCCAGATCTCCATGGAGGAAAGCATGTTTTACATCAAATTGATGGAGAGGCCAGTCAAGATTAGAGGCAAGGGAAAGAAGGACTCTGACAGAATTCATCTTAGCAACCGGTGCAAATGTCTCCTGGTAGTCTACTCCATAAGTCTGAGTAAAACCTTTGGCCACCAATCTAGCCTTGTAACGTTCAATTGAACCATCGGCTTTGTGCTTTACAGTGTACACCCACTTACATCCAACAGGTCGTTTGCCCTTAGGTAATGCAGCCAATTCCCAAGTGCCATTTTTAGCAAGCGCTCTCATCTCCTCCATCATGGCATGCTTCCACTCAGGAGTAGAAAGAGCATCCTGAAAATTGGAAGGAAGACTCACAGAAGAAACTTTAGACAAAAAAGCTTTATAGGAAGAAGACAGATTAGTGTAAGAGACAAAATGAGAAATAGGATGTTGAGTACACGACCTAACCCCCTTTCTTTTAGCAATGGGAACATCTAGATCAGAAAGAATTGAGTTACCTGGAGGTTCACCAGAAGGAGAGGATTCTGGACACTCATCAGAAGAAGAAGATAGCAGTGGAGAATCTGAATTGGTCTCTTGTACCCAAGTAACTTTCTGTCTACTTTTGTCCCTGACATACACTTTGCCGTCTTTCACTGCAGATGGAAAGTCAGCATTCTCAATAGTTGGATCATCAGTAATAATAGTCTCAGGAGTCTCAATAACTGATGGTGATGGTAGTAATACAGGAGTCTCTTCACACCAAGGCTCCCCCTGAAGAGATGACGGGGACACCGGGGAGGAGAGAAAATAAGACTGAGATTCAAAGAAAGACACATCCATAGAGACAAACCATTTGCGAGAAGGGGGATGATAACACTTGTAGCCCTTTTGAGTGGCGGAGTAACCCAAGAAGACACACCGAAGAGACCGAGGATCCAACTTACTACGGGTAGGAGAATGATTATGAACAAAGCACACACACCCAAAGGTTTTAGGAGGAATGGAAAGGCAGCAGAAGCTGGGAAGCCGAACAAAACCTGAAGAGGAGTTTGTTTATGAAGAACCTGGGTAGGAAGCCGATTGATAAGGAACGCAGCAGTGAGAACCGCTTCCCTTCAATAGGATCGAGGAACGCGCATTTCAAAGGATAAACAACGTGCAATATCAAGAAGATGTCGGTTTTTACGCTCGGCAACACCATTCTGTTGAGGGGTATTGGTACAAGAAGTTTGATGAATAATACCATGAGTGGCAAAATAACTGGCAAGTCCAGAATCAATGTATTCCCCCCCATTATCAGAACGCAGAATTTTGACAACTGCCCCAAATTGAGTGCAAAGCATTTTATGAAAATTTTGAAACACAGAAAACACCTCACATTTGTCTTCATAAGATACACCCAGGTGGTCCTAGAACAATCATCAATAAAGGTGACAAACCATCGTTGACCCTTTAAAGACACAAAACGAGAGGGACCCCATACATCAGAATGAATCAAAGAAAAAGGAACTAAACTTTTATTAATAGAAGGAGCAAAAGAAGCTCTGTGTTGTTTGCCAAGTTGACACGACTCACAATGAAATTCAGAAACATTATTTTTCAAAAAAACAGAGGGAAAAAGATGCTTAAGTAACAAAAAAGATGGATGCCCAAGACGGCGATGCCACAGCCAGATGTCTTCCTTGGTAGATGGAAACTGAATGGATGAGTGAGCCAGCTTGTCTGCTTGATCCAAGAGATAGAGACCATTCTCGTGTCTACCACTGCCAATCATCTTCCTCGTGATAAGGTCCTGAAACAGACAATGGTCAGGGAAAAAGGTCACACTACAATTTAAGTCCCGAGTAATACGACTCAAAGACAAAAGATTAACACTAAAATTGGGAACATGTAGAACAGAAGATAAAGGGAGAGAAGCAGTGGCATGAATTAAACCTTTCCCAGACACAGAAGAAATGGTACCATCAGCAATTCGAACTTTATCCTGCCCTGAAGAAGGGGTATACGCGGAGAACAAATCAGAAGAACCAGACATGTGGTCGGAAGCACCAGAATCGATAATCCAAGGTAACATTTGATGAGAGAGGAAAGCACTTGTAGAAGAAGCTAAGTTACCTGACTGGGCAATATTACCTGAAGATGAACTAGAGGCCCGACGGTCTAGCAAGTGGCGAAGAGCAACCTCCAACTCAGAAGTAGAAAACCCCGAGATATCAGTAGATGAATCAACTGGAGCTGTGGACTGTGGCTCAACTGTATCAGAATGATGGGCTCGGGCATTGGGCCCACGGCCTCGAGCCTGTCCGGAGCGACCCCCTCGAGAACTAGAACGGTCTCCACGACCTCCAGATGGTTGCCCATGCAACTTCCAACAAGTCTCACAGGTGTGGCGAGGGCGACGACAAAAATCACAGAAGAGAGTATCCTTCTCAGAAGGAGGGCGAGAACCACGATCCCCATCTCGAGAGGGGGCAGAAACTAGGGCAGATCGATCAGAAGAGACAGCCGGAAGCATAGCAGAACGACGACTCTCCTCATTCTGCACATAAGCAAACGCTTCTTGGAGAGAAGGAAGAGTATCCATACCAAGCACACGACTCCGAACAGGATCAAACTCCACATTCAAACCTTCCAAAAACTTGAAGACCCGCACTTGTTCAACAAATTTCCGATAACCAGCAGAATCTGTGGGACAGACAGGCTTGTAGTCCTGAAGATGATCAAGTCGCTTCCACCCATTGCTAAGGAAAGTAAAATACTGGAGAATAGTCATCTCACCCTGAACAGACCGGTCAATAGAGCGTCGTAACTCAAAAGTCTGTGAGAAATTACCTTTGCGGGAATACGTAGTGGCCACAGCCTCCCAAATATCCTGTGCCGTGTCCATAGACAAGTATCCCTCACCGATCTCCGGAACCATAGAGTGTATCAACCAACCCATGATAAGAGAATTGGTAATCTCCCACTATCATAACCTGTATCGGTGATACTGGGAGCTGAACACGCCCATCAACATATCCCATCTTCCCTTTGCTCTTCAAAAATATAGTCAGACTCTGCGACCACGCTAGATAGTTCTGACCATTAAAGAGAGAGGTGGTGATTTTCTGGCCAGGGTGGAGAGAATCGGTCATCGAAGTAGTCAAAACAGGACTCGCGCCTTGTGTAGCAGGCTGCGAAGTAGTAGACTCACTAGTCAATTCGGCCATAATGACGTCGCGACGGAACCCTCACAAACACATCCAGAGTGAATCACAAACCCGAAAGATGGGAAAAAATAATAATGAATTTAAAATAAATTTAAAAGAACATTTTTTTTTTTTTTTTTTTTTTTTTTTTTTGTTTTTTTTTTTGTTTTTTTTGTTTTTTTTTTTTTTTTTTTTTGTTTTGTTTTTTTTTTTTTTTTATTATAGAAGACAGAGAGAGATTACAGACTCAGAGAGGCTTACGGAAGACGAAGACACAGAGAAAGAGGGAGACGGAGTGACATGCAGAGACTGAGAGAGAGATGCGCCTGTGCCTTCGACGGGAGTCGCGACTCCGACTGGGGCTGTCGGAACCCTAGGGGCCCTCGACTGGGACTGTCGGAGCCCTAGGTTGAGCCTGCGACTGGAGTCGTGACTTCGACTGGGGCTGTCGGAACCCTAGGTACCGTCGACTGGGGCTGTCGGAACCCCAGGGGGCTTCGCCGGGGCTTGTGGGCTGGGGTGGTGGTGTTGTGGCTTGGTGGTGGTACGACTACGGCTATGGTTTACGTATACGGTTTGGTTTTTTGTTTGTTTGTTTGTTTGTTTTTTTTTTTTTTTTTCTTCTTCTTCTAGTTCGGCTCTGATACCATGTTAATTTTAGAAGAGAAAAAGATTAGGGTATGAGTGGTTAATCATACCCTTTTATATTAAATCATAAACATAAGTTAAGGCCTAAATAAAGGCCCATTACAGCAAATAAAGAGACTGAATGAATAAAAATGGAAAATATCCTAACACATTCTAACAGAATCTGCATCTGAATCTGTATCTGAATCTCACACTACCGCTCGGTTTCAGTTTTTTCTTAGCAAACTCTCAGTATTTTCTGCTAAAACACCTTGAGTTTGAGCAGGGGTGTTAGAATATAGAATATATAGAATATAATAAATTTGTGTTATTGAGTTAGAATTAGAGTCCTATTAGAGGCATGATTGTGTTATTGAGTTAGAGTCCTGTTAGAGACATAATTTTATTTGTATTTTCCTTTTTGGTTTAGGATTTAGAGCTATATAATCTAAGATCTGATTGTAATATTTGACACATTGAATATATGAGATACAGAAAGATGTTCAGAAATCTTACACGACCATGGGTCGTCTTGTGAGTCAAGTTATTTTAAGTTTTATTTATCTTTCTTATTTGGCTTAAATTGGTTTTGGAAGTCAAAGATTTTATAATAGTTTCCTTTTTTGGTTTTAGTTGATTTAAGAAGTCTCTTAGTTCTTTATAAAGCCATGTAATGCTTATAATTCAATAGAATTGATATTTTAGAGAATTTTCAGAACTTTTAAAGGTTCTTATGGATTGTGTGATGCAATCTAACCCTGGGTGTGATGTCTATGGAATCTAGGTGCGGTATCTAGACCTATCTTCTACTCAATTTGAAACTCCTCATCAATAGTAAAGACTCGATGAGTCACCATGGCCTTGCAAATTTCATCTCTTAAACCTGATTTGAATTGAGAAAGAGTTTGACGTGGATCTTCAACACCCCTACATCGAATCTTTAGCTCCTCAAATTTATTCATGTACTCGACCACTATCAAGTTTCCTTGTCTGAGATTAGTAAGCCGATTAATGAGTTCATCTTTATAGTCATATGGTAAGTACTTTTGCTTCATTCGTTGTTCCATCTCCCCACAATTAACAATGGGTTCTGCAATCCGGAGTTCATGTTCCACCGCAGACCACCAAATTTGGGCTTGACCTATAAACTTCATTACGGCAAATTGAACTTTCCGATCATCTGATATATCGAACCAATCAAAGTACCTTTCCAATGCAGTAAGCCAATCCAAAAAAACTTGATGGTCAATTCTACCATCAAAATCTGGAGCGTCAACACGCACTTTCTTTGTTATATCTCCAGCTGTGTCATATGGATCTTGCTTCTCATATCTTCCAAACTCACTTCTCATATCTTCCAAACTCAACAACTTCATTGGCTATATCCAAAAGAGAAGTGTGTAGCCTCTCTAAGGGATGTAATGCATTAGGGTTAGCGATGTCCTGTGGCAAAGTAGCAGAATCTTCTATATCAATTTCTTCCACAACACCCTTTCCAAGTGGTTTTGGCCTACTAGTTGAAGGAGATTCAGAATCATTCGCAGCACTTTTACTTTTCTGAGGACTGGAGGCTTCAATCTCAAATATTTTTGCTTCCAATGCATCAACTCGCTGTGCATCAACTCTTTCCATGATCATGTGTAGAAAATCATCTCGATGTTTGTTTGTGAGTTTGCCTCTAAAACTTCGATCGCTTCTAGTTTGCCTCTAACCCTAGATGTGATGCCTAGACCTATCTTCTTCTCTATTTTCTTCTTCTTTTTTGTTTTAGTTTACTGTTCACGAGCTACTGTTCACAGCTCCTAAATAGCCCCTGTTTTGATCTCTTTCACGCGGTTTAGTAATCCTAAACTTAGTTCTTTCCATTCATTAATTGAAATCCTAAAATTCCTACTGATTTTCAGCTTTAAGCAACCATAAAAACACACACAAAGTCAATTTTACAGTCCTTACAGCCCTGTTCTTAATCGTCCTAGATCACATTGTGGCTTGGAACATTGCTCTTTTAATGAAGTGGTTATGGAGATTCCCCATCGAATGTGAGTCCTCATGGCATTCCATCATTAAAAGCAAGGAGTTCAAATCAATAGTAGACATACCAATGTGGTTAATAGGGGAATTTGTTGATCTCCATGGAAATCCATTTCTTGTATCCTCCCACTCATGTCCAGGTTTCTTTCTTTGAAAGTAGGGAATGGGGAATCAATTCATTTTTGGGAGGGCATTTGGGTGGGTGAACTTCCTATTGATAGGGGCTTTTCCACTCTTATATAGAGTTGCTCATTCTCATAATGTTTCCATCGCTTTTGGCATGTACTAATTTGGCACAAATTTATGGAATTTCAATTTCATAAGAATAGGGAATCTACTGAACTGGCATCTTTGTTGTCCTTGCTTGAAGGTCTTTCATTGTCTTGTTCCATTTGCAATATAAGGGTGTGGAGCATTCATTCCTCTGGTATTTTCTCGTGCAAATCTTTTTATGATAAACTCATTGATAAGTCTGAAGTTCCTTTGTTTCCATTCCACAAAACAATTTGGAAAGCATTTGTACCTTTTAAAGTGAACCTTTTTATGTGGTCTTTCGTCCACGGAAGCATTATTATGACCAATGGTAATTTTCAAAATAGGAGACCCAATTACTTTCTTTTGTCCTTAATGGTGCATCATGTATTGGAGATATGAGGAATCGATGAATCATTTATTTCTACATTGCCCAGTGGCTTTGAATTTATGGCATCGTCTTTTTTGTCTGAGTGGCTTACTATGGATGGCTTCAGATGCATGTACGCATATGCTATTAGCTGATTTTCAGGGCTTTGGTGGCAACAAGAAAGCCAAAACTTCGTGGCATTGTGTTGACTATGCTATCTTTTGGATTATTTGGTTAGAAAGAAATTTGCGGATATTCGAAGACAGGGTGGCGGAAGTGGATTCATTACGGGAGAAAGCGTATCATTTGGCTTCAGTTTGGGCAAATGTTTCTCCTCCATTATAGGGGTCCCCATTTTTGTGATTTCTGAAGAATGGGAAGCAGTTTGTCAATCTTAGTTTTCTTTCTTTGACATGTTTGATAGTGATTTTCTTTCCTTTTGCATTGTAAGAGGACTGCTTGTTCTCACTTCTCTTTACTTGATTGATATAATCCATTTTGTTGCTATTCAACCAAAAATAAATAAATATAAAAATGAACTTGAAACTTGAACAAGTGTAAGCAGGTCTAAATCAATAACACTAGATACTTCATGCCAGGCCAGAGAAGTAGATATTTGTTAAAAAGATAGAGATAAATAAAAGAAAAGTACCATTGTCATCTCAAACATATTCTTTTAATAAGCTAATGAAAATTTATAGTAATATTGATTTACATAAAAACAAGTTAAATTTATTTTTTTCAAAATTGCTAAAGAAATTTAAGTATTCATGTATTGTATGTATCGTACCTGTAAGATTTCTGAATAGCTTTCTGTATCTCATATATTCAATGTGTATCAATTACAATCAGACCTTAGAATATATATAGCCCTAACTCCTAAACCAAAAAGGAAATACAAATACAATACGACCATGACTCTAATAGGACTCTAATACAATCATGCCTCTAATAGGACTCTAAGTTAATTTGTAAGACTCACAATATATTTCACAATATATTCTCACACCTCCGCTCAAACTCAAGGTGTTTTGGCAGAAAACACAGAGAGTTTGCTAAGAAGAAACTGAAACCGAGTAATAGTGTGAGTCTTGGTGAAGAAGTCCGCAAGTTGCAAAGCTGAAAGGATGAAAGGAAGCGAGACAGAGGCAGACTGCAGATGTTGCCGAACAAAGTGACAATCAATCTCAATGTGTTTTGTCCGCTCATGGAATACAGTATTGTGGGCAATCTGAACAGCACTGCAGTTGTCACAATAGAGAGAGGTCGGAGAAGACTGAGAGACACCCAAATCAAACAAAAGACAACGAAGCCAAACAATCTCAGCAGTGGCATGAGCTATAGCACGATACTCAGTTTCAGCAGTAGAGTGGGCAACGACTGATTGTTTCTTACTTTTCCAAGAGATCAAGGAATCACCAAGAAACATACAGAAACCAGACGTAGACTTGCGATCAGTAACATCACCAGCCTAATCAGAGTCAGCATAGGCCACCAAGTCCAAAGAGGAAGTAGAGGACAATAATAAGCCTTGAAATATGGTACCCCTGAGATAGCCAAGAATGCGAACCAAAGCAGCCCAATGGGTAGAGCGAGGAGCAGAAACGAACTGACTAATCACATGAACAACATAAGTAAGATCAGGGCGAGTGACAGTCAGATAAACTAAACAACCCACAAGCTCGCGATATAAAGTAGGATCATCCAGAGGGACACCATCAATAGAATTAAGCTTCACATTAAGCGCAATAGGTGTATCAGAAACCTTAGTATTGGTAAGACCAGCACGGTGAATGACTTCATTAGCATACTTAGCCTGAGACAGAAAATAACCCTTTGGAGAAGAAGCAACCTCAATACCAAGAAAATACCGTAATGGACCCAGATCTTTCATTTCGAAGGTGCGGAAGAGATACTGCTTGACCTCAGAAATAGCAGAAGAGTCAGAGCCAGTGATAATCATATCATCCACATAGAGTAAGAGAGCAACAAAACCAGCCGATGTATGTCTCAAAAATAAAGCAGAGTCGGAAGCAGAAGAATGAAACCCAAGCTCGGTAACAGCAGTCTGAAAGCGATCATACCAAGCACGAGGAGACTGCTTCAGACCATACAGAGCACCCGAAGACGACAAACTTGGCCAGAGGAATGGGGAAGACTAAGAGGAGGACGCATGTAAACCTCAGTGAGATGGCCATTAAGAAAAGTATTCTTAACATCCATCTGATAAAGAGGCCAAGAACGAATAGCAGCGACAGAGATCAAAGTACGGACAGTAGTCATCTTGGCAACAGGAGCAAATGTTTCCTCATAATCAATACCATACTCCTGAGAGAAACCTTTGGCAACTAGACGAGCTTTGTAGCGCTCAAGAGACCCATCAGAATGAGTCTTGACTTTGTAGACCCATTTACAACCAACCAAGTTCTTACCAGCAGGCAAAGGAACCAGCTCCCAAGTACTAGTTTTTTGTAGAGCAGACAACTCATCTTTCATAGCGTGAACCCAATGAGGGTCCTGACATGCCTCTTTGTAGGACTGAGGTTCTGAAAAAGAGTGAATAGCAGACAAAAAAGTACGATAGGAAGCAGAAAAACATGTATTAGACGAACCTAACTTGTTTGGAGGATGACGCGCTCGAGTAGGATATCGGTGTGCAGCAGGATCAGAGTCGGCAGCAGCAGGAGGATCAGCAATAGGGGTAGAGACAACTGGTGGAGGAGGAGCCTTGCGACGAGAATAAACTAACAACGGAGAAGGAGAACAAACTGAAGGAGGAGAAGCAGCCAGAGGTGAAGCAGGAGGAGAAGATGAAACAAGCTCAGGAGAAATTGTGGAGATGTACTCATCAGACGGTACCTCAGAAGAAAATGGGTCAATGTGAACCAAATCCTCTTTGGAAACTGGAGCAGTGACAGGAGGAAGTTGAAAGTAAGGCAGACGTTCGAGAAAAGAAACATGATGGGAGACATAAAGACGACGAGAAACAGGGTCGTAACACCGATAGCCTTTCTGAGTAGGACTATAACCCAAAAAGACACAGAGGACAGACCGGGCACTAAGTTTGGTCCTATCTTTGCGGGGAAGGACAAAACAGGCAGACCCAAACACACGAAGGAGGGAGTAGTTAGGAAGTTGGGAGAACAAAGCCTCATAAGGAGACCGACCAGAAAGAATGGGAGTAGGCATGCGATTGAGAAGAAAAGCAGCAATAAGAACTGCCTCTCCCCAGAATGGAGCTGGAACTGAGGCAGAGAGAAGAAGAGACCTAGCTGTCTCAAGGAGATGACGGTGTTTACGCTCAGCGACCATTTTGGGCAGGTGTATCTGTACAGGAAGTTTGGTGAATGGTACCCAAATTGGCCAAATACTCACAAAATCAGTTTTAAAATATTCCCCACCCAAGTCAGACCGTAACACTTTAATAGTAGACGCAAACTGTGTAGTAATCATAGACTGAAAGGTACGGTATATCTGATAGAAATTGGACTTATGAGTCATAAGATAAACCCAAGTGTAACGGGTGCAATCATCAACAAATGACACATAGTATGCAGAATCCCTTTTGGTGAGAACAGGAGAAGGGCCCCAAACATCAGTATGAACTAAAGAAAATGGTGTATCAAATATAGAAGTGCTTTTACGAAAAGGTAAGGCTGTCATCTTGGCGAGTTTACACCCCTGACATTCAGTAAGTTCACTAGGAGAAACTTTTCCCAAGATACCTGATTGAGCCAAAGACCGTAAGCGGTCAGCAACAAATGCCCTAATCTAAAATGCCACAAGTGGAAAGGACTGGATAGAGAATCTAACTGAAAAGAGGAAAAGGCAGTCGGAGAGGTTGTCAAAGGCAGATGCAAGCTCTCTACCACATTGAGGTCCCCAACTCTACGACCAGTCCCAATCTGCTGTTTAGACATCCGATCCTGCACAGAACAGATAGAAGAGGAAAAGATAACATCAAAACCAGAGGCGTCAAGTTGACTGATAGATAATAAACTGACAGATAATTGAGGAACATAAAGAACAGATGGAATAGAGACAATAGACATAGCAGACGGTAGGACAGACCCAACAGATATAACAGACATACTAGACCCATTAGCAGCATTGACAGTAATAGGAAAAGGAGGAGAAGTGCAATTTTAAAGTAAGGAGAGATGGGGAGTCATATGATGAGAGGCACCAGAGTCAAAAAGCCAGACAGACGAAGAAATACTTGAAGAAGACCCAAGCAAATCTGAATGAAGAGGGGAAACAATTGAGGCAGACATAGATGGCTGGGAGGTACACAATGTATGTTGAAACTGACTAATCTGAGCAGTCAATGAAGCTAAGTCAGGATCAGGAGCCGGAGCAGATACAGTAGAATCGGTGGGAGGCCGAACGGTACTCAGAGGAGGAGCGCAGAACTTAATCGGCAATTGCTGAGAAGATGAGGCAAACACAGACAAAGCAGACAAACATCCTTCTTGAGACAATGATACTTCCAATGACCCCTCTGATGGCAGAAGGCGCACTTATCTGGAGCTAGTGGTCCTTTCTTGGGATTTGTTAAAGATTGAAGCTTATAGGTATATGACATCAAAATGAACCAAAGTTATAGAATTTTGGGGTCAAATTATAACCACTATCTTAGTACTTAGAACACACAGGGAGTGAGCCAGTCCAAGTGTAATAGTCAATGAAATTTTGGGGTCAAAGTGTAAATACCAACAAATCAGTTATATGTATCACAGGGGACTGATTGCGAACCAAAGAATATTCAAAAGACAGGATGGAGTCGCGATGGCTGAAGACGATCACGAGGTGAGTCACGATGGCTGTGGACGACGACGGAAGACGATCGCGACCTGAATCAGAAGCACGGTGATGACGTTCGCAAACCAGAGGGACTGAGTTCGCGAACCAGAAGGACCAGAACTGAGCCACGACGAAGCACGGGCTGAAGCTGATCTCGAGTTGCTGATGATGACTGAAGACGCGACCCACGAACCAGAGAGACCCACGAACCCTAAGTCGCGACTGTGAAGAAGACCAAAGAACAGAGACGACTTCGAACAATCGGCGACAACTTCGAATAACAGGCCTGGACTTAGGGTTTCGAACAAGGCTCTGATACCATGTAAGATTTCTGAATAGCTTTCTGTATCTCATATATTCAATGTGTATCAATTACAATCAGACCTTAGAATATATATAGCCCTAACTCCTAAACCAAAAAGGAAATACAAATACAATATGACCATGACTCTAATAGGACTCTAATACAATCATGCCTCTAATAGGACTCTAAGTTAATTTGTAAGACTCACAATATATTTCACAATATATTCTCACATGTATCACGTATCGTATATTATATTCTGTATCGTAAGATACATTTAATACGTATTGATGATACATATCGATTTCTCTCTAAAATATCGAATTGTAAGACACTGGCAACACTAAGTTGTAGTTATGACAGGACCATAGGTCTTCTCGTTGTAATTACTCTTATTATTATTTGGATCATTATAATTCTGCTGTTGCAGACATACCATTCTTCAAATGTGGATGGTAGTCAGAATGCATTTTCAAATGATCGTGATGAATTTACTCATTCCAAATTCAGTGAAGTAAATAGTGAAATTGAAGACATTGCTTTGCACCAAGATTTCTGTTCAGAGTCTTGTATCAGAAAAAAAATTTGGATGGGAGCTGATTGGATGTGTCATACTATGAATAAGCTTTGCATTTACCTTGGTGAACCTGTTAAAGCAAAAGATTTGCTTAGTGCAGTGAAGAACTTGGTTTGTTGTGATGTTAATAGACATGCTGAATCTCCACCATTCCTAATGAATTTGTGGACTGTGGTTAAGGTCTCCCAACAGGCAATTATTGATCTACTTCTAGACATAATGGTTGAAAGTTGCCAACACTCAGAAACCAGATCTAGTGTGGATTGTTATGATTCAAGTTCAAAACCTTCGGGGCATACCAATGGAGATGCCAGTGAAGGACAATTCCTGAGGCAAAGTGGACCAGAAGATTCTGGTCAATCCGCCAAATATGAGACCTTGGCCTCTTGGGTGGATGGAAGTAGCAGCATGTGTGCAGTTGAGGGCTTGGAGGAGGAGATAACCGATATACCCGAAAAAGCTATTCTTGCACAACCTCCTTCAGAACTATCTGCTATAGCCCTTCTGAAGATCAATTCTATTCAAGATCTAAAGGTTTGTTTATTTAAGTTTTTATAGATAATTGTATTTGGCTATTTGAATTCTTGACTTCAAGTATTCATTTGTTGATCTATATTCAGATCAAGTGGCCTGAGCAGGCAGATGAAATCTTAGATATGATAATCAATTCTCTGAAGGCTCTTGATGGTACTATTCCAAAAGGTGGTTTAAGGCCAAATCAATGGCTTGTATCTGTACATAAGATTTCTCGTGCACTGGACAGAGCTCCAAAACACCTGCAGCCAGACCTAGTCACTTTGGTGCCCAAGCTGGTTGATCATTCAGATAAGCCACTTGCTGCATCTGTGCTTCTAGATCAACTAACAAAACCAGATACAGACCCTGAAATCCAAGCACGAGTAAGATATATCTTTCTTTTGTTTAATTTATAGATAATAAATTTGTTATGAACGTTGAATATTAGTGAACCATTTATCTTCAATTTAAGAAAAAAAATAGTTAGCCATTTTGTAATGGGAATTCTAGTGATGCTGTTTGCTACTGTCTAGGAAATGAAATTTCTATGCACTACTTCCTGGAAACATCAAAAGCCTATACTGCGACAAAAGAATGTTATGATGAAATTTCCGTCAGATTGCACATGACATATGGGCTTTTGTGAGTGCTCTTTTATACCAATGCCATCATATGGTAGTCCTTTGACTTACTTTTCCTACATGTGCTTAAGAGCCAAACTACAACCTTTTTTTTTTTTAATTGAATGTTTCCAAAGCAGCCAAATTATTCCTCAAAAACATGTAACAATGATCAACTTAGATGTAAGAATTGTTTTTTAAACTTCTTGTTAACTTTTAGTGGGCCAAATATTATGCCAAGCCCACTGCTGCATTAGATACCTCCTGACGATGCTCTGCTCATGCATGCGTACTGCAAATATATCAGAGATTGGTAGCCATGAGTCCATGACATCGGATTCCTTTAATGAATATGTACAATTAAAAAACCTCCACATGACATGATATTAGTGTGGATGGGGCAATTTTCAATCTCTCATCTAACTGATATGGCGTATGCAAAAGCATGAGGACATTTTATGGTGGGCTTGACAAAAGACGGATTGCATGAAAAGCTATAGACAACCTCCAATTCAATGCCTGGAGATCCTTTTTTTGTGCTTTTAGAATTTGAGTTATACAGGATTAACCTAGAGTTTGATTCCTTTATTCTCTGTGATTGTCTAAGATGGAGGAACAATGCAACAAAAGCAAGCTTTTCCCATGTGGAGAATACCTCTCAGTCTGAGAAGAGAAAACAAAGTAATAGAAAACTTGAAGAAGTCATACCATTTTAAACACTAATCTATGGTGTCATTGTTCTGTATGAACCTTCTTTTATTATTATTATTATTAATTTTTTTTTTTTTCCTCAGGTCTTTGATGCCATTAGCCAATTGGAGTTCAGCAGTGAGGTGTGGGAACGTGTCTTTTTGGTTACTTCCGAAGTGGTGGAAAAGTTCAATGATGGAGCACTTGCAACTACCATTGGCTTTTTATTCAAGGCCGCATCTCATTGTCAGCATATTTCTGAAGCTGTGCGTACCAGCAACAACTAAGTTAAAAGTTGCATTATTTTGTGAGTAATCTGTTTGAGTTCTTTGCTTCCTTTTGTATAAAAGTCCTGTTTTCTTTCTTTTGTAGGCCATAGTAGTTCATGCAAGGCTGTGTAGCATGGGGGTCGAGGTATCACCCTGTGTGTTGATTTTCTTAAGCGAAACTGTACGTAGTTGCAGTGATATTGCCATGGCTTTGTTGAGAGATATTGATTTTGGTTTTAAACTTGATGACAAATTTTTAGCAAGCTCTGGTGAGCCCTTCTTGTGTGGAGAAGATAAACTTTTGACAAGAAGGTTGGATATGATGGATGATCAGGTTCTTGATGAAGGTCATCATTTTTCTGACATCTATATCTTGATAGAGATGTTATCAGTACCTTCCCTCACTAATGAAGCTTTCCAAACTTTTGAGAGAGCTGTTGCTCAAGGATCAATTGTGGTTCAATTGGTGGCCATGGTCTTCGAAAGACGCCATTCTCTAAGATTAAATATTGGTCCAATGTCTTCTGCTGGAAAAAACCAGCAAACAGATGAAGTACCGGGTGGAAAAATTGAGCCATTTCCTGTTGAAGAAGACGAATTTGCCTTACTTCTTGGTCTTGCTGAAAGATTCTCTCTCTCTAATCACTCCAGAGTGCAACAGTTTGCACAGATGCTTTATGCTACGTTGTTTAGATTGTTTGCCAATGAGAGTTATTACAAGAGAATGCTTAAAGGGCTAGTTGATCGTGCCATAAACCTCATAGAAAATGGTCATCAAGCAGATAAAGATTTCAATACTTTGCTTTTCTTGGTTAACAAGGAACGGGTACTGTCTGGAGCAATTCTAAACATGATAAGGGAGGTCGCTAAGGCTGCCAATGCTGATTGTGCAACTCTTAGACATCAGTTGTCTGCTAGTGAGGACCATAATTTGCGTATACAAGAAAAAGACATGCTGAACATGACGATATGGTTAGAGAAAAGGCTAGTTTGTTGGAAAGGTTACGTGAATCTGAGGCCACTACCGACAATTATAAGGTACACAATCACTTCTCACTACTGATTTTGGCTCATGAAATGCCATCATATGTTCTGATTTTGAGTTTTTCCATGAAATTGGCAGTCTGAATTGAAGCTTGAGATAGATCGTTTTGCTACGGAAAAGAAGGAACTCTCTAAACGAATTCAAGAATTGGAGAGTCAGTTTGAATGGTTTCAATCGGAGCAGAACGATGAGATTACGAAGCTATCCAAAGAGAATAAAGTGTATAAGGATCGTCTTCATAATTTGGAGACACAACTTTCTCAACTGAAGTCCCGGAGTAGTGATGATTTGAAGGTATAGTATGGCTTCATGTTCATAACTTCAGAGTGCTATCTAAAATGTGCTCTTGTGAGTTATTATTTTGGCCTGGAACACATATGAAGGGAATCTTTTCTTCCCCCCTATTCTTTGGTTACATATCTTTTAAGATGGTTACTTCGAAAATTGATTACACATATTATATATGCCTCTAGGGATCATAGTCTGTCATATTTGATATGTGAACAGTCACTAAAGCATGCACAAAAATCCTCAACATTATGAAGAAAGTTTTGTATTCTTAACTCTATGAAGCGAGGCATATGTGTCTTGGGTTTATTATTTTGGAGCTATCTATAGTTTTCATTTTTGATATCATGTATGCAATTGCTGTATCCAACTTTGTGATTTCACGATTTCACTGAACAGGAGTTAGTTTTAACGGGTTTAAGAGCATCTCCAACGGTGAACTATTTTTTTCATCAAATCTAAGGAAATAAAAGGCTATTTCTTCAATGTGATACGAGTTGGTCCAACGGTAAACATTGTTGCTTGCATCAAATGCCTGGGGAAGTCCGGTGGGATGACCGGCCGGACGATCGGTTGTGCCACTGATTTTTTTTTCCCCCTCCATTTCTGTTTCCAATTTTGTTTCCCATTTCTTTTTTCCCTCTTCTTTCTACAGGGCCACTGCCACCATCACGCTGCAGATCGCTCTTTACATTGGCAACTTCTATGAAATCTGCACCTCCAACGTCCTGTGTCACTCACATTAGAAAACTCCCATTCTGTGTCACTCACAGGCCTGAGCTCTCTCTCTCTCTCTCTCTCTCTCTCTCTCTGTGTTTGTGCGTGTGACCACTTCCATTAGTCCATTTTAGTAGATACCCAGCTTTACTCGTCTCTCTCTCTCCCTCCGTGACCATCATTATTTCCTAGGAGATGAAACGGTGAAATGGGTTTCTCTAAAAACTGTTTCCAAGAGCTACCATTACTAGAGACCCACTTTATATGTATCAGTGTAAGAAATGGGTTGGTTTAATCCTTCTTTAAAAGCTCCATTTTTCATTCTTTTTCTTTAAAACCCCAGTGATCAAAACCCACAAAACCTTCATTTTGGCACAAACCCCACATCTTTTTTCACCCACATTCCTCCAAAAAAAGCCCCAGCTTTTTCACTTTTCTCTCTAGCCCAATCTTTTAAAAGCAGAACCACCACTCTCAACTGAACTTAGCAAGCAAACAGGGATGGGTTGTTGCCTCTAAACTAGAGGAGGAAGTAGTCTCTATTTGTAGAGAGACAAATGGGTTTCTCCAAAACTGTGTACCAGAGCTACCATTTTACTAGAAACCCACTTTATATGTATTAGTATAAGAAATGGGTTGGACCGACAGAATGGGAGTTTTGTATGCAAGGGACGACCAGTGGGACGACCGGTGGGACATCCGACTGGACGTCCAGCTGGTTGTCTGAACGTAAGCGCACAGTATTTTGGTGAAATCTGTTCCGCTTCTTATTTTGGTGAAACTTTTGATACATTCTCAATTTGATATCCGTTTGGTGAAACCGTTGGAGCCATAAAAGTGATATTTTTCACCAAATTCAAATCTGATTATGAATTTGATTCACCGTTAGAGATGGTCTAATATATTTCTTAAGATTTCTATGTTTGAACACAGATACTTGTAAAAGAGAAGAATTCTCTTGCTGAAAGGCTGAAGATTGCAGAGGCTGCAAGGAAGAAATCCGATGAGATATTGAAACACTATTATATAGATAATCAGATTCTACAGGACAATAAACATTCACTTGAGGATGAGGTCAGGCAATTGAAAGCAACAGTTGGGCAACTTGAACAAGAGAAGCTGGACAAGGAAGAAAAGATTAAACAATGTGAAATGTACATTGGTGGGATGGAACAAAAACTTGGTGCCTGGCAGGTTGGTATCTTCTCTCAATTTCATCAATACTTTTACGGGTTAATTGAAGCTGCTGCTGGTTAGGGTCCACAATTGAACAACCTCCCCTTTTTGTGTGATCATTATTCTATCTTTTCCTTTTCCTGCTGGTAAAATCATATCACTTTATTGAAATAAAAGCAATGTACATATAAAAAACAGGGTTGATGTCTTTTAATTGCCAACATGCTGAAAACATCCTCATGGTCCTTATGATAGAGAAGAGATTCTAGGAAAGACCTGCAGAAAGTTTTCTCTAGAAAATTGGATTCTGAGGAGTAAAAGCACTGGAAAATTGCCATAATCATATACTAAATTAGGCATATGGCCCGTGGAACGTTATAGCTTAAGGCTTAGTAGAATGCGGTGCCACCGTGCCACTATATGCAACAGACAAGCTGGCCAATGAATTCTTCCTCTTTAACAATGGGATAATCATTCAGATAGTTCTTCTGTAGGGATGAGATGGTTTACATTTATTTAAGTTATAAAGCAGCTGTTTACTGGAAGTTGGAACAATGCCACTTTTTTTGTTCTTTTTGGGCGGTTCATATTTGCTTCTGCTTTTCTGATAGCATGAATGACTTTGGTACCATAGATTCTTCCATATCTTATCTTGTCCTTATCTTCTTTTCTTTTCTTTTTTCTTCTTCTTCTTCTTCTTTTTTTTTTTTTTTTTTTTTTTTCACCTGAATTTTTCTAGTGAAAAATGAACAGAAAAAGGTTCATGCAACACACCAAGTCACAAGATACATTTTTGTTGCCTCTTTATTCAATCCAAATCCTGCTGAGATATCCCTCAAAAGTCAAAACCCTTCATTGTTCATTTCGAAAAAGCTGCAGCATCACAAAAGCTATGTGATTTGTGTCCATCTTATAACGCTATAATTACATAACAGCACTTCTCCTAAAGAACTTTTCAATGTGAATAACATCATGCGTTGGGGTTCTTCTCCCTTGTCTCTTTTTTTGCCATAATAACCTGTTTTGGAGATCTAAAGCCATTGAGAGTTGAGGCCTTGGTTTGCTTGCAACACACGTGGAATGTGACACGACCTCTTCCTTAATGTGTAAGTGGAGCATATAATAAAAATTGTTGGATCTTCTCTTAACATGTATGTTGTAGCTCATCCTTCTTCTACTTCTTCTTCTTCTTCTTCTTCCCTTTTTTTTTTTTTTTTGTAGTATTGTTATGGTTTCAAAATCCTTTGATTTGGTTTTCTTACATCATGCACATAGTTACGAGCATGCCCCAGGACCATGAACTATCTTTCCTTGCAATTCACATGGCGTATTCTTGTACGAGTTGTTTTCCAATGTGTACATATATTTTATCTACAGTGGAACTTCTAAGTCATCACCAAATGGTAGAAACTATAGATTTTCTAGTTCTTCATTTATACTCAGAAGTCGAATATAATTTCTTTTCTTCCAATCTGTAAATTTAATTGTTGTTCAAAGTAACTCCAAGTGATCCTCAAAATGGTGGAAACTACCCATTGGATAATTAATCATTTATAACTGAAATCAAATGATAATTCTTTCTTCTTTGGAGAATAGGGTGCTTGCATGCCAAAATATGTGAAACAATTTTCTTCATGGTCTGGAGCACAATTTAGGACAGCATTTTTGCAATATACTATGGCAAAGAGCCATGATTGCTGTATACTATGGCAAAGAGCCATGATTCAATAGGGGAAACCCAACAAACCGATGCACGTGGTGTTATGCGTGTGATTATTATTATTTCTGTATCGAAATAAATTGTGCCTCACTAAATGATGCCTGTGTTCTGCAGAAACATATCCATTCTCTTGAGGTTTCCCTTAGAGAGGAGATGTCACAACATGCTCCTCTGTATGGTGTTGGCTTGGAAGATCTGTCAATGAAGGAACTAGACACATTGTTGAGTATCCATCAGCAAGGGCTCGAACAGATATATGTCCTCCAGCAGCAGAAAGCTAATCTTGCCGCCAACCCTCCTGCAAACCCCAACACCTTTCCAAGCTCCAGCAGGTCATAAAATACTCTATTAGCCCATCTCTGGATTTGTTTGTAATCTGGTATCTGGTCCACCACAACAGTGGACATGTTTCTTTCAATGGACTACCTTGGAATGATCAAGCAGACGTTCATTTCCAAGAAATGGCATCTGGGTGGTCCTGCCTTCTTGACCTCAAGATCTTACTAGTATTAGTTTCCCCCCCCCCCCCCCCCCCCCCCCTCTTTTTTTTGTTTTTTTAATATCTTTTTGTTTTCTTGTTATAAAGCTTCTATTTTGTTTTTAAACTGATGGAACCTAGATTTTGTGAAATATACAATAGAAAAGGAATACAATTACAGAAAGTAAAACTTCATGGCCTCTGTAGTTGCACTAGCTAACCCTTTTTTAGGTGTGTTTGGATTATGAACTTGTAATTGATTTCCAATTGTTCGAATGGGGCCATTGGCAATAGAGCTACAAACGAGCTTAGTATTGTAGAGTTCAAGCTCGGCTTGTTTATTTATTGAGCTCAGAAATTAATCCGGCTCAAGTTCGGCTTGACCCGTTAATACTGTTTTTACTCGAGCTAGACTTGAAGTTTGATAATGGAAAAAAAGAAAATAGTTTAGCTCGATAATCAAGTTTGGTTAGCTTGTATAATGAATATGCATATATAATACATTTCTCATTAATTAATATATAAACAATAAACAAATTAGCTTTGAGTTCAACTTGTTCATTGAACGTGATTAAAATTTTAGTGAATGGGCTTAAAATTTTAGTTCGGGTTCATTTGTATATGTAATGAGTCGAGCTTGCCAGTCATTTGCAGCTCAAACTGGCAATTAATGTCCCACCTTATTTGAGGAAGCCTGGAATTTAGCACTTTATTGGATTGAGTGCTCAAATTTGTTGAACAAACTCTGGTCAACAGCATTGGATCCTTTTTGTCCACAATCCATGTTTCCCTTGCTCAATGCACTACAGGTTGCCAGATACATGAATGCAACTTGAGATTCTCATAAAATTATATGACAGAAATTGTATTGAATACAAAAAAATATAAATTGTATGATAGAAAGTGTATTGAATATAAAAAGAAAATATAAATTTTGAAAACAGAGAATTGCTGATCTTGGTTGAGAAAGTGGACAAGTGTCTACTTGTACACAATTTGTTCTGTTGGTACAACGGTCAAAACATGTTGAAAAATGTTGAGAATATCAAATGTTTTTATCACACTTGCAAGATCAAACATATCATACAGACTCTAAACGAGAGCATCTCTCTCTAGCCTCTTCCTTTAGGGTTTTCTACAGGCAGCGCCGTTTGGAAGGGGGAGGGGGCTTCGGCCTCCGGCCACCCCTCTCCTCTCTCCCCCCTTTTCTTTTCCTTCTTGTTTTTTCCTCAATAAACCTTGGGAGATCTCTCTTCCCAACCTCTCCTTCTTTGTGAGGAGTTTCTTTCCCCTTGGTGGAAGCTTGCTGGGTTACTCCTCCTCCCACTGGTGCCGAATCTGCCTTGGTCTTCTTCTCCGTTGCTCGTTGTCGCTGTCATTTCCTTCTCTCAGCTAGATCTGCTTTGGATTTGTTTGCCTCTATTGTTCACAAATCAAATCTGGTTGCCTCCGGGTATGAGGTTGTTTTCTCTAGTTTTTCTTTGTTTTTTTGGTTTGGGAGTGTTTGTATAGAATCCATCGGTGCTATTAGATGGCTTACCTACTTTGTGACTGTAATCTATGACCTATCTTAGACACGCTCTGCAGTTGATTTTTTGACTTCTGCTTTGCAGTACAAGCACAAGCACTTGTTGTGTGTTTGAGATTTTCATAGTTTTTCTACCGTGTGTTAGTTTGATCTAATTTTTCTTTACTTGGTGTAAGCTTATATGTTGGATGGATTCTTGTGTAAATGCAGTTTGGCTTCAGTAATAAAATTTCTTTTTAATTAAAATATATATATATATATATATATTTTATAAAATGTCTCACATGAGTGTGAGATTCACACTATGTGAGTTTCATGTGAGTCTCACAACCATGTGAGACATTAGGTAGAATATTTGAAATTTCTAGTATTACTTAAACATATTATAAATTATAACTTAACAAGTTATAAATCTTAACCTTAATAAAAAATAAAAAAAACTATTAATATGTTTGGTAGATTTAAATTAGTGAGTGATATTTGTTATTGTGAGATAGCTTTTTGCTATGTAAATGTCTTTTTTTTTAATCTCTTTTTGCTGTAAATTGACTTTACCTTGACTTTTTGTAATTAATTTATTAGATTAAGAGGTCATTCCAACAACAAATTAATATAATAAAAGGTTTGTTTGGGATATGAGTTCACGTTTTAGTTATTTTAGCTTTAGGCTAAAAAGTCTTGTTTGAGATAGGCTTTTTTATTTTTTGGACTTTTGTGAAAGAAAAAATAAATGATTATGGATTAGATGTAACATTTTATCTTATTTGGCTAAAATAGCCTATTTTGTCTAATATAACTATTTTAGCCCCAATGAGGCATCCCAAATGAGCACAAAATTATTTTTGGCTAATGAAAGGGTAAATTACACTCACCTTCCCTTAACTTTGAAGAGAATATAATTACTCCCATACTTCTGACTAATTTCATAGACACCAAGGTTTTAATTTAAATAATACTTAAACATTTTTCATCAGTAATTCGTTAATCGTATGAACAAAAAAAATGATATTATCATCTATATTTATTTTTGTTTATTTCTGCATTTACCTATAATTGGTATTAGTTTCAATCGCTTTTAATTTAACTATAATAAAAGATAAGTAATGGGGTGTTTGGGAACAACTATATAAGCCACTTCTTGTTTCGATTTTTTTTTTTTTTTTTTTCTTTTTTAGTGACTTTTTTTAAAATTATGTCAAAATTTTTTACTTTTCCCGTCTTGTGTGAACGAATCTAAAAAAAATTTTGTTGAAAATTTTAAAAAAATATTTTAAAAAACCAAAATAAGGCAAAAAAAAAAAACCCACTTTTTTGTTAACCTTAATTGTCTTTTTAATTTTTTTTTTGGAATTTTTATTTTATTTTTTTATTTTCTGGTTTATCTCGTCGAGCTGAATCAAGAAGCTTAGAACTTTGTGAAATTTTCAAAAAAAAATTTTTTACTAAAGATAAAAATAAGCATCCAAAAAAAAAAAAAACCAAATGACAAACGCCAAACGCTCAGTGTAATTTATATAAAGAAAGACATCATACGATGTTACATCAGTTATGCATGTTGATGATACAGTTTGTCCCAGTAATGGGTCGGACAGGTCCCAGCTCCTCAATACCCACGTCTAGTTGATCAAGCCCACCGGATTACCTGCAAACAAGTCCGACGGGGAACGAGTAGTCCCCCAGTGGACCCTCCGACGAGCAAGTTAGAAGGAGAAAGTAAGGAGTAAGGAGAGTTTAGAGTAGAAAGCTTAACCTTCTTCTTGTCTTCAACGTTTGCTTATATCCTTTGGTAATCATTTCGCTGTCCCTTCCGACCTGCCCTCCTCGCCGAAAGTCTATGCTGTAGTTTACCTTGTTCAGGGTAAGGGGGTCCTGTTCCGACGGGGAGTGTTGTCGTAATAAATGCTGTGATGGGCTGCATTAATGGTGATGTGCAGTGGCAATAACTTTGCAGATCTTTGTCTGCTGATGTGGCTCGTCATTCACCTGCCATGTGTCTGAATGCCATTAGCTCTTTATGCCATGTTGGATTCCAGCTGTTCTGGACCTCACTAGCTGGGTTATGTATTGGGCTCCAAGTGATGGGCTTGGGTTGTTTATAGTGATTCATGGCCTTTGTGGGCTTGTACACGTCAGTAGTCCCCCATTCTCGAGTGCAGCTTTAGTCCAGCGAAGGGAATAATAATGAAGAAGGTGAGGGTGTTAGGGAGTGGTAGTATGGAGGTCGACCGGCAGGGGTGACCGAGCGGGTGAACCGACCGGGAGGTGGTCCGACCGTGCAGGGTGACCGAGTGGGAGGGCTGACCGCGGATGTTGGCCGAGCGGGAAGGTCGACCACGAGGAGGGGCGACCATGAGGGTTGGCCGAGCGGGAGTGCCGACCGTGAAGAGGGCGACCGCGAAGGTTGGTCGGGCGGGAGGGCCGACCATGAGGAGGGCCGACTGCGAAGGGTGAGGTGGAGTAGCGTGGAGCTCAAGAGGCGGCGTGGTCACGTGGTGATTTGAAGTGGAAAAGACAGGGTAAGGGGAGGAGACAGTGGATCGTGGTCATACACGTGGCAACATCCCGTGGAGGGAGGAAGATTAGGCGTTGGATCAGAAATGAAACGTTAGGTCATTATGGGTGTTGAAAAGACAGTTTTGTCGGATGATTTTGAAAAGTTTTCAAACTGGCGAAAATTAATTGGGATCCTTGGAATACGGGCAAACCGTGGGCTTTTGGCATTATTCGATTCACCTACTTGTTTACGAAAAATCAAATATTTCAAGTGTGAATTCTTTTATTGCTCACGATACACCTCTGCAACACTTTTTCAATTTCCTTGCACCTGCCTCCGAAGCGATTCGCAGACATACCTTAGAAATGGCCCAAGAAGAAACTGCGAATGTTAGGGTAGATCCACTTGGCGATGATGATGCTGTGGAGTTAGCGCAGCAATATAGGATGGAGAGGGTAGGGGAGTCGGTCATACGATCCCATGGTTCCACTATGATAGCAGCTCCAAAGCCAATCAACCAGGCAGAACCTGATCACTGGCATACAAAGTAGATAAATCGACGGTTACTGCAGCGGCTTTGGAGGCTATTCGCGAAAAATACCAAGTGCATGCCGAAATAGAGTTATCGTTGCCGATGTCGACGGAGAGGCCATCCGATGCCAGACCAGGGCAGTTTGCCCTCTATGAGGAGGCATTGAAAGGAGGACTGAGGCTGCCCCTGCCGCAGGTGGTAGTAGATGTCCTAAATCGTTTGGAGGTGGCGTCGGGCCAACTAATGCCCAATCCGTGGAAGATCTTGCTGTCCTGTGCAAGTGCCTGGCCGAAGGCGAATGAAGGGGCGGCCATGACAGTGGACGAATTCTTCGCATGCTACAAGGCCTTAGGGCAGCAAGAGACTTGGGTCACTCTGCAGGCAGCAGCAGGGAAAGGGCTGGTGGCGGGGCTGCCGTCGTCAATCAAGGGGTGGAGACCACAGTGGTTCTATGTGTCTGCTAGTGGAGGAGTTGGAGTGCACACCATTTGGAAGGTGCCCACCAAGTCGATGGAGCCAAAGCTGGGAGCAGCAGCAGAGGAGAGGGTGAAGAGGGTAAAGGAGTGGAGGGAGAAAGAAGGGGCCAAATGGGACAAGCTCGTTCAGCCGTCTGCATTGTTTGAGGCAGGGTTGGGTCCACAGTCGAGCGGTGGGGACCTCGACCGAGCGGAGTTGGAGGCAAGGAGAAGGGCTCAAGAGGCGGAGGATCAGACCATCCTTGCAAAAGCCCAAAAATTCAAAGAGTCCCTGGCCGACCGACCGACCGCCCGCCAAAACCGGTTGCAAGGGAGAGGATTCGACCTCGCCCCAAACCCTTGAGGGAGAAAGACTTAGGCGAATTTGTGCCACGACCGCCCCCAATAGACCCTTTGAAGGAGAGGTCTTTGAAGGAGATGGAGGTGTTGGGCGTGGGAAAGAAGAAGAAGAGAGTGAGGCGGAGTGAAGAAGGCCTGCCCAGAAGAGAAGGAGGGAAGCGAGGGTAGAAGACCAGTATGGCCAAGAAGGCAGAGGGGGAGAAGTGGAGGAGGCCCCAGGAAAGTAATTGCCCCAGAAGTGGTGGACATCGCCTCAGAGGGCATGGAAGTGGTTCCAGTAGTGGCGGCGATCGCTGCAGGGGTCGCGAGGGCCGCCCCTGAAGTGCAAGCAGAAGATGGGGCAACTGGCCCTAGACCAAGGAGGGAAGAACAGCCCCAGGGGGGTCCTGCACCCCAAGGAGGGGGAGTCAGTCTGACCACAGCGATCTACCACGCTCGTGCGGTGGCTGGGCGGCTAGAGGGAGAAGAAGGCCCAGCCAAGGCAGGGGCAAACCGCTTAGTGGGGATTGTAGAAGAGGCAACCCCGCGCTCAACATCCAGATTCAACGAGACTGAGCTGCTGAGGGGGTTATGCTACGCTCAAATGGAGGTAACCACCTTAGCAGGGGCTCTGCTGAGGAAGGCGGGGGCTGCGAAACTCAAGGCAGATGAGGCCAAGACTCAGCTTGCAAAGTTGAAGAAGGAGAGTGCAAGTTGGGAGACTGCCCACGCTAATCTACAAGCGGTCAAGGTGGAGCTGGAGGACACACGCAGCCAGGTTGTGTCGCTCGAGTTCCAACTGGCTGGCGAGCAAAAGAGGTTGGATAAGGCCCAAAAAGCCTGCGCAGTCACAGTCGAACGACATGAAGAGGCAATGAGCAGTAATGAAGAGCTGGTCAGGCAGAAAGATGAGGCAGATGTGAAGATTGGCGATCTAAAGAAGGAGCTGGAGGGCAAACGTGCCAAGGCAGTGGAGGAGAGGGGGAGACTTCAGAAGGAGTTGGCAGCAGAGAGAGCCAAGGCGACGGCAGAAAAAGAAAGCCTGGAGAAGGAGTTGGAGGAAGAGAAGGCTAAGGCTGCGTCTGAAAGGGCGACCCTGCAGAAGGAGCTGGACGAAGAGAGGGCGAAGGCAGCCTCTGAAAGGGCGGCTTACCCCGATCTGTGCGTCGCAGCAGTGGAGCAGTTCAAAGGGTCTGCTGAATTTCAGATGGCAGTTGATGCCGCGGTCGCCAGCAGCTTGGCTAGGCAAGAGTCTGGGGGGGCGGGCCCATCGAGGACGACCGCTGGAGGCAGAACTGAAGCAGAAGTTATTGAGAGCTTCCAGCAGTCAGACTTCTACAAACACGAAATGGCTGAGTTCTGGGACAGTGGCTGGAAGATGTTCAAACGTAGAGCTGAAGAACTGTTCCCAGACTTAGACCTTAGTAGTGTAACAATTGGTGAGGACGATGTGGCACAAACCCCCCTGGACGAGGGTATTGAAGAAGAAGACCTCATCTCCAGTGAGGAGGAATGAGGGAATTGTTTTTGTTTTGTGTTGTTGTTGTTGTTTGTTGTTGTTGTTTTTTTGAATTGCTGTAATGAACTTATGTACAAAGTTGTGAATAAATTCAGTTGTGTTTTGCATTTGACTGTTTGTGCTTGTGCGTCTGAAATGGATGAAAACTTGTGATAAGAACTTGTGATAAAAACTGAATTTAGGAATTCCTCAAGACAGACTGGGATTGAAATTGTAATAAAAACTGGGTGCAGAGTAAAGTTAGGGACTCCTTAATGCAGAGTGAAATTGGACTTGTAATAAAAACTCAATGCAGAGTAAAGTTGGGAACTCCTCAATGCAGAGTGAAATTGAACTTGTAATAATGCAGAGTGAAGTTGAACTTGTAATAAAAACTTAATGCAGATAATAAAAACTCAATGCAGAGTAAAGTTAGGAACTCCTCAATGCAGAGTGAAATTTAAAACGTAGTAAAATTACAAGTTTGCGTTTGCCACATTGCTCAAGTAGGTTAGTGGTTTATGGAGTGAGGCATGGTTTGTGAGGAGAAAGGATGACTTGTGAGAGTTTGATTGAGAAGAAAATAACCTGACTTGTAAAGAAGACGTTTAAGAACGTCTTTGGAATTCGATTGAGCAAAGAGTGGTGTAAAGATTTGGAGCTGGAATTGTGACTAAGTGTGTCTACTAATTCCACAAGCATGGAATTTGCATGGGTGGCCTTGACCGAGCCCTACATGCGTGCTCATTTGGGGCAAAGCTATGATTTACTGACATTGTAGGTAACTGAGTCTGACCCTGAAACTGTGGCGCTCGGTCAGGCTAGGACTTGTTATGCAAGCCGAGTGCTTCATGCTCGGTTTGGCAGAGGCTTTTAGTGCTCGGTCTGGCCGAAGCTTCTAGTGCTCAGTTTGGCTGAGGCTTTTAGTGCTCAATCTGGTTGAGGCTCTTTTAGTGCTCAGTCTGGCTAAGGCTTTTAGTGCTCAGTCTGGCTGAGGCTCTTTTAGTGCTCAGTCTGGCTGAGGCTTTTTTAGTGCTCAGTCTGGCTGAGGCTTTTAGTGCTCAGTCTGGCTGAGGCTTTTTTAGTGCTCAGTCTGGCTGAGACTCTTTTAGTGCTCAGTCTAGCTAAGGTTCTTTTAGCGCTCAGTCTGGCTGAGGCTTTTGACGGTTGGACTGGCCGAGGCTTGTGGAGTGATGCTCGGTCTGGCTGAGGCTTGTAATAAGTGCTGCAAATGAGAATGTTATTGAGACAACACACAGATAGCTAAGATATAGAATTGTTGTCATGGACAGTGTAATCCAGTCGATCCAAGTTTACATTATGTATCAAAAAGAAAATACAACAACTGAGCAATACAACAGTAGGAACTTATTGAAAGTAGCGCTTTAGGTGTTCAGCGTTCCAGGGGTGGGGGAGATCTCGACCTTCCATGTCCTGAAGTCGATAAGTGCCCGGACGTGGTCGAGCTTTCACAACGTAAGGTCCCTCCCATTTGGCTGCCAGTTTACCCTCAGTCGGATTTTTGGTGGCAAGGGTTGCTTCTCTCAAGACAAGGTCCCCTACAGTGAACTCCCTTGGTTGGACTTTGCGGTTGTAGTGTGTTCTCGTTTTCTGTTAGTATGAGGCCAGTCTGACAGCAGTGGTTTCTCTGAGTTCTTCAATTAGGTCCAGGTCTGCCTGACGGAGCTCTTCCGTTAGTGCTGGATCCGGATGTAAAACTCTAGGGGTAGGCAGACCGACTTCTACTGGAATAACCGCCTCAGCGCCGTATGTTAAGCGGAAAGAAGTTTCCTCAGTGGGAGTCCGAGCTGTAGTTCAGTAAGCCCAGAGTACATTTGGTAGTTCCTCAGCCAAAAGCCCCTTAGCAGCTTCTAGCTTGGTTTTGATGATCTTCAGAAGAGAACGGTTGGTGACCTCAACTTGGCCATTGGCTTGGGGATGACTGGGGGAAGAAAAACATGGTTGAATTTGGAGGTCTGCACAGAACTTCCTATACTTGGCGTTGTCGAATTGTTTGCCGTTGTCAGAGACGATGGCCTCAGGATGCCAAACCTGCAAACGATCGACTGCCAGATGAACTTGGTTGGTTGTTCCGCTCGGTAATGGTGGCAAGGGGTTCTGCCTCTACCCACTTAGTAAAATAATTAATGGCGACAATGGTAAATTTGGTCTGGCCTCGGTGGTGGTTAAAGGGCCAACTAGGTCGATCCCCCATTTGGCGAACGGGTAGGGGCTGCAATGCTGCAAAGTGTGATCAATCAGTAGGAGGAGCATGGGGGATATTGGCAAAACGCTGACACTTATCACATTTGAGCACGAAGTCAGCCGCATCTTGGTTGAGAGTAGGCTAGAAATATCCAGTGCAAAGTATCTTGTGGGCCAGGGACCTGCCGGAGTGATTGCCACAGATACCCTCATGAATTTCTTGCATCACATAAGTTGCTTGAGTCGGATTGAGGCACCGCGCAGATAGGGGCGTGAGAAACACGTTTGTACAAAATGCTGCTGACGAGGATGTAATTGGACGACCGGCCCTAACTTTGGCGGCTTGCTGTTGGTCGTCTGGCAGTTCCCCTGTTGTCAGAAATAGAAAGATGTCCGACGCCCAAGGGATGGGCTTATTTTGGAGGAATTGTATTTCGTGCTGGTCGGGGCAAATGGCAGGGTGGGATAGGTATTTTAGGCGGACACCACGGCTGAGGTCGAACTGGTCTGCGGAAGCCAATTGAGCCATCTCATCTGCCTTAGAGTTTTCCGCTCGAGGGATGTGCTTGATGTGGAAGGTATTGAAGAGGCGAACAAGGGGAAGTGCAATATCCCTGTAAGCCCGCATTGTGTCCTCCTTGGCATCGAATTCTCCCGTGATCTGTCCGACGATGAGCTGGGAGTCACTGAACACTCGGATGTGGCTGACACCAATATCCCTAGCTAGGCGAAGACCTGCAATCAATGCCTCATACTCGGCCTCATTGTTACTGGCCTCAAATAGGAAACGGAGAGCGCATTTGAAATAACCACCCTCAGGGGCGGTGAGGATGAGGCCAGCCCCACTACCTTCCCTGCGAGATGATCCGTTAACATTGAGAGTCCAAGAATGAGGGTCTTCTGGCTCGATGGGAGCTAGTGGGGGTGTAGAGGCAGTGGTTGGGGTAGGATTAGTGAATTCCAGGATGAAATCGGCGATAGCTTGCCCCTTAATTGCTGTTGAAGCCGGAAGAGATGTCAAACTGGCTGGTTCCACTACCATTGCATGAGTCTGCTGGAAAGTTCGGTTGCTATATGACCTTCTTCAAGGGTTGGTCGGTGAGGACCACTATGGAGTGGGCTTGAAAAGTAAGGGACGGAGTCGTCTGGAGGCGGTGACCAAGGCCAAGGATAATTTTTCTAACAGTGGGTAGTTCTGCTCCGCTCCCCTGAGGGCCCGACTGATGTAGTAGACCGGTCGTTGGACAAAGCCGTCTTCCCTGATAAGAGCTGCACTGACAGCGGTGCTTGATACGACTAGATAGAGGAAGAGGGGCTCGCCCGTGATTGCCTGTGAAAGGAGGGGGGGATTGGCCATGCACTGCTTCAACTGTTGAAAAGCCTCTTCGGATTCAGCCGTCCATTCAAAAGTTTGCCGAAGAACTTCGAAGAATGGTAGGCACTTATTCGGGCGCGGGAAATGAAGCGGTTGAGGGCTGGCAACTCGGCCAGTGAGTGCCTTTGGACCTCCTAACCGTTATGGGTGACTGCATCTGATTAAGGCCTTGATCTTTTTAGGGTTGGCTTCAATGCCCCGCTGACTGACCAAAAACCCAAAAACTTCCCAGATCCTACGCCGAAGGCGCACTTCTCTGGGTTGAGCTTCATTTGGTACTTGCGTAGGGTGGCGAAGGTTTTCGAGGTCGCAGGTCAGTCAGATGATCCGTGGAGAGTTTGCTCTTGACCCAACATGTCGTCGACATATACTTCCATATTCCGACCTATCTGGTGATGGAAAACAGCATTGACCAACCGTTGGTAGGTGGCCCCAGCATTCTTCATCCGAATGGCATCACACGGTAGTGGTAGTAGGTTTAGGTACTCGGTCAGTAATAAAGGATGTATGTTCCCGATCGGACGGGTGCATCAGGATTTGGTTGTAACCAGAGAAAGCATCCATGAAGCTGAGCATTTGATGACCGGCCGTGGCGTCGACCAGCAGATCTATGGGAAGATGATAGCTATCTTTGGGACAAGCTCGGTTCAGGTCAGAATAATCGACACAAGAGTCGCCATTTGCCATTGTTCTTTTGCGGACTAGGACCACGTTTGACAACCATTTGGGGTAGTCCACGTTTTGATTGATGAATTGGGCCTCAAGGAGTTTGTCAACCTCTGCGGCTATAAGAGTATTGCACTCCGGATGAAAAATACGCTGCTTCTGGCGGTAAGGTCGGAAATGGGGTCAATGCTGAGGCGGTGAGTTATGAAAGAGGGGTCAATGCCGGGCATGTTCTGAGTGAGTCCAGGCAAATACATCATTGTGCTCGGTCAGAAGGGCAATAAGGTCGGCCTTAGCTTGGGGGGATAGTTGGCTCCCGATCTTGGTCGTTTTCATTGAGTTGGGGATCGATGGGAACCTCGACGAGCTCCTCCACCGGTTCCCCTCTGACCAGCTCGTCCTCATCTCGTACGTCAAGTCCTTCGATGATCATTGGCCTCCTTCAGCTTGACTTCCTTGAGTGAGGCGACATAACATTCCCTGGCTACGGTCTGCTCCCCCGTTACTGTCCCGACGCCCAGGTCGGTAGGGAACTTTATGGCGAGGTGGTAGGTTGAAGTGATAGCTTGGAAAGCGTTGAGGGCGGTGCAACCAAGGATGATGTTGTAGGCAGAGGGACAGTTGACCACAAGGAAAGTGAGCAACTTCGTAGTCTGCCATGGGTATTCGCCGATGGTAATGGGGAGATCGATGGAGCCGATGGAGGTTACCCGGTCGCCAGTGAAACCGACCAAAGGGGTTTGGAGGGGGGGACAGACTTCCTCCCCAATCTTGAGCTGGCGGAAACAGTTGAGGAATATGATGTCTGAAGAACTGCCGTTGTCGATGAGAACCCGTCTGACCTTATAGTTGGAGAGGAGGGCAGAAATGATGAGGGGGTCATCATGAGGAAACGGATACCTGTACAGTCGGCATTCGTGAAGGTGATGGGCTCTGTCCACTGCTTGGGCTGTTTGGAGGGTCGGTCTACCGTGGCAACTGCTTTGTCTGAGCCTTGCCTTATCTTTCTGAGTTCTGCCCTCTGAGCCGAGCGGGATGGCCCCCCACAAGCGAGGCCACCTGAAATGACTCGGATTTCGCCAACTGGCGGAGGGGGATTACCTGGCGGCCGAGGCTGTTGTGGAGGGCGATCATGGCCTTGGTTAGGTTGAGCTGGTTGCCGGGGTGGGGTGCCGGCGGTTGTTTCTGAGGGGCTCGGTTCTTTGCCTCTGCTGTGGACGGGTGTCCGTGAAGCGGCTTGGACTCCTTGACGTATAGGGCCTCGACCTGATCCTTGAGGTTGACGCAGTCATCAGTGTTATGGCCATGGTCCTGGTGGAAACGGCAATATTTGGACTGTCTTTCCGATTGGAAGGGGTCCGTGAGGGTAGGGGCCATTTGAGGGGGTAGTCCCGTTGGATCTGGTTGAGGACTTGTTCCATGGGAGAATTAAGGGGGGTGTACCGCTCGAACTGACCGGGCGGTCGGGCTGGTCCGACCGGTCAGCGCGGGAGGGTCGATCTTCATAGTGGGGTGTTTGGCTATTATACTGGGTGTTTCTGGGTTCTGAGTCTTTTCTCTTTTCCCTAGGGGTCAGGTTTTTAGCTATTGGATCCTACCGAGCGGCTAGTGAATCTTCAGCATTCATGTACTTCTGGGCTTTGGAGAGTAGGGCTACCATGGAGGTCGGGGGGTTTTGGAGAGGGAAAAGAGGAAATCGGACGATGTAGCCGGCCATGAAAGCCGTGAGGATGACCTTGTCATTGTTTCCGCTACTTGCAGGGCTTCGGTGTTGAAGCGGGTAACGAAAAGGTTAGCGACTCCCCCTCGGTCTGACGAATGTTGAGGAGTTGGGTTGCCGGGCGGCGTTGGTTTGGGGCTCCAATGAAATGGCTAAGGAAGGAGTCGCTGAGGTGCTAGAAAGTGGAGATAGAGTCTGCTGGTAATTGACTGAACCACAGTCGAGCTGACCCCTTCAATGTCACGGGGAAAGCCCGACACATGTTCTCGTCAGGAAATGCATGGAGGATCATGAGGGTTCGGTAGGTCTCCAGATGGTCGACTGGGTCCGTCGTACCGTCAAAAGAGTCAATGGTGGGCATCTTGAACTTGGCGGGTAGAGGTTTGTCTCGGATGGAGGCAACAAATAGTGAGTTTGCCGTGGTATAGGATTTATGCTGAATGTTCTGCATGACCCCTTGGAGTTGGAGCTTCACTGCTCGGAGTTCAGTGTCCTAGAGGGGAATGTTGTCACCATGGTCCGTCAATGGGGGCTGGACGCTGCTGGCTTCCCCTTCAGGGGCTGGTACCACGACCGACGGGCGTTGGGGTGGAGGTGGTAGATTTGTATGTGGAGGAGGAGGTTGCAGACCTTCCAAGTTGGGTGGATAGGGTTGTGGAACAGTATGGCTCGGGGCTCTTTCTTGGTTGGGTGGAATATCTGGAGGTGGTGGAGGAGGCATCGGAAGGTTTCTTTGGAGTAAAGCATTTATCAGGGCCTGGTTTTGCTCGGCCATGCGGTTAATGTTGTTGGTAAGCTCGATAAAATACTACAGTGGGTTGTTTGGATGGGGGGGTCGGCCTGATGGTCGGCAGCATTATTATGAGAAGCCGTGGATCTAGTCGTGACCATACACTTTGATGGGTAGGAGGAAAAGGTTGTTGGGATAGGGTCTCCGGCGACAATGAGCACAACTGGCGCGTGGAGCAAATAGTTCCCACATACGGCGCCAACTGATGATATAGTTTGTCCCAGTGAATGGGTCGGACAGGTCCCAGCTCCTCAATACCCACGCCCAGTTGATCAAGTCCACCGGATTACCTACAAACAAGTCCGACGGGGAACGGGGTAGTCCCCCAGTGGACCCTCCGACGAGCAAGTTAGAAGGAGAAGTAAGGAGTAAGGAGAGTTTAGAGGTAGAAAGCTTAACCTTCTTCTTGTCTTCAACGTTTGCTTATCTCCTTTGGTAATCATTTCGTTGTCCCTTCCGACCTGCCCTCCTCGCCGAAAGTCTATGCTGTAGCTTACCTTGTTTAGGGTAAGGGGGTCCTGTTCCGACGGGGAGGTGTTGTCGTAATAAATGCTGTGATGGGCTGCATTAATGGTGATGTGCAGTGGCAATAACTTTGCAGATCTTTGTCTGCTGATGTGGCTCGTCCTTCACCTGCCATGTGTCTGAATGCCATTAGCTCTTTATGCCATGTTGGATTCCAGCTGTTCTGGACCTCACTAGCTGGGTTATGTATTGGGCTCCAAGTGATGGGCTTGGGTTGTTAATAGTGATTCATGGCCTTTGTGGGCTTGTGCATGTCACATGTAAACTAGACTATAAGGAACAAAGTCTTAAACTATGGACAAGGCTACACTAAGGATTAAGAAAACTTGACTAAGCAAAGAAGTCAAGGAATTATCAAAACTACGGAGATACCTGCATTTTCTCTAAACATTAAGGGTGGTGAGTATAATTTACCATCATAAATAGGGTGGGGAGATTTTCTCCCATTTGTGCTAATCTAACAACTAACAACTAACATTTGACGATAAAAAATATATATATATGATACAAACATTGAACAAGCATGGATCCATTACAGTTTAATGATTATTGTGTAAAAAATTGACATTAAAATGCCATATCTTCTTGATCCTATCTCATAGTCATTATTACGCATCGAATGTCCATGTTGTTTATTCCCTACCACCACTTCCTCATCAACAGAGACATATCCAGTGTGTCAACCATACATAGGATTCAAATGCAATATCCTCAGCACACAAATTTTCAACTGCAAAGCTTGAATAAAATTTCTCAAAATATGTTCCACATCCTATAATTTCAAAATTATTGTTGCAAGAAAGTATACAAACAAGCAAGCACGGAACCAGGATTTTATCACCGAAGAGATCAGGAAATAAATAATATTTTTTCACCCTATATACAAATACACATATATGTACAACACAATATATAAATTATATATACATAAAAAAAAAAAAATTAATACCATAGAAACAATCTCTAATGGGATGACGATATTTTTTTTGATAAAAAATAGAAGGAAAATGCATGATATAGGAAAAGAATGAAATATATATCTTTTATATATATAAAGTGGTCGTCTTCTCTCTTGAGTTTCTATTGTCAATTTGGCAAGAGGTGAAAATGATGATAGGGTTTCAAGATGTATAAAGTGGCATATGAGTAAATATTTAAAAAGGCCAGGGTTATTTAAGTGAGATGGATGAACCTCTACAAGGTGGTTCTGAATGTATCCCAAAAATTAAGTGAGTAATTTTACTTACAAATCTATCTCATTACACCTATTTTCTATTTACATCCTATTCAAAAAATTTATCTTTTTACATCCTTTATAATTTCACATTTACCCTTGTCCCTAACCTCTTTTTTCTCCTTACCCTTATGCCTAATTCTTCCACCCCCAACTCTACCTTCGACCACTGCCTGCCACCTCCACTCCACCATCGCTGTTGCGAACCCCAACTACAGCTACCGTCATGACTTCCAGCCATAACCACTATCGCTACCTCCAGCCACAATCGGCATCTCAACCCCATTCATAGCCTTGATCTTTTCTTTAGTCCTTGCTCGTGACGTGATCTTCTCCTGCTAGTGCGATCTCCACCCCTGCGATCTTCCTCCCAGATTTCCTCTACTGTGATCCTTCTTGCTTCCACAACCTCATCTTCTTTGCTTCGAACCAAAGATCCACAGCCACCTTACCTGAGAGAAAGAGAGAAGGGTTTCAGATCTAGGGTTTGGAGGATGAAGAGAATAAGAGAAGATGGCTATGGTAGTTAAGAAGGAAGAAGGGCGTAGATGGATAGCGACAAGCGGCAACGGCGATGACGTAGGTGGGTAGCAACACACAGTAGTGGTGGTGGTCTGGTGAAGGGAGTTGAAAAGATGGTGGGTGAAATAAGAAATTACGGTTTGTAGTTGTTAAAGCTTGAGGGTTTTTTAGTAACTCTAATTAGGGTTAAAATTGTAGTAAATTTTTTTTAAAAATTTTGGGATATAGTGAGTTAGAATGATTGTATAAGTAGAATTTCTCACACTCCAATTACCATTTTTTTAAATAATTCTACCCATTAATTAAATTACTAAAATAACCAAACTCTAACCTTAACTCTTATCATTCCTTTTCCAGCTTCGGTAGCCTTCGACCATCCCTTCTCAACTCTGGCCACTAGTTCTCAAAATCCCTTCATTGTCGCTAGCTAACTACCTAGCACGGGTTAGGTCCTCAACTCCAATGACCTCTTCCTAGCTTCAGTCACTCCTTTTCAATCTTTCTTATTACGCTCTAGACCTTCCCCATCCTCCAATGCCATCCTATAGCCTTTCTCCGCTCTCCGGTGCCACTTACTAGCCTTTTCTTATAGTTTGCCATTGTTGTTGCATCTTGGCAACCCTCTCCTATGTAACTCACGAAATACCCATCCTCTAATGCCATCGGCACGCACAAACCCCCTCCATCTTCATCGCCTTTTACTCGCCTTACCCAGTCCCCCACCTTTGCAACTCATGAAACCCTAGATTTCAGATCTAGGGTTTTGGTAGAAAAGAAGAAGAAGATGAACAAAAGAAGATATGGAAGAGATGAACGGTAGAGAGAAGGAAATGGGTATTGGGAGGTTTCGATGTAGGTGTGACTCCAATAGCGAAGGTGATCCTAGTAATAGGTGGGTGAACGGGTAAAAGTGGGATCAATTGTGATGTTTTGGGGTGTTCAACAAAAAAAATGTTAAAATTCAAAATTAAGATTGAGGCATCCAAAGAAATAGGATGTTCAACCCAATTTTTTTAATTTATTTAGAGCTACCCACCTCTATATAAAAATCTAAAGAACCCTCCAAGATGTAATGCCCTCAAAATAACACATAAAACCCATCATTTTAGACATGCAAAGATATAAGAGAAATAAACACCTTCCTATTCATCAGAGTAATTCTTACAAAAGTATTACATGTTAACAACAAAAGCAAATGCCCTACGGGCTTACAGCTTTCCAAGTTAACACTTGGTTACAAAAAAAGAGTGCTAACTCAAATACATATTAAGCCCTTGGCTTGAATTTACATGTAATACATCAAAAGAAAGCAAAATGCAACATAGTCTGTCTGCCTCTAGCCTCCCAAGCTATGTCCTTGGAGGTGGCATGCTACCTATACCTGAAAATGATGTCCCATATAGGGTGAGCCAACGCCTAGTAGAGATATGCTAAACATAGTATGAGCAGTAACTAAGACATTAGCAATTGATAACTGTTTGACTCACATAAATCAATTCATAAACTATTTCCATTACATGACAAGTGTGTCCATGTTTCATCCCATTTTCCATTTCTCATCCAATTCTCAATTCATAACTATGGCTCAGATCTGGCCTAACAATTCAAATGAGTTAGTAACTCATATTAAACATTTCCCACTTCACAATAGATAAGCATACTAGCTGTATCAACACATCAACAGATAAGCATATGAGCTGTATCAACACTTCAACAGATAGGCATATGAGATGTATCAACACTTCAACAGATAAGCATATGAGCTGTATCAGCATTTCAACAGATAAGCATATGAGATGTATCTATGGAGTCCATCCCCTATCTTCTCCCAAACACTATCCGGTTTAGAGGTCCATCCCCTATCTTCCCCTAAACCGTGGAGTACATCCCCTATCTCCTCCCACACAACACAATGTATATAAACATAGATCATATACACATTCAATCAATACATAAAGTTAATGTATTATTTCAACCGTCATATTCTATGACACATTCAATTGATCAGGTTTAGTTTGCCTAATCATCATGCATTGTCTACAACAATCAAGACTACCCTCCACCGGTAGCCCAAAGCAATTATTTCTAAACAGATAATAAAAGCACTAACAAATAAATTATCCGCATTTTCAAAAGTGAATGATTTATAAATCCAACTCCACTATCCTATCTCATAATGAGCCAATTTCATTTTATTCAACTCAATTTCACAAACCCATAACTTTCCCAAATTAATTACACCAATTAATTTATACACAATTTAGGGCTTTCTCCTCCATCTCTCAATATTAACCCCAAGGGTCTAAATATTACCAACAACATCCCTATACTCATTTTGAAACCCAAATACATGTTTATAGTTCAAAATAAACATAACCCTCTTTTCAAAATTACACATTTGAAACCCTAACTTTCAAAACCCAAAACCATTTATACAAAAGCTCAAAATCTAGGTCAAAGCCCTTAAGAGTGAGTAGGAATCCCTACCTCAAATTTGGAGCTCAAAGGAAGAAGAAGACCAAACTCAAAGTGCTCCAAACTCCAAACTCCAAACTTTTTGGATCAAAACGAAGCCCTCGACGATCAACACACTTTTTATAAAGGCCAAAGGGTGAAGGATCACTTCTACTAGATCAATACCTAGAGAGAAGGTAAGTTTTTAGAGAGAGAAGCTCTCCAATGGCTATTTTCGAAAAGTAAGAGAGAGAATGGAAAGTAAAAGCGATTTAAAATAGCCTAGCTGTCAACTGATATACGACTCTCCCGCTCGAGCGGAGAACAGGATGCTCGAGCGTCAAGAACAAAAAACTGGGTCCGCTTGAGCGCAAGAATTCTCGCTCGAGCGCCAAGACACAAAGACAAAACACACCCGCTCGAGCGCGAAAGACCAGTCCGCTCGAGCGTAGATTTTTATCTCCCAGAACTTTCACAGACAAAGCACTACCTGCTCCAGCGCCAACATACCCGCTCGAGCACGACCGCTCGAGCGTAAAGAAACCCGCTCGAGCGTGAAAAACACACCTGCAGAAGTTTTGTAGAGGCACGAAATACTGGGAGTGCGTATACCCCGCTCGAGCGCAAGAAGGCCCGCTCGAGCGGACAACCAAAAACCAAACTATGCTCGAGCGCAGAATGACCCGCTCGAGCGTAACACCAAAAACCTGGGCAACAACATTTGAGACCAAAACTCAACCTACCTGTTCGAAACATGCCCACCACATCCTAAAACTCAAACAAGTGGAATTAAAGGATGACAACAAGGTATACAACCACCAACACCACGGAACCAAAGTTCGGAAAATGATAAATACAGAAAGGGAAAACCGGAATCGCTATAACCTTCCCCCCTTAAAGAATTTCGTCCCCGAAATTAAATACAAGTTTTTCAAAAAAAACAAGATTTTCTCAATTCCCAACATTATTACAAGTGAAATTCAACAACTCGACCCATTACCGGTCATCTCGTCTCTTTTCAAGAGGCAATTTACAACATTTCTCACAACATGCATTATAGATCTGCATTCCCTGAAATTTCACAAATTTCAATACCACATTGCACAATTCTATATCATATTCAATATTCATGATATGTTTTCATTTCTACAATACGTTCAACACATGCAATGTTACGTTAAACTTCCATTAACCAAAACATATACCATGCTTTACAACTTAAGACATATATAATGCTCTTAAAGTTCAACAATATTACAAAATTTCAATACATGATTATACATCAACAAACATGTCCGGATATCTCTCACGGGCCTCTAACTCACGTTCCCAAGTGGCTTCTTCCACTCCGTGATGCCTCCACAAAACTTTCACCAAATGAATGGTCTTGCCTCGCAAGACTTAATCCCGCCTATCCAAGACCCGAACCGGTCTCTCCTCATACGAGGCATCCTCATCTACCTCTAAGTCGGTCCAATCCAACACGTGCGATGGATCCGACTCGTACTTCCGAAACATACTGTAGACAGCCCATTTTTGACCGTCCTCAAGACTTGGACATCACCGTTTGAACACTCGGTGATCATCCATGCTTATGTTTGTTTTGAGTTCTCGGAGGTCTCGGCTACGCGCCTTGCCTCAGGATCTCTCAACTTGACTGTTTTGTACTTGGTTGGACCAAACACTTGTTGGTTTTTGCTTTGGAGGGCAGGGAATGGCTTGTTGACCATCCCCACACCTCACCGGCCATGTCTTGAGGCCACCGGCCTTGTTTCCTTGCCACCGGCCATTGGTGATGGCCGGTCGGCACTATTGATGGTCGGTCGGCATTGTGTTTGGTCGGCCGGCCATTGATTTTGGTCAATCGGCCACTTTTTCTGGCCGAGACCTTTTCTTGAGGGGGTTTGAACCTTTTGAACACTTGTTTTGGCTTCTTGAAGAAGCTTGAACCTTTCGAGCCCTTAGTTTTAGCCTCTTGAGGAAGCTTGAACCTTTTGAACCTTTGTTCTAGCTTCTCCAAGAAGCTTGAACCTTTCTTAGCTTCTTGAGGAAGCTTGACCCCTTTGCTCTAGCTTCCTCAAGAAGCTTGACCCTTTTTGCTTTAGCTTCTAAGAGAGGCTTGAACCCTTCTAAGCTTCCAAGAGAAGCTTGCACCTTTTGCTCTAGCTTCTCCAAGAAGCTTGAACCTTTTGCTCTAGCTTCTTGGAGAAGCTTGAACCCCCTTTGTTCCTCTAAAGAGGGCCCTCCTCTCCTTTAGAAGGTTGAAAAAAATTGCTAAGGCAAGAGACATACATATCTTCCTATATCTCTCTACTTTGAGCTCCAAATTGCTTGGTTCTTGGCCCTTTGCACACCAACTCTTAGCCTAACACCTCCATCATCAACCTAAGGATCTTGGAGGCCATTTTCAGATGTTGAAGGTCTGGTTTTTGGGTCTCAAAGCCGCTGGTTTTTCTGAAGCTATAAGGGTAACACACTTTACCCTCTTTTGGTCTTTATCTTGCTTCATCTTTTAACCATACTTGAAAACATTTTTGAGCTTTGTCATAAACTAAAAAAAGTCTTATTTGAGCTCCTTTTGAAGTTTTTTTAAGAAACTTTTGTGTTTGGGGTTGTTTACCCCCTCTTAAGCCTTGTTTGGCCTCATTTTTGTGCCTTTTTTGTGAGCTTCGGGACCACCTTGTATTGGCCTTCCCACCACTGAAATCTAGAGGGATTCAGTGGTGGGGATGGTGTTTTGAGGTCCTAAGAAGGAGAGGGGTGATCCTCTCCTTTGTTGTCTTGTTTACTAGCATATTTGGCCTATCAAAGGAGCATATGTCTATATCATTTGGAGGCCAATTTCAGGCACTTTTTGGTGACTTTTGGGACCTGCCTAGCCTCTTTCCATGGCTGGTTTGGTCCCCTTTTGTTTTCTTCTTGCATGTGTAGAGTAACCCCTTTCATGGTTTATCAAAGGAGCACCTCATTCTTGCATGTATTGGACACATTTCAGTGGGTATTTGGTCATATTTTGGCATGCCATGATCCAATTTTTGACTGGTTTGGTGGCCCCTCACATGCTTCATAGGCTTGTAGTGTAAATCATGCTTACTAGCTCACATTGCATGTTGTTTTGGCCCTCTATTCTAGCACCTTTTGGCCACACTCCAAACATGTTTTGTTCATATTTTGGGCTGCCTTAGCTCTGTTTTTAGGCCTCTTGGTCGATTGGTGCTTGCCATGTATGCTTGTAGTGTAATAGCTATGCCTAGCTTTGAGTTTTGAAGCCTATTGCATGCTCATATTGAGGTGTTTGCATGTTTTAGTATCATTGTGTATGATATTTCAGAGCTTATACTTGTGCCATACTCCCATATTTTCCATGCTTTAAATGTGTTTGAGAGTTGTGCTTGTATGCCTCATTTATGAGCCTTTGCATGAGCTTCATTTAAATGCATTTCGAGCCACCATCTCATATCATTTTGCCACTGTTTTAGGGCTGCATAAGGTCTGTTTGGGGTTGGTTTCATCATTTGAACATTGCTTTGCATGACTATAGTGTAATGCACTTAGCTAGTCTTTGGTGTTTGAGCCCATCTAACATGCATTGTATGAGTTGTTGTATCATTTCGGAGTCATTTTGTATGCTATTTCAGAGATGGAATGTATGCCATAGTATCTCATGTTTCATCCTTGCCATGCTCTTGGAGAGTTGCATCTTGTGCCTTAGGCTTAGAGCCATTACATTGTGCATGTTTGCATGAGTTTTTGGAGCTTTGTTTTCATCATGTTTGGCCACTGATTTTGGCATGCTTAAGAGCTACCCATATTAGTTTAAGTCCATCCTTTGCATGTTGCTCAAATGTTGTTACATTGCTTCATGTTTGCATACTTTGGTTGCATTGTGTCTTGCATGCTCCTTGTTTGCATTGTTGGCACATGCTTAGCCATATTGCATGTTGTTGCATGCTTGAGCTATATTGCATGGTTTGGCATGCTTGTTATATTGCATTTTGCATGCATGCCTTGCCTCTTGATCAAGCATGATAGAGGTTGGGTCCTTTATGTGTTTTGTGTGCATTCCATTTGACATTGAAATTGCATACTTCGGCTCCTTTGGCCATCATGCATCGAAATGCGTGATTGGTGGCCCGAGGACCGAGGGCCACACTCCTTAAGTCCATAACATGATGGGGAGGGTGGTCGTGCAACATTTTGCTTTAAAAATCCTATGCCATGCACTGTCTATCCTCTGTTCCAGCAAAACCAGTGTTCTGCAGGAAGAAATGGTCGGTCGGCTACTTGCAGTGCCGACCGACCACCAAAATCCAGCCGATGGCTTCATTAATGGTCGATGACCAGTTACAGATGGTCGGTGGCCTTTCCATTTGGTCGATGACCTCTCAGCATGTCTCTAAGGCAGTTCAGAAGTGTCGTAGAGGTTGGCACTATTTTCAGAGATGCAAAACAGTGCAGACAGAGGCAATAGTGGCATGGCAATGGATTTCCGGGCGAAACCAATCCGAGCTTGCATGCATCCCTCTTCCTGAGGCCATTTTACTGCTCTAAATAGTTTAATTAATTTGTTAATTAGTTAAGGGTTTGTAATATTTAATTAGCTAGGGTAGTTAATTATTCATTCGGTCTGTATTATTCTTTCGGACCCCCCGAGCGAGGGCAATTGTGTAATAAGTGTGCGTGAGTGTGTGTATGTCTTCCAACCCCACGTCTTTCTCCCTTTTATTTACTAGCTTATGATGGTTAGATTAGGGCATGTTTTATTTAGCATACTTATGATAACATGTTTGCACACATTCATTCATATTGCATGCACCGGGCTCGGCACATCATACTAACTGCATTGTATTTTCAATTCCAAATTGAATACATGCTATCTGTTGCATTTCACATGCCATTTTAGAATAGCCGAGCCTATTGTAGTTGCATTTTTGCATGTGTTGCATTAGGCATTTCTGTATAGTTAAGATCATGCATGGATTTCTAACATAGCTTTTGTTTTGGCTTGGAGTACTCGGTAAGTGTTTATGCTTTAGCATCCTTGCATGCGTGTGAGTGACTGCCATGATAGCATGCTTACCATGAGGCTACGTGCTTATGTGATATAACTGCCTGAATGCCTGTGGGTGAAGGTTGGATTATTTGAATTGGAATAATGCATTGACTGTAAGTTTTAAGCCCACTTGAAAGTGGCAAATCATCATGTTTTCTAAGCCCACCTGAGGGTGGCAAATCCACATTTTAGCCAACTTGCGAGTAGCAGACCGTTTTTAAAACAAACATGAGATGTTTTGTTCCAATTCAGGCGATCCAGTCTATACTTGTATGCTGTGCGCATCACATAGTAAATCTAGGCTAATAACCGGAATAAGAACACATAATGTTTTCAAAACTTGATATCATGGTTAGTAGAGGCCGATCTTCGGATCGGGCGAGAGGGGTTGCTCATAGCTGACCTTCCCCAATCGTGCCAAAGTTCCCGAGTCGAGGCAACTTTGGTGATGACGGACACGTGGCCTTAGGCAACGAGTCAGGGTTTCCTAAATTCCCCCAAAATAAAATATTTAGGTGGCGACTCTGTATCTGGCAAAGCAGTCCATGTTTGGCACTTCTTTCAAAAAAATCTGTTTTCCAAAATGATTTGCCGGATTTGGACTCTTTGGTGATTTATCAGTCTTGCATTGCACATTGCGAGATCAGATTAAGAACCGACACAAATCGAGTCCGAACTGTAGCATGAGGCCCACGAGGGCGCGTCTATAGTTTCTGGCGACTCCGCTAGGGAGTTAGAGAACTTGACTCGAACTCATGATATCTTGTTTTGTCTACACTTATGTGTCTCTTTGCATTGCATTTGCATTGGTGCGCTTAGGACACCGTGTTTGCCGTATGCTATTCCTGAATGGTTTGCCGGAGGCTTGCTTTGAGAAGCGTGCCATAAGGCTGACCGGTTGCAGGCTCTGCCACGACGGGAACACAAACCCCGGTTTTTACTGGGGCACCCTTTTTGACCGTTCGACCTAATGCATATTCGGAATTCATAGTGACTAATCCAAACTAGGACAAGTTGCTTACCCGATATAGGTTGTTTGAAACCGCTGCATACGTAGTGAAACCCTAGCTCCTGACAAAATAGGACAGGGAAACCTTACCCCAACAAAGGGGTGTTTTGGCTCTCACTTGTTTGTTATGTGCTTTATGTGGACGCGTCCCACGTGAGGGATTTATGCTGCCACAGTTCGGACTCGTTTTGTCACGGTTCTTAATCTGAACCAAAGAGTCCAAATCTGGCAAATCGTTTTGAGAAACAGATTTTTTGAAAGAAGTGCCAAACATGGACTGCTTTGCCAGATACAGAGTCGCCACCTAAATATTTTTTAATGGGGGAATTTAGGAAACCCTGACTCGGTGCCAAAGGCCACGTGTCCGTTATCACCAAAGTTGCCTCGGCTCGGGAACTCGGGTACGATTGGGGAAGGTCAACTATGAGCACCCCCTCTCGCCCGATCCGAAGATCGGCCTCTACTAACCATGATATCCGTTTTTGAAAACGTTATTGTAGACACCCCATTTTTGACCGACCTTAAGACTCAGATGTCACCGATTGAGCGCTCGGTGATGTTGCATATTGTGCTCATTCAGAAGTCTCAGAGTCGCGGCCGTGCGCCCTGCCTCCGGACTTCCGAACTCTCTTCTGTGCCATGCCTCGGTTTGCGAACCGGACTCGATTTTCTCTATTTTCTTTCCTGAGGGGAGGGAGAGGTCCTGTAGACCATCTCTCAGTGGCCGTGGGCTACATTTCGTGGCCGTAGGCCATTTTGCCCATTTCGGGGCCCGGTTCCCGATTTTCGGAGCCGTCAGGCCGTGTGCCTCGGTTCGGGACCGTCTAACCATCTCCGATTCCTCCGGTTTTTGGCATGCATCTCATTTACTCCCGTTCGAGGGACACTGGGGTCTTAGATACCCACTTCGTGGCCGAATGCCACTTTCGGTGCTTAACGGCCTATTTTCGGGATCCCGACTGCGTGTTTTGGCCCCCGAGCATTCGTTTTGCATCGGTTTTTGTTCATTTTTGGCAGGTACCTCTGTTTTATCATCAGGAAGATCACTGGAGGGTGGGAGGCTAGCAATTGTCTCAGCAACCAGTTATGCTCTTCCGGCGCCCCCCGGCGCCCGTTTTTCTCACTTCCGGGCTAATGTTGAACACCCTAGGGCCATTTTCTTCAAGCCAAAACCACATATTTGTGTTGTACACACATGGGAGGACCCTAATATGCTATGGCCGGCCAGTAATTCTTTGTTTCACTTTTGAACCCCTCCTAAAAGTGGGTTGTTCTCTCTCCTGGTTCACAGTTGCCAATTTTCAACCACAGGGTTGTGTTGAGGACACATGGGAGGACCCTAATCTAGCATGGCCGGCCATTAATTCAACATGCCCATTTTTCCCTTGGCCGGCCAGCCATAGGGGGTGGCCGGCCGGCCACCTGCAGCCCAAAAAGCTGGCCGGCCCTGATCCCCATGCTGTGCATTCCAGCTGTGCTTTGGTTTTCCCCCAAAAATATCTCTATCCGGGGGACCCATTTGGAGGGAAATAAGGCTCATTTCCCTCCACTTTGGCAAGGACTCCTCTCTCCCTCTCTTGTCTAGATTGGTGTCCTCCCAACTCAAGAGAAGAGGTTCCAAGAGTTGGCTTGAGCATATACATACACACAACTCCATTTCCTTCAAGTTTAGGCTCCATTTCTTCATCATCTTCAAGCTCTACCCTCACCACTCCATTCCAGCAGCAAAGGAAGGGATTCCAGCAGCTTAGAGTCATCAAATTTGGTCCAAGAAGCAACAAAAGTATTGGTCTTCAAGGGTAAGTAGATTTCCCCTTTTTTGTAGCATTTTCTTGCTTCATTTCTTAAGCCTATTTTCTTATTGTTTTGGGCTCCGACCTTAACTGAAACTAGATCTATTTTGAGCTATTATTCATGTTTGTTCAAGGGCTCAACCCTGTTTGAGCCCTCCATCTTGCACTTGTTTCAATATCATCTTATATGCCAATATTTTGCATGAAATTTCTAGCCCATGTGTGATCTGTTTTCGAGCATAATGTAAACTGTGAGTGGGCCTATTTTGAGCTCCTCTTCAACATTTAAGAAGGTCTCAACCCTGTTTGGGCCCCCCATCTTGCACTTGCTTCACAATTCCTCCAATTTACCGTAAATTTGCATGATTTGTTTGACCTACATGTAGTCTGTTTTGGAGCATGTAATGAACTGTGAGTAAGCTTATTTTGTGTCCCTCTACAACATTTTAGAAGGGATCAACCTTGTTGGGGTCTCCATGTCATACTTGTCATTATACCCCTCTTTGGCCCCCATTGTTGCATGCTTTTTTAGGCTTATCTAGCTTCTGTTTTCGGCCATCATCAGAACTGGAAAGAGTCATATTTTGATCTTCTTGACATATTTTATTAAGGGTCTTTGCTAGTTTGATGAATTTTTGGGGTACCTCATGTTATAGCCTTATGTATCCTCAATCTTGCATGACATTTTTAGCATGTTTTCATACTGAGTTGGGGGATGTCATCTACTGTAAATGTTCATATTTTCAGTCCCTCATCAATGTTGTAGAAGGGTACTTTCCCATTTGGGCATCGCATGTATCACTTGCTTCAATACCCCTCTTGCGGGGCCATTTTGCATTCTTGCTTAATCCTATGTGTGCTTGCTGTTTAGCCCTTTTTATGACTGAAAAATGCTTGTCTTGGGGCTGCCTTGCTACTGTATTTTCATTCCATGTCCATATTATGCATGTTTAGTATGGCCGTAGGCCATTTCGGGTGCTTAATATCGCATTTCGGGACCATTCCGTACATTTGGTGTCATTTCCCCACCTTTCGGGACTGTTTTGCATCATTTGTGAGTGCTGAAATTCCATTTGCATGTTTGCATATCATTTTCTATGTCATTTCATGCCTTACGGCCATTGCCTCGGATTGCGCGCCCGTATGCACGCATTTCGAGGCATCTCATTTTCATCCGTCGGCCTCTTATGTGAGTGTGGCTGAGGTCCACTCGTGTTAGTGTAAGTCCAATTTGCATTGCGTATTCCATTTCATGTCCTAGGATCATCGCCTCGGTTTGCGCGCCCGTGTGCACGCATTTCGAGGCATCTCATTTTCATAGCATTGTGCATGCTAGGACTACATATTAGTTGCATTCATGCATATCACGCATATTGCATCGTGTTCGGGATAGGAGTTAGCCCGGGCACGGGAAACGAGGCGCGTTTCGTACTTCGAGTGACGGAACGGGTCTCAATTCCCAAGTCACTGACACTCCGGATTACCCATGATGGAGTTAGGTTTTGTTGTAGCATTCATATGCATTCATCATATATTGAGTTGTGCAATCCGACTCCTCGGCCATTATGCATCGAGATGCGTGATTGGTGGTACGAGGATCGAGGCATGCATATATTTGTGAAATACATTGCTATGCCCCTTTCCTGCTCTCTGTTGCAGCAAAATGGAGAATCATCAACTTTTCGGAGTCTGGCGCGCATTTCGAGAAACATTGCAAACAGAGGCTAATTGGGGCATCCCAGTGGATTTCCGCGCAAGGCGGCCCAGCATACATCATTCATCAGAATCGAGGCAGCCCCTGGCTTGCATGCCAGTTTACAGCTTTCTTAGTTTAATTTGTTAATTAATTAGGAATTTGTATATCATTCGGACTGTATATTTTGGACTGTATTATTCTTTCATTTGGGACTGTATTATTTGTTCGGACCCTCTGTGCGAGGGCATAATTGTAATAAGTGTGCGTGAGTGTGATGTATGTCTTCCAACCCCACGTCTTTCTTCCCTTTTATTTATCCGCTTACGATGGTTAGATATAGGGCATATTTTAATTAGCATACAGCATGACAGCATGTTTGCATCATTCATCTGTTTTGCACGCACCGGGCTCGGCGCATCATACAAACTGCATTTGTATTTCAATTCCAAATTGAATACGTGTTAGCTGTAGCATTTCATATGCCATGTTCAGAATAGCCGAGCCTGTTATAGTTGCATTATTGCATGCGTTGCATTAGGCATTTCTGTGTATCTAGGATCATGAATGATTTCTAACGGCTTTCTGTTTTGGCTTGGAGTACTCGGTGAGTTTTATGCTTTAGCATCCTTGCATGCGTGTGAGTGACTGCCATGAATAGCATGCTTGCCATGAGGTTAACTGCTTATGTGATATAACTGCCTTGAATGCCTGTGGGTGGAGGTTGGGTTATTTGGAGTGGAACAAATCATTGACTGTTTGTTTTAAGCCCACTAGATAGTGGCAAAATCATGTTTTCTAAGCCCACCTGAGGGTGGCAAATCCGCGTCTTAGCCTACCTGCGGGTAGCACCATCAAACCATTTTCAAACAAACAAACATGAAATGTTTTGTTCCAATTCAGGCGGCCCAGTCTATACTTGTTTGCTGCGAGCATCACATAGTAACCTAGGCTAATAACCGGAATAAGAACTCACAATGTTTTCAAAATAAGATATCATGGTTAGTAGAGGCCGGTCTTTGACCGGGCGAGCGGGGGTGCTCACGAAGTGACCTTCCCCAATCGTACCCAAGTTCCCGAGCCGAGGCAACTTTGGTGATGACGGACACGTGGCCTTTGGCACCGAGTCAGGGTTTCCTAAATTTCCCAAAAATAAAATATTTAGGTGGCGACTCTGTATCTGGCAAAGCAGTCCATGTTTGGCACTTCTTTCAAAAAAATCTGTTTTCCAAAACGATTTGCCGGATTTGGACTCTTTGGTTCAAGATTAAGAACCGTGACAACAAATCGAGTCCGAGCTGTAGCGAGGTCCCCCGCGGGCTTGTTACAGTTATGTGTTCTTATTCCGGTTAATTAGCTAGAATTACTATGTGATGCACACAACACAAAAGTATAGACTAGATTGCCTAATTTGGAACGAAGCATTGCATATCCGTTTGTTTGGAAAACGCTTTGAGATTTGCTACTCGCAAGTAGGCTAAAACACGAATTTCAACGAGTTGTTCCAACTCAAACAATCCAACCTTCACCCACAGGCATTCAGGCAGTTAATCAAATAAGCATCTAGCCACATGGTAAGCATGCTGTCATGTTAACATTCACACTCATGCGAAATGCTAAAGCATAAAATACTTACAATGTACTCCGCGCCAAAACAAGAACATGTTAGCAATCATGCATGATCCAAGTCCATGTTAAGTGGCTAATAAAACGCATACAGAATGTCACTAGAATAGGCTCGGCTAATCCTAGGATGACATGTGAAAATGCACAAGTAGCATGTATTCAAGTTAAATTTGAAATACTTATGCAGTTAGTATGATGCGCCGAGCCCGGTGTATGCAATACTGATAAATGATGCACGCATGCATAGCATAAGGTATGCTAAATTAAACATGGCCTAATACTAACCATCAAAAGCAAGTAAGTAAAAGGGAGAAAGAAGTGGGGGTTGGAAGACATGCACACACGCACCCACACTTATTACAAATTTGCCCTCGCTCGGAGGGACCGAAAGAATAATACAATTAATTAACCTACAAGCTAATTAATTATTACAGACCAATTGAACTAGCTAAGCAAATTAACTAATCTAATTTAAGCAATAAGCAGCCTCGGGAAGAGGGTCCAATGCATGCGTGCTCGGTTCTGCTCGGAAGGCCACTGCCATGCGCAAGATGCCTCTGCTTTGGCTGTTCTGCTCCTCTGAAGACTACACAAGTCCCAGGATATGCTCTCTGCACACTGTGGAACACCACCAGCTGAGGGAATTGGTCACCGGCCATGGAGAATGGTCACCGGCCACAAATTGAGTTATCGGCCACTGATGGATGGCCGGTCGGCACTGAAGATGGCCGGCCGGCCAAATCTTCCTGCAGAATCTGTGTTGACAGCAACAGAGGGCAAAACAAAGCATGGCAATGCATTTCAAGCAATGTATGCACCAACCACACCCCTTATCATGTGAATGACTCAAAGGAGGATAGGCCTCGATTCTCGGACCACCAATCGCGCATTTCCATGCATGATGGTCCAAAGAATCAAGTGTGCATTTTAATTTCAAATGCAATGCAAACCAAATAAGCAAACAAAGGGGCATTCAACCTCTATCATAGCTTGATCAAGAGGTGAAAGATGCACGCAAATGCAATGCAACCTAAGTATGTTAACTAGGCATGCAACATGAGCATATGGGAAGCATGCAAGGCATATAACAAGCATGCAAGTTAAATGAGCATACAAGGTACAATGCCAACACACAAACATGCAAAACATATGGCATGTTAAGCAACCAAAACAAGGAGGAGAATGCATGCCAAATGCAACACCATTCCAACATGCAACAACATGTCATAAGCTAAGCATGCAACAACATGCCAAGGGATGGAATTAAACTAAATTAGGCAGCCCTTAAACAAGCCTAAAACAGTGGCCAATGCTATTGAAATGAGGGCCAACACACACACACACATGTACATGTTGATGGGCCAACACTTGAGCATAAAACAAGCAACTTTTAAGCACACTTAAAGAGACTAAACATAAACAATTAGCATGCATGGAAAGCTCTGAAAATCATGTTAATGATGGTGCCAAACCAACTAATCAAAGCAACCAAAGCATGCAATAATGGTCCAAGATTCAAGGCAAGCCCAAGGGGACTTAAACCAAAGCTAAGTCAACCAAGCCTCACAAGGCTAAGGGGACTTAAAACAGGTCCAATGCAGACCTAAGCGAAGCTAAGGATGCACTTAGATGGCATCTAAGTGGTCTAAATATGCAAGCATACAAAGAAGCACATTCATAGAGCATAAGGAAACAACCTTTTAACACATTGAAGGAGCATCAAATACAAGCATATAGGCATGTTATAAGGACTGAAATAACATGGTAAGTGGTTCCAAACCATTGGAATAATGCAAGTAATGCATGCTAGAGGGGCCAATGCTTAAGGCATACAAGAGGGGTTACATGGTAGCTATGCAAAGCAAAACATGAATGACCCGAATGACCAAAAACAGACCTCAAACACATCAAAACATGCATATAAGCTTCACAAAGCTTGGCCAAAATACATGAGCATGGTAGTCTAAATGCTATGCATGCATTAAGGCAAATCATGGCATTACAAGGCATGTATGCTAAGCAAGCATGGTGTACCTAAACCAACTCGAAACAGTGCTAAATCATGACATAATAAGCACAAAAAACAGCTAAGGCATGGTCAACATACACTTAAATTAGATGCTCCCTCAAGAGGCAAAAATGTCCCTTTTCAAGGACAACAAGGAGAGGGGGTGGCCCTCTCCTTCTTGGGACTTCAAGGCACCATCCTCACCTCTGAAATCCCTCAAGATTTCAGTGGTGAGGAGGCCCAAACACAATGGTCCCGGAGCTCAACCAAAATGGCACAAAACAAGGCCAAACAAGCCTTAAGAGGGGTCAAACAACCCCAAAGCTTAAAACACCCTTAAACAACTATTTAGAGTAGGCAAAAACAAGACTTTTATGTGTTATATGCTAAGCTCAAAAACAGATGCAAGATAGTCAAAAAAGCTTTGCAAAAATAGGGTATTTAAAGGAGTAAGTGCTCACCCTTGTAGATCCTCTTCAAGAATGGAAGACCGGTAGCTTCTTTGGCTCAAACCAGCTCCAAAACTTCAAAAACAACCTTTAAGGGGCCTCAGCTCCAAGAGAAGGTGTGATGGTGGGTGTTTGTGCACAAAAGTGAGGCAAAACACACACAAAACACAAAAGATAGGAAGGTATAGATATAGGATAGATACAAATCCTAACCCTAAAACCAGAGCCTCTCTGAAAATGTTGTCCAACCCTAAAAGAGGGAGAGAAGGCCTCCTCTTATAGAGCTTCAATCTTGTAAGCTTACAAGACAAGCTAGCTAAGAGGGAAATCCCTCCATACACGTGTATGGAGGGGAGCCAAGTGCATGCCAGCTGCATGAAAATATCTGCAAAAGCAGATGCACAGTAGTCGGCCGGCCAAAAATGCAATTGACAAAAAAAAGATAGCCGGCCGGCTATCTATAGTGCCGGCCGGCCAAACATTTGGCCGGTGGCAATAAAACACAGCCGATGGCCTCAAGCCATGGCCGGTGGAGTGTGGGGATGGCCCACAAGCCATTCCCTGCCCCTCCAAGGTAAAGCACAAGTGTTTGGTGCAAAACCAAACACAAAACAGTCGAGTCAAGAGATCTTGAGGCAAGGCGCATAGCCGAGACCTCCGGAAACTCAAGACGAACACAAACATGGATGATCACCGAGTATTCAAGAGGTGACGTCCAAGTCTTGAGGACGGTCAAAAATGGGGTGTCTACACTTTAGAGTTGGCCTCTACAGGGAATGCATGTATCAGTTCGCAAGTTTGGGTATCAGGCCTGTACGCATCAGCATCAGTATTTTGGGGGGATCAGTTTTACCTGAGGGTATCGGTTACAGGCAGAATTTGGGGCAGAATTCAGTAAAGAGTCAAATCTGTTTTGGCGAAATTGGGCTAAGATGCTCTTTGTTTTCTCTTTTGCTAGGTAGTCCTGGAACCATAGCTTCAGAAGGCTCCAATATCCCCCGAGGTTCATCGGATTTGTGCTAATAGACTTTGTCAAGTCAGAGATTCAGTTCATGGGAAATCAGTATTCCTTCGCCAGAGGCAGGGTAAAAGGGCTAGTCAGGCACAGATCACCAATTCAGCAGTTACCAGATTAGTGGCCCTCATCCACCCCACCAGTGAACAGTCAAGCTGAGGTCTCAGTTTCTACTGCAGGGATAGATATACCGGTTGTTCAGATAAACCAGCACTCTATGGCAGAAATGGAGGAAATGATGCGTCAACTCCAAGAAAGTATGAAAATCATGCAATAGGACGCTGTCCGCCAAGCAGAGTTTGCCAAACAACAGGCCGTGGTCATGGCCCAACAGGCAGAGCTAATCACCAGGCTACAGCATCAAGCCGGGGCATCTGCTTCGCACCAAGCTCCTCCTCCACCAGGAGTCCCAATACCCGGGGAAACGGCGAATGTTCAGAATGTCCAAGAGGATACAGACATCCCAACGGGGCCGGCTCCGCCCCGATTCTACCTCAACTATCCAAGGCACCCACTCCTATCAATCAACCGGATTCTCCCTTCGAGTTCGAGGTGGACCCCACGGCATTAAAAGTGAGCAAGCTTGAAAAGCTGTTCAAGAAATCTCAAGGTGTGAAGTCCATTCCGGACATTGAGGACGGGTATACCGACGTAGCTGTGACGCTGCCGGACAGATTTAAGATGCCACACATCGACCGATTTGATGGATCTGGGGATCCCATGGTGCATCTCCGGTTGTTTTAGGACATACTAAGGCCGATGGGCCTCACTAGATTACAGAAGCTTTCTTTATTCGGCCGAACCTTGTCAGGTGTAGCGGCCATCTGGTATGCAAAATTGGAAGACGATGTCAAGAGGAATTGGGATGAGATGGCCGAGGCTTTCGTCGTTCAATACTCCTATAATACATAGATCGAGATTACAACCCGTGATCTTGAGACGACTAGGCAGGAGCCTAAGGAGAGCTTTTCTGACTTTGTGACCCGGTGGAGGGCCAAGGCCTCAATGATGACCATTAGGCCGACTGACAAAGATCAAATACGGATGGCTGTGCGCAACCTCCAACCCAAGCTCATGCAGAAAATGATCGTTCTCCCATTCCCCACCTTTCCAAACTTACATGAGATGGGAGTACAGATCGAGGACGCTATGATGCAAGGCCTCATTGATCAGGAGAAGGAGCAGCCCAGGAGGGCGTTTACCCGCAGTTCGAATGCGACCACCAGCGGTGACGCAGCTGCAAGATCTTCCGAAGTGGGCATGGTCGCCACCACCACACCAAGAACAGCCACCCCCTTTGTTGGTGCATCCAATCCAAACCCCCGAACTTTGGACTATCTACCCCGAGGCAAGAAGGTTTTCACCCCACTCTATATGCCTTTGTCTAAAGCCCTGGGGGTCCTACTCAGGAAAGGACATCTGAAACCGTTAGAACAACGGCCTCTACCCAACCCTCTCCCTGCAAAGCATGACCCGGCTAAGTACTGTGCTTTCCATCAATAAACCAGTCATGACACTGACAGTTGCGTCCGTCTTCGTCACGAGATACAAAATCTGATTGACAATGAGGTCATCGTCGCACCAAGCTCTGCAAATTCTATCGGCACTTGATCAGTGAACTTGTGGGGGATAATGTGACTATGTGATCGGGAGATGAACCACCTGCGAGCGGCGTTCAGTTTATTTCAGATGTGGTGTATGGTACGCACTGTTTTGAGCATTTGTGAATGCTGGGTTTTGTACGTTCTGGCTTGGGTATTGAGTCAGTTCTGTTGTTTTGTTTTAAGTCTGTCTCTTTCTTTTGAGTCAATCTTTTCATATTGAGTCAGTCGAGTCTGTCTTGTTGTATCGAGTCAGTCCTGTTTTGTTAAGAGTCGGGTGATTTCGGGGATGTTACCTCAAACATCACTTGCTTGTTTTGTGTTTGTCTTTTCGTTTTCTTTTGAGTCTGTTTCTGCCTTGGAGCCAGTAATGCCAACAGATTTGAATGAACAGCAGTGGTTTTTCATACTTTTGTGTTTGCTTCTGCCGTGTGCCAGTTGTGCCAGAAATTCTAAATGAGATGGCAGTATTTGACTAGAAGCTGTGTCTTTTCTGTGCCTTGAATTCGTTGCATCGACCTAAGTTTTCCAAAACTTTTTTCGAAACATTGTGATAAAAAACAAAGAGGAAGGAATTCCTCGGGTTTCGTAAAATTTGATCAATTGAGAGAAAGAGAGGCATGCTAAGCCCTTAATGATCGAGATCATGCTTGTTAATGTGAGTACTGAGAAGGATCCTGACTTGATCCAGATTGGTTCTACATTGTCTTCAGCGCGAGCGATTTGTCGCTTTCTTAAAAGATTTCAAAAACTGTTTTGCGCAATCTTGCGAAGACCTGTGTGGAATCACTCTTGAGATTGTGCAGCCTAGGATCGCTCTCAGCCTCAAGACTCGACCCCTCATTGTCAAACCTTGGACTTAAATTCAAAATGTTCAATGGTCAACTACAACGTGAGGCCTGTGTGGCCAGATTCAAAGCAGCCCTCGAATAAGAGACAAGAAAGTCAGATCAAGAAGATCAGATGTCATCAAAAGAAGCTTGCAAAGCTAGATCAGAAGCACCCCTGGAACTAGGGGCAAAGAATTTCAAATGTGCTCGAAGAGCCGAAGATGGATCATTCCACAAATCAAAGAAGGTCGGCAAGAATGCCAAATCCCAGAAGGGAGGAAAGAAGACAGTTTCTGCTGAAGAACAACTGAGTTCCTATTCGCAACACTGGGGGCAAAATCAGCCCCCCGTTGGATGGACTCCTGCATCGTCAGCGAACAGCAGCCATTCTCCTGGATTCAGATGACTTCAGGATCCTAAAACCATTTGACATGGACAAAGCTAGAGGCTCGCTGGGCCGAAAACCCGGAAGGGCGACCCAGGCAAAAGCTAGAGAAAAAAAAAGAAGAAAAAGAAAAAAAAAAAAAAAAGAGAAAAATGCAAAGAACAAAAAAGAAATGAAGAGCAATAAAAATTGAAAAAAAAAAAGAATAAGAAAAGAAAAAAAGATGAAAAGAATTGAAAAGAAAAGAAGAAAAACATAGCTCGCAAGGTTGAAAACCCGGAAGGGCGGCCTTGGCAAAAGTTAGAGCGCAAAAGGTGAGGTTAATACTCGAGTGTACCTTAACCCCGAACTACGTAAGGCTTGATTCTCACCTTTGGGATACGTAGGCAACTTCATTCTGAAGTCCAGCCGTAAAATACTTCAAATTCGACTATGTCCATGTGATGGTTCTGGTCATCCTCACCTTCTCTGTATCCGAGAATTCGGTTGTGAACATTACTATGAAGACTGATTACAATGCGCTACGGTGCCATTCAGACAAAGGGCAACTTTCCGTTGCCATTCAATACGCTGCGGTGCCGTTCAAACAAGGAGCAACTTTCCATTGCCATGCAGTGTCCTTTAAAACAAGGGGCAATTTTCCATTATTATGGATCTAAGGTTGTGCATCTCAAGAGTAAGTTTCGTGCTCGTTGAGCAGTGGCTGTTTGCAAAAACAATTTTTGAGAATTTTTACTGAGGTTGACTGATCTCTCGAAAATTATTCCATCTTTTCCAAAACTGGACCATTTCTTGGACCCAAAAAGGTAAAATTTTCAATGCTCATAACCTAACTTGCATGATTTTCAAATCAAAAATCGAACAAGTATGTTAATCTAACTCTCATATTGGTCAAAATTGTTTTAGTAGAAAGCAAAAAAATGGTCAAAATGATGAAATAGGGGCACAGTTGAGTCAGGTTTTCTGTCCTTTCCCCTTTATCAACGCACTTGCCAGAAAGGGCACCATACCTGCCGGAAAAGGGCACCACTGAAGCTAACCGCAAAAGGGCAGAAAGCTCTCACATCCTCCAAGCAACGAGGTATCAAGCCAAGTGCGAAGCACGAACCAGAATGGGACAAGATATTCCACTCCCTTATCTGGACAGATCTGATCACATCCAAACTCCCCAGCAGAGCATCGTCAACCGATGTCAGCTGCAGATTTGCTACACACCCAATTGTAGTGCAGCCCCTCTGTGGAAGAAACTCACTGTTGTGAACAAGAAGAAGAATCTAGCGGAATGCTAGGGAAAAGACCCCGCAACTTTCTGTTTATCCATCAACCACTCAGGGGAGGGATTAAAAAATGAGAGATTGAAGAATAGAGAGATGTGCGTTGAGAGAAAAAGTGAGGAAAAGGGTTTTTTCAGAAAAATAGAGATTGAGTGCCAGAGTGATGTGAGAATCACAAATGAGAGAGGGTGGGAAACAATACCCGGAGAAACTGGCTCTTCGTGTACTAAAAAGTCTCTCATCTTTGTAACGCGTCTGTGTGTTGTGTCTTTTGTTTTGTCTCAATTCTTGCTTTGAGTCATTTCGAGTGTTACTCGATGTGTTTAGGTTGTTTACCTTTGTTTTTCCTTTGTCGAGTCGTTTTGGCTGTGGCCAATCGTCAGCTCAATACCCGGTTAAGAACTCATTTCTCAATTTCAAAAAAATCATCTTGTGCTTAGAGTGCTGTGCCATTCTCCACATTTGTGCAAAATAGTATTTGTTCTTTCATAAAACTGCAGGGTGTAGACACCCCATTTTTGACCGTCCTCAAGACTTGGACGTCACCGTTTGAACACCCGGTAATCATCCATGTTTGTGTTCGTTTGGAGTTCCCGGAGGTCTCGGCTACGCGCCCTGCCTCAGGATCTCCGAACTCGACCGCTTTGTGTCTGGTTTTGCACCAAACACTTGTGTTTTGCCTTGGAGGGGCAGGGAATGCCTTGTGAGGCATCCCCACACACCACCGGCAGTGGCTAGAGGCCACCGGCTGGTTTTTGTTGCCACCGGCAATGTATGTGGCCGGTCGGCACTCTTTGTTGCCGGTCGGCAGTCATTTTTGTCAAAATGACATTTTTGGCCAGCCGACTATTGTTCATCTGCTTTTGCAGATATTTTAGGATAGCTATGTGGCATTTTGTTCCCCTCCATACACGTGTATGGAGGGATGCCCTCCTTGTAAGCTTGTTGTATAAGCTTTACAAGTTTGTTGCCTATAAGAGAAGGACTCTTCTCTTGGCATTAGGGTTAGAGAATTTTGGAGAGAAAAACACAGAGAGAAGCTCTGGTTTTAGGGTTAGGGTTCATGCATATCTCCTATCTCTCTTTTTCTCTCTTTGTGTTCTAGGTGTTTTAGTCCATACTATTGCACACAAACACCTAGTGTTTCACCTTCCTTTGGCTACTGAGGTTCTAAGGGGCTGGTTTTGGTGTTTTGGAGCTGGATTCAAGCCAAGGAGGGCTATTGGAGCATCATTTGTGAAGGTGATCTACAAGGGTGAGAAACTTCCCTTTTATTCCCCATTTTTGCATTGCTTTTCTACCCATCTTAGAGCTGTTTTCGTGCTTAGTGTATAATACAAAAAAGTTCTATTTTTTAGCCCTCTTGATTGTTTATTAAGAGTGTTTTGTGGTTTGGGTTTGTTTGACCCCTCCTAAGCCTTGTAAGGCTCCTTTTTGTTCTATTTTTGTGCAAGTTTCGAGACTTTGGTGTTTGGGCCTCTTCACCACTGAAATCTTGAGGGATTTCAGTGGTAAAGATGGTGCCTTGAAGTCTCCAAAAGGGGAGGGCCACCCCCTCTCCTTGTTGTCCTTGAAAGGGACCCTTTTTGGCCTCTTAAGGGAGCATTTAGCTTAGGCTTTTGTTGATCATGCCATGGCTGTATTTTATGCTTATATTGTCATGATTTAACTTTGTATTAAGTTGGTTTTGGTACACCATGCATGCTTAGCATACCTACCATGTAATGCCTTGTTATTGCCTTAATATGCCTTAGATTGTTAGCCTTTGTTCTAGCATGTTTTAGGTTTAGCCTTGTGAAGGTTTTGTGCTTATTTTGCCATGTTTTAGGTCTGTCCATGTTTGTTTGAGTCGATCTTGGCATGCATTAGATAGCTCCTTTGTATTATGGCTTGTATGCTTCAAGTAGGTGAATGTATAGCATGCATTGCTTGCATTAATTTAGTGGTTTAGGACCATCCTACATGTCATTTCAGTCCCTTTGGTGTGCTTGTATGCTTGCCTTGGACGCCTCTTTGATGCTTCAAAAGCTTCTGTTGTATGCTCCATGTTTTAGCATTTGTGCATGCCTTTGAATTGGAACCATTTAGATGCCATCTAGGTTGCCTTTTGGGCTTTGTTTTGTGTGCTAAAACTCTGTTTATGGTCGCTTAAGTCTTGCCATGTGTGGTTATACTAAGTGTAGTCCATTGCCTCTTTGGTGAGCCTTAGTACTCGGACCATTTGCATGCTAATGTTTGCCTTGTTTAAGTTGGTTTGGCACCTCTTATAACATGATTTTTAAAGCTTTTCATTGCATGCTAATTGTCTATTGTTTGGCCTCTTTTGAATATGTTTAAAAGTTGCCTTTATATGCTTAAGCGTTGGACCATAACATGTGCATGTGTGTATGTGTGTTTAGCCCTCATATTTGAGCACTTTGGCCACTGATTTTGGGCATGGTTAGGGCTGCCCAAGTCATGTTTAAGTCCATCATTTGCTTGTTTGCATGCTTACCTCGTGTGTTGTCACATACTTGGCCTATCTCATGTTGTTGCATGCTCGGAACCCTTCGTATTTGGCATGCATTCTTCTTTGGTCAAGTTGCTTACATGTTGCAAGCCTTGCATGCTTGGTTAGTTTGCATGTCTCACGTGTTGGTTTGCTTAGGTTGCATGCCTAGTGTGCATTGTTTGTCCACATGTTCATGTTGCATCCTTAGCTTGCATGCCTAGGTTGCATTGCATCTTGCATGCATGCTTTGTCCCTTGACTAGTGATAGGAATTGGGCCTTGGTTTGTTTGTTTGGTTTGCATTGCATTTGAAATCAAAGTGCATGCTTGATTCTTTGGGCCATCATGCATGGAAATGCGTGATTGGTGGTCCGAGAATCGAGGCACATGCCCCTTTGAGTCACAAACATGATAAGGGGCATGATTGGTGCATACATTGCTTGAATTGTATCGCCATGCTATGCCTTGTCCTCTGCTGCTGTCAATTGCAGGTTCTGCAGGCATTCTTGGCCGGCCGGCAATATTTAGTGCCGACCGGCAATGTATTGGTGGCCGATAGCCTCATCTCCAGCCGATGATCACATGCTGCAGCCGGTGGCTATTCTACCCAGCCGGTAGTGTTCCCCAATGTCCAAAGAGGCATTCCTGAGGCTTTGGCAGTCTTTGGAGGGGCAGAGCAGGGAAAACAGAGGCAGACCATGCATGGTAGTGCAATTCCGAGCAGGACCCGAGCATGCGTTGCGTCAGGCTCTCCTCCCGAGGCGGTTTACTATTTTTCCTAGTTTAGTTAGTTGTTAACTAATTAGGCAATTTGTAATATTCAATTAGCTTGCGTAGTTAATTAATTTGTATTATTCTTTTTGTCTCTCCGAGCGAGGGCGAATCTGTAATAAGTGTGGGTGCGTGTGTGTGCATGTCTTCCGACCTCCACTTCTTTCTTCCCTTTTATTTACCTGCTTACGATGGTAGATTAGGGCATATTTACATTAGCATACCTTATGCTATGCATGCGTGCATCCATGCATTTGTCTCGCATGCACCGGGTTCGGTACATCATACAAACTGCATTGTATTTTCAATTCCAAATTGAATACGTGATAATTGTAGCATTTCACATGCCATTTTAGGGTTAGCCGAGCCTACTCTAACTGCATCCTTGCATGTGTTGCATTAGCCACTTAACATGAACTAGGACACGCATGTTTGCTAACTAGTTTATTGTCTTGGCATGGAGTGCAATGTAAGTATTTATGCTTTAGCATCTCGCATGCGTGTGAATGTTAACATGACAGCATGATTACCATGTGGCTAAATGCTTATATGAGATAAACTGCCTGAATGCCTGTGGGTGAAGGTTGGATTGTTTGAGTTGGAAAAACTCGTTGAAATCCGTGTTTTTAGCCTACTTGAGAGTAGCAAATTCCAAAGCGCTTTTCAAAACAAACGGATATGCAATGCTTGTTTCCAAATTAGGCAATCTAGTCTATACTTGTTTGTTGTGCGCATAACATAGTAATTCTAGACTAATAACCGGAATAAGAGCACATAAGGTTTTCAAAATTGGATATCATGGTTAGTAGAGGCCGGTCTTCGGACCGAGCGAAAGGGGGTGCTCATAGCTGACCTTCCCCGATCGTACTCAAGCTCCCGAGCCAAGACAACTTTGGTGATGACGGACACGTGGCCTTCGGCACCGAGTCAGGGTTTCCTAAATTTCCCATTTTAAAAAAATATTTAGGTGGCGACTCTGTATCTGGCAAAGCAGTCCATGTTTGACACTTCTTTTCAAAATCTGTTTTCTCAAAAACGATTTGCCGGATTTGGACTCTTTGGTTCAAGATTAAGAACCGTGACAATTTGAGTCCGAACTGTAGTGAACCCGAAAGAACAGAATGGGACTCATCCTCCCGGGGCGTTCGGGGACGTCTACACAGGGTCCACCCCCGATAAGTGTGAACAGTAAAACAAGGACCTATCCGAAGCTATGTGGGTTCCAGACTGTAAAGCAAAAGAAAAGAAGGAAAATTTGGTGCATCTTAGTGTGTTTCAACTTCGGCAAATTCCGAGACTGCATTCCAGGTGCACCTTCTCAGGTCTCACCATTTCTCTGGAGTATGAGTGTATCTCAACCCCAAGCTTAAGCCTGCTTCAAGTCAGAATCGCAATTAAAGCAACTGCAGATGTTATCTCTCGCCAATATAGACAGAGTGTCCCCTTTTGAGCTGAACGTGTTGCCAAGTCCTCTGAGAGGTAAATCGGAGGCACCAGAGTACATGATTAATGCCCCCATACTTGCATAGAAACTACATTTTATCGCACTTCTCTTGCGCACCTTACCTACACTTGTTAGTGCATTGCATCGCGCTATCTTGCGCACCTTACCTGTACTTGTTAGTGCATTGCATCGCACTGTTTTGTGCATTTAATCTACATCGCACTGCCTTGTGCACCTGTATTGCATTGTTATGCACCTCTTCACTTGCGTAGTCACGCATATTCCACTTGCATTGTTATGCACGCCCTTTTCCGCCTTTCTGAAACACCGGGATACGTCCCTATGTTTCTATACCTTTCTGAAACACCGGGATACGTCCCCATGTTTCTCTCTCTTTCCTAAACCCTAGGATACGTCCCTAAATGCGGGGATATGTCCCTAAACACTGGGATACGTCCCTAAACACCGGGATACGTCCCTAAACACTAGGATACGTCCCTAAACACCGGGATACATCCCTATGCTTCTCCTCTTTGGTTAAGAGCATTTGGAATACGTTCCAATGCTTATACCTTTTTGAAACACCGGGATACGTCCCTACGTTTCTCTCTCTCCGAAACACCGGGATACGTCCCTACGTTTCTCTCTCTCCGAAACACCGGGATACATCCCTATATTTCTCCTTCCTTCCGAAACACCGGGATACGTACCTATGTTTTTTTTCCTTTTTCCGAAACACCGGGATACGTCCCTATGTTTCTTCCCCTTTTCCGAAACACCGGGATACGTCCCTATGTTTCTATCCCTCTTCCGAAACACCGGGATACGTCCCTATGTTTCTATCCCTCTTCCGAAACACCGGGATACGTCCCTATGTTTCTATCCCTTTTCCGAAACACCGAGACACGTCCTTATGTTTCTTTCCCTTTTTCGAAACACCGGGATACGTCCCTATGTTTCTCCTACATTTTCAAAACACTGGGATGCGTCCCTATGTTTCTCCCTCTTTGGTTAAGAGTATTTGGAATACGTTCCAATGATTATACCATTCCGAAACATCGGGATACGTCCCCATGTTTCTCCCCCTTTGGTTAAGAGCATTTGGAATACGTTCCAATGCTTATACCTTTCTGAAACACCGGGATACGTCCCTATGTTTCTTCTCCTTTCTGAAACACCGGGATACGTCCCTACGTTTCTTCTCCTTGTTCCGAAACACCGGGATACGTCCCTATGTTTCTCCTACCTTTTCAAAACATCGGGATACGTCCCTATGTTTCTCCCTCTTTGGATCAGAGCATTCGGAATACGTTCCAATGCTTATGCCATTCTGAACACCGGGATATGTCCCTGTTCTTCTCCTTCTTTGGTTAAAGAGCATTTGGAATACGTTCCAATGTTTGTACCATCCCTTTTCCTCTCTCGCGTGTGCTACGCTGAGAGGTTCTCCCTTTCCTTACACATTTTCGGCGTGTTTGGAATTTGTCTCAGGTTGTATTGTTTTGCATCCATCCCGTATTGTTATGCATCCCCCTTAGGTTGCATCGTCCTGCACCCTTCCACTCGCGTTGTCACGCAGCTTTTCACTTGCATTGTCATGCATATTGCTAACAATATTATACCTGTTAAGTTTCTTTCCTTTGCAAGCACGATATTGTATGTACGGTTCACTTGAAGCTGGCACGACCGGACGAACCGCACAGGTATTGTATCCTCCGCGTGAGATGTAGCGAGAATTAAATAATTCTCTTACATCCTCTCTGCATTGTAATGTAGTTTGGTTTATGCTAGCTTAAAACTGTTGCATGTTATGCTTCGTTACAGCATCCTTTGCATGATCATAAGTTATGCTCGGCTTTGTGCATTGTTCTTGCATTTTGCCCCCGCCCTCGGGCGCATATCTTTTATCTATAGCTTGTATGTTTTGTCTAAGTCTTCGGCCTTGTCAAAAATGGGTCGTCTCTGGGCTTTGACATTCACTCCCGTCATTGTTATGACTTTCGAGTTCTGTCAAAGAGAGGCAACTGTAGACACCCTATTTTTGACCGTCCTCAAGACTTGGACGTCACCGTTTGAACACTCGGTGATCATCCATGCTTGTGTTTGTTTTGAGTTCTCAGAGGTCTCGGCTACGCGCCTTGCCTCATGATCTCTCAACTTGACTGTTTTGTGCTTGGTTGGACCAAACACTTGTTGGTTTTTGCTTTGGAGGGCAGGGAATAGCTTATTGACCATCCTCACACCTCACCGGCCATGGCTTGAGGCCACCGGCCTTATTTCCTTGCCACCGGCCATTGGTGATGGCCGGTCGGCACTATTGATGGTCGGTCGGCATTGTGTTTGGTCGGCCGGCCATTGATTTTGGTCAATCGGCCACTTTTTCTGGCCGAGACCTTTTCTTGAGGGGGTTTGAACCTTTTGAACCCTTGTTTTAGCTTTTTGAGGAAGCTTGAACCTTTTGAACCCTTGGTTTTAGCTTCTTGAGGAAGCTTGAACCTTTCGAACCCTTGGTTTTAGCTTCTTGAGGAAGCTTGAACCTTTTGAACCTTTATTCTAGCTTCTCCAAGAAGCTTGAACCTTTCTTAGCTTCTTGAGGAAGCTTGACCCCTTTGCTCTAGCTTCCTCAAGAAGCTTGACCCTTTTTGCTTTAGCTTCTAAGAGAAGCTTGAACCCTTCTAAGCTTCCAAGAGAAGCTTGCACCTTTTGCTCTAGCTTCTCCAAGAAGCTTGAACCCCCTTTGTTCCTCTATAAGAGAGGCCTTCCCTCTCCTTTAGAAGGGTTGAAAAAAATTGCTAAGGCAAGAGACATACATATCTTCCTATATCTCTCTACTTTGAGCTCCAAATTGCTTGGTTCTTGGCCCCTTTGCACACCAACTTTTAGCCTAACACCTCCATCATCAACCTAAGGATCTTGGAGGCCATTTTCAGAGGTTGAAGGTCTGGTTTTTGGGTCTCAAAGCCGCTGGTTTTGCTGAAGCTATAAGGGTAACACACTTTACCCTCTTTTGGTCTTTATCTTGCTTCATCTTTTAACCATACTTGAAAACATTTTTGACCTTTGTTATAAACTAAAAAAAGTCTTATTTTGAGCTCCTTTTGAAGTTTATTTAAGAACACTTTTGTGTTTGGGGTTGTTTACCCCCTCTTAGGCCTTGTTTGGCCTCATTTTTGTGCCTTTTTTGTGAGCTTTGGGACCACCTTGTATTGGCCTTCCCACCACTGAAATCTAGAGGGATTTCAGTGGTAGGGATGGTGTTTTGAGGTCCTAAGAAGGAGAGGGGTGATCCTCTCCTTTGTTGTCTTGTTTACTAGCATATTTGGCCTATCAAAGGAGCATATGTCTATATCATTTGGAGGCCAATTTCAGGCACTTTTTGGTGACTTTTGGGACCTACCTAGCCTCTTTCCATGGCTGGTTTGGTCCCCTTTTGTTTTCTTCTTGCATGTGTAGAGTAACCCCTTTCATGGTTTATCAAAGGAGCACCTCATTCTTGCATGTATTGAACACATTTCAGTAGGTATTTGGTCATATTTTGGCATGCCATGATCCTATTTTTGACTGGTTTGGTGGCCCCTCACATGCTTCATAGGCTTGTAGTGTAAATCATGCTTACTAGCTCACATTGCATGTTGTTTTGGCCCTCTATTCTAGCACCTTTTGGCCACACTCCAAACATGTTTTGTTCATATTTTGGGCTGCCTTAGCTCTTTTTAGGCCTCTTGGTCGATTGGTGCTTGCCATGTATGCTTGTAGTGTAATAGCTATGCCTAGCTTTGAGTTTTGAAGCCTATTGCATGCTCATATTGAGGTGTTTGCATGTTTTAGTATCATTGTGTATGATATTTTAGAGCTTATACTTGTGCCATACTCCCATATTTTCCATGCTTTAAATGTGTTTGAGAGTTGTGCTTGTATACCTCATTTATGAGCCTTTGCATGAGCTTCATTTAAATGCATTTCGAGCCACCATCTCATATCATTTTGCCACTGTTTTAGGGCTGCATAAGGTCTGTTTGGGGTTGGTTTCATCATTTGAACATTGCTTTGCATGACTATAGTGTAATGCACTTCGCTAGTCTTTGGTGTTTGAGCCCATCTAACATGCATTGTATGAGTTGTTGTATCATTTCGGAGTCATTTTGTATGCTATTTCAGAGCTGGAATGTATGCCATAGTATCTCATGTTTCATCCTTGCCATGCTCTTGGAGAGTTGCATCTTGTGCCTTAGGCTTGGAGCCATTGCATTGTGCATGTTTGCATGAGTTTTTGGAGCTTTGTTTTCATCATGTTTGGCCACTGATTTTGGCATGCTTGAGAGCTACCCATATTAGTTTAAGTTCATCCTTTGCATGTTGCTCAAATGTTGTTACATTGCTTCATGTTTGCATACTTTGGTTGCATTGTGTCTTGCATGCTCTTGTTTGCATTGTTGGCACATGCTTAGCCATATTGCATGTTGTTGCATGCTTGAGCTATATTGCATGGTTTGGCATGCTTGTTGTATTGCATTTTTGCATGCATGCCTTGCCTCTTGATCAAGCATGATAGAGGTTGGGTCCTTTATGTGTTTTGTGTGCATTCCATTTGACATTGAAATTGCATACTTCGGCTCCTTTGGCCATCATGCATCGAAATGCGTGATTGGTGGCCCGAGGACCGAAGGCCACACTCCCTTGAGTCCATAACATGATGGGGAGGGTGGTCGTGCAACATTTTGCTTTGAAAATCCTATGCCATGCATTGTCTGTCCTCTGTTCCAGCAAAACCAGTGTTCTGCAGGAAGAAATGGCTGGTCGGCTACTTGCAGTGCCGACCAACCACCAAAATCCAGCCGGTGGCTTCATTAATGGTCGATGACCAGTTACAGATGGTCGGTGGCCTTTCCATTTGGTCGATGACCTCTCAGCATGTCTCTAAGGCAGTTCAGAAGTATCGTAGAGGTTGGCACTATTTTCAGAGATGCAAAACAGTGCAGACAGAGGCAATAGTGGCATGGCAATGGATTTCCGGGCGAAACCAATCCGAGCTTGCATGCATCCCTCTTCCTGAGGCCATTTTACTGCTCTAAATAGTTTAATTAATTTGTTAATTAGTTAAGGGTTTGTAATATTTAATTAGCTAGGGTAGTTAATTATTCATTCGGTCTGTATTATTCTTTCGGACCCTCCGAGCGAGGACAATTGTGTAATAAGTGTGTGTGAGTGTGTGTATGTCTTCCAACCCCACGTCTTTCTCCCTTTTATTTACTAGCTTATGATGGTTAGATTAGGGCATGTTTTATTTAGCATACTTGTGATAACATGTTTGCACACATTCATTCATATTGCATGCACCGGGCTCGGCACATCATACTAACTGCATTGTATTTTCAATTCCAAATTGAATACATGCTATCTGTTGCATTTCACATACCATTTTAGAATAGCCGAGCCTATTGTAGTTGCATTTTTGCATGTGTTGTATTAGGCATTTCTGTATAGTTAGGATCATGCATGGATTTCTAACATAGCTTTTGTTTTGGCTTGGAGTACTCGGTAAGTGTTTATGCTTTAGCATCCTTGCATGCGTGTGAGTGACTGCCATGATAGCATGCTGACCATGAGGCTACGTGCTTATGTGATATAACTGCCTGAATGCCTGTGGGTGAAGGTTGGATTATTTGAATTGGAATAATGCATTGACTGTGAGTTTTAAGCCCACTTGAGAGTGGCAAATCATCATGTTTTCTAAGCCCACCTGAGGGTGGCAAATCCACATTTTAGCCTACTTGCGTGTCACGACCCAAACCCGCCCCTATGGGTTTAGCACCGTAACCGGCCAGTAATCCGTAATTACCAAAGGCCTGCTTAACAGTAAGACTGTATTACAGAGCACAGGGGCATGGCGGAAGCCAAAACAATAAATAAACAATGTCCAATGAGCTGTGACAGTCTGTATGTAAAAAGACTTTTCATACATATATACAATGAGTGCAAACCAGTATGTACCACATTTATAATCATTCGGAACAGGGACCTAATCCCGATTAAACAGTACAATAACAGTCTATACAGATAACAAAAGAGACATAGAGACAGACGGGGGAAATTAAAACACCCCTAAGCCATAGCTTGACAGGCTCGGAACCTCGCAGTGAGGCATAGTGGTTGGCTTGACAAAAAGGGGAGCCTAACCCACGCTCCTAGCTCCGGTCTGGTGCCTGAACACCTACATATATATATAAACAGTGAGCTAAAGCCCAGTGAATAACATAATGCGTAAGGAGGTTAAGAATAAATGTCTTTACAGTAATGAAAACAGTTCATTGATTCAGTAAATCAGTCATTTAGTCATAACAGTCATATGTGGTACATCCATTAGCATAGCAGTACAGTAAACAGTAGGTCTTAAAAGACCGAACAGTCAATGATGGCCATCATAACAGTAAACAGAAGTTCCAAGATAGGAACTGACAGAGATCTTTGTAACAGTAGCAGTAACAGTAACAGTAGTTGCTATGGATGCCACAATACAGTTCAGAATAGAGGACATACATTCATTCAGTTAACAGTAACAATTCAGAAAGTAATTCAGTTAACAGTCAAAAAATGTTCATCTTTGAACATATCTTTACGACATCGTTACTCACAGAGTTCTGGGCTACAATTAAGCTAGAGCGTGTCTCCAGATGCCAACCCTACACAATTTACAGGATGAACACACACTAAGTTCACATTCGGGAATCAAAGACTTAGTCCCTACTTAGACTCGGTGTGGTTCTACATCCATATCCTCATTAAGATGCCTTAAACTAGGCCTAAGAATGCCTAGGATGGAATGAGGATGCAAAGATGCACTTTAAAACATTTTTTCAAAATTTTCAGAAAACAGGGGATCTGCTCGAGCGCAGGTTACCCCGCTCGAGTGTAAAGGCAAACAAAATACTCCGCTCGAGCGCGAGTTACTCCGCTCGAGCGGACTGTAAAACATGCCAAAAAGTACTGAATGTGTGAAAATCACGCTCGATGGGCGCCCGATAGCCGCTCGAGCGTGAGACACAAGGTCCCGCTCGAGTGTCTAATACCCCGCTCGAGCGTGAGTTCAAAATCTGGAATTCCCAGATTTGAACCCCAAGCTCAAAATCAACTTCAAATGAATCAAATTCGATTCCTTTGGGCCCATTTCCTGGAAAACACTTGCAAATACATAGTATGACATGATTTAAGGCTCAATTTGTAAAATTAAGGCCCAAAGGTAGTTCAAATAAATCCAAATTCAAACCAATTTTCATGAACATGAAGAACATGCAAACATGCATGAATTTAACCAATTCAAAGCTTTAAACTCTTGCTCTAGTGAGCCAATTCTTTCACAAACATGATGACAACATGGACTAGAACTCTAATATGATCATGCATGTGAGGAATTTATAAATTACAACCCCAAAACTTCCAGTTATATACATGCATGCATGATCTCTGCTCTAATTCAACAATTTGGCACCAAATCTAGAGTCTACCCTCAAATAGACCATGAACCATGCAAAAACAATACACAAATACATCAAAGAGGGTTGAAATCCATACTTGGATCCTCAATAACAAGTGTAGAAGTTCAATTTGGCAAATCTCCTACAATTTCTTCAAGTCTTTCAAGCCAATCCTCTAGATGAACAATCTTCTCTCAAACCTCACTCTCTCTAGTCAGTTGTTCTCAAGAAAAATAGGCTGATGAAATGTTTTGTTTGAGTGCACTAAGGCTCACATATTTCTAGGTAGTGGGCCACTAGAGTGGCAAAATGGTAATTTAAGCCAACAATGCAATTTAGCTTATTCTAATCTAATTTAATCATACCAAATCAATATTCAATTAATTATGCCATGAAATCACATAAATTATAATCAACACATATCACTAATCAGTTTCAGATTCGGCCGCCGATAAGGCCTTCAATTTGCAGTTTAACATAAAACATGAACAGATAATCAAACAGTCAAACAGATAGACATGCATTTAAACTAGTACATTCAATCAGTTAGTTCGGTATTTCAGTCGATTTAATTACTTATCATAATCAGTCTCAGTTTAGCAGTAATCAGTGGTTAACCGGTAAACAGTGGTGAGGGTTGTTACATTGCGAGTAGCAGACCGTTTTCAAAACAAACATGAGATGTTTTGTTCCAATTCAGGCGATCCAGTCTATACTTGTATGTTGTGCGCATCACATAGTAAATCTAGGCTAATAACCGAAATAAGAACACATAATGTTTTCAAAACTTGATATCATGGTTAGTAGAGGCCGATCTTCGGATCGGGCAAGAGGGGGTGCTCATAGCTGACCTTCGCCAATCGTACCCAAGTTCCCGAGCCGAGGCAACTTTGGTGATAACGGACACGTGGCCTTAGGCAACGAGTCAGGGTTTCCTAAATTCCCCCAAAATAAAATATTTAGGTGGCGACTCTGTATCTGGCAAAGCAGTCCATGTTTGGCACTTCTTTCAAAAAAATCTGTTTTCCAAAACGATTTGCCGGATTTGGACTCTTTGGTGATTTATCAGCCTTGCATTGCACATTGCGAGATCAGATTAAGAACCGACACAAATCGAGTCCGAACTGTAGCATGAGGCCCACGAGGGCGCGTCTACACATACTAACATGAAATACGTCATGTACCCCGGACAACTGCGGTGACAAAGCCAAACGATAAGCAACCTCCTCAATCCTCTCAAGGATCTCAAAGGGACCGATAAACCGAGGGGATAACTTCCCACTCTTTCCAAACCTCATCAAACCTCGCCTAGGTGATATTTTCAAGAAAACATGATCACCCGTCTCAAATGCCAAAGGCCTCCTCCTACGGTCGGCATAACTCTTTTGGCGACTCTGGGCTGTAACAAGCCTCCTACAGATAAGCTCAACTTTCTCCGTCGTCTCCCTAACCAACTCCGGGCCCAACAAAGGTGCATCACCCACCTCGGCCCAACATACTGGAGATCTACAAGGTCGGCCATACAAGGCCTCAAACAGTGCCATACCGATACTAGACTGAAAGTTGTTGTTGTAGGCAAACTCCACCAAGGGCAAGTGCCTCTCCCACGTCCCACTAAAATCAAGGACACAATCTCGAAGCATATCCTCAAGGATCTGAATGGTACGCTCGGACTGCCTGTCAGTCTGAGGATGATAAGCCGTACTAAAGGTCAACTTAGTGCCCAAGGCACTCTGCAAACTCTGCCACAATCTAGCAGTAAAACGAGGGTCTCTATCTGAGACGATCGTCACTGGGACCCCGTGCAACCTCACTATGTCCCGAATATACAAATCGGCTAGAAAATCTACCGAATCTCTCACGCGCATAGGGATAAAGTGTGCCGACTTAGTCAACCGGTCTACAACCACCACATAGCATCACTACCACCGCCGAGTCCTCGAAAGACCTACAACGAAGTCCATAGTGACATGCTCCCACTTCCACTCGGCAATAGGCAAGGGTTGCAGCAAACCCACTGGCCTCTGATGCTCGGCCTTCACTTGCTGACAAGTAAGGCACTTAGACACGAAAGCTGCCACATCCTTCTTTATACCCCGCCACCAAAACTGGTGACCCAAATCTCGATACATCTTAGTACCTCCCGGATGCACCGCAAGGCGCGAATGGTGAAACCTCCCGGATGCACCGCAAGGCGCGAATGGTGAAACTCTCGGAGTACCTCCTCTCAGCAAGACTCCGGCACAAACAAACGGTCTCGGTATCTCATACTCAGGTCAGGATACACCGTCAAACCCTTCTCAACCTTCCCCCTAGAGATCTTCTCTCGGAGGGATTCTACCTCAAGGTCACCTCTCTGTGCCTCTAACACTCGAGTCACAAGAGTAGGCTGCGCAATAATGGAAAACAAGGCCGTAGCCTCGACAGATTCGCCCAAAAGCAAATCGAACTCGCCAAGTGCCCCCAACATCTCCCACTCCCGGATGGCTACACAAGCTACATCACTAATGGATTTTCTGCTAAGGGCATCGGCCACAACATTGGCCTTTCCCGGGTGATAGTGCAACTCAAAATCGTAGTCCTCAATGAACTCTATCCACCTTCTCTGCCTCAAATTCAAGTCTCTCTGTGTAAACAGATACTTCAAACTCTTATGGTCTGAGAACACCTCGAACTTCTCACCATAAAGGTAGTGCCTCCAAATCTTCAAGGCAAAAATCACGGCTGCTAGTTCTAGGTCATGTGTAGGGTAATTCCTCTCGTGAATTTTCAACTGACGTGAGCCATAGGCAACCACTTTCCTCTCTTGCATCAACACACAACCTAAACCCTCTCGTGAGGCATCACAATAAACGGCATAACCCAAGCCTCTCTCCGGAATAATCAAGACCGGAGCGGTGGTCAATCTAACCTTCAACTCCTAGAACAACTTTTCACAAGTCTCACTCCATACAAACTTGACCCCTTTCCGCATCAATCTAATCAAAGGCGAAGCTAGCCTGGAGAAATACTTCACGAACCGGCGGTAATACCCAGCTAATCCCAGAAAACTGCGGATCTCAAAAACACTCTTAGGCTGTGCCCAGTCTTGCACTGCCTCTATCTTGGATGTATCAACAGACACCCCTGCCCCAGATACCACATGGCCTAAGAACTTGACCTCTCCTAGCCAGAATTCACACTTCCCAAACTTAGCATACAGCCTATGGGCTCTAAGCAACTCAAGCACCACTCTCAAGTGTTCCTCGTGCTCCTCCTCAGAAGGTGAATAAATCAGAATGTCGTCCACGAAAATGACTACAAAACGATCCAAGAATTCTCGGAAGATCCGGTTCATCAAGTCCATAAAGACTGCCGGTGCGTTGGTGAGCCCAAATGGCATCACCAGAAACTCATAATGGCCATACCGCGTACGGAATGCCGTCTTAGGAATATCCTCCTCCCTAACCCTCAACTGGTGGTAATCCGATCTCAAGTCTATCTTAGAGAAACAACGGGAACCCTTTAACTGGTCAAACAGGTCATCTATACGGGGCATAGGGTACTTATTCTTGACCGTAGCCCGATTCAACTTCCGGTAATCGATACACAATCTCAAGGCACCATCTTTCTTCTTAGCAAAGAGGGCCGGTGCTCCCCACGGCGAAACACTAGGGCGAATGAAGCCCTTATCTAGCAATTCCTGGAGCTGAATCTTCAACTCACTCAACTTGGCTGGGGCAAAATGATAAGGTGCCATAGAAATCGGCGCCGTGCCGGGCACTAAATCAATAGAGAACTCTATCTTTCGGTAAGGTGGCAAACTGATAAGGTCCTCGAGAAAGACGTCCGAGTACTCACAAACTACTCTCGGCAATACAGTATGGGTCTCATCACACTCACTACTCAAAAGGCTAGCAAGAAGACCACTAAGCTCACTCCTCTCTCGCGGATCATACATCGGTGGCAACACACTACCAACCCGATCCCCCAGAAAATGGAAACACTCCCTGCTCAAGGTACATATTGTGACCCTCTGGCGGTAGCAATCAATAACAGCCCGGTATGACGATAGCCAGTCCATACCCAAAATAACATCAAATCCCGACATGGGCATAACTACAAAAGGAAACGGAAGCCGACGATCGACGACCTCTATATCACAACCTCTACATCCTTGTTTCAAAATCAATTCACCCCCAACAGGTGATACAACACATATAGGAGATGCTAATTGTGCAACTCTAACCCCAAAACAGATGCAAATGCAGCAGATACAAAGGAATGAGACGCACCCGTATCAATCAATACACTAGCAACCGAGTTGCAAAACAGAAAGGTACCTCTCACAACTGATGGAGCCGGTACTAGGTCCTGCGCGGTAACAGCATACACGCGCCCTGTAGGCCCCTGATCAACCTGCTCACCTCTAGGAGCAAACGACTGCTGCACAGACTGGAATGACGAAGCTCCCGGATTGGCCCTCGAGGCCTGCACAGACTGAGCTGGCTGAAAACCCTGCATCTGCCTAGAACCAGACGCTCCCGAAGTGGCACTCAACTGCGGGCAAAACCTCTTCAAGCGCCCAGGCTGACCACACTGATAACAAGACAAAGGTTGGCCTCTGCCCTGACTCTGGCCCTGAGGTCAAGCCGAAGAAGAAGCAGCTCGCTGACCTCCTCCCTTCTGCAGGCAAATTGAAGACTTGTGGCTCAGCTGACCACACTTGAAACAGGTGATATCTCCCTGGTTGCCTCTCTCCGAGCCTGCATTCGGCACTGGAAAGGTCGATCTAGCAAAACCTCCCTGAGACTGCTGAGGGTGTGAACCCCTCTGTCTCCTGCCATCACCCTGACCATCCTAACTCCTCTTGGAGCCTGTCTGCCCTTCCTCCTCCTCCTACATCATGATCTCCATATGGGCTGCAGCATCCACCAGACGCCCAAAATCCCGGGTCATCGAACCCCCAACTCTCATCTTGAGTCCACGCCTCATCTTCTTCTCAAACTCGAGGCAACAGCGTTCCTCGAACGCCACAAGTTCAGGTGCAAACCTGGACAAGCTAGTAAAAGCAGCCTCAAACTCGGCCACTGACAAACCCATCTGCCTAAGCTGACAAAACTGGTCCCTCAGCTTCTCCCTAACAGCTGGAGATAAATACTTCTCCTGGAAAGCATCCACAAAGGCCTCCCACGTGCCACCAATACGACCCTTCGTCTACTTCCACCACTGACCCGCATCCCCCTTAAGCTGGAAAGATGCCGAGGTCACTTTCAATGCTCCGTCCTCGATGCCAAGCATCTCGAACGTCTTTGTTATCTGTTCCAACCACTCATCCGCCTTAAGTGGCTCCTTCGGGTCCCCAACAAACTCATCCGGATTAGACCGGAAAAATTCCCTCTTCAAGAAAGAAGGCCCTGCATCAACAACCGGGGCCTGCACTTGAGTCTGAACTGGATTCTCAGCCCTGAGAATTCCCATAGACTCCCTCAAAACATCGGCTATCCCATGGGCTAAGGCGCCCATAGCCTGCTGACCTGCTGGCTCGGCCACATTGGCCTGGCCAACCCCCTCCTGCTACGCTGGAATATCATCCGGTAAAGGCATTTCTTGCCTACCACGCCTACCACGTCTACCTCCCCGTCCTCGTCCTGACATCCTAATAAAGGTAACGAAGAACGTTAGCACATTCACAAATGTGCCAAAGCTATAACACTCGCGTCCTAATGCATGGACAACTGTAATTCACTCTACGTAAGCACATAAACACATAAGCACTTACGAATTTCATTTCCGGATAGTGATAGTCCCGAGGCGTTACTCGAGTTCCGGTTAGAAATAGCATTGATCAAGTGCTTTTCCAACAAGACTCACAGAAACCCATGGATCCAATCAATATCCTAGAAACTAAATCCCATACCCAAGTAGTCACATAAACATGTTATCACATAAGCACATAACAGTACACACAAGTCTCTAACAAGCGAGACAAACCCATTGTGATACTAATCACTTCTCACGTACCCAAAGTATTCAAACCCGATACGCTCTGATACCAAGTTGTAACGCCCTCAAAATAACACATAAAACCCATCATTTTAGACATGCAAAGATATAAGAGAAATAAACACCTTCCTATTCATCAGAGTAATTCTTACAAAAGTATTACATGTTAACAACAAAAGCAAATGCCCTACGGGCTTACAGCTTTCCAAGTCAACACTTGGTTACAAAAGAAGAGTGCTAACTCAAATACATATTAAGCCCTTGGCTTGAATTTACATGTAATACATCAAAAGAAAGCAAAATGCAACATAGTCTGTCTGCCTCTAGCCTCCCAAGCTATGTCCTTGGAGGTGACATGCTACCTGTACCTGAAAATAGTGTCCCATATAGGGTGAACCAACGCCCAGTAGAGATATGCTAAACATAGTATGAGCAGTAACTAAGACATTAGCAATTGATAACTGTTTGACTCACATAAATCAATTCATAAACTATTTCCAGTACATGACAAGTGTGTCCATGTTTCATCCCATTTTCCATTTCTTATCCAATTCTCAATTCATAACTATGGCTCAGAACCTGGCCTAACAATTCAGATGAGTTAGTAACTCATATTAAATATTTCCCACTTCACAATAGATAAGCATACTAGCTGTATCAACATATCAACAGATAAGCATATGAGGTATATCAACACTTCAACAGATAGGCATATGAGCTGTATCAACACTTCAACAGATAAGCATATGAGCTGTATCAACATTTCAACAGATAAGCATACGAGCTATATCTACGGAGTCCATCCCCTATCTTCTCCCAAACACTATCCGGTTTAGAGGTCCATCCCCTATCTGCCCCTAAACCGTGGAGTACATCCCCTATCTCCTCCCACACAACACAATGTATATAAACATAGATCATATACACATTCAATCAATACATAAAGTTAATATATTATTTCAACCGTCATATTCTATGACACATTCAATTGATCAGGTTTAGTTTGCCTAATCATCATGCATTGTCTACAACAATCAAGACTACCCTCCACCGGTAGCCCAAAGCAATTATTTCTAAACAAATAATAAAAGCACTAACAGATAAATTATTCGCATTTTCAAAAGTGAATGATTTATAAATCCAACTCCACTATCCCATCTCATAATGAGCCAATTTCATTTTATTCAACTCAATTTCACAAACCCATAACTTTCCCAAATTAATTACACCAATTAATTTATACACAATTTAGGGCTTTCTCCCCCATCTCTCAATATTAACCCCAAGGGTCTAAATATTACCAACAACATCCATATACTCATTTTGAAACCCAAATACATGTTTATGGTTCAAAATAAACATAACCCTCTTTTCAAAATTACACATTTGAAACCCTAACTTTCAAAACCCAAAACCATTTATACAAAAGCTCAAAATCTAGGTCAAAGCCCATAAGAGTGAGTAGGAATCCCTACCTCACATTCGGAGCTCAAAGGAAGAAGAAGACCAAACTCAAAGTGCTCCAAACTCCAAACTCCAAACTTTTTGGATCAAAACGAAGCCCTCGACGATCAACACACTTTTTATAAAGGCCAAAGGGTGAAGGATCACTCCTACTAGATCAATACCTAGAGAGAAGGTAAGTTTTTAGAGAGAGAAGCTCTCCAATGGCTGTTTTCGAAAAGTAAGAGAGAGAATGGAAAGTAAAAAGTGATTTAAAATAGCCTAGCTGTCAACTGATATACGACTCTCCCGCTCGAGCGGAGAACAGGAGGCTCGAGCGTTAAGAACAAAAAACTGGGTCCGCTCGAGCGCAAGAATTCCCGCTCGAGCGCCAAGACACAAAGACAAAACACACCCGCTCGAGTGCGAAAGACCAGTCCGCTCGAGCGTAGATTTTCATCTCCCAGAACTTTCACAGACAAAGCACTACCTGCTCGAGCGCCAACATACCTGCTCGAGCGCGACCGCTCGAGCATAAAAAACACACCTGCAGAAGTTTTGCAGAGGCACGAAATACTGGAAGTGTGTAAACCCCGCTCGAGCGCAAGAAGGCCCGCTCGAGCGGACAACCAAAAACCAAACTACGCTCGAGCGCAGAATGACCCGCTCGAACGTAACACCAAAAACCTGGGCAACAACATTTGAGACCAAAACTCAACCTACCTGTTCGAAACATGCCCAACACATCCTAAAACTCAAACAAGTGGAATTAAAGGATGACAACAAGGTATACAACCACCAACACCACGGAACCAAAGTCCGGAAAATGATAAATACAGAAAGGGAAAACCGGAATCGCTATACAAGAAGATTATGAAAATTAGCTTTTTGCCTTCTAATATCCGATCAATTTGATTTTTTGCAAAAATGTTCTACTTGACATACTCTAAAAAATGAATGGTTTGAATCATCAAGGTAGGATCCGAAGTTGGCTCCATTGCCCGAACAACAATAACTGCTTTGCCAATGGCATAACAGTCACTGATGTTCTATTGATGGGGCTCACTTCGGGTCTCACCTCGATGAACCAAATCATTTATTTTTTAAAGCATGTCGAGTGGAATATCATTGCAAAAAATCAAGTTGATCGGATAAATGATAAGTGTAATTTTGAGTATAAAACTAAATACAAAATGAACGGTTTAGATCATTGAAGTACAACTTGAAGTGGACCCCATTGCCCAGACAATAGTGACTGTTGTGTTAATGGCACAACAACCATCCTTCATCCTATAAGTATAAGTTGGGTGAAATAATTTGTAACAAACAACCCTATTGTATGTTTTGAATTATGTTAAATGTCTGGTCACAATGATTGTTGGAGATTAAGCTATAGAGTGTCTAATTTTAATGTCTATGACTTTGGAGAACATGTTAACAAAGAAAGCAAAGATAATGCTTCAATTTACAATAATAAAACTTGGAGCAACTTTAGTTCTTTATGAATAAGTAAAACTATGAACTAAAACAACACAATCTAACCTAAAGACAAAATTTTGGCTTAATTAAAGGCCACTTGTCACCACTGCAGATTCTGGAGAAGTGTAAACTTAACTAATTTTTTTAAAAATTGTAGATTCAGCTTGATTATTGTAGATTTTTGCAAGGTTGCAATTGGTAGATGTTAGTACCTTCTATTTGAAGGCTGCATGGTTAGCATTGGTGGCACCTTTCGTTTATGTTCAACCAATACCATGGCATGATGGTGGCATACCAAGACAGCAATGTGGGAACATGATGGTGTCGTATGGCAACAACACTGAATCCTTGGTCAAGTATGGACAACGAAATAGATGCAAGGCAAGACGCAAGACTTAGCCTAAATGTGGAAGTGTGGCATACTTAGGGGTTCAATACAATCAGTTGGACTTGGTCTAGTGGCTAAGACATTTCATTTCGTGGTTGGCTGGACCGATCAGACAACAAGGAAATTATTGGCAATTGGCTGATAGTGGTAGTTACACTTGTGGGGACCAAAAAAGGCAAGGCAAGAATTATAGAGAGGCCATTCGTAGTAGTTGGGCAATTATGCACACAGGGATGTTGCTAGCAGCATTTTGAATCTTTTGGTAGTTAGGATGTCAACTGCCATGTTGTGTGGCATTGTCTCATTTATATATTCTGTTGGTCTTTGTAACTGATTATAACTAGTAGCCTATAATTGGGCATGGCCATAGAACTCAAAATTCAGTCAAGTTTTGAGAGTCTCCATTGCCATTCCTTTGTGTATTGTTAGTGCAATAATATAGGTTGGGATTTGCTGTAATTGTGTTGCCTTCTCTCTTGCTTATTCAAACTCATAGTATCTGTGAATGTGTTGGAAAGTGTCTCAGACTAAGTGTTGGAACTTAGTGCCATCACAAGACTAAAAATTTATACTCTAAAAAATAGTGTTATGACAATTGGTATTAGAGCACGATTACTCATAAATAGTGTATAGTGTGGATACTTTGAAAGAACGAGTGACTTAGTTAGAGAATCTGGTGGGGGTGCCCGCTGATGAAAGTCACTCTCTAACTGACCGGTTGGATACTGTGGTTGATGGCTCCCTTGGCCTTTAGACTAAGACATCAAGTCAGTTTAAGGAAGTAATGGCTGACATGCTTACTATGTCGAATGCCTGGAGGACAAATTTTAGGAAGTTAGTGATGAAATCTCCCTTGTGAAGAAGGTTGTCCGTGGGCATATAAATCATGGTGAGACCCCTTCAAAAATTAAAGTTCCTGGTCCTAAGGCTTTCGGTGGTACTCGAAGTGCCAAGGAAATTGAGAATTTTGTGTAGGACATGCAACAGTACATCAAGGCTACTCATGTGCAAGAGGGGGGAAAAGTTACTATCACAAGCATATACCTTTGGGAGATGCTAAACTCTGGTGGCGTACTCGTATAGAGGACGATACACTCCCTCATATTGAAACAAGGGAATCGTTGAAGAAGGAATTGAAGGAGTAGTTCCTTCCTTACAATTCATCTTAGGTTGCAAGGGAAGCCTTACAGAGACTGAAGCATACAGGATCCGTGCGGGAGTATGTAAAGCAGTTTAGTTCTTTGATGCTTGACATCAAGAACATGTCGGATGATGACAAGTTGTTTAACTTCATGTCTAAACTTCAAAATTGGGCTCAGTTGGAACTTTGAAGGTTAGGGGTGAAGGATTTGCCTTTAAACATGGCTGCTACAAATGGCCTACTTAACTACAAACTATGTAAAGCATTTACTTCAGAATCTAAGTCTTCCAAACATAAAGGGAAGGACAAGAGGAATGGTAAGAAGACATCCGAATTCAAGAAGGGGAAGGAACGCAACAAGTCTAAGCAAAAGGGTGAGGAATCACAGAACAAAGGGGGAAAATCAAACTTTGGTTGCTTTATTTGTGATGGTCCTCATCATGCCAAAGTGTCACAACCCGAACCCGCTCCTAGAGGATTGGATCATGACCGGCCAGTAATCCTCGATTACCTTTGGCCTCAATAACCAAATCAAAGTAGATAATTATAACTAGGGCTTAGTGGAACCAATATCAATATATAATTAAGTCCACTGAGCGGTGCATATATAGCAAATTCCATAAATATTTTAAACTTCATTCTTCATATATGTACAACAAACTTAAACTTGTTTTACATAACATCCATACACAAAACAAAGTTTCCAAATAACAAAGACCAAAAACTAAACAAAGGGTTGACAAGCTTGGCTCCTCTAGAGACCAAGTAATGCCTTATTGCGGAGGCACTTCTTGTACGACTTCACAAAAGGGTGAACTCCCGAAGCATCTAGACTTGACAATTTGCTTGCTCATTTGCATATATATATATATATAAGGGAGATGAATAAACTGGAGCCCAATGAGTAATATCAGTATAAAGGATTTAATGAATGAAGTCCAAAATTTCATAAAGCATATCTTTCAATTCCAAAACAAATCATATATCAAATTCATATCCATTGCAAATCATTATACGTGATAACATCAAATAGAGTAAAAATAAATCAATATGTCGAAGCCAATGCGACCATTAAGGTCAATAACAGGTAATTCAATGTGGACCACTAGGGTCTAACATCAGAAATCTCTATGTTTCAATTAATCCATGGGCCATGGAATTTTTCCCCCTAGGCAAGGGCCTCACCAAAGAATGCCACAACTACATTTTCAAATAGGATATTCATTCATAAATGTAAAATAAGATTTCATAAACATCACTATTGAACAATTTCAAAATACATTTTGAACATATATTTATAGAGATAATACTCACAATGGGCTGGTATCGATGTTATGCTTCAAGCGACCAACCTACACCAAGCACATAACAATACACATTGAAACACAGGCTAATTAAGTGTTGTATCATAATTCAATTTCGTGAAGTGTGTTTCTAGCTTATTCCATCATTATTGATGCCTAAACAATGCCCAAGAATGTCAAAAAGACCATGAGGATGAAAATATGCTTGTGAAAGTGTTTGTTAAAAATGACTGAAAATTAGGCGTTTGCTCGAGCGTAGTTTTGGTCGTTCGAGCGGTCTGGTTTATCTCCAAAAGTATTGGATGGTGTCAAAGTAGGCTCAAGTGGTAACTTGGTTGCTCGTGCCAAGTGCAAGGCTCTGGAAAAATACTGGGAGCTCACTAAGTGTGCTCAACCAACGACTTCATTGCTCTAACGATGAGGTCGAATTCTGGGTTTTCCAAAATTGCATTTTTAGTTTCAAAACATGAGTTTTATGTCCAAAAGCTTGCATGGCTGGTTCAAGAATGTAAAAACACTTTCCAAAACTTGAATACTTGATCATTTGCAAACCAAAGACCCAAAACCTCTTTCAATTTTCCAAAACAAAACCCAAAAACTTCATGATTTTACCATGAATAAGGAGAATTCAAATTTTTTCTTTTCAAAAGATCTACATATGAAGTGATGAGTAAGATGACAAGTATAAACTCCATGCATGTAAAGATTTTGTGGAAAATCAAGTTTAAAGATGATGATATATGCTTGCATATCCATAGTTAACTCATTCTTACCATATTCAAGTTGATTCTAACATTTCTTAACAATTATATGCAAATGATCCCATATACTTCATGAATTCCAACTCTTAGATGAATTATCTACAAGGATTAAGGTTGTGGTTCTTACCTAGAGCTTGAATTTGAAGATTTCTAACTCGATTATTCAATTCTCTTCCTAATCTTCACAATTCTTCTTCTTCTTCTCTCGCTAAAAGTTGATTCTCTCTTACTCCCTCTCTAAATCTCAGCCAATCGATGAAAATGAGTTCAAATAAGTTTATGACACATATATATAGGGTAGATTAGATTAGGCTAATTAAATAGGATTAAGATTGATTAATCTAGTTTAAGTCTAGTTGATTTATTCTAATTATTTTAATCTAAATCAAATTTTAATTAAACTTCTCATATGGTTCTAATATTCTAATTAGCCTATTGAACTAGACAACTTCGGTTTCTGAATTCGTTTAGGCTTTCAATTTCTAATTCAGAGTAAGTATTCTAATAGATATTCCATGAGCAAACAGATATGCACAAAATTAAACACATAATCATGCAATTTTTCTCAATAAAATAATATGCATGTTGGCGTCATCATAGTCTCCCCCTTAAAAAATTTAGTCCTTCAACTTAAGTTCCCTTCATTCGAAAATAGATGTAGATACCGTTGTCGCATCTTATCCTCTTTTCCCAAGTAGCCTCTTTTCCATAATGTTATCTCCACTCTACCTTCACCATTGGAATCGATCTATTCCATAATGTTGTCAATCTATCAACGATAACCCAAATAGAATTCATACATCTAGATGTCTGAGGTAGACCAACAATAAAGTCCATGGTTATGTGCTCCTATTTCCATTCTGGAACAGGGAGAGATTGAAGTAAACCTACTAGTTTTTTATATTCAACCTTAACTTGTTGGCACTGGAGGCATTTTGAATTAAAATCAGCAATCTCCCTCTTTATGTTTGGCCACCAGTATACTTAATTCAGGTCTTGATACATTTTGGTATTCCCTGGATGCATAGCGAACTTTGATTTGTGGGCTTCCTCCAAAACTCTTCTTTTCAACTCGACATCATTAGGAACACAAGTCTTCTTTGGAATTTCAGTACTCGATCTTCAATGGTAAATCCTAGTCTTGTCTTGGTTTCAAATTCATCACTCACTTTCTTGAAAAATTCATCTTCCCTTTGCTTTTACTTGATCTCCTCTATGATTGCCGGTTGTGCAGACATTGTGACTAATACACCATCTTGCCCATGATACACAACTATATATACATATATATAATAGAATAAGAAGAAGATGAAGAAAATGATTCAGAAAATAGCCTGTGTGATTGTGAGGGACACATCAAAGACGTTGTCCTAAAGTCATTATGCACTCCCTTCATGCAAGTTTTAACGATCACAAACGACTCCAAGATACAACCCAAAACTTTACAGGATCTGACACAATGCACAGTTGCATCAGAAGAATTTGCCAAGAATGTATCGATTACCCAGAAATATGGAATATAAAAATACAATAAAGAAAGGGGGGAGAGAGAGAGAACAGAGAACGCTATATATTTTTTTCCCAATGTTAGAGTCATGCATAAAAAGGCTCTATGGTGTGTATTAGGAACAGACACACCTATTACTTTTGAAACCAAACACATATTTAAAATTCAAATAAATATAACTATTAAAAAAAATAAATAAATAAACAATAAAATATAATAGTAAATAATAAATAATTAAAGTTTTAAAACTTTTAAGAAATCTCCAACAGCTTTCACCTAATGAAGGATGTGAAGAACTGTAGCATAATGAGTCGATCACGACGATGACAAAAATTGACTAACAATATGAACTACATGAGCAATGTCATGTCGAGTAACCATAAGATAGACCAAATTGCCGACTATGCAAACAAGTTGAGCCGCACTGAATTTTTTAATGTTTTAACTTGTTTATTAAGAATTAGTCTAGCTCTAACTCGAATTTGAATAGAGCTCAAGTCAAGCTTAAATAATCAAGCTCCAACTCAATTCAAACCAACTCAATTATATAAACAAGCCGAGTTAACACTCGAGCTCGAAAAAAAATAATTAAACTTAAATTAATTTAATTTTTAAGAAATTTTTTTTTTTAATATATATATATGTACAAAATATACCAAAATGCTTAAATTAATAATAAATCTCATTAATCAAATGTGAATCTACTCGAACACCAAACACCAAACACAAACAAATTTATTTGGTGTATTATTAAAAATACATATTAATTTATTTTCTTTATCCTCGCGAGTCTGCTCAATTAATATATGAACCTAAAAATCAAGCTCAAGCACGTTCATTTAGGAAATGAGCCAAACTCAAATGAGCTTTAAAAGAGCCGAACTTTGCAGCCCTTTGTTCAACATATGCAGTTGCAAATATTACCATTCACAGCAAATACTCTTTTTCTGCTACCACTTTGTGTGTAGTTAATTAGAGTTAATCACAAGACTGAATCTACACAAGCGCTGTAACAATCCGTCATTATTGATTGGTAAAACACACAATCAAATAGGGGGAGAAAGTGAATGGTATGAAGAGATGAGAAAATGAGACAAGCCAAAACCCGGGCACAAGCAAATTCTCTCACACAACCTAGAAATATTCTTCTTTTTTTTTTTTGGAGAACCTAGAAATATTCAGAGTCTGCTTGACAGTATGCAAATAATACCCAATAATCAAATTATTATACAGTAAGAATGTGTGGTACATCAATATACCATGTACAACCAAGAATCACTAATCAAACATTGTATCCACAATACATCAAATGTGTACAAAATAATCACAGAAAAAATACAAATGGTTTGTACATTTAAAGTAATATCTTGATAAACCAAAAAA